>CM032062.1:54082198-54810177 GCA_018831715.1 Matsumurasca onukii
TTATCAACGTAAGCTTTGAACATAGTCTATTTATTTACACTAATTTTATTTTTTCGAGCCTCGTAGATGTCAAATCTTCCTCAAAGTGTAATTGTTTTAACATCATCCCTACACAGATATACTGATTCTTAAACACAACGTTTCGTATGTGTTGTATTATAACCAATGCTTTCTTTATGATGAAGAAATACAAAAGAAATACATGTTTAGTACCTTTCAGGGCACTACACTGGCCACACTCAACTTATTAACCTTCTAATTTTACTAAATAATTTCCAGATTAATCCCTAAATTACAACAGCTCACCCTAGTAACAAACACTATCAACCTTCTCTTTTTAAACCCTTTCCGATGCTAAATACAACTAAGATATCTACAGAATGAAAAACATTTTTATAGACCACAGCCAACTAATGTTGATTGTACGAGTAATTACGCTAAGTTGCGTAATCTGACGTAGACGGCCTATTGACCGGAAGTCTCCTCGAGTGATAGCGCTTTCTTATCAATACATTGTGACAGCTTTTTACGAGTACAAACTCTCGTTTGCCAACTCTTCTGTGTGACAGCAAGGAATGCAATAAAGCATGTTGTGTTGTGGACAGACACTTGTTTCAGCTGGTTTCTGTTCTCGACAAGATGTCATTGGCACAAAACAAATCCAATCCGTCACGTCATTTCCGCCTAGTGAACTATACTGTCTCTCTCATCAAATGTGTTCAGAACGAATTTTGGCTTTTCATGGATGTGTACACTTAATTTTTGTTTAATTTTAAGAAATCGATCTGTAGAATTTTGTTAATATTTACTTGTATAGAAAATATGATGAAGTTGTGTAAATGCATTATAATGAAAATAAAATTGTAAAATACAATGTGTGTGTACATATGAAACACGGCATGTGTACTATGATTATCATGAACCAAGGAGGCAAGTGTCATGTTAACTGTTGATTGGTCCTTACGCACTACGCAGTTTTCATCGTGAAAAGAGGAACGTAGACATGTCTGTGGGAGTGAGAGCCTTATGTGGATGTGTGTGGTCAATCAGACTACTCAGAGGCATGCTGCAACTGACCTAGAGTTTGAAAAGAGTGAACATACTCCATGACCAATTCGTTAACTGAATGAGTAAACTGGCTGATGAGTACTTTATTAGTTTTACCGATAACAAGATTTAATATAATATGATAACATACATGTGACCGTCAGTATCTGTTTACTTAAGTGAAATGCTGTAGAAAGACTGCAGTTTTACTGATATAAGCAATTTTCATTTGAAGCTTGTGAGAGGAAAACACGCTTTGTTAAAAGTCATATTTTAATATTCGCCGAGTAAAACGTCCTGAAGTTTAATACAGGAGGCTTATATAAAGTGATTTGCAAGGCGGTGTGTTCACTGATATTAAAAACTTCTTTCATATCCTTATTATTGGATTTCTTAGGTTGTGTTAACATATTGGTTTTTTTACAATATATTACTTTTAGGTATCTTATTTTAGAATAATGGAAGTTTTTTTATGTAAAACCACGCTTATGAAAAGTTATGTAAGTTTTTTCCAAACCATTTGACATTTTTGAATATCAATGAGATCATAGGTTTCAAATTGCAACCCAAACTTCTGTCAGGTACACATTTTGTTTCACATGAACTTCCATTTGTAGCTTGGCAATAGTTCATAGACTAAATGTTGCCAAAATATCCCCAAGCGTTATGCAAGTTGGTAGAAAATACTGTCGAGTGTTGAGAATATTGGAACTAGCTAACACTTTGTTGTTGTAATTTGCTTCATTGTTTTGGACAGATGTAGGCAAAAAAATTGACCAGAAGACACATAGACTTTAATTGAGAGGAATTTCTTCTAATTGTTAGAGACTTGTTTACAAATTTACCATTTGTATGCGTGACAAAGAAGTGAGCCATTACAGTATTTCATGTTTAATTAACATGAGCAAGGTTTGGTATTTTGTAATCGTCTACTTTTTATTCAATACAAGTTTCTAGAAAACTAACATAGTTTGACACCATTCTTAACAACTTATCGCTAATTTAAAAGCTGATTTTGCAGGATCCTTATCGTTATCCTTTGCACAAATGAAATATTCATGCCGTCATCATGGTAAGACCATACCCGGACCATGAAATGACCCCCATAACACGTTTTGAGAATTCTTTCAACGCTTTACGTATGTACGTATATATTATATAAATTATGTAGTGTTATATTAGGCTACGAAGAAAAAGAAGTAAAAGTAATTATAAGACAACTTATATAAAGACTTGCATTTGTTGTTTTCTGTGGTTTTATAGAATGTACGAGTATAAATGTTTAAATGTGTGTTTTCTCTATAGGCCGCACTTTTTCGATGTTCATGAAATTTAGATTAAATATTTCTCCTGTAAATATATTGGTCAAGTTCGATAACTAGAAAAATCGAACCATCGCAATTCCTTTTTTTTGGGGGGAGGAGTTTTCTAAAAAGGGACTAATGTCTTAAAACAATAAATTTAATCCGACTTCGATATCATTTAATAAAATAAATAGTTAATATAATATCCATCAATATACGACAAATTATAACAAACCATTAAGTTGTGACAAAACATGGCCAGAAAAGTGCCTTTTTGCTGTAAAAGCGAAATGAATAATACTATTTCAATTAAATTATACATGTGTAGTAAATTTAAGATATTTAATATAACTTGCAGTAAACGAATTTGCAAATCTGAGGTTTAAGGTCGAAGTGAAGCTGTGAGCGTAGCGGATAGAATAACAAATTACAAAGCTCGATTCACTCTTGCCAGCGGCATTTGAACGCTTTGCTGCGAATCGGCCTGGTTCCACCTTCGTGTGTTATTATCACGGTAATTTCCTTAAAGTCACATTGAGATTGTATTGCTATTCAATATAAGGCTTGTTACAAAATGTGTATGATTGAAGGATACGCAGAAAAACGTCTTTATTCATTTATTTGAGTTAGACCTGGTTTATATTAACACTTATACCAAAATGTCGGTCTCACAGACCACCGGACATTTCAGCGAAAGTACAATTCCTATACTCTCATGCTTGTATTGTCCATCATTATAGTCCTCGTACCTTCTTCCAACCTCTTTCACTAGCTAGGGATAATATTTTTGTTTAATTTCATTAAAGTTTGTAACCTGACTGAAAGATCTAATGACGCTATCCACGTAGCGCGCGTGGAGCTCTCCGATCAAAGCCTATGGAGGTCTCTCAGACCGAAGGTTTCGGTTAGTGCTCCTACTGAAAAACTCAATACGATTTGTATGGGGCCTCTCAGAGCGAGGGTTTCGGTTAGTGTTACGAGACTATGGTTTCGGTATATGTGTTGAAGAATAAGAAACATTGACCAGCAAAAACACAAAGAAAAGTATGGTTCTATAGTGTTAAAGTATAGTATTATTTATTTTATGATATTAATTTTTTGTGCTTTTTTAACTTTATAAAATATACATACTCGATATTGGATTTGATTAGGTAAACTATCCATGTTCACTGTAAACCTTTGTCTGAACTAAAATAAAGCCACTCTCGTAGTTATAGGTGAGTGTTGAAACATCAAAGTGGAGTTTTGAGCTATCCACTCAGACCTCAGTCAAATTTACTGCAACTATAAAACTCAGAGGTTTATCAATAAATTACTTCAGTGCAAACTGTTTCACAGCTTGAAGCTATCACGGGGCTAAAGCAAGCCACTGATTTACTCCAAGCTGTAACTTTATCATTTAATTAATCCACCCAGACCTCAGTTAAGGTTGCCATCAGTTATATAATCATGGAAATAATTGAGCAAGAGATTGAGTGTCTGCAACCACAAAGCAGAAACAATCAATCACACTATCACCACCATCTCACCACCATCTCAGCACTATCTTACCACCATCTCAGAACTATCTAACGACCATCTCACTGTCACTTGCCATCTCACCACCATCTCAAAACTATCTTTCCGCCCTATCACCACTATCGACCATCTCACCCACTATCACGCTGTTTCCAGGTGCAGCAGAAATTGCCTCACGTCTCAGCACCTATCTTTTACCACAATCTCATTTTATCTTTTATTGTCTCGCCTGTCTCACCACCGTGTCAACCATATTGAGCCGCATATTTGTGCCTACAGCCTCTCACCACCATTTCACAGCCATCTCTGCACTATCTTGCCACCGTCTCAGCACTTTATCTTTCGACCGTCTCTGCACCACGTCACACCACCATTTGACCGCCTCAGAACTGCCTCACCACCGTCTCGTTATCTCTTTCTGCCGCCATCTCACAGCCATCTCAATGCCTATCTTTGCACCACCATCTCGGACATATCTTGCGTTAATCTCACCACCATCACCACCACCATTTCAAAACCACCTCAGCACTTTTGCCTCCAAACCATCTCACCACCATCTCATCAAAACCATCTCAGCACTATCTACATCTCAGCACCATCGCACCACCATTTAAACCATCAGCACTACCTCACTACCATCTCACAACCATTACACCACCATCTCACCTCCGTCTCACAACCCTCCACACCTGTCACAACCATCTCACCACCATCTTGCACTATCTCGTGCAGATTAAATTATTTTTGCTTTTTTTTTTATCTGGGTTTGCTATCTTCAATATTTACTGATTTAGTCGTTTTGCTTGCCATTACGACTGTCTTCCAACGATGAAATACATTGTTGACTTATTTCCGAGCAATACAAAGTTTATAATATGAGTTTTGAAAAGTACCACTCAAAATGAAGTAAGTTTGCCCAATGGGACGTTGATATTTCAACCAGCTTTTCAGCTTCAGAAAAACATACTAAAAATTTTGCAAAGTTTCTCTATAAGGGAAAGTGGCGTATGTATTAATAAATTACAATCCTTTTATTATTTAGCTATTATACTTATTTATAAAACTGTAATGATTAAATATAGTCATTAGATGGAAAGTTTCTCCCTCAATTAGTTATGCTAGAAGGTTAATATTCAAAAACTAACTGCATGTAAAAAGGTGTCTCCACTGAGATATTTTACTGATACTTAAAATAGGTTTTAGTTACCTCCGCCAATATCCAAAAAAGTTGTGTTCAGGTTGTTACATCCCCGGGACGTTTCGATGTGAAGACATCATCGTCAGACGTGCAGTTTGGTAAAAAGTCTGCTTGTTGGCTTCGTTATTATAGATAAAAATGAAAACACACATGAAGACATGAAACAAACCGAAATAAATTAACATATTTACAGTTCACATAACAAAACACCGAAATAAATAAATTCAACACCGTTTTAAAACGACTAGGCCCACACACACGAACAAACAAATCACAGCGAGCGCGGATGGAAGACTGGTCAGCGTAGGTAGGTAACTCCACCTGCTCTTAATTTACTCGTAGTATTTGTTAGCAGTGGAAACAGCTGATTTAGATGACTTCTGATTTTAGGCAACGTTGTATACGATGTGTGAAGATATTGCAATACCAGTTTTACCATTTTATTGACAATTGCCTAGGATTTTAATTTTTTAAGAAGGCTCAATATAGATTTAATTTTAACTCTTCTGTGTATTTTGTATGGATCCTTTTACAGAAATGCAGTACTTTCCAGGTCCATGATCTATGATTTGTATCTACTAAATGCTGTGAAAACTAGACTTTTGTCCAAACCGCTAGCTTAAACTTAACCCGGTGTTTATTTCTCTTGGCATATTTAAGGGACAGCCAGTTTGTCCTATGTACTCTCTAGTAAGTTTTAGGGCAGTCATCGCAGTTCTTGATAGACGCGATTTTCAAAATGCTATCAAAGTCTATATTCTTTTGTCCTTCAAAAGTTGTGTCACTTTATTAGTGGTTCTAAAACTTATATTAATACCGTGCTTCAAAACTTATTTTGTCATAACTTGGCAATTTAGTGACAACTTAGGGGTTTGTGGGTATCACAAAACGTTTTTAGGGAAAGCGGTGTCAAACCCTTGTACTAAGTGGTTCGAACCACGACCTTGCTCAACAATTCTTTACTTAATGTACAATGTGTGGAATGGGTGAATTCGACAAACTTATTTTGCTCAGTCGATGATCTGACTTGTCTTGGGGCTTTTAAACATTTTATTAGTCTATCCATCATACTGGGTTGGTAACCGTTCAGTTGGCTATTACTAGGACTTTTTTTAAGTTGTCTGGACCTAATGGAACGTTTAGCAGTCTATGTACAAAAGAATCGTATGCAGCTATTTTTTGATTAAATGGGTGGTAGGAGGCAGGTGAATAGCTTTGTTAGACGTAGTAGGCTTTTCTGTATATGCTAAAATCGAATTTAACAAGTTTTTTCTCTATTGTTAGGTCCAGGAAGTTCAACTTGCCGTTTCTTCGGTTTCAGTGTAAAATTTAAATTTAGCTGTGATATTCTGTTTAGATAATTCTTTAGCATATTGGTTATCTTATATTTCCGTCAAAGAGAATCAATGTGTCGTCCAAAATGTACAGTAGAAGAGTATTTTATATATATATATCTTTTTTGTCGGACAAAATGAATTTATTTTCAATATGATTGAGACAGATGTCCGACAGAATTCCAGAGAGAGGTGAACCCATTGCCAAGCCATTAGGTTGTGAATAATAGTTACCATCAAAGACAAAATAGATTTGTTTTAGCACCACTTTTTAACAATGATAGTAATTAATTGATTGCAGCACTCAACACCGACACAACATTTTTTTTTGGATATTAACGGAGGTAACTAAAACCTATTTAAAATAAATTGACTTCCAAGGGGCAAGTAATGAATTTTTATTTTACTGATAGTTGATGTATGAGCTATAAAGTTAGTCATTACTCGCACAACCTAGACAATGTTACGAGGTGTTACACAATCCAAGAAATGACACACTGAAACTTGAGGGTCTGTAACCAAAACCAAATAGATTCATCAATACATCATGATGTTGCTCTTTTTACAGCTGGAATCACGTGGCTGAAGTCAAGTAGGAAGGCCGCTGATTGGCTCCAAGCTGTAACTTAATCATTTAACCTATGCAGCTAATCAATAACAACGTAAAACTGGTTTGGGTTCACATTTAGAACTGCAATCACAAATCAGACGGATTCATCTAAATAACAAATAGTTTTCTATGTACATCAATGTAATAACTTGTAATGTAATGTACTTTCTTTTGCAGTTGAAAACAAAAATTACACCGACTTAAACTAATGAGTGTTTTTTTCATGAAGCCCGATTGCCGTCCAAATTCTTTAGTTCAACATATTTTATTATTTATATTACGTCAAGTTACAGGAAAATACAATTTTGTTAGTTAATGCCTGTCATTTTCTTTGCTTTTTAACAGCCGTATGTTAAATCTATATTAACAATGTTGTTATGCCCAGTTAGGCCACGTCAGTTTTAAGTTTCGAGCTCGACTAATGTCGAGTTATTTTTAAGTTGATTTAAATTGTCGTATGTTATTTATAACAATAATATAAAAAATTAGGTGACGGTTTAATGTTGTTTTAACTTGAGATCAATGTTAAAGAGCATTGGTGAGCACATTTTACTACGGCCGTATCTATACCAATTGCCGGAGTCAAAGCTAATGTCAGTTTAAAGCTTCGGAGAGAAGGTGTTGATTGGATCTGCTTACATTACCCAGTATAGTATCTATAAGAATCCAACAATGACTAGTTAGGCCACGTCAGGAAAAGTTTTGAGCTCAAGAGTCGGTATTGAGTGCTGCTCAGATATATCAGTATGGGAAAATATAACCCATTATGACCAGTTAGACCACAAATAGGTTACAGTTTAAAAGAGCTAAAGGTCGGTATTGAGTGATGTTCTCACAACCCCGCTCTTAATCTATAACAATGCTATGCCCAGTTAGGCCACGTCACGTTACAAGTTGTGAGCTCGAGGGCAGTGTTGATGCTGCTCACATTACTCGTATGTTATCTATAATACTGCTGCCCAGTTAGGCCACACGTCTAGTTACAAGTTGCGAGCTCGAGAGTCGGTGTTGAGTGCTGCTCACATTACCCGTATGTTATCTATAACAATGCTATGCCCAGTTAGGCCACACGTCAAGTTACAAGTTGCGAGCTCGAGAGTCGGTGTTGATGCTCACATTACTCGTATGTTATCTATAACACCGCTATGCCCAGTTAGGCCACACGTCAAGTTGTACAAGTTTAGAGCTCGAGTCGGTGTTGAGTGCTGCTCACATTACTCGTATGTTATCTATAACAATACTGCTATGCCCAGTTAGGCCACACGTCAAGTTACAAGTTGCGAGCTCGAGAGTCGGTGTTGAGTGCTGCTCACATTACTCGTATGTTATCTATAACAATGCTATGCCCAGTTAGGCCACACGTCAAGTTACAAGTTGCGAGCTCGAGAGTCGGTGTTGAGTGCTGCTCACATTACCCGTATGTTATCTATAACAATGCTATGCCCAGTTAGGCCACACGTCAAGTTACAAGTTGCGAGCTCGAGAGTCGGTGTTGAGTGCTGCTCACATTACTCGTATGTTATCTATAACAATGCTATGCCCAGTTAGGCCACACGTCAAGTTGGTTGCTGAGCTCGAGAGTCGGTGTTGATGCCTCCACATTACTCGTATGTTATCTATAACAATGCTATGCCCAGTTAGGCCACACGTCAGTTACAAGTTGCGAGCTCGAGAGTCGGTGGTGCGCTCACATTACTCGTATGTTATCTATAACAATGCTATGCCCAGTTAGCCACCGTCAAGTTACAAGTTGCGAGCTCGAGAGTCGGTGTTGAGTGCTGCTCACATTACTCGTATGTTATCTATAACAATGCTATGCCCAGTTAGGCCACACGTCAAGTTACAAGTTTCGAGCTCGAGAGTCGGTGTTGAGTGCTGCTCACATTACTCGTATGTTATCTATAACAATGTTATGCCCAGTTAGGCCACACGTCAAGTTACAAGTTGCGAGCTCGAGAGGTGGTGACGAGTGCTGCTCACATTACTCGTATGTTATCTATAATACTGCTATGCCAGTTAGGCCACACGTCAAGTTACAAGTTTCGAGCTCGAGAGTCGGTGTGTTGAGTGCTGCTCACATTACTGTATGTTATCTATATATTGCCTATTCCGCCTTTAGTTAGTACACATCAAGTTACAAGTTGCGAGCTCGAGAGTCGGTGTTGTGATCCTGCTCATTACTCGTATGTTATCTATAAATACTGCTACCCAGTTAGGCCACACGTCAAGTTACAAGTTGCGAGCTCGAGAGTCGGTGTTGAGTGCTGCTCACATTACTCGTATGTTATCTATAACAATGCTATGCCCAGTTAGGCCACTCAATTTACAAGTTTCGAGCTCGAGAGTCGGTGTTGATGCTGCTCACATTACTCGTATGTTATCTATAATACTACTTTACATACTTAGTTGAGCCACGTCGATTTCCCGAGTTGCGAGCTCGAGAGTCGGTGTTGAGTTCGCTCACATTACTCATTATCTATAATAATGCTAGCCCACTGTGCCATCACTGACTCACTGATAGTATATACAAATGTTTACCCATTTCTAGATGAGCTGAAACTTGAAATTGCCAGTTACCTTTCACTGTCGCCGGCGGGAGAAAATTACCCAAAACCATAATTTTAAATATTATACTGCTATGCCCAGTTAAAAACGTCAAAACGGCGGTTACATGTTGTTGAATGAACGTCTAGTGGGTGGACGGTAAGTCCTATCTGAAATCAGTTGAATTTTCATATGGTCAAGTTTTAGCAGACGTTCCTCGTTTGGTCCTATTACAACTTGTGCGTTTTAGCACACTCCTTCTACTTTCAGGGAAAACAAATTGCTACTTTTTCACCGATTTCACAACAGTTTTTGAATTTTTCCATTATAGGGTTAGATGAGCCTTCCAGCTTCCTCAATTACCTGATTTAAACTTACCATTTTAATAAGCACGTTCAAAAACATCAAATTGTATTTGCTTAACCAAGCATATTACTACAATTGAATTTTGAATTTGTTGAAAGACAAAGCGTGAGGTTACTGACAATCTTTAGATTATTTAATTGTTCAACTCGTTGATTCTATCAATGCTTTGTAAAGGCAATACTAATACGAATGTATTCGAGAATATAATATAATATTTAGGAATATTAACAATCTTGAATGATCACTAGAGACATTAACACACAGTTTAACCTGCTCGAGTAAAAAATAAATAAATACTAGTAAAATAATGTATATGTTTCTTTATAAACTAGCTAATGTCAGACAAATATAAGTTCATATAGGAGATCCGCCTGGCTGTAAAATTTTGAATATGCTGTATGTCAAGAACAATGCATTCAAGGATACCCTTATGATGTTTTAAAACACTACTTTAGTTATAATATACGAGTACTATACAAGGCGTATGAAAACGTTATTATAGGTTGTGAGGGGACACAAGTGGAAAATATTTTCACGTGTGATCTGTTTGTGGATTTATTTGGTCAATCAGATTACTCAGATACTAGATTCAACAAAACATTATATTTTTTGAACACATTTTAAGATTTTATTGGCTTAACGTTTTGTTATACGTGTTCTTTGTAGTATTAGCCCGTTTATAGGAGGCCTATTGTGGACCCATGGCCAGCTGGTAGTATGCGCGACTCCGGAGCTGGCCAATCCTGTGACATGGGTGCGATTCCCACTGTCACTGCGAGATATTTTCAAAGTGACTTTGGGACATTTGGACGTGGTAACCTACTTAGGTGTTAATTCTAGCTTTTGTATTATCAAACACCTTTCAACTTTAAATTTACAGTAGTAACATCTTGTCGCAGTCAAAGTATCCCATTTTAGAACTATCGTTTTGTATGTTATTTTCTATTATGCTACACTATGTTTTAATTGCAACTTCTTCCGTAGTAAAATAATCAGGACTTATAAGGTGTGCTAAAACGTATATATTAATATATGCAAATAAATAACATGGAAGAGAGAGCTTTCTACATAATACAAAGTGTTCGGTGATTGAATTCAGTCAATGATTGAATGCAGAAACGAGTTTCGCCTGAATTGAAACCTTATTTGCATCGTAATTGCAATATAATGTTCTGAGAACTTGGTTTAGAAAGTGCGGTAGTAACATATTTTTGTTGCTATTTAATGGACGTCATCATAATTCCATATCCATGTTTTATTATGCCTATATCTATCACACTTAATTTACCTGAATAATACAACTGATGATTTCCAAATTCAGATGTGTTTAATTGTGTGGAAGTTTTTTTTTACAGTGGTCCCTACTCGTACAACGCCTCGTAAGGCAATAGGTGAAAAGCCTTATACTGGTATCGTTACAGCATTGTATGTAAGACGTAAAGATTCTAACTACATGCAATTCTACTACTGCAATCTGACACCCAATTAAACGTTTGATCCATAAAATTAAGCAAATGTGCTAACGCGAGATTCCGGACTAATCAAAGTTGTAAATGGCTCAGTTTACGTTAAACAAGGAAAGCCACTGATTGGCTCAGCTGGGGGTTAATCAATTAATTAATCAACTCAGACCTAAGTCAATGTTGTAGCTGTTATATAAACCCTAACAATGACTGAACTTGGTAATGTAATCTAAGCTACCACACTAACGTATGGTGCACTAATCTGGAAGGCTAACTGATTTAGAAACAGTCTTACTTTTGTTCGAGATGTATTATGTATAAAATTGTTTTCAGCCTTATCTATTGATAATTTATGTATATTTAGACCTAGAAACGAGTATATTATTTACTTATAAAGCACTGTATACAGAGTGACTCACTCTTAAAGTGAAGGAGAGAAGGCCACAAGGAAAGCCTGAAATGAAGAAGGGTGAAAGAGTGAAATTTCGCTTTTTGGGTATTGAAACCCAACTACTCTCATTAAAGAGTGGCTCTATTTTCACTCCATTTGGAGTAGTTTTCACTCTTTATAGTGTAACAAACTTCTCAGATTGATGTAGACAGTCAAAACTAGTACTTTAGACTTTAGTAAAATTTACTCCTGTATTGTACGAGTATAATTTACTATAATGCTTTCAAATTCATAAACAAGACTATGTACCGAGTAATACAGAGTAGTGAGTGATCCTATCATGTATCCGGTAGAATGTCGTTAGTGTTTTGTTTAGTCGTTTGGGTTTTCTTATTCACTAGCTATTGAATAAATCGAGTTAAACCACCTGTTTTAAAAAAAAAATAAAATGTTTGACCTGACAGACCAGCCAAAAAAGCGTTTACTTTTGGGTCATCCTTATTTTACTATGTTATTTAGATAATATATTTTGATTACTTTTTTATAAGATATTAGCATGACTTGTTAATCTTGTCCTTTAATGAGTAAGTATCAGAATTTGGCGATATGATGGTCTTGGTGAATTCATTGTACGAGAATGATCATTAGTTTGTATTTCATCTTGTCATACACTCAATTCTCAGAGAGAATAACAATAATACTTGTGTGAATCACCTTTTATGGTAGCGCATCTCTAAATGTAAAGAAAAAAGAAAACGGTCTTTACGTTATTTCTTTATGTTATGTAAGTATTTTATGTTATTAAAGACTTTTCGTCTTCTTTTTGGCAGACATTGTCAGTTTTAAACTATATGAAGATGTTAAAAAAGGTACAAGTGGTTTTTATATCGAGTAGCCTTTTGTTTGCAATTATAATCTTTAATTAAACATTTTGATCGCTATTCATGATGAAGTAATATGCCAACTTATAATTCCATAATGCTAAGTCACTCTGGATACACATCTAGCAGATTTTGGGTCAACTACCTTGAATAATATTTCTGTTTAACTATTTTACAGAAACATTTTAAGTATCGTCGCACGACTAACAGAAGCCCTACAAAAATGTTGAATACCTCGAGAAGGACTAGGTATTGCTTTTGTTATAGACTTTTGATCTTAAATTTTATTAGGTACAGGTTCAGTATTTTTGCTGTTTCACTGACTTAAGTTTTTAGTTGTCTACTAAATTGTTCAGGTGCAAGCTAGTAGGTTTGTGTTAATTTCATCAAAAGAGTTACAAGAAGAAAGATAATTCTTTGTTTAAAGTTTGTTGTTGACAAAGGGAGAATTTCAGAGTTTAAACTATTATTGCGGACATTTTTCATCGTTAACAACGGAAAATGTCCGCAATACTAGTTTAAACTCAAGACAGATAAATCCCAATTTGACTATAGACGTCGTCCTAGGACTTGGACACAGAAGTGTACGAGTGTTGAGAATGATCAGTGAATAGCTGTCGACATTGTTCACCCGCCTCAGCTGACAACAACTACTCCAGACTAGTTACCAGACTAGACAAACTGTGTTCAACATGCAAACTTCGAGGTGAAACATTTAACGCATTTAACCAGCTTTGGCCTCTTATATCATGACTGTGACAATCTATGCTTATAAATATGGGACTAAATTACCTACTGTGTACAACTTAGGAATGGTTACATGACATTAACTAGAGTCTCTTGGACCTAAGATTCAAACTTTAACATTCCTAGTTACTTTAGTTACTTTTATGTAAACAGTTTAATCTAAACTGTATAAACTGATGTTCAACTTAGTTCAAAATAAACGCACATGATAGCTAACTTTTGAATGTTTGATTAATGCATTAATGAAAGTGATATTAAGGTTATGTTTTATTGTTTTTTTGTGTTTACATCATACTCTCTTGACTTATGAATAAATGAATAAATGATTTATTCCAGAATATGTACATAATTTTACAATAAATGCTCTGAATTACACTATTGTCAAGTATTGTACGATAACTAAACTATTTAATTTTTAGTCATCTTATCTCACTGTGTATGACTGTTGAACACTTTGCGATATAACTTAACACTACAAGCTACTTATAGTTTACTTTTATGTCAGGTACAAGGTTACTTACTGATAGCTATGTTTACTCAATATCTAATCATACAAGAAGTTATTCCCATTAAGTATTTAAGTCAAATAACGCTTTTGTTAATTCTGAACAAAATAGTCTAAATGTGAAAGACACCAGGTTATACATGAACTTGCTTGAGGTTAGTGAAAAAAAATTATGAGATAAAACTAAGGCACACATGTTGTTCTCATTTAGTTTGTTTAGATCTAAATTCTATTAAACTTCTATGTGAGCATTTTTTACGCATTTAAACTGAAAATTTCGTGTCGTATTTGTGAAAGTGGTTTATTAATTTTTTGTGGGTTCTGTTGTTCAGGGAATTAAAATCTTACATTTCACAATGTTTCCATTGTTGTAATTACAAGATAATTGAATTACTACAGATCAAAAACCATAACTCATGGTCAGTATGAAAAGAAGTAAAGACTGTTTTAATAAACAATTATAATATTACATTTTGTGGTTACGTCACTGTTTACTTTTCAGTTTGGTATCTATGCAGCTAAACCACCATCTGTGGTGGTTTGGATTATCTGATTGTAAACCAGGTTTTAAGTTTGGAAACAAATCTTAACTAACTCAAGTTTAATTTATTTATCCTGCTAGTTTAACTTTTAAACTGCTTGAGCTTTATTAACTTTTGAGTTTATTTAGTTGCAATTAAACATTTGCAGTTTGAAGGATTTTGAACTAGTGTTCTTCAAAGAAAGTTCATATTGTATACACACAGTTTATAATAAAATACGAACGTTGATATTAAGTGTTTGAAAACCCTTTTGGCAGTAATATAAACACAACAGTGTCCAGCGAAGGCGTTTATGTGTTTGATTTGGCTATTTGGCAACTCAAAACTGTTCCGAAATTCGTTAAATATATTTCTATAGAAATTCTCTAGTAAGTGCCTTTGTGTTCTAATTTATTATTCTAAAACGTTATAACAAGGGGTTTTATTGCTCTAATAAAACTTTGAAAGTGAGTGTTGTTACTTATTGTTGTATATCTCTTTTCAACATAACATCTAATCACAGCGGTAAACCTTTTTCTTCAGTACCACAAGGTTCTTTGTGAAGGTTTGTGTTTGTAAAATGGATTTCGCAGTTAATAAAAAGTAAATTGCATTGCATAACCGTAGCGTTGTAATAGTCTTGGTAGTGATTCTTTGATTGGCCGCAACGCTTTCCAGACTAACATTACTGTATGTATACTTGTCTATTTGGTGGTGTCTATTTGGTACTTAAAAGAGCGAGTGTTTTTTTTTGAGGGTTAGGTTTGTGCACCAATTTGCATCCTAGTGATTGTCTCGCAGCCATTGGCTTATTGTGCACCCTCATTCACATGATACTACTCTGCGTCAAACCCAAGATCCATCGGTCTTGGATAAAATACTCTCCTGTTCGTACCCATCCTCAGTGCAATAAGTACCCAGGGTTTGTTGTCTCCTCAGCTCTGCTTCGGCAGTACATATACTACAATTGGGACGATACAGAGAAGATTAGCATGGCCCCTGCGCAAGGAAGAGCGAGTAGCGCACATAGTTTCATCAACGATGAAGTACTAAATCACGTTGACCCTAAAGTATCGTTTCTTCAAATACGCTACTAGGTGACCAACTGCCACCTTACCAGCACAAATCTACCACAGGTGGTCCAATTACATTAATTTAAAATGACTTTACATTTGGTTTCAAAAGGAACTATCTTATCCTGAATCAACGGGTGATCATATAATCTCAAGATCATATATATGGTTAAATGTGAAACACGTGCTTCATCAATGAAATTTAATAAACTACCCATAGTTCCTGCGTAGACACAAGCAGTACCCAATTTGTCTTCGAGCCAGAAGTCTAGGAAGACTAAGGGCGTAAAGTTTAAATTACTAACAATATGAGATGTATCTTTCACTCGTACATTCATATACATACTGAAAGAGACACATACCGTATATGCTCAGCAGCACTTTACCACTGCTAGTTGTAATATCGGTGACAAGTGACAAAACACCACATAAGTCTCATGTTGGTGACGTCAACATGACGTCATGCTCAGGTGCTGAGTTTGTACACATGTGTAATAACAACGAATCTTCATTTTGCCAAATATACAATACATAAATATTCATAATATTGAAAAACAATATAATACGTAAGTTACAGGAGTAGAAAGCATACACAGAGAAGTAACCCCTTGCTCGGTATTCAAGCGTTTCTATGTAACTTGTTCGAACAATTTTAAAATATTGCTTTAACTAATATTAATTAAGATATTAAAGGTTTTTTGGAGTCCTTAGATATTTCTATAACAGCCCTGTCGATTAAAATGTAGTGTCAAAAGTATCTTGACCTTTTATGTTCTGAAGTGTAGACTTTTACTTAAAAATATATGTAATTTAAACTAATCATCATTTTAAAATGTTCAGAGTTTCATTTTCTGAAAAGTGCTTCATATACAAAAAAGTGATGGTTTTATTTCATAGTCAGTAATACAGCTGATAATTATAAACTAGATTGCAAAATCCTTTCAGTTGTTGGTTGATTGCTGACTTTTCTCATTAAGTCTTTTAATTTTCGTGGAAGACCACCCTACAGG
The DNA here is from genome assembly GCA_018831715.1 of Matsumurasca onukii. Lineage (NCBI taxonomy): Eukaryota > Metazoa > Arthropoda > Insecta > Hemiptera > Cicadellidae > Matsumurasca > Matsumurasca onukii. The sequence goes on from CM032062.1 coordinate 54,098,711, forward strand.
CCAGAGTTTAAAAATAAACACGTATTTTCGAGCAAACAGTATGTGACTTACAAATGAATATTTGAGCAAGCCTGTCAGATGGTTCACATGATAAACTGGCTCCAGCAAGGGCCGAGTAATGTATTAGCAGCACGTTCCTTACATTTACATTGCTCCTGCATATGTTACACACAGACACGTAATCATGCAGAACAAATGTTTGTAACACGTGGTACATTGAAGATGCATTATTGTCTTTGGAAACGTCTGTTCCAACGACGTCTTTGAACTTAAGTTATTAACTTCCTACTTTGTTAAGAGGAAAAATAATGGATTGTTGCAACGGTTATTTTATTTAAAACCACACAACGCCTCAAGAGGTACGGAAACTCCTCTCACTATCAAAGGAAACCTAATCTTACCCATACTCTACTTGCTAGGCTATTGTAAAAACAATGTAAATTTCATGTTGAACAAACATTTCATTTTTAAACGTCTTATCATGCAAAACATTAAAAAGCTATGAACGTTCTTAAATACAGGATCAGGCGAAAGTGTGGAAACGACTTTATAAGTTTTTCCAGCGCAACCGAACTTGGTACGTTTTTTAGAGGAAACAAAAGTACCTTTGAGCGCATACTGACACTTTACCTCTATTTTCAAAATGGTGGATTGGGGGAGTTTGCCCATAATTGTTATAGGGAAGCCCATCGAGTGACACCTCATTTTGAAGGTGTTAGAAAATGTTCCATGAATGCTAAAAATGACACTTAACCTTCAAATAGTAATTTTTCATTGCAGGTGTGTTTTTGTACACTTTTGCCTTCAAAATTCTGTATGACTTAATTAATTGACGCCATGTATTTCTGGGTTAAGATTATAATTTTCAGCATTAATCAACATTTTCTAAGACCTTTAAATTTAGGCGTCACTCAACGGGGTTTCCCTATGAAAATTATGAGGCTACCCCCCAAATCTCCCATTTTGAAAACTGGGGAAAAGTGTCAGTATGCATTAAAATACACTTTTATAACTTTAATGAGATTTACTGAGTTTGCTTGCGCTGAAAAGACTGGTTAAAAAGTATAATAGCGTTTCTACTATTTTTGTCTTATATAAAGCTTTAAAAGTTCTAAGTTTTGTCTTATAAAACTTAAATTCGACGCAATTTCTTTCTGGGTTAAGATAGAGACCTCTAATTTTCAGCATTCATCAATATTGTTTAAGACCTTCTAAATACGGTGTCACTCGATGGGACTTCCCTATGAAAATTATGAGGCTACCCCCAATCCCCATTTTGAAAGTGTCAGTTTGCTACCTTCTTTGTAGCCTGGAGACCCTGATGAAACTTAGACGCTATTATGGTGCTGACGATCGTTTCGGTCTAATAAGAACATCTTCAGAGCACGATCACTAAACTAAACTAACACCATAACTGATTATATACTATAGAGTACAAACTTTACCTTTTTTACCTTTAATATTTAAATTTTATTTATGTACCAACACAAGATAATTTGTAATAGTTAATGAATGGTAAAAATATGTTAATAAAATATGCTACTGCATTGTGCCCTAGAATAATCAAATTGCGTAATTATATCCTTCTTTTTCAATATAAAAAGGAAATTCGAGTGAAAGTTACAGATTAACAATTTAGGAACAGACGTTCATTGTGTGAAGTCTTTGGTCTCAGGTTGGTTCACTTACAAGCTCATAGTATTTGAAATGTATTTAACTTTAAACCACCACAGTTTTTTTGTAAATGTTTTGACTGATGGACTTTGTATCATTAAATTTAAGCAGCACAACTATCAACGCTATAATAGGTTTAACGCTCCAGTAGCATGAAACTACTACTTGTGTATAGATTAACTGAAGGTTTGACGTAAATTTGCCCTAACTAATCTTAAAGATTCTTGGTATTTCGTCAATTTAAACATTTTTCTTATTAGGCACAAATTAATAAATTTTGTTACTAGTTTGATTTCGGTGGAGATTTTAAGTGGATTTTGATTTTGTGTCATAAAAAAACACAACTTAATTGTATATTTCGCTGCAAATTTCTATTTTATTAAGCGTAGGCTTTAAACTAAGGACATAATTTGCTGCCTATTACAGGTGTGGAATCTCGTAGCATTTCGGCAATCTAAAGTTCATAAGAACACTGCGGTATAATTTGATATTCAGTGTACGGCCATTAAACATGCAATTAACAGTCGGCTCACATTCTGCTCAGAACTACTGAGTGTAAGAAAGTTTGCTTTTCCAGTGAAAGAGAGTTAAATTAAACTTTAAAATGTGAGGGGAAAGTAAACCCGCTTAATTGTTTCTTCTACTCTAATGATCTTGGTTTGAATGAATTAGTCGCAGCGGTCCACACTTGACCTGGAAACCCACTCAAGCCTCAAAATGATAAGGTCAGACTTGTTTCCACTTATTGACGTCCACATCTAATTGCTTAATAAATTGTATTCATTGTTTTGGAGTTCTATGGGTTTTATCAAAGATAACGTTATAGTACGTAGATTGGGTATCGAATGTGGCATGGCTGAGACAGAAAAATCAACATAGTTATGGCAGCCAGAGCACAGATAACGCTGCGAGCGCTGTCATCTTTCTCCCCTCGGCTCGACATTCTCGAATTTATCAGACTTGAATTTAACACGCTCGAATTTGACTTAAGTTGGACCAAATCGTGCGATTTTAAGAACGAATAAACTTGTGTCCGTGACTCTACTTGAGACTCTTAATAGCTATACGTTGGTTGTCCTGCCTCACCCATGTGGCATCTATGCGCAATCTACCTACCATAGAAAAACCTTTGGATTTATTTATACAAACCTTTTTGTAAGACATTTTTCCGACGAAATTGTTACGATTAATTGGACTTGTATAGTTAGTCATACAACAAGAATTTTCGGTAACAAAAACTATCGAGTGGCTTTAAGTTCCCCAAAAAACGGACAAATCTTCCCAACAGTTATACCTTTTTTATTTCATCCCTTCCTACAATCAGAACCTACAAACTAATTATTAACTTTGAGTGTCGAAAATGTCGTCGTCAAGTTGAAAAGTTTTGGCTGGAATTTTGAGCCCGCACCAACTTTGTCAGACCCGGCTGTCATTACAATAACTACTCAAGTTGAATGTTGAACTTGATTATTCTAAAGTATGAAGAACGTTAGACAATCGTAACTCAGGGTAAAAACAAAACACGTGTTTTTGAAACATCAATTAAATAGAAACAGGAACACGTTGTTTTAAAAGTTAGCCAGATATAATGTGGGTTTTAATTAAGTATAATTTTGCATTGTGCCCTCAAATAATCAAATTGCGTATTCATGTCCTTCTCTTTTTTCCTATAATGAGCGTGTTTGAGCGAAAGTTACAGATTAACAATTTAGAATCAGACATTCATTGTGTGAAGCCATTGTCTAGTACAACAAGTTTACTTTGTACATAAAGCCTTAGAGTTTCGACAAAAAAATTGATTTGAAGCTAGCGCTTCTACTGTATCATAATACTAATACGCACAAAACTATCAGGAGCTAATAAATGTAATAGCCGATGGCTATAAACAAGCCATATGACTATTTTGGTCGTAAAAGGGTCATACAGTGGCAAAGGAAATATTGAAATAAAGAAAGAGTGAACATCTGGAGATTGGCAGCAAAGGTTTTGACAATAACCCAATAGGCGCAACGTTTTTTTTCTAAAAGTTACTGAGAATGATACTTTAAAGTTAAAAACTCCACATCAATCGAAAAAATAGACAGGTAGTTAAAGAATACTTATGTGGGTACTAAGCTATTAATACATCAGTTGGTGTTAGGCGCAAGTTAAATAAAAAACCCCTGATGACGGTGTTGTGCATTTCCAATATTTGATCAACTGATTTACTGGTTTGATTTCCCTGAGAGGTCTGAACCTCCTGTATATCATCTCCATTTCCAGGGTTTCATTTCCATAGAGGATATTAGAACTTCGAACATATTACATTAAACTCATAACAAATACCAAATCTTTTGCAATGAAGTTCATGTTATAAGTTGCTGACTCTATTCAAATATGTTTGAGAAATAGTCCAAACCGATGCGTATGTGTACGCTTCGAGACTCGAACCGGCGACCTCATGGACTGCCTTGACTTTGCCCACTGGACCATTTTTATAATTTCTATTGTTACTATAAATGTATACATAGTTATGTCGTTTGCAATTTAAGACACAAATGGAGTATTTACATTTTATTCAACGCAAGGTCAACCTGAAATTGAACCAGGTAAACCTGTTTAGTTTTCGTTATCAAAAGTATATTGTACTTATGTTTTTGTAAAACATGTGATGGACCTGTAGCAGTGTATTTTGTAAAAGGCTTAAATTGGAACCGAAGGTCTGTTTGAAGTTTGTTGTTGATGTTTGTAGAATTTCTGAGGTTGAAGTATAATTACGGACGTAACATGCGGGAGCTTGAGGCCGTGTTGTCTCTACTAAGTGAGACTTTTGTCTGAAAACAAACTTTGTTCTTTAATACGCAAACACACATGCCTTTAATATAACTGCCTCATTGACATAACATATTTAAGCTGATTACCGGTGCCACTAATAGAGTGTTTTGATTGGCTCATGGTGTCAAAGGCGTGTCTCTGACACCATTACTGATAATACGATAAGAAGATAAGATGCTTTGTGTGGCTGCTTTGACGAGGCAAAGCTGGCAGACAAAATTATACCACCATTAGTCCTTTGTGAGAAAGCCTAATAGTTCTGTGCGAGTGTAATTGTCAAATTGTGCTAATTGATCAGCCTTATAGGTTCTATTTCAGAGCTTTGATACCTAACAGTAGGATTGGGGTACGAAAGTGTCATGCCAAAAGTTCCAATCCAAAAGTTCCAGTACCAATTTCCTGATAGTCACAAGACTTTTACACCTCGTCTTGACAGCTGTCGGAAATATTATATCATTTCAAAATTCTTCCACTGCTATGTACTTATATGAGGTTATCAACCCCGATATGTACTGAATAACTTCCTCCATGATTACAACACGAGAAACAGTCTTGCTTGTAGGGTGCCTTAACATAGATTAACTTTATATGAAAAGGAGTTTACTACTCTGGCCAAAAACTTTTCAATATGCGGCTGAGTTGAGGATGGAACAATCGTACTCCCGATTTAGTTCGAGTCTAAAGCGGGTTTCCTGTCTAATGTAATTTACAATTTTAATGATTTTGCCGGTTTATGCTAAATTAAATAATTGTTTGTTACTAACATTCATTTGTTTCTTTGAGTTGATTATTATCTTTTTGCTATATTTAATGAACGTGTACTCATAATCTTTGATTGGATCCTTTTAATAATTTGTAGTCTATGTATATCTTTTTTACTCTTGTTCTCATTGATTAGTAGATATTTTACTTTACTTATATTTTACTCTATTATTTGTATATTATCTTGACGAAGCCTTTTGGATTGTACAATCTGTTTTGGTGAATAAAGTTATTTATTTATTTAATACTGAAACTACCAACAACTCAATTGACCAAAATCATAGTTATGTTATATATTTAATTCCAATCGTACCTATATAATTCCAATGGTCAAGCATGTAAATTGTAACATACTGTTCTTAAGTATACTGTTAAATAGTTTTCATCCTTGCTGTCTTGAAGTCCAGTCATGATATTTATAAACGATTCTTCAAAACTGTTGTCGTGGCTCTTTAAGTTTTAAATTTTTTTGTCTAAAGACATCTATTGTAGTATTGTTTCCGTATTCACCTGAACGACCTATAAATACGAGCTGTCTTGAACGTTCTATCAAGACACCAGGATTCAAATAAAAATTATCTTTTTAAAGTGCTTAGCTTTCATCTTCTTATGAATAGTAAAGCAAAAACTGTTCCCCGATTTTGGTTTTTTCCGAAATAGATAAAGAAACTGCAAGAAAATCTAAAATGTTTCGATGATTGCCTTGACACGTTCACGCTGAATACTTTTCCTTATATTTTGCTGGCCTGGCAGTTCGGCTAGTAGAGATGACAACACACTTGGCAAAGTTCGTAATTTAATAGTTTCGGAAGTTTTGCATTGGAACCTTTAGATTGAAACTTTTGACCTCCTACCACATTAGGTGCTATAAAGTTGTGGCATAAAACTGGGCTACTGCCTTTTTTTTAAGAAACGATCTCTCATTCTGATACGTTTTAGATTTTGCTGAATCTTAAGGTAACTTGGCCAATTTGAAAAATACCATGTGTAGTAGATGTTTCTAGTTTTATAAATATATAAATTTCACATACCCCTGGATGATTCTTAAAAGGCATTAGTTTTTGAAATATTAATAAGGCATTTAGTTTAGAAAACATTAGGAAATGACTATAGGTTTTAAACTGGGTTAGATTGATGATGAACAAGCCATACAATGTACTTGTATTACATAAGTCTGAAGTTTTACAACTAAAAGCTGTGTAAGTATCTCAGTACCTTCGGTCACTATGTCCAGGGAATCTGATTGTTATGTTGATTGTGGCACTTAACCGAGAACACGAGACCTAATTTCATTATGATGAAGGAAGAAAGCGGAATAATCACAACTGACAGCACAACTGCTTTACATATACCAGTAATAACTCGTCTGACCGACAATTTGACTGCGATATTGAGCAGGCACAGGTGGCGACGTTAATTGTAACGGCTTAGTTATCTTGAGGGCTAGAGCACTAATTGCCAAGCGTGTCGATCCATTATATTAGCTACGCTCCGAGTGGCTAAGCAGTAAGCATCACTTCACGGGTCTATATATACGGAGCACACGAGTAAGTGCTGGTAGTTACTTGCAGTAGTTATCATGGTGAGTCTTCTCGTGTTCTTAGTTCTAGGCGGTGTGAGCCTCGCTCAAGCTCTTGGGGATGTTGGTGGAGTGTCCCAGGTTTTAAGTGTGATCAAAGAGTGCTCGGGTGATGACGTTGTTACTTGTTTGAAGTTGAAAGCAGTGAAGCTCGTAGACCGAGCGCTGGTGATAGACTCGTTACCGGTGTCTGAATATGTGACTGTGAATGGAAACCACAGTGGAGAAGTTAAGCCTTTCAAGGATGAAGATGTTGATGCCACTCTGCCCAGAGACTTGAACCAGAGGAGCGCCGCTGTGGACAAGATACTGATGGATAAACTGTGGTCCTACTTAGAATCCAGGACTATCAGCTTGAAGTTCCCGACTGAGGAGGTTGAAGGTAAGGTTTAGTGCATTTTTCGCACTCGTTTTATATAAATTTTGAATATAAAACTCAAACGGACTTTACCTAGGATTTGTGTATACAGCTTTACTAGCTTACTAGGTTACTAGGTTAGTTTAAAAACGAGGGTTTGGATACTCGATGATAGCATTTTGTTCTAAGGAATATCTAAAGGAGTTAACTAAAATAGTTAAACATAATTTTGATACATCTTGGACAAGGTGGCTGATGTTAAACTCGTAAACTTGTAAAATATACAACGATTCAATGAGACTCGAGTGTTTTTAGTTTACTAATTCCAAAGTTACAGGCTGTTAACACGATAGCTTATCAATTTTATTTTACGAATAAATTTCACACAAACATTTAACGTTGTTATTTATTTACTACCGTAAATGGTCCTTACTATGACCATTAAAACAAGTCCTACTCGCGTTACTGATTGACCAGATTGACTTCTGTAGCACTACATTTGTCATGTAGTATATTGTACACTACTCAAAAGCAGTATCAAATGTTAATTAATATAAATTAAATGATGTACTAGTTTAAACTATTATTGCAGTAATTTTTCATCTTTAGTGAGCAAGATGATCACCTTCATATTCACTAACGATGGTATATGTCCGTAATAATAGTTTAAAACTCTGAAATTCTCCCATCGTCAACAACAAACTTTAAACAAAGTATTTACAAAAAGTGTATAATGTGTTGTAGTAGTAAGGTAATTTTATACAACGATATTATTTAATAGAACCATGTTTATTTAAAATATTTGTTGTAAAAAGACATATAATAAGAAAATAGTCTGACGACAGTTAGCTAGCAGTTAAAAAAAACTTCTTCCAATAAAGGTTCTTGTATTGTATTTTAAACCAAGTATAGTTATCAATACGACAGTATGAAAAACCTAATAACTAGCCCGGATTAAAATAAACCTAGGGGATTCTTCTTCCAGTAAGTTTATTTATTCTTAAATGTATACTTCTCATTAAATAAACAAGTTTGCAAATCGGATACCATTAATTATAACTTAACATGCAACAAGTATTAAAGAAAGTCGGGTTTACTCTCGCCAGTGGTTTTTAGTGTTTACCTGAGTGTCGGCTTGCCTTTAAATCGCAATATGTACTATTCTCTTTAACTCTAACTGCAGAGTTTGGCTATTTATACACGAAAAAGACCACCCCATAGTTAAAAATACCTATGATTGATTTAAATCAAAGAAAACGGAACAAACGTACATCAAACTATATTTACATACTTAAGTTAGAAGTTCTGTACAGAGTACTGATATTATGCAATATACTCAGGTTTTGGCCGTTAAAAGATTTGTTTCAAAATCAGATAGTTACTCTAGTACTGGAATGTAACGTCTCTTGTAGTGGGATACACATGATGATATATTAGCTTCGACATATCACCCGCAGCATCACAAAGCCTTAATGGAGGCATAACGGCATCAACTCGCTTTGCCGTGTCAAAGCAACCACACAGAGCACCTTATCTTCTTATCAGTAGTCTCAAATACGTCTTTGACACCCTCAGCCAATCAGAGAACACTATCAGTTCTATGGTTAATCAGGTAATAAGAAATAATTCAGTGCAAATTTTAATGTTGGTTATACTTTTAAACAAGTGATTTTAAATGATAAGGATAAAAGTCTATAAATCTTGTTATACCCAGTGTTTTGAATTGAAAAGCTGACCAAAACTAGAGTGTTTTCCCCTTCCTTAAGCGTCTATACACCAACGCTAATTAGCAAAGATCAAAACGCATAAGTCTGCGGCAGGAATGGACCAAGCTAGCTGTTATATTCAACTACAAATACATTTAAAGCAAACTGTAACTGGTAAATTCAACCATTTTAGACGCACAGGTGCGAGAAAGTTGTAGTATAAAACTGGGGAGTAGTTTTTTTTAAACTATCTCTCATTCTGAAATGTTTTTTCAGATTTTGCTGAATCTTAAGGTAACCTGGCCAATTTGAAAAAATACCATGTGTAGTAGATGTTTCTAGTTTATAAATACATGAATTTCATACCTCTGGATGATTTTAAAAGGCATTAGTTTTGAAAATACTAGGCATGACTATATGGGTTTTAAACTGGGTTAATTGATGAAAGCCATAGTATTGAAGTTTACAACTAAAAACTGTCTCAAGTCTGTCGGTCACTATGTCCAGGGAATCTGATTGTTATGTTGATTGTGGCACTTAACCGAGAACACGAGACCTAATTTCATTATGATGAAGGAAGAAAGCGGAATAATCACAACTGACAGCACAACTGCTTTACATATACCAGTAATAACTCGTGACCGACAATTTGACTGCGATATTGAGCAGGCACAGGTGGACGACGTTAATTGTAACGGCTTAGTTATCCTGAGGGTCTAGAGCACTAATTGCCAAGCGTGTCGATCCATTATATTAGCTACGCTCGGTGGCTAAGCAGTAAGCATCACTTCACGGGTCTATATACGGGTAGGTAAGTGCTGGTAGTTAGTTGCAGTAGTTATCATGGTGAGTCTTCTCGTGTTCTTAGTTCTAGGCGGTGTGAGCCTCGCTCAAGCTCTTGGGATGTTGGTGGAGTGTCCCAGGTTTTAAGTGTGATCAAGAGTGCTCGGGTGATGACGTTGTTACTTGTTTGAAGTTGAAGGCAGTGAAGCCAGACCGAGCGCTGGTGATGGACTCGTTACCGTGTCTGAATATGTGACTGTGAATGGTAACCACAGTGGAGAAGTTAAGCTTTCAAGGATGAAGATGTTGATGCCACTCTGCCCAGAGACTTGAACCAGAGGAGCGCCGCTGTGGACAAGATACTGATGGATAAACTGTGGTCCTACTTAGAATCCAGGACTATCAGCTTGAAGTTCCCGACTGAGGGAGGTTGAAGGTAAGGTTTAGTGCATTTTTCGCACAACATAAATTAAATTTTTGAATATTAAAACTCAAATGGACTTTATCTGGTACATAACACATTTTCATCAGGTTCAATGCTACTACAGATTAAGTCGCTACGTTTGACATCATACGACAGATATAAAAATTAGGTAAGGAATTAAAGATAGAGGACGGATAAAATAGTTAAAGGAATAAATAAAAGGATTTAACGTTTTGAGGGATTATTTAAATTTACCACTTATCAGGTATTTGGAATTTAAAATTTTGCTAGCTTTAGTTGAATAACTTACTAAGTAGTTTACGATGGTTTCATACTTGATTATAGCAGAATATCTAAAGCTTCAAAATAGTTAAACATAATTTTGATAAATCTTGGACAAGGTGGCTGATGTTAAACTCGTAAACTTGTAAAGATACAACACTGATATGACACTCGAGTGTTTTAGTTTACTAATCCCAAAGGCACAGGCTGTTAACACGATAGCTTATTAATTTTATTTTACGAATAAATTTCACACACACATTTAACGTTGTTATTTATTTACTACCGTAAATGGTCCTTACTATGACCAGGTCCTACTCCCGTTACATTGACCAGATTTACACTTCTGTAGCATTACATTTGTCATCAGTATACTTTGCTCTACTCAAAAACGGTATCAAATGTTAATTAATAAAATTAAAATGATGTACTAGTTTAAACTATTATTGCGGTCATTTTAATTTTAGTGAGCAAGATGACCACCATGCTCATAACGATGGAAATGTCCACAATAATAGAAATAATCTCCATCGTCAACAACAAACTTTAAACAAAGGGATGTACTAGTATTTAACAAAGAAAGTGTATAATGTGTTGTGGTAGTAAGGTAATTTTATACAACCATATTATTTAATAAAACCATGTTTATTTAAAATATTTGTACAAAAAGACATATAATAAGAAAATAGTCTGACGATGATAGCTATCGGTTAAAAAATTTTTCAATAAAGGTTCTTATTGTATTTAAAACCAAGTATAGTTCAATACGACAGTATGGAAATTTAATAACTAGCCGGATTAAAATATTAGGGGTTCTTCTTCCAGTAAGTTTATTTATTCTTGTATATATATTTCTCATTAAATAAAAAAGTTTGCAAATCGGATACCATTAATTATAACTTAACATGCAACAAGTATTAAAGAAAGTCGGGTTTACTCTCGCCAGTGGTTTTAAGTGTTTATCTGTGTGTCGGCCTGGCTTTTATCGCAATATGTACTATTTCTCTTTAACAATAACGGCATAGTTTGGGTATTTATGTACGACAACCCCGTAGTCAAAAATACGTAAGATTGATTTATAGAAACAAACAGAACAAACATACATTTTAAGTAAACCTTAAAGAACAAAATACATGACAAAACAATCCGTTTAATGCAGCCATTTTCTCTAATTTTCACACTTAAGTTAAGTGCTGTTAAAGTACTGATATCATGCAATACTCAGGTATTGGCCGTTAAAAGATTTGTTTCAAAATCAGATAGTTACTTTAATACTGGAATGTAACGTCTCTTGTGAGTGGGATACACATGATGATAATGCTTCGACATATCACCGAAGCATCCTACAAGCCTTAATGGAGCATAATGGCATCAACTCGCTTTGCCGTGTCAAAACAACCACACAGAGCACCTTATCTTCTTATCAGTAGTCTCAAATACGTCTTTGACACCCTCAGCCAATCAGAGAACACTATCAGTTCTATGGTTAATCAGGTAATAGAAATAATTCAGTTAAATTTTTAATGTTGGTTATACTTTTAAACAAGTGATTTTGAATGATGATAAGGATAAAAGTCTTTAAATCTTGAAGACTTAAAGTGTTTTGACTTGAAAGATTACCAAAACAAGGTGCATTTCCCTTCAGCAAGCGTCTTTACAAGGTTAATATATAGCGTCTTTACACCCAACTACCTTATACTAATAATAAATAGTAATAATAATAAATACGTTTATTATTACATTTTGACATTGTAGATAACAATTAAATTACAACAGTTCTTGAAACATTCAGACTAACAACTTACAGCTAAACATCACAAATAAACAAAACAACAGAATACACCATAATTATTAAATAATAAACATTAATAAGGAGAAATATTTACTCGTAGACAATTGTCAGAGGTGAGACCTCAACTAATTTAAAAACATATAAATGTCGTGAGAGAGAGATAAAAAGCGATGTGACAAAACAATACAGATAAAAAACAATACAAACATTGCAACCTATTATTACACCATAAGTGACTCTTTATCAAAACAAAGTATACATACATACAAAATAAATCTAAGATCTACCGAACACTATACTTAAAACAATACATAATTTAGAATAATACAACATGAATTCAACAATACATTGACAAAACAATAATTTAGAACCAATTGAACAAAGTTTAAAGCAATAATTTTGAAAAGATCTTCTATAGATTCCATAGTTAACAAAACATTTTTAAAACATTAGAAAACTTTTACCAACATTGTTTTGCTGATTGATTTTAAACTTAAAATGTTGAACAAGCGTGGTCCGCTTACAATGAAAAACTGTTGGTATAGTTTCAACCTCGATTTTAGGAACAGGCACTGTCAAAATATTTCTTAGTATGCTTAAGGTTTATCTAAATTTCTGTACAAGTACAACTACAGGTTATAAAATCTCTGAGAACTTTTAAAACATACAAATGACATAAAGGAAGAATTCTATGATACTGGAATAGTGGCCAGGAATGAGAGAAATCTAGACTGTTTTGAAATAAGTCAGATGAAACCTTTCTGCAGAACCAAGGCTGCAAGGCGGGTAGAGATGTATGGAGTGCCTACAGCAATTCACCCACAAGAAGCCTCTCGAGGCAACACATGGTACAGTTTTAAAAGAACTTTCTCGGGACAAACCTACTCAGATGATAAAAGTACGCAGCTTTCTGGAATGCTTTTACTTGGCAATATAAACTTCTAAGTAACCTTTGGTCAATTATCAAACCAAGATATTTAATACTTTCTGTCTGATCAATTTCAAACAATTGCAAGAGTTTCTATTAGTGCAAGTATAGAATGAAAAAACATACAGTTTGGGCAAAACTAATGGAAGTATTTAAAGTTAAATATTTGAAATTGGGTTTCACTTAAAACTCATGAAGTTTTTATCAAACCAATATCGAATTACATTTTAAGGTCTTGTTAGGATACTATCTTGAAGAGAGTCAGAGTAAAGAGAGATAGCAAGGTCATCTGCAAACGCAGTAATTTTACCTTTTAACTACGATTTTTTAAAACGTATATATACTAAAAATAAGATTGGACCACAAGACTACCCTTGAGGAACTCAAAGCACCTAGGCGAAAGTCATTTGGAGATTATTGTGATCGAAACTCTAACACATTGCTTTCTAAAGACAAGTAACTTGAAAACCATAAAAAGGCACACCACGTATTCCAGAGACACAGTTTGTTTAAAAGTATATTATGATCAACAGTGTCGAAACCTTTAGTTATATCTATAAGCAAGCACAGATTTTCCCAGAATTGAGTGATTCATAGACATTTGCATACAAAGATCCAAGAGCATCTTCATTTGAAGGCCACTTCTGAACAAAATTGATTGTTTACTAAAACTGATTGAGGTCAAAGAAATAACTCGCTTCTTCATAATCTTTTCTAGAATTTTAGAAAATATTGAGAACAACGATAATGGTCTATAACAGAAGATGTTTAGGATCATTTTGAATAAAGAATGACTACAGCATGTTTTAAACAGTTAGGAAAAACACCTGTACTGAAGCTGAAATTAAATAGATAAGCCAAAACATCGATGATATGTGGAGAAATTTTCTTTAGATGTAGGAATTGATTTGGTCAGAAAGAAGAACTATTTTAAAGCCTGTAATCATTTTAAAACCTCAAATTACGATCTGTTGGGCTTAATAGAAAAGAATTTGGCTCAATTATGTTGGGAAATTTTGATTCACAAGAGTCGAAAATAGAAATGGTATTTCTCAAGCTCGAAGTAATTTCAGAAAATATTCGTAAAAGCTGAAGATATTTGAATCTCAGAATTACCCTACCATTGACTTCAATTCAGATATTTTTAGTCGTTTTCTGATCCTGTGAGGCTTGTTTTACTAATGCCCACTGGACTTTGAATCGCTAAGCGGTTATTGAACTTGTTAGGGATAGAGTAAAACTCCATAGTAGAATTAAGTCATTGCAAATTAAACTAAACCTATGGTAGAAACTTAGAAGATGATGATGAACTTGTTTGGCGTTTTGTAGTATAAACAATCTTTCTCTTATTTAATATCTGAAATTGTTATTAACCTGGTTTCAACACGACGATTTTGACTACTTTGATAGATTCCAACTGAGCGTTCAACAAAGTAGTTCAACATATTAAAGGTTGGAAAGCGAGATGTTACAGATGGTTCGTACAGGAGTCCAGTCTACTATCTTAAATATTCCAGTACTTACATTTATTTGCTTGTATTCAAATCGGGACTTTACGGCTACTAAAAAGAATTGTGAAAGAACAGATCAAAGATAGTCTTGGGTTAGATCTTAAGTTATTTATTAATTAAATGTAGTTCCTAGATTAGTGTAGTCTTCTGAAGACAGATGGAGTTTTAATTACCCGAAACGTTAGAGTAGTTTTTCTCCGGAAGTGGCAGGAAAAGTCCGTTGTTACTCCAGCGTTATAAAGGTTTGATAAGGGAGAATGTGGTCAACCAGATCAAAAGCTTTTTTTGTGATTTGTGCGAAATACCAGACACCTTATTAGTTGATTGAATTGAAACCACTGGAAATTTCGAAGCAGCGGGACGCTCTTTCAATATCAGCCAAAATTGTACAAACCATTAACTAATCTCCTAAGACGTTATCGTTAATTGTTTACTTAGATTTACTGAAGGTTTACTCAAACATTCCCTATTACGAATATTACTTATGTCTCTTCAGGACGCAAGGGACTGGACTCAAGAAGCTGAAGAAGGAGGAGCCATCTACCTGTTGATGTTCCTTGGAGCTAGACCTATGAAGTTAGCCATGGGCAAGATCGGGCTGGTGGCTGGAGCTGCACTATTAGCAGGCAAACTGGCTCTGCTGCTCATCGCAGGAGTCTTGGCTACTCCACACCCAGGAGAGAAGCATACTTCACGGGTGAGCAACAACTATCTGTGTAAAGTAATTATTTATACCCAAAGCTTTCCTAAATATAAATTCTACAAAAAAAACTATCCAAACAAACATGGAATGTCAAAGAGAGATACACTAATCTTACTTTTGCAACTTTGAAAGCACATTTTCATTTGACACCGACCACTCTTAGAGGTAAGGTAAATATGAACGGTGAAAGTGGTGAGTGTTTTGATGCAAGATAAAAGTCTTGTTACAAAACCGACTGTTCCCCAGTTTGATTAATTGATTAATAAACGACCAGGAAGGACACAGAAGTGACTTCCGAACTACAAGTCGAACCCGGGCCGATTTGGTGCCGTTCAATTTTAGGAAACAAGAAGTACGGGAAGAAAGCGAGATAGAACAATAGCTATCTTGTCGATCCTTGCCAATCCATATCTATTTACTGAGCATTAACATCAGAATCAAACTGTAAACCAAGTTAACTTCGTGTTTGGAAGAGCAGTAAATACAGTATTCCAGGTGAAAGCAGAAACCATAAAACTTTGATGCACAGAACAGGTACAGACATATATATTTTTTAACGGAGCTTGGAGTGTTACAATGGTGTCACAATTGAATAACAACCAAAAGCTAATTTGACACTGCTTAACACATACTAGTTCAGGGGCAAATAATCATTACGATTTATTACTTGTGGTATTATCCAGTCGCTAGGCAGGATTACAGCGTTGTAATGTCCAATCAAAACAGTGGTTGACATTGACAAGAGAACACAAGGAAAGATATTTCCACGTGTTTTCTTGTCTAAAGCTAAAATGTAATTGTCGAGTTGTCATGTTGACACATTACATGTGGTAAAGTGACAACACAGGAGTTATATCTACATGACAACCGTGCAAATGTATACACATACGAGTGAGGCTATATGTATATGTCTGAACAGATGAAACCTGAACATGTCATCTTCTAACTCTAATTCACCGAGAAATGACAATGTCATTCATTGTAATTATCTATAGGCATTCCATTTTACTGGTTTATAAAAACACAAGCTTAATAACAGAGAAATACGTATGACTCAAAATTAAATGAAACATTTTAAATTGAAATCTTTTACACGTTCATATAATGTAAATTTTTCATAATATAGTAAAGGCAGGAGCTCATTTAATACTTATTACACTGAAAGGGTTTCTTTCACTATATTGGTACCTAATTCAATTAAAAGTAAACTTCTTTTCTTTCATTGTTATTCGCGTTCTTAGACCAGTATTTTGTTTCAAGAGGATTCGGGCTTTATTTTGCTTGGGACAAAAAATGTAATGGCTTGAAACGTTAATTTGCGGGGACAACCGTCAAAGTAAACTGACAAGGGTTTAACTTTGATTATTATTGCTTGAATTTTAGAGATCTCTAGCCTGAACTACCAGCAACCACAATCGTAATGAAATGACGTATTAAAATTCAATTTAACCGTCTTTTTGCTGAAAAAAATAGTACTCTTGGCTTTGGACCAAATTAGCTTTGATCAAAGAAAACCCATACTTTAATATTTGACTGAGTTTATAAAACTGGTTTAAGCTTGTTTATTTGTTTACCAACTAAACGTTCAGGGGTTCAAGGTATCAAGTTTAAGCAATGTTATTTTAAAGTATTTATTAACTCTTATCAACAGCCCTTCGGTGGGCTTTATCCTATAAAGTGGAACCCTGTACATGATCTTGTGCCTGGCTGAGGATATTATGCAGTATATACTAACCTTGCTGTCTGGCTCCTTGGACGCTGCATGTTTGTAAGATATTATTATTACTACGAGTCTAATAAATAGTTTACAACCGTATTATTTATTCTATCAAACGTTATGCTTTGATCATCATGAACATGCAATTTTTGTCCGGAATTATTTGATCCTCTACTATAGAAAAAGTAAAGACATTATTATGGAGGAATGATACCGCATAGATGCCACATGGCTGAGGCAAGAAAATCAATCTATAAAACTATCTACCTACTATGGAAATAATAGTAATCTATCTGCTGTTATATGTTCGCTTTTTGCATGCTTGAACCAAATAATATTACAAATTGCTGTTGATATGATTAGAATAATCTTACTTCATTTAACAGTTTACAAACATTTATAGTTCCACATGAATACCCATTGGTTTTGGATGCTTTACGAATTCCAATGAATCAGCACCTAACCAACCATATAGTTCTTTCGAGCAACTAACAACACATTATGTTGATCTTGCAGGTTGTCTACACTGAACCGGAGTCCAGATGAAGGCTGGTCTCGCGTGGCTCTTTCGCCGGAGGTAGCTCAATTATAGCGTACAAGGGACAACAATCCTTCCTTCCGCTCCTAGTCCGGTCCACTTCCGCTCTACGCTGATAATGTAGAGCCATGTAATGTACAGCAACCTGATAACAAGACTAAGTTCCTTTATTTATTTGACCATGTAAATATGTTATTTATTGTTTGTTTTTTTATTTAAAATTATTCAATTGTTAAAATACATTCAATTTGAATCGATTTATTGTTGTTTATTGTCCGTCCAAGTTACAGTGGTATTGTGTTTTATTGGTGAATTAATAACTCAAGACGTTAAAACCAACCCATTCTTTCACTCTAGAATGTAAAATTCTATTTTTCATGTGTTGAGATTCTTTAACAAGATTTATTCATTTTCAGGGTTTTGAAAAATTTGCTTCAGCGTAAATTGTGTTAGAACACAATGTATTAATCTCCAAGTGTAATTTCTGCTATAGACAAGGTAAATTGAAATGTAAACAGGTGTCGGAGAGAAAATGGAAAAGAACTTTGGAAATTCAGCTGCCGAACACAGTTACGTTAAAAGGCAAAATACATCATATTCCAGAATAAACGTATAAATATATTTCTTTAGGTTTTTAGGTTTTATAAGTTCGTCATTGATAATAAACAGGCACTGTCTACACACATTAATACGGGAGTTTCTTCTTCATTGCTTTATAACTCAATTTGAGTAGGGAAAGTGAGGATTCTTGTTAATATTACACAAAAAGGTTGGCCAGCCCAGGTTTGCTTATAGTGTTACCAGAAGTGCCCTTTGCTGGAGGAGGGAATGTTTCCTCCCAAAAATGGGTTTTAAACAAAGCCTATTGATGGTTTGTTTCGTGAAACAAAGACCAAAGAAAATGAACTGATTTTAAATCACTTGACGTCGGAGAAAACTGGCCTTTAATATAGGTCTATATCCTTATTGGTACCTATCTATAATGTAAAATGAATCATAAAAATGTTGTTAGTACTTTACCATAAATCAGCAACGACTGAACCAATTTGACCCAATTTTTTTTAAATGTTCGTTTGGATTTCAAGGATGGTTTTGAAAAGTTCAAATAGCTTCTGGAAAATTCCCTTAAAACAGCCCTTTGCATACAAACTGTGTTCTAACTCTAAAACGTATCAATTTGACCTTTATTGCTATTCGTTGCCAGCTATATCCTATATTATTTTTTACTAAGGAGAATTCTCAAGACTATTATAAAAATACGTATCTGTAGATTTACGCTAGTTACTAATAAATACTAAGCTCGATTATTAAGTGTACTGTGTTTATAACATAGATGTTCTGGAGTGCTTTCGGCCTCGGTGTTTATAAACAGTCCTATTTGGTTTATCTATACGAGGATCCATATGTTTTACTGATATAACAATATGTTGCTGCAGGTTTGTAAACGTGCCTCAGATGCGTGCATTACGCAAGCGTTTAGTCAATCAGCTTCGGCGATGAGACTTCGATCAGTTATTTGTGTGTTTGCACAAACCTCGGCGAGAATTCAAACAAGAACGATCATTTCCTTCTCTCTTTACTTTAAACTAAATATGTAGTAGACTAGCATAATGATGGCAATGGGCTACAAAACGTGTGATTGTATGGTGACACTTCATCCCATGATTTTTTGGTTTCGGCTTCAAGAATACTACTGTTTTTTATAAAGGTCATCTAGGCTAGTTTTTTACCATTCATTGTTCAAACGCTCCTTGTCCTACATGTTTTGCCTCGGCTAATCGTGCTATTACATGTTCGTTTTACCACGCGTGTCCGCTGCCTGGCTTCTTGTCTCACTACATTTTGTGTCACTATTTTCTCCTTGCTCTCTCAGCCTCTCGGTACATGTTTCCGTTGCATGTTTGTTTTCCTTCTATGACGGCTACTCATCTATAATACATCTTGAGTTGCCATCCCCTGCTACTATCTCTGCCTCGGCTTCTCGTCATAATACATGTTTTCATGAACATCTTAATAATAACTGGTAACATTAGGTTTATCTGGAAAATTCACCAACAACAACCACTAAGCACATTATGGGTGTCTATTTGAAACAAGAATAATTACTTACAAACAACTAGCTCACACTCGAACTTGAGTGTCGGTTCTATATGGTCGTTGTATAATGTATTCCGGTCGGATAGTTATAAACAAACAAGAGAAGCTTTCATCATTGAGGTTGAAATCTGTAACAATGAAGTTCCCTCATTAAATCAGTCCGCGTGAAAACACACTGAGAAGATGACATAATGAATATTCTTCACAAAAACTCATCTAACGATGTGGTTCTTTTCATATATTGATAACGAGGTATATTCTGTCTTGGGATAAAAGAGTTTCACTTTTAACTGTTTCGAAAACTTGGAGTTGTTATTTAAAACATCAATAATAAAACCCTAAAACTGGCCCAGGATATTAGGACTTTGGAACCTAAAGTGTTGGTTTGTACATTTACTATTTGAATTCATAAACTTTGGCTATCATTTTTGTTTTAAAGATAATATTCGGTTGTAGTTCGTTTCAAATAATATATTTTAACTTATCTTCAATAGTATATAAAGAAGTGCAGTTCGGTATCCTTAAAACTTGATAATAATAATAAAAGGAAATGTTCAACCCATATATGAACTTTGTAAAGTGTTTATACTTTTTAATATTATGTAAGATGAAAGTAAACAACATTAGTAACAATTTTAATTTCACAGACCGGTTTTAGTTTAATACTTATTTACACCATTAATAAACAGGTATCTTAGATCTACCGTGTATTGAGTTACTTGTAAACTACGGCATGAAAATGAAATGGACCTACTATTTAAATTAAAATTTTCAACTGAAATAAGTGAAAACATTTATTAAAACGTTTTCAGATTCTCACCTGCAACGCACTTTTATATTTTAAGAAACATTTTACTTTAGACGGAAAAACAAAATACTATTACAATTATTTCCAAGTTGGGTGAATGACGCCCCTATCACCAGATAATTATTATACTTATCGCGGGCAGCAAATGCTGAAAATGGTGACATTATCAACAAAATTACACATAGAAAATAGAAACCAAACCGGCTGTAAGCATAATAATGGTTTCATGTGGTTGATACTTTCAGACCAGATCAATCAGGCGGACCAGATTGGTAGCCGGGTATTCTGACTCTACCACCGGTAGAGACAGTTGTTTTGGTTGGTCGGAGGGATGTAAATATAGGGGGTAAAATAGTTTGTTATTATGTTTCACACTTTTATAAACTAAGTAATGATTTGGTAATGAGAATACACCGCAATTATATTCATAAAGTACATCATCAACTTGATGACG
Organism: Matsumurasca onukii; assembly: GCA_018831715.1. Taxonomy (NCBI): domain Eukaryota; kingdom Metazoa; phylum Arthropoda; class Insecta; order Hemiptera; family Cicadellidae; genus Matsumurasca; species Matsumurasca onukii. Next base: position 54,119,641 of record CM032062.1, read on the forward strand.
GGGGAAGTAGTGGGTGCGGAATACGTGCGGTGCCCCCGGGCACCGGAAATAAAAAGTTATATTTTCGAACTAACATGGTTCGAAAATCAATATGTTCAACATAGTCATCTCAACTCTCCTAAAGGTAAGACTTTTTGACATAAAATTGTTTAGCATGCAAGGAACATAATTACTCAATTTTCAGCAGTGAACGTGTTAAAAAAAACTGAGACAATTATTTTCTGTTAAGTTTTTCCTGGATCGACAGTACAGCATAACAATGGAAAAATAATTTAAACCGTATGTTAAGAAAGAATCTACAAACGTGTCACAAAAAATATCTAGTTTTGAATTTCTAATTAAAATTTCACACTAAACCATCACAAAACATAATATAAAAAATGTTGCTTAATTAAATTCAAATTATTGCATTGATAGTTTATCTATGGAAGTTTGCTTTAGTTACGCAAAAATGATGCGTACGATCAAGTTTCCTTCTTATTTTGATAAATTATATTTGTTTCAGCTGAAAAATGTATAATGCAATTATCAGCACGACACATGAATGCGAATGCTAATTATTTTTACCGAGCATCACAGATTAGTTAACGGTCAATGGTTTTAATTTCATTATATCAGCTGAACCAGAACTTGTTGTTCAACGAAACATGACTTTGCTTCGTTAATGAAATATCCTACAAAGCGAATAATGTTCGTTAATTACTTTACACGCTATAGATCCGACCCTGATTGACTCAATAGTTGTTCTTGAACAGCTATACAGGGTGTTGTGGACAGGGACAGATAGTAAATGTTACTTAATTAAATTAAATATAGAATGCGTATTGACATTATTCCCATACAACCTAAAAGGACAATCAAGAACTATGCTAGAGGTGCAATAAACCCAGACCAGGGATTTACATTATTGTCCCTTCTCCACTAAGGGACCAATATTGTTTGTCATTGAGCCAATACTCTGCTTAACGTCTTTAGAGGTTCCAGCCGTAATTATTCATGATGTTGATCAGTTGAACTATGTTGATCAAGACCAAGGCTGCAGATAAGATCAGGTCCAACATCATTGTCTCTTCGCCCCTTTGGTAGCAATTTTGTTTGTCATTCAGCCAATACTATGTTTATTGCCTTTGGAGCTTTCAGACTGATTATTATACAGGATGTTATGAAACTAAGTTTGTTGATCAATCAAACCCAGCCTGGAAATGCAATAAACCCAGACCAGGGATTTACATTATCGTCCCTTCTCCACCGAGAGACCAATACTGTTTGCTGTTCAGCCAATACTCTGCTTAATGTGTTTAGGCCTTTAGTCCAACACAATCTATCCATGACGTTATATTATTATGTTTTAATCAATCATGGAAAAATAAGACACTAAGCAGAAAACTGAAACGGCTAGGTCGACGTAAGCAGCACGGAGATGGATGTATACACCTGGTGGATTGCACCTGCGGCTCAGTGGAAATTACCAACTTGCCAGGAATTATATACACACTTGCTGCTATATCCCCATTCGTCACGAACAACCACTGCCTAAACCAATCAACTCAGCTTGCAGATCACGATAATTCTGCCCTTTAAACCTACATTCAAACCACTGGACTTAACTATGAAATCCGGAATATGAAACTAACATAACGAAAGACTAATCATAGCGTAAGCACAGCCTTAATATGTCAAAACCTTTCCACCTCCAACATTATCTGCAATTTGACTGATATGAGCGTGTCGGTGGTGAACGCAGCCATTACTGATTATCAAAGTCAACATCAGAAACGTCAAAGATTTACAGAAGCTGCTGATCGATATTGGAACTTTCTTCTTTCGTAAAATGAGATGAGGGCTCGTAAAGAAATCATACTATCATAATACCTAAACAAGCAGAAATCAACCACTCCGAATCAAATCCGACCATTAAAATACGTCTGAATACAACCTTTGTATATTTTGTTTTATAATTGCTTATAATACGTAATTTCTAATTAAGTAATGTTATCCTAAGGTTTATTTAAACTGTTGGAAATTAACAAGTCAAAATTACTTATGTGTGTAAAGGTACAATTCTAAACGACTAAAGTGAAGTGTCAGGCATACTGCTGTGGACCTTGCAGCCTTACCTGACTAGTCTGCTGCAGCTGGTACATTCCTCAACGAGTGACTAGAGCAGTTTATTCATGGATGTCTTGTCGGATCAAAATCAACATCATCATAATATCAACATTCACACATGTTAAAAAGCTTAAAACACATGGAATAACAAATATTAAATTCTTAGATAAAAAACCAGATAGATACAAAAGTAAACTGGACAGCTCCGATTGTCGCGGCTGTTACGACTGAACTGTTCGCTAGCGGTCTAGCCGTACTGCTCAAGCGCGCCTGTAGACCTTCAACAGTCGCGTCGTAGGAATGGGTTTCGTTTACTTACATTAGCAGAATGAGTCATAGTCGCGCGTCTACAGCAGTTACTGCTGGAGTCGCTTAAGGCTTGTACCGTATGACATTATGACACACACAAAACAACAAAGTGTGGAAAAAAATTTATAGTTTTTCAGTGATGCTAAGAAACAATGGTTCAATATTTAAACTAACTACGAATATCTTGCGGCGTGAAGACTTTTTACACTTACCTAAATTTAAATGTCTTTAAACATACTTTAATTAAAACAGTTTAAAACACCTCAGGTTAAAAAGCTCAGTAAGTTCTTAATCGTGCGCCTGAAGGCTTTATCCAAAATCAACATTTCTTTTGAAATGAAATCCCAAAGCCAACATTTTTCAACCGGATTGATTCCATCAAAGGTTGATTTCAAAGTGCATTTCTCCTCAATCTTTTACACTCTGTTTCCTTTAGTTATCGCTGAGTTTGTAAATCAGTTTCCTTCAAACTGACCTTCTAACCAGAGGATATCTTTCAACACTAATAAGGTTTTAAGACTAGAATTTAAGTCTTTAATGTAAAATGTAAGTTTGCTTTGGGTAATTGTTTTCTGTTTATAGCTGAACGTCTCCTAAGTGTAATTTTACTTTGCTATTTTAAATTCACATTTGGGTCGTACACGATATTGTCTGTTTGTTCTGCATTATTGTTTCAATCCAGATTCAACAGTTTTTGTTTACGTTCATGGTTTAAAATACTTCACGAAAGGGATTCACAAGAAAAAATACTAATGGTAAGAACTAAATGGCAAACCAACTAATGGTGAACTGGTAACTTCTAAATGTACAACGTTACAGGATAAAGTAAGGGACTCTCACAAGACACATTGTTTAAACTTTATTTATTATAAATCGGTTAATTCGTTACTAAAACAGTATTATCCATTTATAGCATATGTTTACTGATAGTTTGAAAACGGTTCATTACCTCATCATTATATAGACACATTTGAAAAGTAACAAAATAAGATTTTCAGGTTTAAAATTCATCACACTATTTTCATATAAATTTCAGAGATTTTTAATTGAACCCGACGGCAAGGTGAGGGTAAACAGATACGAGGGTCATCCAAGTAAAGAACGTTTTGGTATGGTCAAATAAAAATAAAAGATAACAAAATTTATTTTAATGCATGGAACCTTCCTTTACTTTTCTACGCAGTCGCCTCTAATTTCAATACACTGGTTTTAACGTGGGACCAGTTTTCCATACCCGCTGCTCTACTCATTTGCTGCAAAACATGAGCCAGGATTTCTTACCTTCTTTGAGTTCCTTATCTTTAGCAAATTGTTTTACCCAAAAGGTCCTTAAGCTTCGGGAATGGTAATCACTCGGCACCAAGTTAGGGCTGTAGTAGTTTCTTTTCTTAGCATAAATTCGAAATGTTAAGCCCTTTCGATCCCAAAAACTGTTGCCATGACTTTTGAGTGTTTAAATTTCACACTTTACATTTAACGGGGTTTTAAATAATTGTCAATGTCATTAATAATCACTGTGGACACGAGACGGTAATCACACAACAACGAACCTAACTGAAGAGAAAAGAGATAGCAGCTGCTGCACTCGGCGGTGGTGAAAGGTGTGCGCGGCGCGTGATGCGCAATCGTTCTTTACTTTCAGAATGACCCTCGTATTTAAGAGCAATTTTTAATCGGTCGATTTTATTTGTGGTTGTTTATTGTAATTATTTATTTTAAGCATTTTTTAACGAATTTATTGACACTAATTTAACTTCAACAGTATAAATTATTAAAAAATACTAGAAAAAAATGTAAATCAAACGTACTATTTATCACTGCATATTTGACAGTTTGATTTCTGCCAGGATTGACGTTAATACAGGCTATTTAATCTCCGTTCATCAAAAACCAGTGCTAATTCTTCCCCAACACTTTTGGACAAACATACTCAACACGTATGGTCTGACATAGGACTGAATTTCACTTTGAAAGCTGTTAAGCACAATGTAAATCTCACAGGACAGCAGAGCTAAGTAGCTAAGCTCTCTACGGATCCCTCCATTGTAATCTACTTTTAAATTGCAGCCACTTGTCTAAGCTTTAGTGAATTTCGTGAGATGTTTGGAAACAAAAACATTAGCTCACCATTTCTACAGTATATTCATACACACAAATATATACAGTAATAGATAGATTAAAATCTGCTTGTAAAATTTGTAACTTCAACGTTCTTCTAAAGAAACTAAAAGGGTTTAAAATACAATATATTTAATTATCTTTTAGACACTATTTATCGCTCATTTATTTATAACGGTCTTACGGCTTTGTGTATACTCTTTTATATAAAAGGAATTAAATAAATTTGTTTATCGATATTACTAAATCTATTTATTAATATTGTTCATTACATAATATCTAGTTACTAATAATATTTACTTTTATTAATCTATATTCATAAAGGCTTTGTCCTGACTCACTCATTCACTTATTCATCATTACTGAACCATAACCACGAGACCTAGAAACTTGAAATGTTGCATGAACATTCCTGTTATAGTGTGAGTACCAGTTTGTCAAAATTTCAAATGGGGACTTTGGATGGGGGTGTTGCACTACTAGAACACAAATCACACATACGAGTAAAGAGAGCATTGCATATCTGTGACTATTTGGTTCTTTCCCGTAGTCCCAGGTGGCAACCGAGTGCAAAGGAGATTTCATTTTCCAGGTGAAACAAGATTTTTACACAACTCTCTTGAGAACCCTTCAACACATTTTCTTTTCTATCAGTCTCAAACTTATAAGAATTTAAAAATAATATCAAATTTACCTTTGTGAGAAGATGATATTATTGTTTGAACTATGTTAACTAAGTTTTTGTAATACTGGCAACAACAAACCTATGTAAGACTACCAGGGTAGTCTAGTTTAACATAAGATATTATAGTCTACGGCAATAAATAACTAAATGTTTTCAACTGGTCAGATACAAAAAACCTCGCGTTAACTTTGTACAGGCGCCTTTTAGTGACTTATCATACAATAATGTTACATATGTAAAAGATTCACTATAGTGATGATTTGAAGCCATTATTTTCAGACACTCCACTGTGTGAGTTTAGAGCTCAACTGTATTTACAAATGTTTTAAACTGATTTCTTCAGTTAAGTAAATTAAATTCTAATAATTTGGCTTTCAATCAGCCCTATAAAAATTATTTAATATTAGTTTAAAAGTTTTAACTCGCAAAAAGTCATTAATATCGGCAAAGTTTAATATCGGCACTGCGCACCTCTAATCGACCAAACTTCAAAATATTGAATACGTGTGTTCATTACATGTTTTCCTCTTGCGTCCATGAGAAAATTTAATATTTTCCTGACTTAAAGTTCGTACTAAAATCCGAACCTGAGTACCATGTCTCAAAAGAAAAATTGTCAAATACATAAAAATTATGAACGTCAGCATTAAAGTATAATTATTCATATGAACGTTAGGTGGAAATCCCACAGCATTCATCGTTCCACCAGTAATGGAACGTTGCTTCCAGTTTTGTCCGGTTGCGTTGCAGCGTCAGACATCAGACATTTATTGTTTTGTGCTGTGTGTTTCCATTCCGAGAATTGGATTCATGTTATCCGACAAACTGATTCTGAAGTTCCTCAGACCACTGAAATTTTGCTGCAGTTTATATACTTGTGCATTTACGCATTCAGAATATTTTTGTCTGAGAGTTTGAAAGTTAATAACTATTTTCATAACATACATAGAACTTTTAAAATGCCAATTTCAATAAAGTCATGAATAAAAAGTAATACAGCTATGTGTAAAACTAAAAATATGACTACCAACCATTTTGCAAAACTGAGAGGATTAAGCATAACGGTAAATTCTTCAACTCAAATGACAAAGGGAAGGGTCAAAATAGTTTAAAACATTTTCTTCTGTAAAGAAGACATGAAGATAATATATTTGATATTAAAGGCCTCATCAAAAAAATTCTATATTGGATTTTCTGCATTTCTAACTTAGTTTATTTTATTTTATCCATATAATTTGGGAACCTAACAGATAACCTTTTCCGTTGAATGCTTATTTGGTGGGATAATCAAAATTGTGTTGAGCTGTTGATCCATCTAGTTGTTTATTAAACTGTATTAATATGACTCCTTTAATACTCATTTTGCTGCAAGCTTTATCTAGAATTAAAGGTCAACAAAACCAGGCATGTACCTAATCCAGAAAACCTAAGAAGGTTTATCTTCTTTATGGTAAAGTTACATATGAAAGAATGGGCAAGATTCTCCACAAATATGACACTAAACCAAAATATAGGCCTATGAAGAAGATAACAGATTTCTTAGGGTGTGCAGATCGCCTGAATGGTTGTGGTGCTGTGTACCTGGGACAAACAAAGATTGATTTCAACTCACATGAAAGAGCATAATTATCAGGCATACCGAGGTAAAGATATGCCTGTATAAATTTGCCATAGCCGAACATAGTTTAATAACAAATAAATTTGTAACCTTGGACTAGGATAGATATGTATATATTAATATTTATTAACAAAAATTTAAAACATATTTGAGATATTTATCATAACATTTATAAATATTAACAATAACATATTAAAAAATGTGATTACATCAGGCATTGAGTTTACGTTTTAAATGAGCGCAAAGCTTCTTAGATTTTATGGTCACAAGACTACTTAATAAGTTACAGTGGAATATTTAAATTACCTTCACTTATTTGGTTTTATTCGTCTTGCACACTTTGGGTATAATACTTTCTCAAGCAAATCTCAGATGACAACCACGCATCCAACGGAGTTAGTGCGTTCAATTTTAAACAAATAAACTCGTGTTAGAGAATAACTTCAAAATGTTTACATATGTTTACCATCTTAACTTTTATTTTGTGTGTGTTGAATATTTTTACATTGATTGCTATATTTTGAACCCTGACTTTACAATGTTTTGTAAAAGGTTAATTAATAAATTTTACATAACAGTTGCAAAGCCGACACATAAAAGCGTCGCTAGGATTATGAATACTAATTATTTTTACCGAGCATCACAGATTAGTTAACGGCCAATGGTTTTAATTTTAATACATCAGCTGAACCAGAACTTGTTGTTTGCTTGGCTAATGAAATATTCTACACAGTGGATACATGGCATAATTATGTCTCAACGCTACGTTGACTGGTGTAAGAAAGTGCCAAATACTGAAACTATCAACCACTCAATTTGCCAAAACCATACTAATTTGAATTAATCGTTTGATTCCAATTGTAACTAAATAATTCCATTGGGAAAGAAATTAAATTGTATCTAACTGTTCTTATCAAATTATATTCACTTTATCCTTATAACTTTAAATTATGGTCACGATATTCATAATTCGTTTTTCGACTATGATTTATGTTGTCATGGCTCACTAGGTTTTTAATTGTTTGGCCAAGAGTAAGATGCTGTAGCGTTGATTCCATACCTCCTAGTCCCTTTTCAATATCTAAAAAAGGCATATAACCTTAAACTTTGCCATGCAACAACATTTCGAAAATGGTTAAGCCAACCCTCATCTGTATTGTTTGTCCTAGCTAGATGTTGTACCTACTTTGGAGAATATCGAACTGGAACATACGAGTATCTTCTTCTTCCTCGTCCTTGTCTGCCACGAATGCAAGTTTGGTAAAACATTTCAGTTATGAGAAGAAATTCTCCGACGCATTATTCACAAAGATAGAAAATCATTCAACAGCATAGTCAACAGGAACCAATGCTAATGCGCACATCGTTTATGTATTTTGTTGTATGCTTTGATCACCGGAATCATAGTAGTTAGTTGTTGACTGTATTCGTCTAGAAGACATTGAAACAAGCATCCGTAAACGATGTTTCATTTAAACATTCATTGTTGCTGCGTTAATAATTGCCAGTTAAAAATCCGAAACTGTAATGAACTTCCTAATTTCACTACTACGAATATTCAATACAAGATATAGTTGGTAATCCTATTTGTGAACATCATACAATAATTATATCTGCACAAGAGTTTCTCAGCAAAGAATATTCATTATGTCATCTTCTCAGAGTGTGTTTTCACGCGAACTGATTTAATGAGGGAACTTCATTGTTACAGATTTCAACCTCAATGATGAAAGCTTCGTCTTGTTTGTTTAGAACTATTCAACCGGAATACACAACTCCACGACATACTCAGCATAGACCCTAAGTTCGAAGACTTTTATGGGTTTTCAAAACAATCATCTATTATTCTTAACGATCGCTTTTCATAATGTTATTGTCGATTTTATTGATAATTGGCTTTCAATGAGCGTTGGACGCATTTAAATTTCAGCGGTTCTCTGGTTGCAGACAGTTGATTTGGGGTTTGTATGTCTTTTTACTAATATTATTTATGATTTTAGATTTTCACTTTATTTATTTTTACTTTAACAGTTTTAGGCTGTTTGACAGGTCAAGTTACGCTAATTACTTAAAGCTAGCTCGCGTTATAATGTCTCTGTTATGTTTAAGTAAGCGCTTACCTGAAGCAAGGATACAATTATTGCCGATTTCAAAACGCCTTGAATATCTTGATCACTAAACAATAGAAAGTGACAACAATAATAGTTAAAACTGATATATTTTCATAATTTTTTTAACACAGCATACACCGATATTTAATACTGTATATATACAGCAAAAATGTAGCTATGCAGAACCGGATTCTACATACAAAAGTAATTTTTAAAATTTATTCATTGTTTAAAAGTTCATATAAATCAATTTTAAATGTATGTAATTTAATTTCAAATTAAATTATATGAAACTTTAAACTGTTCAATAACAAGTTTCTTCAAGTATTCAACGAAACAAATACAAAAGTAAGTCGAAAATGTCAAGTAACTATTTTTGATTTCGGCCTAGTTTAGCCGTAATCCGCTATTTTTTAAATGTTTGAAAATAATTAAAACTTCAAAACCCTAGTTTGAGATATGTTTGTGAAACTTTGTATAAACATTAAATTTCAAAACGGCGGTCTTTTAAAAATTCAAATTCCAATTAGTTCCCATTTGACTTAAAATATTTAAAATGGTCACCATTTTGAAATTTGATAAGTTAGATCAAAAATATGTTTGGACAATTTTATTAGAATAATAATGATTAAGGTTTATACCAAGTTAGACAAATATATCTCAAAGGGGTTTTGAATTAATAATTATTTAAAAAAAATTACAAAATGGCGGATTACGGCTAAACTAAGTCGAAATCAAAACAATAATATTCGCCGTTTTCGACTTATTTTTGTACGTTTACTCCGCTTCTGCATAGTGCGATACACATGTTTGTGACACATATTGGTATATTATAATTTTATAATTTTTCATTAGGATGTAATTTATAACGAACGTTCTAAAGGTCTACATTTCTACAGATATTCCCAGCATTTCAGAACTTAGCACCAGTCGTTACATTTAACATCCTTCAATATTAAATTGAACTGTTATAAGTAAGTGAGTTTCATTCCTGTATCGATCTTTAACAAGTAAAAGTAAGCCCATACGTACAGATTATATATGAAATATACCAACCCTTTAATAATAAAATAATATGTTTACATTTTCGATTTGCCATTTTGTTTCCTTTTAACGAAACAAAAGGCCTCTATAATTAGTATTCACTCCAGTAATAAAATGGCTCTTCCAAGTCAACCCCCATTTTTACATAAAATTCCTTGACAAAAACTTTGTAAAACTCTTGGTTTGCCAAACTGATTTCTATTGTGTCTCTAATTGGAAAAATCACGTTTAAACCCATGGAAACTTATGCAAGTAAAAGAAAGAGACACGCCTGCCATTAGCTATGAACTGTGCATATCATTAGACCGTATATTGGTATGAACTGAGTGTATTACTTCTGTTTTATTTCATTAGAGAATATGTCAGCGTATAGTTTAAGGAATACTCTTCAATATTATTACAATGTTAGGTTTCTAAATATGGTACGTTTATTGATATTAATTAATGGAACTTTCTTTCTGGACAGCCTTCTTCCATAATTTCTACTTGCAATGGTAAAAGAAAAACACGCTCTCATACAAAGTTATAACAATTATATACATAAAATACTAAGATACAGTACAAACTTACCAATTCAGTGTTTCAATATGTTTATTTTGCAAAATGTCTAACTCGCATAGTCAAACTGTGTACCAAACTCAACGTATTTAATTTATTTGATAAGACATAGAGTAGTGGGTTTGCTGGCTGTAAGAGCTTTTTGCCTAAGAATACTATTTAAGCCAGACCTTGCCCAGTTGTTGAGTGATTTGTAATTCTGATGAAGCTTCTAACGATGTTTACATCAACCAAGCAGCCCCTGATTTCACCACACAAAACCAACTCTACCAAACTGTAAACACATCAAACGTCTAAAAACCTCGCAAAATATAAAAGTTTAAACTTAGAACTTGTGGTTTTGTACAGCAAAATATAATCGCTGTTAGTCAATAGAAGGTCTTAAGGCTAACAAATCCAGGCCATGTACTGAAATCCATAGCGACATTAAACGAGTATTATCCGGCCAACTTATGCCCACCTTAGAGTTTAGAGTATCAATTGAGTTTGTTCTTAAACTATTGACGGTCAATAATACCAATTGCAAAATGATATTACAATCATAATTAGACTCCATTTATGGTAGAGTAGAACATTTCATGGATTCCTAAATAAACATTCTGATTAAAGAATCGGAAATTAGAAGGCAAATGCACTGAAACTGGTGTTTATGTGTATGTTATAGTGTAGTTACATATAAAAGAACAAACAAAAATCGACCTCTAGGACTCAAGTAGGTGTATCTAAAATCTGAAATAAAGGTATTACCAAGCAAATTCGTTTAAATTACTTCAAAACTAAATCCAACAAAAGCTGAAGTTTCAAAGCGTTTTCAATTACGTACAGTTACTGGCAACGAAGCACGTTTGCTGAGATTTTACGAGCTGTAAAGTTAAAGAACAATAAACAGGTCGTGAAATGCTTTGAAGCAATAAACATAATGCAATAGCTTTCAAGCTGTTAGTGTTTCTGCTCATTCGTACTGTTGTTATTATGTGTACTAGAAACACAGTAATTGTTTGAATTTGTTTATTTCTTTACGGATAAATCATTAATAAGTTAGCATGATCTTTGTCAGTTTAGTCAAGATGTTATAAAGCAATAATCCTATGTCCTGGCTAACAGTAATTAGTCTACAATTAATGTATTCAAATTTAGTCCTAAACATATTAATATTAAATAATGTAGGCCTACAGAAGTATGGAAACCATGGACTATTTTATAAACTGTAAAAATACACGGTATCAATTAAGTCAGGAGACTGTTTAATAAGTTTTAAACAAGGCAAGATAAACGCATTAAATGTTACAGACCTTTTCTTGGATTTATAAACTACTTTTCTTTGTAGTTGTGAATTCGATGGTACAGATTGGTGCACCCCGCCGGATAGTAGAACGGACTGTGCAGGTTGCTATAGCAACGTGTATAACATAACAATGCTGCAAAATGAGATTTCAATTAATCATTGAAAACTAATTAAACTATTAATTAAATTAAAAGTTGCAGTACAAACGTTTCACACTTGCAGATCAAACAACAAGAAACATGAGATATATCTTGTATAACTGCTTGTGTTCGGTTCTATTTGTTATTATGAACATGCAACGATTTAAAAGTATTATTCAAATATGGCAGGCAACCTGTCCAAGTAGTTTTGAAGCGTTAAGTTTATAGCTTCAGTTTGTTTATATTAAAACCACATCGAATTTGCGTTTTGGCATTTAATGGGCTGAAATGTACACTCAGACCAAATGACAAGGTTGTAAGTGATAACAGACATGGAACCTGCTGATAAGCAACACAATACCACGTCCTCACATTACCAACAACTTGAGTCTTAGTCACTTCAGCGAGTTCTTATAAGTTATTCAAATTCAAATATCTTTATTAAATAAAGTACATGTATGCAAATATCAAACGTCATACAATAAATAGAAGTAATAAATAATGAACACAACTATAGACATGAACGTCTTATCAATAAATAAATACTAGACTAGTTACATTAATACACATATAATTTACATAAATACATAAAATTGTTACATTTACATTTAATTTAGTTTATTCCCTAAACGGCAACCAACTGAATTTATTCAGCCAGACAGGAACTCCTGAACGCTATAAGCCTCTTTATCAATGAGGTAGTTTTTTAGACGCCGAAGAAATCCCCTTCATAATTTTTCCTTTTCATTTTTTCAGTTTTCCCTTTCATAATTTTATTTCTCGGGGTAGAGCATTGAACAAGATAGCTCCAGCGCACGCCGTGTCTCTTTGAGAGAGCCAAGCGATTTCTGGGGGTGCGGAGATTAGCTCCATGACGTGTCGGGAACCTGTGCCCTGAACCGTTTGTGGATGGGATCGTGAATTGACTGTGGCAACTATGACTTAGAGAATGTAGAGGGAAGGAAAAGTTAGGAGATGGCTGTCTAAAGACGCCTCTACATAAACTCAAAGGTGAATTACTTTTATAATTCTTATGGCTCTCTTCAATGCGATGAAAACTTTAGAAGACAAAGAGGATCCACCCCACGCCTCAACACCGTAAGACATTAGTGGGAACTTTCCAACTTACTAGTTGTTATTATTGCAAACGCAATTCAGGTTTGTAGTGGCAGACACACTGGTTTAAGTTGGTAACGTTTAAATGTATGGAACATACAAATATTGTGTTGTTGCTTATACAGTGCTTATGCTCTAAGTGAACGAGAACGCATATCATGATGCGTGAGTTGGTAGACTATGAAAGGTCGTATTTAGAAGAAGCAACAAATGTTGAAAGAGCACAACATTACTCGTTTTACAGCATTGCCCTTGGTAAAAGGATACCTTTTTACCAACATGCAACAAAGCATTTTTCAGAACCTGTAAGTTTTTTTTTCAAATTGATGACGGTTTTACAATATTATTTTTGAAAATGTACTCAGTAACAACTTGTGATAATTTTTAGATGTGAGGTTAGCGACAATGTTTGTAATGAAAAAAAACTGTTTAAAGATATTCAATGAGCCATCTGCGAAATCCGCTTTACAAGTCCCCGGTGGTGCGCACCCCAAGTCACCATCGAGTCAACAACTACAGAGACAAGTAGTTTTGGTCCTTAAAAAAGGTTTGAAGGATTCGGTGCTTTTATCTTGTGCCATTTAACGGTCTAAAACCTGTATGAAAGATACACTACTGACTCTCCTACATTTGAGAAATTAATCGGTTTGAATTTCCTTACAAGCTTTGGCTTCAAAATGGTGGTCCTTCAAAAAAGATGGTTTTATATATTTTGAGGTACAACTGGTTAGTTTGCGGATACATAAATTTAATGTAGCCAAAGCTAATGTGATTTCAAAATAATACTATTTTAATACAAATATAAATCATAACTTACTGACTCTACTGTTATTAATATAACCGCTCACATAAAATTATTGGTAGAAAGTTGAAGCACTTTGCCAATAAAGAACTCTCTAAGATATATCAGTTCTGGAGACTACTTAGCCAGTTAGTCCCGCCATCTGCAGTCTCTCTTGAGTGTTATAGCTACTGCACTTGGAGGTGTACAATTTGACTTATGGTCCATAAAACTGTGTCAGGGTAAAATAATTCGCAATTTGTATGTGTTTGCGTCAGTATTAATTTAATAACATCTACAAAAACTATTGTGTTGATTTGTATGAAACCATTATTGGTATTCTATATGTTAGCAAGATATTTTTAACATAATCGAAAATGCATAGTACTCTCAAACTGTATATACTTTGAAAGTGGGAAGAAGTATTTTCAGAGCTCATCGTTGATAAGAACAAACGTTTTCTCATATTTATGAGTCATAAATCTAAGCAATAATAAACAGCTCATAAACTTGTCTAGGTCGTAAAGCTGTGTAATGGTACAGTCAGCTGAGCGTTCTTCTTTGTTGTGTTATGAATAATGAACAGCCTGTACTCGTAGAGCAACTAAACTTCGGGTTTCATTTTGTAAATTGTCTTTTCGAAAAGAAGCTGATGCATCATATGTGAGAAAATCAATACCAATTCACCTATTTACTTATCCTTATATAGTGGGTGATGAATACGGTTCACATTCTAGTGCCTGAGCCAACAAAAACAAAATATATAACAAGATATAAAAACAAACTATACACCTAGTAAACAGAATTTAGTAGAACCCCAAATGAAATCAATGCTAAGTTTTGTATGCGAGTTAAAATTATAAGAAACCATATAGTATATTTAAATAATGTTATATTTTTGCTAAACCATAGTGATATTAATTAAAGAAACGGTGGTAAGGTTATTACTAGATTTAGCAATTTACTGTGGCAAACATGAAACTTCTCCTTATACTCATAGTGGTCTTTTAGAAACTCCACTTAATACTAAATTCGGATAACCCGAAGTGATTAAGGATTGAAAATTATAACTCCGTAACTCTAATTAGAACAGGCTAGATCATTCTTTATAATTCGATCGGGATAAAGCCTGGTGCGATTTGAGCATGGGAATATAGTCATTAAATAATACTGTTAAAGAATATATTGTTAACAACTATACTTACACAATGTAATTAATTGTAGTGATAGTTGTGTGTAAGTTAAATAAACTTTACACTGTCAAAAATATGCCTGCGTGATGGAAACCCTACATCGAGCTGCCTTCGGGCCACTAGTTAGCTAGTTAGCTAGTTACCTAAAAATGAGATAGCCTATTTATTATTCATGCCGTCAGAGTGGTAAGACCCAGACCCGGGACCATGAAATGAGAACCGATCCTGGCCCCATAACACGTTTTGAGAATTTAAAACATTTAGTATACATTGTAAATATGTATTTCCATAATTTTGATGGTTTTTTGCTTGGCTATGAATAAGCTACGCAGATAGCGAAATATGACCCTATTCGTAGACTTGTTGTCTTTGAATATTTAGTAAATACAATAATAAATATATGTACAATGAGTGCACTCTCTACAAGTCACATTTTCTGTCTGATTTTCATAAATTCTAATATATATGTTCCTTTTGTAAATATTTCGGTCAAGTTCGTTAACCATAAAAATTGGACTATTGGAATTATCCTTTTGTGGAAGTGTGGGGGTTGTATCAAATAAGTAGTTTTAACTGTCTAGAAACATCAGATTCTTTCCATTTTAAGGAAATTGGACACGAATATGTATTTTGATGGTATCCATCAATATACAAACAAATTAGAAAATCTAAAAAAAAGTAACGTTTCACCATAACTGCGTTATGAGTTGTCCTAGTTTAATGCAATTTTAAATGCATTTTACCTTTAAGATACGAGTGAAACTTACAGTAAAACTATTTAGGTGTGAAGCCAAAGGCCGAAGTGATCTCTTAACTCCAAAGATAATAAGAAATTTCACTTCATTTATGGCAGTGGCGTCTAGCGCTTAGCTTCGTGCCGGCCAAGTTTATTTTTAAAGTAGCAAAGGTTAAACTAGTGTAGCGTAAGCCTATTTGTCTTTGGAGTATATATAATATAGGCTTATTAATGTTTCTGATTTTATTAATAAACAAAACTCTTTAAAATTATTTCCATTTTAATGTAGTGTTAGAAAACAAAATCCTATGACATACTTTCTAAACTGTTTCCGAAAGCCCTATAAAAGTTTTGAAGTGAAGCAGTAAAGCAAATAGAGGTTGCAGGTGTCAAGACATTGCAGTAGACTGAGGTGAATATAAATCCCTCTTCACAGCAGTTGTAACCTAGTTGTCTCAGCCCGGCACTACGTGTTGTACTTTGCCTGCTCTAGTGCAGATATTGTGTGCATTACATACACGTCTTATGTCAAATGGTAGAAACTTGCCGTATCAAATCAATGAAGAAGGTATAAATAATATACTATAACATGCAATACTATGCACTATAAGCTTGTACTAGTACTACATCCATGCACTTCTTCCCTCGGCTTTTTACACTTCGCTCGCAGAGTTTTCTTTTACTTATGGTCTACTCACTACTCCTCTTCCAAAAGCATTCGGTAGTTAAAATGCAGTAAAATGCACATTCGAAAAATAAAAAAATAAAAGCTAATAGCGTTATGTTTTATCGAGTTGTTTTAACGGAAGAAGTATGCCAATATTGTTAGACTTCACGGATAAGAATGTGTTTCGACTTGTTATATTTAACGAGATACTCTAGTACTTTCAGAAATAATATAGTAAAATACTCTGGTATTTTCAGATATTTTCCGAGAACTACAATACATGATGGAGATATGTACTGGGTAAATATGACATAACAACAATGGAATGGCCACAGCGTGGCTATTCATTTTCAGTGGAATCTACAACATTGTAACTTACTGTACTGCCATTTGGTCCTGTGTAATGTACATTTACCGCCCTAAACATAGTAGATAGGTGCGTTATTCGAGATTACTTGTCGTGCAGCAAAGTGATTTAAAACATATTGTCCCGGAAAGCAATGCTGTCATGTTTTCAGAAAAATAAAATGTAACACGCTGTACCATAATTACTTCGTATGCAATTTTATTAACGTTATTTCAGACGTAATGTTTAACGAGCCTATTTAAACAATGGGTACACATTTGCTCAATTTAAATGGGTTTGATAACGAAGTAGAGACTGCACGTATTTTAGCTCGATATAGTGTGTGGTGTGTGTGTGCTGTGTTTTAATCCCTTGTTTCTCCAGGTTTGCACTTCGCTGGTTGTGTACACTCGGCTGCTCAACGAAAAATACGTTATTGTCTTTCTAAATTCCAAAATACGGCAATAACAGCATCCAGGCCTTATTTAATCGGAATCTCTCAAAACAATACTAAAACTCGTGTCGCACTCGGTTTCACCTAATACGAGCCAGCTTGGCTAAAACCTTTCGATCAGTAGTGCAATGCTTTCCTTAACCAGAATCCCTGCGGGCAGGGTGTTTGCTCCTGGCAAAGATCACAACGGATAACAATTATTCAGTTATTCAGTGGAATATTATGTCTAGCTTGTTTCGTGGAACAAGATGAAACTACGTGTTCAAAAAAAAAAACAAGTAACTATACTGTATTGTTACTAATAACAAAGTAACATAACGAATGTTTATGTTACAATTATTTGCATTATTACGCTCAAAGCTCAGGTCCACAAGAGCCATTATAATGAAACTATCATTTAACCTAGTTTTTATTTCACTTTAAAACGTTTCGTTTTATTTTTACTAATTCGTAATGACATATTTTCTTTTGAAAGAATATATTTAGTTAAATCATTTTATAAATATGTGTAAGAACTGTTCTACGTACTACAATACAAATATAATCATAACAAAATTAGTACGGTACTCAAATTTATGATTTCTAATATATCTGGGCACAGTAATAATGTTATTAATTAACTGATATGGACAAATAAACCCCATTTAAATGTTATAATTAAATCAGCAAAACATAAGAAAAAAAATATACAATGAGAAACAGCCTTGTAGATGGTACACAATCCGTTCATTATGGTTAACTTGAATTTAAACACGTGTAGGGTAGTGTGAAGCCAACAATTCTATATACATTACATCAACAACACAATTCAGTATACAATGTTTGAATCAGACACAGACCACCCCATCACCATCACCATTACATGCAAGGACGGTGGCTGCAATGGATCCAGTTAGAACGTAATGTCATAAACATAACATTGTGCGGTTACATGTGTTGACATGGCTGGCTGTGTTAAACACTGATTGTATACAGGACTAATATTGTTAAACCGTTCGTGTTCGGCAGCTTTTTGATGGACATTTTATTTATACTGGGTTTTACCAAACATGTTGTAGCTTGTACACGTTTAATGTTTAGACGATTAACATTATTAAAAGCATGGATTTTACCAAACAATGAAAAACTTTTCAAAACTTTATGTCTTTTAAATCGTGTAAGGTTTTCGTAAGCAATGAAAAACAACGCAGATTTGGATAAATAACAAGTTAAAAGTTATACAGAACGAGGCCAACTATTTTTCACCTTATTCTCAAAACTTCGCTCGAAGCGTTTAAGTGTTGGATCCAAGATAAAATTATTACAAAATTATTCACATGGCAAACAAAATCAGTATATTAGCAGTATAGTAAAAGACCTCTTTAGTTAGTTAGTACGTATATTGAAAAAGCATTTTAAACATGCCTTTGAAAAAGGCAACTACGAAACAGGTTTGGGCAACAGAATAATACAAACAACCTAGTTAAACAAAAATATTACAAAACCCTGGCCTTCAGTTAATTCCCCATACACGCATTGTAGTATGATGACGTAATGTGTAATGTATGTGGCGACTAACTGTGACAGTAACGGCAATGTACAGTTCACACTCTAGCTGTTCATCATCATTGTACAACTCACTCTAACTCATCATTATAGATTACATTATGTTCAACACAAGATATACAGTATAGAGAAACCACAAAATTTCAAAGACAGACAGACAGATCGTTGATTATCCATAATGTATGTATTTTGTAGAAATTGATCCAGAGAGTTTGAGACACTCCGTATACTTTTAATAACTATTCTAACCAATTTTTAAAAGTTATCACTGATAAATATAGGGATAGTTTAAATTGTTTGCGTTTTGTTAAATAAACATACAAACGATTATCACTGATGAATAATATTTTCTACTTTAATGTAAGCCAATTCTCAAAATGGCAAAAAGTGTTTATAAAGTATTAAATTAAAGTAAGAATTTCATATCTTAATGTAAATGCAACAGTTTCTGTATGCATTCAGTATATGAGTATACTAAAGCGAATAACACTCTTAAACATTTTGCAACCCTTAGATCAGTTTCAGTTTTAAGTTTAAACAGCCTCCGATAACTGACAACTTTTCATTAAAAGTTCAACATAATGTCATCAGATATAGAGTGAAGTTTATTGGCAGTTAATTGGACTGCCAGCGTAATTGGTTGGATTAGTTGAAAATGAAGAGACTTCATCGTTTGACAGTTTTCCTATAGTTTAATCTGTTCGGTTTATTCGTTCGGACTAAGGATCAGGAGGTAAATTAAATCAACTTAACTACTTTTCAAAGTCGTATTAGTTTAACTGTTTAATTTATACTTGACAGGTTTGATAGAGACAAGCTAGATTGACATTATTTCAATGTCTCAGCAGATATGTTAATCTCCACTTCTTCAGTTTTAAGATCTTTGACTGGATCGAAGCAGTGCGGTTGGCTCTTACAACGGTACTTTGGTCTGCTAGCCTGATTGGACATTGGCTCTCTATTTGCAGGCCTAATTTCTATATTTAAATTTCTTTAATTCAATTAGTGTTTTTAACTATTAAGTATCAAGCCCTTATTAAGATTGAAACATGTAACTTTGTTAAACAAATTTGTTGAATAAGCAAATTGTCTTATGTCGGCCTCTTGTCTGCAAATGACATCTTTTAGATGCTACAAGAATTTCACCAAATTAGCAAAATATTTAAACTAGTTTGATAGAGAGGTCACGGTCGGAAGTGTGGTTCTCCACTTTATTAGCAAAGCAAAGTGTTACATTATTATAAACTTGGAATTTGTACGGTCAAAGCTGTCTTCACTACCTACTTGGTAAAAGGTCAAGCAGGTTTAAAGGGACTGTTCAATTTCATGCTTGTCGTCCTCTACTCTTTTCTTCCGAGATTCCTGATCTTACATTCACAACTCGTCCCTTATCCTTCAATGCATTTTTAATATTGTAGTTCAAACGTGTGTTCAAAAGAAAAGGTCTTTAAAAAAAGTTCAAAAGAAAAGGGAATTTTATTAGCAACTATAAATGAACTGCATTGTAATATCAAATTAAATTAACGTTTTAATTTCATGAAAAGAGCCTCTTTTTGGAATCCAACGTTTAAAACCCTTTTTTACTTTATGTTCTAGTTTATTTTTGCTGCCTTAATATACCACCTGCCTAATTGTTTCAAATTTACATTGACCGAAAGTATGTGTGTTTTTTACTGGGAAAAAGTGTCTACGTTTAAAATAGAGTAATCACCTAATTCTAATAGTTGTCTTTTAAAACTATTTCTTCCAAAAATCGTGATAATGTTTTCTTCTGATAAACTAAAACTTGTTATTGTTACGTTAACGTACCTTTGAAAATACGTCAGAACTGCTATAACGTTATTAAATACCTTGTACTGCGCCTGTAGGTCCTACAGTTGAGGGACAAATGTCATGCAGAGCGGATGCGCATTTCACCCCGCTTGTGGGGCTTCGTCAGCACTCTTATTGTCACTAACTAAAACATAATATCGTACACTATTAACATTGCTTATTGCTCTAACACACACACACAGGGGGGGGCGAACGCGGTAACGCACTACGCGGGTTCTTCGTCCGGTGGCCGCCTACGGTACATCACGCACTGGTGGATGAAAATGCGACTGGCAGGTTGAAGTTGTGCTGTTACATAATAACATAATAAAACATGCAGTGTACCGTATCCTGAACTGGGGCCAGAATTATTAGGTGTGGAACAGATTACAAATAAACACAAATGGATAATTTAAGATAGCGGAAGCATTGCCGAACCCCTGGACCTTAACACTAAAAATCAGCTAGGCTGTGACCATAAATAACAGCCTTGTAGCGCCCGCGATAATGTACCACTAAGTCTGAGGCCGAAGGCTGAAGCGAGGCCGTGAGCGGAGTGAACAGCCTCGTAACGCCCGTGGTTACACTGAAGGCCGAGCTGAGGCCGAAGGGCGTAACAGGCTTCTGAATGGTCGAATGCCAAAGTGAGCCTGTGAACGGAGCGAATAACAGTAACACATTGCCAAAGAAATTCGATTCACTCATGCAAGACGAGCTTTAGCGCTTTGCTGTCATAGATTTATTCAATGATTCTTTATAGTTATGGTTACTTTCAATAGCGTCAGTTCTGCAATAAGAAAGCGGTGTTTTTTGTAGAAAAGTAGAGGGTAGAGGTTGAAGATAAGTGTTATGGATTTTCTGTCAACAGAAGGTTAACTGGCTTGTTTTCACTCCTGAAATACTTTACTGAGTTCAGACGTCTTAAACCAAGCTCAATTGTTTTCGCTTAAACATGAGAGTAGATACAGTTTTTAATTTAATTATAAGTGGATTTTCAGTAACAAATACTTTTAAATTAGTTGTTCAAGCATTACTAAAACTAACGTTGTAATTTACCAGATTTTGTAAACAGTGCTAACACAGTACTAAGTATTTAACCTGTACGAGCTAAATACAATACTTGATTTATAGCTGCAAGCAAACTTTCTTCGCAGTTTTTGTATTCTGAGTTGTGAATTAGAGGCTAATAAATAGGTCTCAACTTTGCCTCCTGTATGATCAGATGTTGCGGATCACAGCCTAGTAAGTAAATACCTGTTTATTCAAACAGTAATAGGTAACTAAAAGGTTCACAGTATAGGCATACTACCGAAAGCATTACAAGCATTATTTTATTTTATTAAGCCAATTTTTAAATACGCAACTTCTTTATGAAACAGACTATGATAATAGAGTAAATAGCATGATACTGTTTGTCATGTGAGATGGTGTGCTTACTGCTTAGCAACGTCACGTTAGGCGTGGAGAATGCCATTAATAAGCTCTAACAACAAAGGCTGAGTGTGCGACACCATTAAACCTGCCTATTAAATCTCACAAGTCCCGACACATAACGACTTTAGACACGGAAACAGTCTCTCAGTTCTCCTGTGAGTATGTAAACAAGAATATCCTTCAGCTGGAAACACTTTGAAAGAATGACGTGTGACATTACGCTTCGGAAAAACAGTTTTGGAAGGTGCAGATTAGTTGTCAATATAAAATTACTAATTATTTTCTTGTTTTTATATGTTAAGTCCACATAGAAGGTTTGTCCAATACAGTAAATGTAACAAAGAAACTTTAAGCATACAACCTTAAAGAACAATCTAATTGCATACTATCTAAGATATATTTATATCTGGTGTAGCATCGGGTTGAGGAATCCAAGAGGGAGAAGATGGACCGCAATCCATTACACAAGTTTGGTGAGAGGCCATTATACAGCATTCAGAGTAAACTTTGGCTCTGGGGAATAAACTCTAGGAACTAAGCTAATTATAATTACTGCGCACAAAGTTTGACAAATACGTCTCCTTTGTATGAGCATAATAGTTAGTTTTCTTCATCTAGACAACATACAATTTATTTAATACTAATTGCAATCGGTATGATCGATACTATAGCAGTAGCAAAGTTTTCTTAGTCGAATAACCTAATCCAACACCTCTCAATCTAGTGGTGGAAACTATTAAAAACACACTACCTTAAGATAATAAAAATTAAGAAAACATTAAAATTATATTAATGATCCGAAGAGGATTGACATTAAGATGAGTAGAAATGGTTTTGTATGAACCACATCCCAGCTTCTGCTGCATTGAATCGTACAGTTCTGTTGAATTCAACTCAGATGAAACACTTCGGACTTCAACTTCACAACTTTGTGTATTTATCAACTTGATGTCCAAACGAGATGCAAGCAGTACACTATTAGTGAAACTAATATTAGTTATAATTTACCTAAAACCCGTCTTGCTGAATCAATTTTACTTGCAGACAAAACGTAGAACTGTAAAAAAGGTATAAAGGTAAAGTGTGTCTTGTTGAACGAGGCAAAGTACTGGATCAAGAACTGTATCAAGATTAATAGGATATCAAATCATGTAATAATAATAAATCATTTATTTCCAATTGATATTTACATTACAAATTTGTAAAATAGTCTTATAAATTAAAATAGCCTAATTACATTGTTATAAATTTATAATTATGGAAATAGCCTCCCTCATGGGTAAAATTACCTGTGTGAGGGAAGGTTTGTCAATCTGTATTAAAATATAATTATGTAATTTGGATTATGCAATTATTTGAAAAGGTTTCTAATTAAATAATAATGGTATTTAATCCACTACATGTTAGTAAATAAGTTAAGTTTATGACTTACATGAACCATGAATATTCGTATTGAAAATTTAATTAAAAACAAATATTGTATCCATTAGTATGAAGGGAAACCCTCCATTAAACAAAAACCTATTACATTTTAATTTGGTAACCCTGGTTCATTACCTAATGTTAGCCTATAAAGCGACGACGGCTCTTTCTAGCTGTAAAGGTGTAGTACAAGAAAAAACATATAATATACCGCCCGTATAAAATACAGTATAATTATAAACAACACTTTACAACTTTAATAATTTATCCTTAATGATTGTATTAACCTTTGTGTTCAAGGTAGGCTGTACAGCAAAAATGATATTTTGAGTTGCATTCGATATTCAAACAAATACCTAAATTAAATCAATTATCCACCAGAATCAATTACACATAATTTTGTAACAGTTGATGTCGAATCCTACAAAACAAACAAACGTATTCCGTGTAACGTTTTGTAACCTAGATGTCTAACCAAACCACTTTATTTAAGTAACTTTAATGATTCCGGCATTAATTTGTGTTTGCTCACTGTGCTAAAGCGAGACATTGAATCAAACACAACGTTTGGAGCAAAACTTCTCCTATAGGAAACTAATCAGACATTTGTATCCCATACAGCAGTCGGGAAGGACAACGTTAAATTGTAAAGGTTTTCTAAAATAATCAGAAATGAAAAGTCTGAAATAATCAGAAAATACAATGTACTGTAAAGAGCATATTCGGCCAGCCAAGACTTAAGGTTGAACTATTTGTCAACTTAAAGTTGAAACAAGTTCAAAGATATTACGTGTATTCCACATATTAAGCTTACGCAATTTGACATAACACATGAAGAAGGCTGGATGCAAAGTTTTATAAGAAAATTGATAGGTTATTGTAGTAAAAGCCTTTTAGAGTCAGTAGTTTCTTTAACAACTCGTAAACTACTCAATCTTTATACTATAAAGCCTTAAGGTTCATTAGAAAGGGCGTAACTCCAAATTACAAAGAGGTGAACTACATTAGTTTTATATCTTCTAACTTATTTCAAGCCAAACAACTGATTCACCGTCAATGAAATGGGTTATGACATGAATCGATATTCAGTACCACATAATAAAACAGCTACAGCTTCATCATATATTCCATTATTGTTTGATTCAAAACCACGCGCTTTATACGTTTATCAGATCCTTTTTTGCACTTTAATTCAACTGCGATTACAAACACATAGCGTTTGTACGAGGTCTAATAGTTAGTTAGGATTCATGTCATACACAAATTCAGAGACATTTAAACTGTGTACGTGTGTTTTGTATTACTTCTAGAACGTTTACTGACCGACCGAGTTCTTCCTCAGAGCTCTAACTATGTAACGTAGTTTTGGCGGAAACCTATCACTGATTTTCGAAAGTTAGTCCAAAGTTAATTTGTACGTAGGCCAAACTATGTACGTGTATGCGTTATATATTCTCGCAAGAGGATTTATTTTCAAATGGCAATTCATCAATACAAAATAGAGGATCCAGTTGGCTATTTACATAAATGTTTGCTAAACTAGCTTTAGAGCAAAAATTTGACACTTTACGAGACTAAAAGATTCTAACAAATAAATAAATACATCTATAAATTTCTAACAAAATGCTACCTAGACTATTCGTTATAACCGCAATAGGAAGCAAGTAAACATAACATAGCATTCAGAAAGCTGGCGGAATCGCCTGGGCCTGCCTGAGTCCAAGTTCGAGAAGAGGTAACTGACATTCGTCACCCCATCGCTAGGAACGATACTGTTTCTAGCTCCGTGCTCAGGCCTCAGACATTATGTTAGTAAGCCTTTCTTTCCAGTAAGTTTTTACAATGTTTGCCAATACTTGGAAACGGCTGAAATTTTCAAATATTTTCTTCCCAATTCTCTTAAAATTTACACGAACACTCCTTGACATTTGAAAGTAACGAGACTAGGATCCACCGGTGTTCGCAGCAGCCTGTACAGTTGGAACGTCTAGGTTGTAACCTCAGGGAAAGCATAAATTATTCCGCACAGATAAAGTTTAAGACATTGTGAGTCTAGAGTTCGAGAGGTTCTTGGAAACATAAATCCGGCTATTCTCAGAAAAATCTGGCGTGAGGTTGAATTTAGACTACAAACTAGGTTAGCACGTGTAATCGTTTAGTTTTCCTGTATCATAACCTGTAAAATAATGAGTACAAGTAATGTTTTGTCATTTGTTAGTCATACAATAGTTTTAAATTTTCTATCAATAAATATTTCCTACGTTCTCGAGTCAATTGGTCGTTCACTCACTCAATCCCAAAATGTGTCCAACAATTTATAACCACTCTGTATGTAAGCTAACACATATGACAAATGAGGTGCGTATTGCTTTTCCAATGGATGGCCATACAACGATACTTATTGTAATTCATTCAACAATTTGCACAGTGGCACAATATAACATGTATGTAGTCCTTGTGCACACAATCATCATAAAATACAACAATCGTGTTTAATGTTTACATACAAACAGAACGTAACCACATCGTGTGATGGTGTTTACAATGTTCATGTCGTTTAATACTCAGTTGTACACTAGACTTAACTGTCAACTCTGTTATTATACAGTCAGTTTAAAACCAATTAACCTATTTGAACATACTCGTACAATAAGGACTACAAACTATATGCAATACACCAATAGTTTTAAGAATTTGGAAATATAGGAATGTTATAGTGTAAAAAAAATAAATTCATAACAATAAAATACCCTTGGGCCTTGACTAAAACATTATGTATGGAAAGTGTTCAGTGACTTCTTTCAGCTCTAAGGCCTTGTTGTTTAGGTCAGTGTAATTATGGCCTTAGAGCTGAAACATGTTGCTGTAAATTTTAAATGAAAGGTTTTGATGGCGGTGTTTTTGGAAGGTGATTTATTATTATAAGTATTTTTTATTTTGTTTAAAAGCTTACATGAGATCTGCTTATTTTGCTTTCTTAACGTAATATTTTATCTTCTTTACACAGTTTTGTTATGTTTTGAGAGCGTTAACCCCTTGACGTCCTACCTATCATCAGTCATCGAACTCGTCCCTACTGTGCTCAGTATGGTATCTACTGAGTTTGTGTTTTGTTTCAAAAGAAAACACGAATACGGAAGTAATTTCATTTTATATATTAACACACAAAATGGATTCAGGGACGAATCTGTTAAATATAATAAATAGTTCTGTTGAAAAACGTATGTTCAAGATTGTGTAGTGGTCAGTGGAGTTTGTTTATTTTATCATATTATCTTATTGAGTGTGAGTCTAAATAACATTGGACAAACAAAATACTGTAAAATGTGAATAAAATTGAGTAACAAAGAGCTTGAGCATAAAGTTTGTAGTGTATTGTCTTAGCAAACACGTTTAAAGGAAGATAAGAGGAACTTGGATATTTGCGAACCGACTTCCACTTCCGTTTCCGTTAGACACAAAGACACCAGCTGTATTATATTGTTATTTATTTAGTTGCATACAAGGTTGCACAAAACTCTAGATGGAATTTAATTTGTATCACCAGAAATATTCAAAAACATCATAATACAATAATTTAGCAGTTATGCACATGTCACTACTACACTTAGGCAAAATCTCTATTTTCTACTTGTCCAAAAGAAGGGCTAGGAGCTATTTTAAACATAAGCCTATATTTAGACATGTATGACCTTTAAACATGATATTTGTCAACAATTTTAATTTCAAAAGTGTGCAAAATCATTCTAAAGCTGTGATTACCCAAAACTGATTCAGTATTTTTCCCCAAAATTGCAACAAAACAATAGCGACCACATCCATTTATTTGCTCAAACGATACAAAATGTTTTGGATCGACATTTTGAACCGGAGCATCATATAAGGTATCAATGAATTTTTATAAACTATTGATCTTGCCAAAAGTGAAAAATTTAAAAACGTTGGAAAATATCGATATGTACGAAAAGATTTTCGTGTTCAGTTCGTCAAGGCGGCCGAAATGTATGTGCACATTCTGAAGAAAAATAGTTTAAGCCGACACGGTCGTAGTGTTGGCGCGGAACGGTGCCTCGTTCTCAGCCAACAGGACCGGCCGGCCTCTTCCGCAGAAGGGGATCTGTACACCGGTTGCTGAGAGTCGGGGCACCGTTCCACGACAAGCGGTCGGGCGAGTGAAGGGGTTGGGACAGCGCCCGAGCTCGTATATCGGTTCATGAAGATTTTAAACATTTGCTACAAAGTTTAAACTTGTGCTCGGCTCTATGTCAGTGGCTAAAACTTCCGCTCGTATATCGGTTCGTTTAGCTTTGCGCCATCCCAAGCTAAAATTGAATCGTGCGAGTCGGGGTCGGTTTTCTGACTCTACGCACTGCAGCCCGGTAGTAAATAATTTCATAGGATAAAATACATGCGGATCAAAACTGTCCAAACAAAATAGTTTCTTATTCGTGCTTTCATAGTCATGTTATTGAAACTCAATTTTCTTTTACATTGGACCGAATACAGCTTTCTCGTCACTAAGTTAATTAGGTCGGAAATGTACAATATACTCGTAGCGATCAACCCAAGGTGGCTGATTCAGTTTGTTTACATTGAAACTAAATGTTTCACTTCACAGTCATAAGGGTGATTCCGACCAAGTCTTTGTTGAACTATATAATATGGTTGTCTGTTTTTAATGGGTCTTTTGGGTTTTAACCGTATGAATTAACAATGTGAAATTTAATAACCTAGGGGAGAATAGGGTATAATTTAGTTGACTAAAATTATATAAGCTACGACTATTGGATAAGTGATAATTTTACGATAACCTAAACCACAAAAGTTTTATAGTCTTAAATTCAAAGCTTTATCTTTAAAACACCTCAAGTACGATTATAATTTACTTCAGAAGCTGCCGAGCACAATCTAAACGCAGAGGACAGAAGGGCTAAGTAGCTAAGCCCTCCAAGGAATGGTCTCGTTGTAATCCCTTTTTAAATTACACCCTAGTTATCCTAGAGCCAGGGGACTTCAAACATTAAAGGTCTCCTAAAACAAGAGATAGAACCTTTTCACTTTATTGTAGTTTGGCTTAAGTCATTTGATTTCTGTTGAATATTTAAATGATTCTGATAAGGGATTATCTTGACGCGATTTTTACCAACGTTTTATACTTTTGACGTAGTTTATACGTTTTTCAAAATATAAGATTTCATGTTCCATTTGTTAAGTGTGTTTTTAAACAAAACTAATTGCTTTAACTAAAACACAGTCTGTGGAATTAAATTGACAAAGGCCGAAGTAAATTACGCGATAATCTGTAAAAGAATGACAACATACCATGGTCCAAGGTCAGGGAAAATATTAACATTGGAAATATGGGTAAAGAACTATATTCGAAAGCTAATGGAAAGAGCAACTGTCAAAAGTAGAACAACTCAATTTAGCCTCTTCCAACATCTTCGGCCTCCACATAAGAATTAGAGGACAAGTGTTAAAATAGTCTCGGTACAGGTGTACACCAAAATGAAGAAGTTAGTTAATAACGATTCCCGCAAACTGAAACTCAACAGATTTTCTACAGCAGAAATATCAGGTTATCAAAGTGAAATTCTCTAAATATGTAAACTAACACGATGTTGATTGGGTCAACCTACTAAGATCTGATTTGCAGCATGACAACAATATTGTATGTACCACATGACCTATGTAACCGTCCAACACTTTTGTATATATCTTGTGTATCATCATTGTATAAGTTGATTTTAGGGGATAATACGGTCAATGACTCTGTGAATGCCCAGCATAGTTGTTGTAATTTAATGAAGGCCCTGCATCTGCAATACACTCAAATTTAACTAACTAAATAAATAATCAGAAGCCACAGGAAGTCACTCTGTTTGGATTTGACACTGATGTAGATTCAGCACTGATATGTTTCACGTGAGGTAATAAAATAGTTAAAGCTTTATCATATATTCCATCAACCTTTCATGTGAAACCCCGCTACGCTCCACACATATACTATCAGACAGACAGTTACTTTAATGTAGTAATACCCAGATGTATGTATAAACACAAGTTGAGGTCAGATATAGAGAGGAACTTGAATGTATAACATATTCCTTTTTAAAATGTATTCTTGGGTATGGCTTGGATATCACCAAAATTATTATACGTTAAGGGTTATGACCGTGGTATATAGGCTATTATATTTATTTCT
Source organism: Matsumurasca onukii (assembly GCA_018831715.1). NCBI lineage: Eukaryota > Metazoa > Arthropoda > Insecta > Hemiptera > Cicadellidae > Matsumurasca > Matsumurasca onukii. Next base: position 54,149,329 of record CM032062.1, read on the forward strand.
GTTTTTAAGCAAAAGTGAATGTGTATTTGGGCCAGTATTGTTTTTCCTAGAATATTATTGCTGAGGCCATGTACAGTTTTACTTTGTTATATTGTAATAATAAACCTAATGATGCAAGTACAGTTTAGGCTTTATTAACTGAGAACTGTACATAGCCTGAGAAATAATAGCGTAGGAAAAACAATGTTGTTCCTAAACTAACAATATGCATTGGTCACATATTAAGAAAGAGTAAAAGGTTTGATACCAGGTGGAAAACTGGCTTTTGTAGAATTCTCGCACCAATTAGTAGTTTTAGAAAGTGTGTTACATTTTGAGTTAAAAAGCTATAACTACTTTAAGGACATTTTTTATTAACAGTGAGTTGCCTATGCCAATAAATAAAATGTGTGTATTGTGGAAAGGCTTTAAGTAACAAAACTAGTCTTAACGTAATCTAGTAAAATTTCATCCATGGTTTAAAACCTAGGTTTCCTAGAAAAACGATGACAGACATTTTGGGGTATGGCTAAAAGGCAGCGGTCACCGCCTACATAGCGCCACATACATATGAACTCCACCCCATTAGTCTGTGGCTCAACGGTAGTTCTTAATAACACAGTTAGATTCACGTACTTTTTAGAAATTGACATATACAGTAGTTTAACCCGTAAAATTAATCTTAGTTAACCTCAAACATTTTGCAATGTTTCTACTAATTAGTAATTAATGTTAAAATTGACTTTGTAAATGTTTATTATTTTCAACTTAATTTGTACCTACATTTTTCCTCCATTTATTATTTAAAGATGAGTTTTATTACACTAAAATTGAGTTTTTTTCTTTCATTTTATAAATAATAGTGTGTTGGTTAATATGTAAACTTACTTCAATTAAACATACTAATGATTGAAGATAATAGTCATAAACCACTGTTGTAAGGAAAAAAACTTGGTTCTTCTACCAAGCGTTTAACTTATACTTTTTGGAGTAAACAAACTGTTAAGCTACAGTTAAAACGTAATCAAAATAGGTATCAGATTTGAAAAAAACTAAAAATATTAAAGTAGATACATTATAGGTGTACTACTTTTTATTTAACAAAAGGAACGTAATTTCAGTATACATGCTTTAAAATTGGATGACAAATGAAATAACTTCATTTAACGGATTAACTTTACGTACTGATTCCGGCTGTTCACTTAGTAAAATGAAGCTTAGCCAGATGACTTAAGTGTAATTAGTAACCTTAGGTAGATCTCCTCAAGCTGGAGTAGCTAGCTGGTATATACTAGAGAAGTTATTGACTGCTACTGTGGCGTGTTGACTCAGATAAGGCTCTAAGATTTCCATATCGCTGCTATTTACATTGTTGCTGGACATAAACAGTTGTAGACTTCCGGTATTGTACATTCAGCTGTCATAAACTCACTACATGACGTCATGAGTAACATCTTACTTTGAACATGAACATACGAGTATACAGGGTTAGGCAAAAGTGTGGAAACGCCTTTATAACTTTGTAACCAGTGTTTTCAGCGCAACCGAACTCACTACACTTAATTAGAGGAAACCAAAGTACCTTTTAATACATACTGACACTTTGCCCCAGTTTTCAAAATGGGGTTGGGGTAGCCCCATAATTTTCATAGGGAAGCCCCATCGAGTGACACCTCATTTTGAAGGTATTAGAAAATGATGATGAATGCTGAAAACTAAACGTCTCTATCTTAACCCAGAAAGAAATGGCGTTGGTTTTAAGTTACACAGAGTTATAAGTCTACCTCCCCAATCACCCATTTTGAAAACTGGGGCAAAGTGTCGGTATGCATTAAAAGATAGTTTTGATAACTTTAAAATATGTACCAAGTTTGGTTACACTGAAAAAACTGGCTTGAAGGCGTTTCCACACTTTCACGTAATAAAAGTCTGTGTATCTTAAAATGGACGCCATTTCTTTCTGGGTTAAGATAGAGACGTTTAGTTTTCAGCATTCATCATCATTTTCTAAGACCTTCAAAATGAGGTGTCACTCGATGGGGCTTCCTATGAGTTATGGGGCTAACTTCCCCCAACTTAACCCCATTTGTATGTATATAAGCGACTGTGTTGGAAACTCTGTATTTTACCACTACTCCAAAACTGACTTCTTTAGACTTCCTTCCAGCTTTTTCTATAAAAACCTGTGACAGTTCAAATTGTCTGTTTATTTCATGGGGAAATGACAAGTAAACAGCTCGACCCTAAAAATATGTCAAGTTTCCAATATATTTACAATGCACAATCTAAGTTGTGTACCGACGATTTGGTCTAATATTAGCGAATAATAATGGCGAAAAATCAGCCTAATATCAGCAGATAAATGGTTTTCATGTTACCAAAATTATTTGATTAAAAGGTTTTAATGGCGATCGTTAGTGACCAATAAGAACACGAGGTTTTGGAATCTGCAATCTGATACTATCTTTAAGTGAAAGCTAACCTGAACCGTGACACAAAACATCAGAAAATGTGTTAGCGTCAACGTAGTCATAGCGTATGCTGAGCACACAAACATAAACAAAACGTGCTGCAGTTAATATCAAACAAACTCAATTAAAACCAAACTAGCCTAGATAACAAAGTAAAATTGGTACCAACCAGCCGTGGATGAGCATAAAGCTTCTCTGGTTGTATTCAGGTTCTTTACATTGTCTGTGTATTTGTTATGTTCAGTGATCACCTCGGAGAAAATCTGAGTTCGTCTACCCAAGAAACGCACAACACTTCGCACATAATGAGTAGCAATTACTCTTTCAACTGATGCGGCCTGCCAAACCAAGCGCTCGCTGATTTACAGCGACCCTGTTTCACCCTTCAAAATAATTTTTGACATTGAAGATGAAACAACTCTCAAAATTTGAAACAAGAAAAGTTCTCCGACACCCGTCTAGAGCCCATGTTACCATAAGTTGTTTTATAGTCTTAGATGTTAGATGTTAGATTGAAGGGATCAAGTGGTCAGGGACTCTACCCCTAATGCACGTCTGCCTCTTCAGGAGAGGAATGGGACTGGGTTCGGCTAACCAGACAATCATGAGGGTGCGATAAGCAAGCCCGCTGACAACCACTTAGGGACTCTAACCCTCAAGACATGAAGAGCCTTGCCAACTCGGGGACCGTTCCCCCAAGATGGCAAGCCTCTCCTGAAGTCGTGGCTACCCTGCTGCCGCATCCCCCTAAAATGATATCTGATCCAACCTCCTGGTGGGAACGGAGTGTAGCCCAACATCTGGACAACTACAAAGCTGCCCAGTATTTTTGTGAACAACTCTTTTGATACTCCAGTATAAAGTAATCTGAGCAGGTACTAACCAGACAGATACTGACTGGGATTTATAGTCTTACAAACAAACCTTTATATTTACCGATTTTTAACGCACTTAAATCTGGAAAACATGTACGCGTGTTGGGCAACTTTTTAGTTTCCAAAGATGATTTAACCCTTTAAAATAATTTTTACATTAGTCAACATGAAACAACTCAAAATTTGGAAACTAGAAAAGTTCGTCGACACCTGTCAAGAGCCCATATTACCATAAGTTGTTAAATAGTCTTACAAACAAACCTTTAAATTTGCCGATTTTTAATGTACTTAAATTTGAAAAGTGTACGCGTGTTGGGCAACTTTTTAGTTTCAAAGATGTTTAAAAATTTAATGTTTAGGCTTAAACATTTTTAAAATTATTTAGAAAAGTGAAGAATGGGCCGTAGACCCTTGCACTGCAGCGTCGCTACGCAGCTGAGGCGGACCCTTAAAGGCAAATCTTTGAGATTTCTACTGGTTGTCGATTATTACTAGCTCATGTTTTGAACAACCATTCAGCTGAAGACGGGATCTAATTGCAGATTTCAAAACGTAATGTTTTCCTGTTTATTCACAATTGAAAATGTTAGCTTTGTAATATGTAAAATGACTAATAAAGATTTCATTCATGTCCGCAATAATACTTCAAACATTGGTTACTGTCATTTTATGTAATAATTTTTAATAACTTCAGTGAAACAATGTCTTCACACTAAAATAACAAGGTCAGCAATGTAAACAGCAATCAGCCGGGAGTGGTTGACTTGGTTTATTTACACCCAACACTAAATGTTGCACTACAAACAGTTGCAAAACTAGTTTTATAGTATTGTTTAGTGCTGTGGGACACACTAGTATATTTTATTGATGTTTAGTTTTGTTTGGTATCAGGGTGTAGCTAACTGTAATATTTATGGGGCGGTTGTGAAATGAAATGAAACAAGTCTTTATTTTGTGTCGTAAAGTTAGAACTATAAAGTCCTCTCTTCCACTTAACCACTATTGGTTGATCATAAGGTATCATAAGGTATTAGTTGTGGATCATAAGGTTGATATAAGGTTGATCAAACACCTAAACTTGATTAATGTAAAAACTAAAAACTAATAAAATATAAATTATTTTCGTATTTCGTATTCGTTAGTTATGTTCAAATACTAAACGTAAAGTGTTATTTCTTTCATTTCCTGAACCAGCATCCATCATCCAAACCGTATATATAATTTCTTTCAAAGACGCTAAGAGACTCGTTATATTTTACTTCAAAGCTGCTAAGTACAATGTAAATCTCAAAGGGCTGAAGGGCTAAGTAACTAAGTCACCTAAGGGATCGCCCAGTCGTAATCCCTTTTTAAATAACAACTTAGTGTTCTAGATCCACTCAGGACTTTAAAATGCTAATGATCTTTCTTAAATCTGTTTAGTTTCTCGGCTAGTTTTAAAAATAACGTTGAATAACAATTTCCTTATTTGTAAGATATAACAATTATAATTATAGTACAAGATATATACATTTTAAAATACCAAAAGGTTATATATAAATAGATAAATAACTCACAGTTGCAAATTAACTAGTTTTGGTAATATTTCGGCTTCGCCATTATCAAACCAATACGATTTGATTGATGCGGTATTGCTATATTAACAGTTTTGAATTTCTGTTGCCCTTAGATATATGAATGGCTGCTTTATGTTTAAATTAAACATTAATTGATTTTTACTTATATAACTTAATTTTAATTTATAAGTTATTACAGAATAATACTAATCTTAAACAGTGTCAACACAATTGATTTTACTACCGTAAATATTGGGAACTCATATACTTTGGTTTTATATTGATTGAGATTCAAGTCCGGTATGTCACGCGAAAGGTAATAAAATAGGTTATGACTTCATCATATATTCCATCAACGTTTGGTTTAAAGCCATACGCTCCACACATTTACCATCAGACTGCAAAATACTTGTATAGCCCACATGAACTAAGCACATAGTAAGTTTTATCGGAAGAGATAAACCTATAATTAAAAAACAAAAAAAGATTTACAGTGTAGTTTTCAAAATTTTAGCAAGGTGATTGTATGGAAAGTCTTACTAGGCTTGCTGACGTGGTGTCTGAAGAGGTATCATACCAGACTACACAAGCTGGCTAGTCTCATAGTAACTGTTAAGTAAATGTATTACAGATTTAATGAATTAACTCAAGCACTTGTAATACCTAACCTGTATTTCAGCTAATATTTATATAATTATATCCTCTTAGAGGAGGGAAGAGGTTTTTATACTGTTTCAGTGACAATTTGACACTTATCATATAAAGTATAATCAAACAAAATACCTCTGTTTATTCTTATTATACAAAGATGTCTTAATCGAGAAAGGCGTCACACACAATCAGTCTGAAAAAAGAATTGTTAAATATGTATCAAAGTTCCATATGCAACTTTCCAGCTGGTCTTTCCTTCTTAAGAAGACTACGATGATTGGTTTTCCGATAAAATGTGCATCAAAATGTATTCAACCTTTTCAGATGACCGGACACACCGAGTTATCTGAGTATGATTTGAATTCTAAGAAGGAAGAGGTTCTGTCTTAACATAATTTCCTTATAGATGGACTTAAAGTACCGTAAAATAACACAGTTAGAAAGTACTAAAAATAGTTTTAGCTAAAAGGCAACTAAACAATAACTAGCAGGTAAACAACGAATTATGCAAAATAATTGTTTCTTGTTCATCTCAATGATGTGGCATTGTAAATCATCAGCAGTGTTTTACAAACTTTATACAAGATTAAAAAAACAAATTTAGATAAAGTGTGTGTGTTTCAGTGAGAGAACAACAGTTAGTGTGTAATCTAGCCAGAGTCACGTAGCCGAGCACTGTGCAGCCAGTTAATTGAAACAACACAGCGTTAGCGTTCCCTGCACTCTCTGCTGCTGTTGCAAATATCAACATATAAACCTCTATTGCAAATAAAAGTAATAAATTAGCTTTGAACTTAGCAGATTACTTTACATGAACTGGCGGGTACAGTTTAAAGAGAAATTACAATTAGATTCTTTGTAAGAGCTTTTTAAACCAAAAGGACTTTCCGATATATACTGTCTTAATATAAAGTTAGTATATAGATAGAAGATAGACTTTAATAGATAGAATGGGTAGAAAATTGATAGAAATAGATTGAATTTGATTTAGACTAAGTTTCACTTGATAACGAGAAGAGTTTCATACCTCTCAAAACGTTGTGTAATGTTTTAAACACAATAACCGGTAACAAGTTTATCTGTTTCTTTGTTAACGTAATAATAGCACCGGCATTACGAATTTCCAACAATTACTATGCAGTCCCTCCCTTTTACGTAAGGGAAGCGAGGATGTTGGGAAAATGCATAACTTGGAAATATTTTATTTTAATCTAACTTACAAGGTTAGCAAATTAAAAATGCACATCATTATTATTTAACGGTAACTGCGTTTGCTGGTGAAAAGTTATCCATGAAAGTTCGTTTCAAAATTGGTCAATTTAGGCATTATATGTTGTTTGATATCCATGGAGAAAGTTTTGTTAAATCAACTCTGTAAAAGCCTGATATGAAAAACATGTGCGAGTTACGTTGGAAGAATAATGAAGATGTTACGGTTCCGGGTTTTTGTTCCATATCAGCGTAGATAGGATTTAAATTTTAGTTGTTAAAATGGCTTTCCTGTACGAAATGTGTATTTTATAATATAAGGAAAGTACATTACTCTGCTTGTATCATAAGCAACTTAGTTTTTGACAGGATTTTCATCAGAAACCATCGGGGGAGAAACGTATAAGGGTTTACTAAGCCCAAGTTTATGACGTAGGGACAAGAGCTTTACTACTGGCTACAAACCTGTCGAGAATTGCTTATTGAGATTCCTTGGGCTTCATTTTTCCTCCGAAAAAAGTGTTTTTGTTCAAAAGTCGTGTTTAATAACTCGCAGTAGCCATTTAAAATCTAGATTGTTTCTATGTGCAATCTATCATGGTGTTAAATTTGTTACGTTATATAGACAACTCTATTTTTGAATTGAAAAAAGCTTTTGGGTTAACCACGATGAAAAACAGTGTTTAAATACAGAATACGTTTCGATTTTACTATGATAATCATCATCAGTTGTATTGAAAGTAGAGTAAAGAAGAGAAAAATAAATTATATACAAAAATTATATAAATCCTTATGTGTATTCACTTATATCGCAAATGGTATCAAAAAGTCCCTACCCCTTCCTATAACTTGTGAATCAATGAGTTTTGGAACTTACATATTTTGGGGTGGGGGTCAACCCCAAATTTTGCCAGATAGTAAGTTAGTTGATCCCTAATACTTACGTCAAAGTACACTGCATGGACACTGAAGGATTTGTTGCATACAGCAGTGCGGAAGTGTTACGAGCCATGCATTTAAAACACTATAACAATAACAAGTCGTTTGATGTCAATTTTTTACAATTTATAAGTATTGTTTTACTGACAATATACTAGACAAGTCGTAAATAGGGGACCAAGAAGTTAAGACGACAAAGATAAGTTTATGGGTGTGATATTCACAAAGTTCTTTAAGCTTAAGAATTGATAGTTGTTCACAAAACGGAGTAGCATGATTATACCACCTCAAGTTTAAAGTGAACCTAATGCAGTAGTCATGAGCTCGTTGCGACTTGTTAAAAGGTCATTCGTCATGTCGTTGATTACAACAGCACAATAGTTTAAATGAGGAAACACGAGTGACTTCATCAAACACGACGGCCTTGACAAACAACGCAAACCGCTTCTGAATATGAATTCTTGTGAAGACCTCGTGACAGTTATCGGTTACCTGTTCAGCCTAGACCAAGTTTTGGTTTTATCATGAGTCCGAGATTTCTCACATATTTACAATGTTATGTTTTTACAATAAATAGTCAGTAGAATTGATTTGAAGTTTGAGATTAGGGGTATGTGAAATCTTATAGAGTAAACCTCCCTCGTCGTAGGAGGCACCAGCTGTTTTGTCACTATCGATGAACCCTACACGTATAAATGTTATTAATTTTAAAATAATAAAATGCAAATTTTGAGCGAACTAGTGGAACTTGTAATAATTTGTTTCTGAAGTAATGTCATATAATATACTAGCTGACAGTACCCGTGCTAGGCTACGGGAATTAAAAATTGGATTTGTGATTATATTTACCTAAATATTTCCAAACCAATTCAATGTTCGTCTTGTTTGGTAAATTCTACTGTTTGCCTGTCAGTTCACCATTTTATGGGTTCAGTACAACAAAATGGGTATTGACGCCACAGGGAGGCCGGCAATCGTAGAGACCATGTAGTTTATTTACACTAACTAATAATGTACTGCATTTTTTACACAAAAACCTTATCTAAAGCTACATTTACAATATTAACATGATGATTTAGTGTTATGTAAGTTAAACGAACTTAAGATAACGATGTAATGTAAAACATACTAAAAAAATAAATAAAATTATTCTTAAGTATATTTAAATAACGATGAAATTTATCCGACCTATTTTATAACTACAATTACAAACTACCTAGTTTATTACTATTGTGTATCATGACTGAATACTGTTGTACATGGGACACTCTTACTTTAAAATTCCCTTGAGTTACAGTTTTCAGTCGTGTTTTAGTCACCAGTCTGCACACACAAGACAAATAAACAATTAAGACCTGGTACAAGCAACACAACTGTCTGAGAGTCACATTTCAATAGATTTGTTTAGATTAAAGGATAATTTGTGTTGACAAAGCTGTAAATACACCATTAGTAACAAAATAACACGTAAATAAATATTTACCATATTTTAACTTTAGTTTGATAATTTTAAGCCATACCGTAAACTTTATGTTTTTATTTAGTTGGCCTTTAGTTGTATTCTTTTATACCTACAAGCTTATTTCACAACATTGGAAACAGCTGCGTGTACAGAACAACATAGACATGGTTTTGAAACATGCTTACTTAGACTTTAGTCTAAATGAACACGACTAACGTGAATCAGTAAACATCAAGGTTTAATAGGTTCACAATTAATTAACAGGTCTTAACCCTAAAATGTTTGGATATTCAAGCTTGAATATCTATTTAGAGTTTAGTATCAAAGAAGAGTTACAAATTGCGGTCGGGTAAAGTTTGCGCCCTGAGGGAGAAGCTCCATTAATAAAGCAGAGCCCGCCAACATCGTTTAGAGCAATTACTGAGTTGTAGTTGGCAAACGGGATAACAACTCTGGACCACTGGTGGTTTTATCCACACTAAAAATTGTAAAATATTCTAAAATATAATAAACATATCAACAATATCAAATAAATGGTCAACATAAAGAAGTAACAGTGGTTTTTAGTACAGGGCTTTCGATCAATCAACTACCTAGCATATGCTTTCAGAAATCAACTCGGTTCTTAAAAAATAAAATATAATCATCTAATATTCCAAAGTTCAAACGGAAAATTTATTCATTTTAATTATACTCGCACCACTGTGCTTTTGAACTTTAGGATTTGTAAACTATATTATTGAGTTTTTGTTGTTAGTATTCAGTAGAAACCAGTTGTATCATTAAAAATATAAAAGGACACACCAAAATTTAAAATTAACTCTAAAGGTAACCAATTTATGCCAGGTCAAAATAAATTTGTTTGTTTATTTGTTTGTTATTTCGTTGTTTGTTTTATTGTGAAACCGTTTACTATTTACTATACTGAACGCAGTACGAGTGTTCCTAATATTAAGAGTACAAGAAGAACAAACACTAAAAATAATTAAAATATTCACAACTGTAAAGAAAAAGTTAAATATTTGTGCAAACACTATACTGCTATCAGTAACAAGTGACTCTGTATTGTAGTGAAATGGCTAGCTTGAACTGGTGTAACCATTAATACTGGTACAGTTTACAACTTTGTGTTGAATAAACAATTCCATTACTCTATTTTCCATTTGTTTCTAACGAGTAAATGCTGATTGCATTGAGTTTGCATACTCAGTAACCTGGGTCAACTCGGACTTGCAGTTTGTTGTGTCAATTATTCACTAACTGTACTGTTATTTTAATAATACGAGTTTTACACCTAATTGAAAAACCCCAAACCAAGCCTATTTGTAAAAGTACAAGAGTAATGAAGGTAATACAACTAAGGAAAGTACATTTTCTAATTACAGTACAAATATGAAACACTGTATTGTATACTAACACTAATTATAGATAAGCTTTGCGTACTATTTGCCGATTTTAAAGTTGCCCTCGATCAAAGAAAGATGGCTGCCCTTCTTGTCACGTGATTTCCAAAGCTGTTCCAACATGTACTATTTTATGTGCAGCAGAAACAGTAGTTGAACTGAAGAGAGAATAATTATACTAATCTATTTATATGAGTTTCATGTAATGTAAAACTACGGGAAAACTAACGTTGAGTTTTTTAACAAAAGTAGAGCAGTCAGTATAAAATTTTAATAATGTAATAGAGATATTTAAGTTATCTTTATCAAACAATTAAAACAAACCAGTTCAGTAAAGGTCTATTGATAACACACTTACATTATTAAACCAGCCTTTGCTAGTTACTAAAGACACAGTAATAAATACCACTATATACCATACTATTCGAGCTTTAGTTTCCATGATGTTTATTTGAAAACTGTGCATTACAAAGAGAAAGGTTAGTAAGCAGAAAGGCAAACAAAGTGTGTTGACTTTCAATTAACAAAACATGCCACTTCGTGACTCTAGGCTTATTAGCTGCCAACCTCCACACTTTACACTTTCCACATTTCATGCTTATAAAAGATTAACCTTCCTTTGTTTAAATCCGTTTCTTATAGTCTTTTAAGCGGCTCATTGAATTTTTGAATCGACAACTTGATTCCGTCATTGTGGGAAAACAGCTGTTGTCTGCGGTTGGTACATGTAACACAAAACCAAATCTGTCAGAAGCCTCGGCTTGTGTTACAAGGACTTTTCAGAATTACGGACAAATCCGGGGCCTATCTCATTTGTCCACCTAGTTATCTCATTATTGGTAAAATGGGCTATCCGTTTGATACATGTTCCTAAGACAATTACGTAATAAACAAATATCCTGATTATTAAGTAAAACTCCTTACTTGTATAATAAGAGGAGGACCTTTCGCATCCAGTGAACATAATCTAGTCGTACGGATAGTATAGTTTGTCACTGCAACAGATTAAAGACGTAGTAAGGGTTTATTTAACATTGTCAATATATTATTCGTGTAATTTTTTAACAATAAAAGTTACGTAGCGTGAAGAGATAAAGAAAATTCACTTGAAACTAGATCAGTATTATGATTGTTGAATATTTCTTGTTTTGGAAATATAATAACTAAACAAAAAGTGAATTGACAGAATATTGAAAACTAAAATGTCGTATATCTAATACATAGTAAACTTGATTGGTGTGGCCTAGGATAACAGGGATAAGGGATCTCAGCACTGAGACCGCATTCTGTGCTTCAAGATAGCGGCTAACTCTTGATTTCCCCAAGGTCACAACTCCAACCCTCATCAGTGTTAACTGTTACCTACATGATATGTCAACTGTACCTAAAGTGTGATAGTCCAGCCAATAAGAAATTAGATGAGCTGACTTGACTTTGGAGAAATTATTACTAAACCTTAATTGTAAATGGCATGAAACGAGCACTAGTCTGTACGTAATCAAATTGCATCCACACATACCTATAGTCTGCACGAAGGAATCTAGAGCATTATTGGTATGAAATATGTTGCTTGTTTACAACAGATTTACGGGCAGATATAACTGCGCCGGTATTGCAAGTTATTGGTATGGCTGTTGATAAGGAATTTATTGTTTCTTGAGTCTGACAACTACTTTCCCTCGCTAGCAAGCTCTCTCTCCCTTTCGATAACTTTAACTTATCCCAGCGGCTTTTTGTCTAATGTCCGCTTTTATCTGTTAAATTAAAATAATAGTTCCTTCTGATGATTATTCGTTAGCTATTAACGTTGGTGTATTTAATTAAATAATAGCTTATCTAGTTAGGTCTTGCGTTACTAAAAATATGTATGTTCGTTTTATTATGAATTTACACCTAAAGTTATTCTTCTGATATGAAATTAAGAAATGCAGAAATTATTCTCCAACTTGTGTTAAGCTCTAGGCAACCAGATGCGCAGTTATAATAATTAAACGTGTGACAACAGTTTTTTAACAACAGTCTTTTAAAAATGTTTTACTTATTAATTTGTTAGAGCTATGATTATTTTACGAATGTAACGAAATATAAACAAATGTAGTAGACTTGTTCCTTTCAATTGCTTGTATAAGGGTAAGAAGCTATCAAATATTTTCAACTATCCAACTATTATTTCATCAATACAACGCCCTTGCAACTTCTAACTCGCTTCTTATAAAGCAAAGGAACGATAAATCTAAACTCTCAAAAATAAAAGAAATTAATTAACTTACTTCATACCTCTGTGCGTAATTAATATTAGATTGTGGTATTTTTTGTTCTTACAATACTAAAGCAAAGCTATTACGTCGCATACTGTGAAACTGCTTATCATTTATGCAGGACTAGTAATATTGATAGTAAATGACGAAAAACTGCTATACAAAACACCTAAAATATTGACAACTGTACGAAAACAGAAAACGTGATATATTTAAACGAATACTATACTGCCATCAGTCACAAGGGAAAGCTCCAAAACAAAATATATTCTTGTTGACTCTGTATTGTAGTGAAATGGCTAGCTTGAACTGGTGTAACCATTAATACTGGTACAGTTTACAACTTTGTGTTGAATAAACAATTCCATTACTCTATTTTCCATTTGCTTCTAACGAGTAAATGCTGATTGCATTGAGTTTGCATACTCAGTAACCTGGGTCAACTCGGACTTGCAGTTTGTTGTGTCAATTATTCACTAACTGTTCTGTTCCTTTAACAATATTACATAGTATTCAAATGTATCGATGGAATTAAGTAAGACTTGTTGTGCATTATGTTTAGAGTAATAAATATAATACGATACAATTGAGGGTAATTCTTTGTCCATTCACCTTGCCAAGATGAAACACATTTAATGCGTTTGATTATACTTGAACTGAGTTAATCCCGAATCAAGTTTTATTATATAGGAACATAATTAGAATGACTGTTGGGAAAATCTAACGTTTCTCCTAAAAACAAAGATTATTGTTTTTCTTTTTGAAATATTGACATGGGCCCGAGGCCGGGTTGGTATTAGAAAGATTTCCACCAGATTATATAGAGCTCAAAGATATAGCTAAAAGGCAGAGTATTATATATTAAGAATAAATGCTAGCTTTAGTTTCCATGATGTTTATTTGAAAACTGTGCATTACAAAGAGAAAGGTTAGTAAGCAGAAAGGCAAACAAAGTGTGTTGACTTTCAATTAACAAAACATGCCACTTCGTGACTCTAGGCTTATTAGCTGCCAACCTCCACACTTTACACTTTCCACATTTCATGCTTATCCTTCCTTTCTTGAAATCCGTTTCTCATAGGTTTTGTAGAAAACGGCTCAGGAATCGATAACCTGATTCCGTCTGAAGGGGCAAAGAAGCCTAAAGCGTAACAATGACATTATATGATTGAGCTAGTCTACAGTAATCACTAGTTTATTACAGTTTGATATCTGGGACGTAGTGTCTGCGGTTCACATACTTAGAGATCGATTTCTATATTGAAAGGTTCTAAGTTAAGCAATAGGATGTTGTCACCTTGTATGTATTTTATTTGCGATATAATCCAAGATCAGTACTAAGTGTATTATTATTATGAAAATGCAATAGAGTTTAAACCTTAATATATTGCGATTGATAAGTTAAATTTGAATAACATTTATGTGAACGAGTAAAGTCTACTTCAGTGAATGTTTTACCGTCACCAGTCTCGGATAAGTCTCACAAACAAAACGTGTTAAATATTTTGTATATTTGGTTTTTGTTATTAGTTTATAACAACTACATTTCAAACAAATTAGAGTAATTTGCTTTCCCAGATCTAGAAAGAGTGTAAGGGTCAGTGGAACAAAAGGAGGGTGGGAGATAGATGCGATAGATTTTCTGTCAAGTGTGAAGTAAGTGGTTAGCTCTTACTTTTCTTCGACTGTACTTTTCAAAAATCAATTAAGCTTATGTTATACTTGTTTATTAAATGATTATATTATAATGATTTATTTTGTGCAAGACTGCGTGAATTGTATATAATCTTTATAACTACAAACATGATTGTTCTAAATACAAAGGTAAGTGTGACTGAACGACTTACACGGCTTTCGTGGCAGGTGTCACAATTGTAGTATATCCGAATCATATCACGTCAACGCATTATAATAATTAATATTATGATACTAACCATTATGATGTGTTTACGTGGTGTGAACCGGAAGAACTAGGTTATAGTGATGACTGATTGGCTCACGCTTATTACGCTGGTTGGCTAGCTAGTAGCTATTGTTTTAATCTGTGGTATAACCTTTAGATTATCTGTTCAGGTTGTAGATCACAATACGTCATGGGGAATGGGCAAAGTAATGTTTAAATCCCTCACACTCTCCCTCCATCATGAACAATCTTCAAAAGGACTACTGTATATCAATAAAAGAAAATGTCTCCAAAGTTGACAACATTATTAAAAAATATTATTAATAAACATGTATAAGATAGAATAAACATTACGGTAAATTAGTTCCTTATTTAACCTTTTTTAAAGAATTAATTGAATGTATAACTACTGTACTGTAATGTACTGTAAGGCCCATATAACAATCTCTTGTTATAAATTCTTTTTAATCAAGAGCCAATATATCCCGAAAAAGATCGTTTTTAAGAGGTTGAAGAGGGTTAAATCCGGCAGAACGATGTTTATGATACGTTTGTGGCCAAAGCGATAGAACTTATGTGTTTTTAAACACAACTTGACAAAGGATTTGAATGATTCTACGTTGATGACGTGTTCTTTTATAGTCTGTTTGCACTAAGCTTTATATTTGGCCACAAAATACTCTGTGATAGTAGTTCTAACAGTAGATAGATAACACAGCATTTAGGAGCCTTATCAAGCACTTAAATCTGCGAGTACTTTTTTCCAATTCATTTTTGTAATAATTGTTTAAAAATAGTCAGATTATAAATAGAGCAGAATTACATTGTTATATATTTAATAGTAGGAAAAAATATCCTCCCTCATGGTATATAATCTTCGTTTAATATACTGAGTTTATTATATCTCACTCTGTACAAAGATAGGGTACTTTGGATAGTCGTAAAATAAAGAAAGTCCTGTACTACTCATCCAAAATTGTACCTACTTGCGGATACCAATAGTGCGGACCAATTTTGATATTATTTAATGAAAGTTACGTACTCGCTAGGATTGAAAGCCAGAGTTGGGCGGGAGATATAAACTATTGCAAGAACTCTCTCCGATTTCCCTCCGGGTACAAGATATGGGGGAAACTTACATTGTTGTCTACTCTAACAATGCTTGTTCAGCTTTCCTATTTCATTTTATTTTCTTAATCAAGTAAAGCTGTTTGTGAGTTCTATGAAGCTACGATGATATTGTTAAATTAGTCATATTGTTCAGTCAGAAAACTTGTATTGTGACGATACCAACACAAATCACTAGCCATTTAGGTTATATAAATATACATACATGTACTGATTATATAAATACGTTAACAGTGACGTTTTTAAAGTATCAAATATTTTAAATTATTCTTAAACGTGTTTAATGAGTAGGTTCAACATTCAACAAGACTTTCCATCCTGCGAAATTCGTGAACTAGCTTAAAGAAGTACAGGTTCAAAAAATACATTCAAAAATTAAATTATATTTATGGGAAAAATCAAATTTTCCCGTGAATGGCATATGTATTAATACATAATAAACATTTTTATTATTTAGTTATTATATTTTTTGTGATACTGTAATTAATAACTGTTGTCAATAGATACAAAGTTTTTCTCTCAATTAGCTATGCTAGAGGATTAGTACGAGTAATAGTTACAAATTAACTGCATATAAATCTGTACAAATTAAAATCTAAATAAAAATACATATAAAGATATAAGAGTTTCCAACACTTTTATGTACAGTAGCTTAAAAGGTACTCGTCATTTTATCTTGTTTTTATCTTCTTCTGGAGAAATTGGCAATTGATATAAATGAATTTACAACAGTAGGCCAATATAATTAATTTTTATTTTGCACAAGCGCTTTCAATAGCAAGCTACCATCTTCAGGCTGTTACAAAAATTACAAAAGTAAAATATTATTGTATAGCTACCTGTCAAAACAATAATATTTTACTTTTGTAATTTTTGTAACAGCCTGAAGATGGTAGCTTGCTATTGAAAGCGCTTGTGCAAAATAAAAATTAAATATTTTATACTGTTTTAAATTTAAATTCATTTCTTGTTTTTTTTAATTAGCCGTACATAACTGACTTAATTTAAAAAATTAAAGCTCAATACGTTTTGCAGTTGAGTATGACATATTCCATACGTCTTAAAATGTGTTTGTAACCATTCATGAACAAATTTGAGAAATTGATATCCATTAGAACTGATGTTATGCTTTGCTCCGGATTTTGAATACTGAAGTGGGGGCCTGAAACACTTTTCCTTTAGTGTTCCCACAAGAAGGCATGAGAGGGGTTATTACGAGTGTAGTTATTTTAAGGAAAAGAAGTCTTTATACTATGATTAGTGTTTTCCGTGGGTAACACTCAGGAAAAGTATGTCAGGCTACTACGTCAATGTATTGAAAATCTAAAGCAAAACATAACATCAGTTCTAATGAATATCACTCCTCAAGAATGTTCAAAAATGGTTGCAAACATGTTCAGATGTATGGCATGTGTTATACTCAATGGCGGAAAACTTTGTTAGGACTTAGTTGTAAGTAAAGTCAGTTTTGTATGGCTAATAAAAAGGTTCTTACCATAAATTGACGAGTACCTTTTTCTGGGCAACTCTGTACAATTAAAGTTTCCCTGTTCAGTGATTCTCTTTCGCATATGTAACAGTTGTATTCAAAATATAGTTTACCAAGTGCTGATGACCTAACAAAAGCACAGTAGGCGTACACTTCATCGTTCCTTTTTAGTGTTTAAAGCTATCGCCTCCATTTCATCAAATGAGCCACTTGAGTTCAGCGATGTGGATTTCTTGTCAATTGTAGTGAAATTAATCCAATCAGAATGTGTCGTCGTGACGTTGACGTATGCTACATTACGGTGCACAAAGACTATCTTTCATATTTCGTACAAGGTGTTCCTCAACAGCCCAATCCGGTTTTAGAGTAAACTAGATATGATTAAGTATAATTATTCCTTGAAATGTTTTTCAACCGCGTAACATAATATTGATGATAAACATTTCACATTAGCGGATTAACTGCATTGTGGAAACTATGTAGTAACAGTTGCTAGCTTATGCAAAACAGTTTTGCAACAATTAGTGAAATGTTCTGTTTCGTGACTTTCAGTGAATCGCTGCACTAGCATTTCCTACTTGCAACAAAATATAGAGTGCATATAAATATTGAGTGCATATAAATGTGAATAACATTTGTACACAATATGGACCACTGAGAGTAACGAGACTTAAAGCGATAATTCAGTTTTCGGAACAAACCTTATACTTGGAACTTGCAAATAATGTTCCCATATTCTTGGAGTTAATTAAAAATGAAACTATTACTTAGCTGACATAGTTAAAATCTTTTTCAAAATATACATGTTATTAGGGGGTCTGTAACACTCTGTATATGTGCAGTGTTTTTAGTTTTAAGGCAGGTTTAAAGCGTAAATGTAAAATCTTAATTCTCTACTTACTATTTAATGCACAATGGGAAATATATAGGTCTTTACGCAATTCTATGGATTTCTATGAATTATATGGAAATTCCGGAGCTATACGATTTTAATTTCTTATGTATTGTTCTGTTGAAATATATATTTGCCTATTAGAGCTAAGTATACTTGTAACATATCTAAAAGGTTTAAAGGTATGAGTGGTAGTGTGCCAAATTCAGTTGAAGATAATGCTTGTGGGGTTGTGGCCACAAATGGCCCTGTGACCATATCATAAAACTGATTTTGGAAATCTGCCAAAATATTTCTTCCACTGTTCCAGCCATGTCAGCACTTGATAGGCTGAACTCATAGAAGCTGTAAACTTCACTTTCTAGTTGGAACTTTTGTTTTGTATTTTCAAACGATTGCATTTTCTTCTGATAGTAAAAACATATGTAATGATTTAACATGAGTTACGCACGGAGTTTTGAAAATCATAACAAAACGGGTTCCCAGTGTAAAACAAAATATAATTCCTGACAAAAATGTAAATTAGTATGGCTGGTTAAACTAAGTGTCAAAGATAAATACACCATTTAAGATAAAAATAATGACATTAATAAAAGCACCAGTATCATTACTCCTACAGTTATTTTAATAATTTCATTAAAAGTAAAATATCTTTAGATATTTAAATCCTAATTTTCTTTGTAATCACTTCTAAAACTTGTACTATTACAGTTAAGGGTAAAACATGACATACCCGATAACTACTAGAAAGCATTATAAACAATGTACACACAACAAACAAATTCCTTATTTTTGGAAAAAGTGGTTCTCTGACTCAAGAAACAATAAATTCCATATCGACAAGCACACCAGTAACTTCCAATACAGGCACGGTTATACCTACTCGTAAATTTGTTCTGAAGAAATAACATATTTTATACTGTAAGAACGCCCGAGTAACCTTAAAGTAAATGAAAAGATTGTTGTGGGGTTCAGTTGTTTTCGTTATTTATTCTATCTTAAGTTACTGGATACAGGTGTGAGTATTACCTTCGTTGGACTCGATAGAAAAGAGCATTTTACATACACGGGTATAGATATTACATGCAGTTAGAGATCAGACACATGAAATATCACTTAGTTCTGATTAGAGTAGGAGCCTCGGTCCCACAGGAAATCAAAGTTAGCTACAATTGTTAGAATGTGATCTGAATGTGCCGATATATTAGTCAAGATTCCTGTTAGTAATTTCAATGTGGCATGTACTCGTATGTCTCGTTATAATTCAAATACGTGTTGTGAGACATTTTTAACCAACATAACTAAAGTATTGTTTTCACGTTAATGCCTTGCCAGGACACGCGAAGTACGTTAAAGCAGAATTTAAAAGTTAGCTATTTTGTGCATAAACTTGCTTTAACCTTTCAAAATGCAATTTAGCTTTAATAAACTTTCAAAACACTTTTTGGGTTAATTTTTCTATAATACTTCCCAGTTAGCCATTATTCCTAGTAATGTTATTGAAATAAATAATATGGTTTAGTGAATCAAATATTTTAACGCAGTAGATTGTCAGCCAAAGTTAAATATATTTTCAATTTCAATAATGTTTTATTTCCATTTTAAAACTACAGACATCACTCTAATAAATCTTAATGATTTACCATCTTCAGATAGAAAAAGGCTTGCATCGAAAATATCTTTGAAATGTGTATTGAAATTATCAATAAATTACAATAAATAACTGTGATACGAGTTTTCTGATATACACTTATTTACATTGAAAGTTTAGGGAATCAATACGAAATAAGGCAAAGTTTAATATATTTGAGTTTTAAATAAAGTTAGTGTGCAGAGCTTCCTACTGTGCAGATACAATTTTAGAACATTGCATATTGAGAATATTTTAATAGAAACACTTGTTTTGCAAAATAACTATTGAAAGAGAATTCCATTTGCACAGTGAACATCACAAATACCCAGTACCAGTACTAAGACTGCTTCTTACTCAACTCTATTCAGTTGGTCAAACTGATTGGGAGAGATACAGCGGCTTATCATTGGCGAGTTATCTCCAGGGAAATCAAAATGCGGCCCCACACGCTGGACAGCCAATTATCTTCTACTGTACCTAGTGACTTTTGTCTATAAAACCTTGATGATTTTTAGTATGAGAATAAGTTATAAACTAATAAACGTAAAATGATTGTTTCTAAAACGACTTTAAAAATAAACGAGCATGTGAAGTAGAAAAGGTCAGTTAATACTTTTTATTGGTTTAATAAGTTTTTTTTACATATATACTTTAGTTTCTGAAATTTGTGCTGACGGTTTAATCATTGAAACTTTAAAGGTTAATGTACGTCGGGATTACCCATCATTTTCAGCTAATATACCTATTGTTATCAGTTGATACACTGTTACGTATCACAGTTACAGTTACCCATTGTTTATACCGTATGTTTTGTAATCACCCTTCAAAAATATTTTTAAAACATAAATAATAAAACAATGTTTTTATTTATTGTTACTTAGGATGACATTAAATTTTATCAAATTGCTCCAGATTTCTTTTGGTTGTGTTTAGGATAAGGATGGAACCCCTAAACGGACAATATAGTCCTAGGGGCCTTATTTTTTCTTTGCACTAGGTCAGCCTGTGGTAAAGTGAGTGAGTTTTCACGAGGAGGACGGTAATTCTTGTGTTTTGTGTTATACTATGAAGTGCTGTTACCGTTATGAATACACTGATATTATTGTAATCCCTGTAGTTTTGTGCAAAGAAAAATAAAAAAAGAAATTTAGATTTTACCAAGAAATTATACTATACAATTTCTTAAGCCCCAAAACAAAAATATGCAGTTTTATAAATAAATTGTACTAAAGTAACCTTAAAAATATATACCAACAAGTAATGTCAGCCAAAAAACGGAGCTACCTTTTTAGTTATGTTTAATAAGTGGCGAATGATATTTATATTGTACGGACGAAAGTGAGTGAATGCTACAGGCAATGCTTGACTTGTATATGTGACAGTAGTAAACCTCTCTTATACTGTGTGTACAGATCATAAACCAGAGCCCAGTAACCACACATCCGCACAGCTGACCCTACATCTATACATATATCAGCTGAGTGTCTCGAACATTATAGAACAGAAAATCACTTTTTGTCACAAAATACATCTTTTACATGTGACCTTAAATTACGGTTAAGGTGCTAATATCTAAACTATTAGCATTATAATCGAGTAGCATGTGTGTCGGAGCTTTACACATACAGAAGCATTGTAGTATTCAAATCCAAAACTATATCAGGACATACATTTAGTTTTTGAGAACTACTCATTCATTCTGAAAATCATCCGAGTAACCGTATTTAAAGATGAAAGGCGGTTTAATAAAATGCATTATTTATCGTAAACAAAACAAGATTATAGTTGGATCAATTAGTATTTTAGTCACATTAAATTGTTATATTAATATATATTGTTCACCCACCAGCTTGCATGTATGTACACATTGTATACTGGCTACTTGCTGATAATAAATAAATAAAACAATAAATTAACACCCTGGTATAAAATATAGAAATAAGTTTAAAATTTTGTTTTTAGGTTACAAACAGGTGCCTACTTCAATTTACTTTTGAGTGTAAGTCTTTTTCATAGTCAACAAAGCAGTATTAGTTACAGGTGAAGTATACGAGAGGACTTACTAGTCCTAACTTACCCTTAATAAAGCCACGTTTCATTAAATTTCAACCCTACTTTTATTCGATGACGATATCTATTGTTTGAAGTTTAGTTAAAGATTTGTTCAGGAAAAATCTATCATATCTAAAGCCGAGCAAGTTATTTTTACGTTTGGAAGATAATCCCTAAAACCAATATATTTTGTACTTTCGTGTTCCTGTTTCAGATTATCTTAAAACCATTTTGAGATAAACTAATGTAGTCAGTAGTATTATTGTTTAAAACAACTGTCGTTTAAATTATAAAAATATAATCGGTAAATTAGTTGGATGGTTAGTCAGGACCAACTATGTTGAGGAATGTTGTTCTCAAACATTTAACAACTTCGCCTATCTCCAGTTCAGGCATTTGGTTTGATTAGACCGGCAATGAAAAATATATTCAATTAGCCTATCTAGTTGCGTATAAGATGGAGAAGTGGGTAAGGTAAGGTAGAAAAATCCAGTCTAAACGTATTAAAGAATTTATGAAAGAATAGCTTCATGTTTTAGAGTAAACATGGTAACATTTTTACCTAGATATAGAATCAAAACAAAACAAAAGTTTTATCGTACACTGTTACCAAATGACTAACTTAGATGAAGGTTTATATAAAATACAAAATAGTATACAACAAATTCATAACTTGTACGCGTGTTACAACATAATAGTATTATTATAAGTTCAAGTAAAATCTATTTGCAAAGTTGACTTGAATTATTACAGTGTACTTTCTTCTAGAGTGTCCATCAACATTAGTTGAATGATTTTGTAAAGGAAACCATGCAACTTTACAGCTTACAACAAAAGTAACTTGGAACTAAAACCTCAAAAAATCTCATGGAAAGTTTTAAAGCTGCTCTATGTCATTTTCCCTCCTAAGCACGTTGTCGTACTCGTAGAGGGGATTTTACCTTGCGTTGAGCTTTACATTAGGAAATGTAAACATTTATTCGATTGTGTCAAATAAATTGCTTTGCAAAAGAACACAGTTTATGTTGTTAAATTAAGAGTTCATTGTTAAGACAAATAACGATAAGTTTTTATTCTTAAAGAATAATGATAGAATCAACACCAAGGTGCTCTTTAAACGTTACTTTTTTGCACCGTTTGGAATATAGAATGATTCCGGAAACCTGCCATTTAAAAGAAAATATTTTTAAAGGCTAATTTCCTGTTATATTACTAAATAAAAATTAAAGTTAGTGTTACTGTCGTTACTTGTAATATTGATTATGTTTTATTCGAAGTTGGCCATTTAGTAGATACCATATTTTAATTTCAAGGTACCCAAGTTGCTACTTGAGAGATAAAAACCAATCAGCAATAAAAACACAGAGTTATTGTTCTTTTAACAATGTTAAAATATAACTTGCAAATCCGTGGTGGTTTGAATTATGCGCGACTCCGAAGCTCATCACTCTGATAGCGGGTTCGACCCCGCAGTCACCACTTACAATTTGTAGTGACTATAGGGTGACGCTAGGTAAAGGTTGGGGTTGAGTGGTAGAGTGGACCTCATAGACCTGACCTAACTACGCGTTGAACAAGACAAACATTAACCTTTACACGCAACGCAATATAAAGTTTAATATCGTTTTAAAAAGGTCATAATAAGATTAATATGGTTGGGAATTCTTTTGGTAAATTTGGTCAATTGGTCCACAGAAGACAATTAGTATTACTTATAAAATATACAATTATAACTCAAAAGGTCCTAACGTTTGAACACAAATATAAATTTGATAAATTTACTGTTTACATTAAAATTTTTGAACTATTAAAATAAAACAACGAATGCACAGTTGAGTAACAAATCAATAACTACCAAAATTGTTTATATATTTAAGAATAGAACAAAGCTAATTTTGTGACGAAATGATACATTGAAAACAACATGTGTTATATCGTATGATGTTGTTACAACATATTTCATTGTTCTGAAACGTCCACCTGATGATGGCTTTACACAAAGCTTGGTGTGAACAGACATGAAAGTACTGCCATTAATAGAGAATCACCCGAATCCTTTGTCACATTGGGCGTTGAATGCGTTTCCTCTTTCATGGTTCCGACAAAACTGTTTTATATGGTGGTAAACAGGTTGGTTTTGTGAGTAATATTTTCAGTGTTACAAACATCTCTTATACGTCATCTATTCGTGCTCCAATGTTAAGAATGTTAAACATACGTTTGTTGTCGGTGTTAATTATGCGTTTTGAGGGAATAATATGACTGTCTCTATTATACAGGGTGTCACAAAAGTGTGTAGCGCGCTATGCAGAACCGGCTTCTACATACAAAAGTAAGTCTCAAATGACAAATAACATTTCTTTGATTTCGGCTTAGTTTAGCCGTAATACACAGTTTTTAAAATTTTTGAAAGTATGGAATAATTTAAAAACTCTTAGAGATATTTTTGTGAAACTTAGTATAAACCTAAATTGTTTTCCTAATAACATGTTCCAAAAATATTTTGTATCTAACTTATCAAATTTCAAAAATATAGCGACCATTTCAAATGTTCAAATTCTAACGGAATCAAATTGAGATTTGACTTTAATATCTTTAAATTACCGTTATTTTCAAATTTGAATAGTTAGATAAAAATATTTTTCAAATTTTATTAAGATTACGATTAAGTTTTATACCAAATTTCACAAAAATATCTCAAAAGTTTTTTGAAATATTCCATGATTTCAAAAGTTATTAGTAAATATTAACTAAATTAACAAAATAAGAGATGAAAACAAGTTTAAAATACCATTGCGAACGTTTTCCATAGTTGTTTTGTGAACAAAATTTATTTATTTAATAGTAATTGAACCAAAACTATTAAAACAAATAAGAATGTGTTTCGTTGGACAAATAGAAAGAATTATAAATTGAAATAAAATTATAACTGTAGTGGTTTTGAAAGCAGTTTTACTTAAAATATGATTTTTGGTGAACGCAGGAAGTGATATTTTTGTATTTTGATTAGCAAATAGCATTACTAAATTCAAATGCTTTAATATAACATATACCCCAATTGAAACGGATAAAATAGAGGCAAATATGAGTGTAAAACAAAACATGCACGCCGTATAACTGAATATAAAGACTAACACTTGTAATATAAATACTTAAAAATAAGTCTTTTTGCATATATGTATACAACTAAATGTATCTTTTGCAATTCAACTGTATGGACCAACAACTAAGACAAATCTTATAGTATCTTAATAATAAAAAAACAATGCAGTTATAACTATGTCTCACCCAAAATAGAGAGAGTTGGTGAAAAAAATATTCCAAAATGTAAATGTCCTTCATGACTGTGTACAGTGTTTATATTAATAAATTATTATAATTATATTAGACAACATTTCATTGAATTGATATAGTTCGTAATCCCCATACATGTTTCATCAGGGGAAAAAATAAATTTAAAACTTCACTTAATAAAGTAAGTTTTTCGGAGAAAACCCCTATTATAATAGGAATTAAACTTTATAATTATTTGCCACTTTCAATCTAAAATAAAATTTCAATACGTTAAGTCTGTCTTAAAATGTCTTTCCTTAATTTTCCAATGTACTGCAAAGCACTTTTTACACGCATTTTAAATTATACCTAACCTGTAAAACTAGCTTGTAAGCCAAGTGAACATGTAAATAGAACACTATTCCAAGTGTGTTTGCAGAAATGAAAAGACGAATAAGAAAATGTGGTATTGTGCTGTATTGCAACGTTTGGGTGACCAAGGCAGAATCGACCCTTAACCACGAGATTTACATGAAAAGTATGGATTACAGTAATGTAACTGATATCGTTGGAATCGCTTCACTGATGTATGGAATTATCTAATTCTTTTCAACTTTTGTTATACATTTTGTCAGTGGTTTTACCCTATAAATATCAAGAAATAATCAGAACAGGATTGGAATTAGAACAAGTCCCACGGGGACAGGGCTGATTTCCCCGGAGATAACATCACTGAACTGATAAGCCTGGACTGATAGCAAGTTATCATACGAGTGGGTATTGCTTATTACGCTTTACACAAGTATAATTGTATACCAGTTTTTCACAACAGTCAAACAACAAGTGATGAGGTACTGAAATCTCAAACTTAATTTAAAAACTGAAATGTCTCCTTTTATACCGGCTGTAGGAAAAGGAGACTTCCTAGTGCGTCATATTAACTGATTTCCTTACGAGCCGTTGTCTATTACCCTATAATAATGTTTACATATAAACTAATAAAATAAATGTATTAGAAAGAAAGCGTATTCGCTTTCGTTACTAATTATTACACAAACTATTGCATCAATTGATAACCGTTCTTATCTGTTATTGCGAAATGCCAAGTGCCGGTCAGTTCAGTTCAATCATGCCGGTGTTAGAGTTAATGGAGTACGATAGTGTAAGCTAGTTATGATATGATAAGCCAAGGTCATGATATGCAGTCTTCTCTGTCAATAACGTCAACTAATAACGCTCGTCAGTATACAGCAGCTGTTAGTGACATTATAATTATCAACATGGCCATAAAACAAATTGCAGTTGAAATATTATTGCAAACTTAAGAGGGGATCCAATTATAGATCCCACTACGTCGTGCTAACATTCAAAACTATAGAAAGCGTCCGCAATAATATTTCAAACTCAGAAATTGTACCGTCGTTATCAAAACTTCAAACAAAGAAAACCACTCAATATACAAACATAAAATAAATTATTATAGACAATACAAAATATATATACATTTAGTAATTTATAATAATTTCTTTCATTTGATTTTTGTACACAAACATAGTACTCTGTAATTACAAAATGAAAACTAAAAATTTAAAAATGTTACCCGATATTCTATACTAGTACAGTATGAGCGTTAACGTTTAATTAAAATAAAACTGTATTGGCAAAGCTATCTTAATAGGGTATGTGCAAGCTTTACATTACATATTCAGCAAAAACACGGTGTTATGTTAAACGTATTAACTTACCCCTGGAAAGCGCACTAATGATAGCGATACAGAGTATTACAAGCTCAAATTTATAAATGACATGTTTGACCGTGATTTTATACTTGTTATGAAATGTATCGAAGAATGTTGTGAAGTAACCAGGTTAACGGATGAGAGGAACTGTTTGCTTCTTGACTCGTAGCTGCAGGCGAACCTGTTCAGTGTTCATAGAGAAACAAACTCGATATCGACTCTCAGAACTTTTCTTTGCAAAGAAAATAAATAAAAATAAGACCAATTTTTGCTTTAGCTAGTATGTTTACTTGTTATTGTTTACTTGCCACTTAAACGTATGTTTGCCACACATTATGTTTGTTAGTGAAACATATAATTTATAGTAATTTATTGGTCTGAGACGACGTGAGTTTTGTTATTTTTCATATTTTTACTTCTCGTTGCAGTTAAGACAATTTAAGACTTAAGAAAATCGCAAACTATGAATTGTTCGCGCTTTGTGTAACTTGCGTGTTTTGCCAAACCAAATTGATACCACCAAACTTTCAATCATAGTAAAATAGTGTAAACCGTATTTTAAAATAATAATAATAAAATAAGAACACAAAGTGATCTAAAGACCTTACTTAGGATTCCAAAATGAAATCGTGCATGGCTGTCGTTGCATTAAAACGGTACTTCTTTCTATATTATTATGTATTGAGTGGTAGAGAGGACTTTGTAGTCCTATTGTCTAACAAGACAAACTACCTTTATTGAACATAAAATATAGTGCCAACTAGAGTAAAATAGGCGTTAGTCATTTATTCATGAATCGATACAATATGAATGATATCCCTTTAAAAGTACTATTCTGAGACCGCAAAAACAAATTGAGATTTAATTGTTCTTAACTCAACACTTACGTGGAAGTGTTGGCAAAGTGAGTAATGAGAGCGAGTATAAGTTAGTGAGAAAAGTCACATTAACATGGAGACGAATCATGAATATGTGAGCCACTCTGCCACTCTGCTACTCGTCTCAAGTGTTGGCCACTTCCAACTCCTCAACCACTTTATACTCAACTCTGGCGCTTATTTTCCCAGCTTGTAGACTTGACCAATCATTGTTGAAAAGAAGTAAATATTTGGTGTATTTTTTGTTGTATATTTTCATGACCGTTTAAACATATTTACTATATTATTGAAACTGAGCCATATTTGTGGGGCATACTGTATAAGCAATGAAAAACACGTTTAGCGTTCAAGTTTGTAGGTGAATAAAGTTCTGGATGAACATTTTGATTATTACACATATCACATATTTTACGACATAAAGAACTGTAATTTTAAGACCACAACATATTTTCGTTAATAATAAAGACTAAAAATTAATAGTAAAAAAAAACCATTTCACTTGACTTTATTGTTATAGTGTTAACTGATCGAACAGAAACTTCTCAACTGAGTATTAAAATAAATAGTTTAATAAAAAAAAAATGCCTTTGTAACATTATCTAAATATAATTCGTTGAACATCCTTGGGCCGAAATAGGAGAAATAAATTAGCAGCTGAGTCGTTACTTACATGGCTTACAGTGAGTTGGCTGGCAACTGTGCAACTCTGGAGTTACAGATAACCAGCTCACATTGTCGTTACTCCTTTACTTAGTACTTAGACTGTCTGTGAGATGTATCACATGTGATACATTAGCAGCTGAGTCGTTACTTACATGGCTTTCACAGTGAGTTGGCTGGCAACTGTGCAACTCTGGAGTTACAGATAACCAGCTCACATTGTCGTTACCTTACTTAGTACTTAGACTGTCTGTGAGATGTATTAGCACATGTGATACATTAGCAGCTGAGTCGTTACTTACATGGCTTACACAGTGAGTTGGCTGGCAACTGTGCAACTCTGTTACAGATAACCAGCCACATTGTCGTTACTCCTTTACTTAGTACTTAGACTGTCTGTGAGATGTATTAGCACATGTGATACATTAGCAGCTGAGTCGTTACTTACATGGCTTACACAGTGAGTTGGCTGGCAACTGTGCAACTCTGGAGTTACAGATAACCAGCTCACATTGTCGTTACTCCTTTACTTAGTACTTAGACTGTCTGTGAGATGTATTAGCACATGTGATACATTAGCAGCTGAGTCGTTACTTACATGGCTTACACAGTGAGTTGGCTGGCAACTGTGCAACTCTGGAGTTACAGATAACCAGCTCACATTGTCGTTACTCCTTTACTTAGTACTTAGACTGTTGTGAGATGTATTAGCACATGTGATACATTAGCAGCTGAGTCGTTACTTACATGGCTTACACAGTGAGTTGGCTGGCAACTGTGCAACTCTGGAGTTACAGATAACCAGCTCACATTGTCGTTACTCCTTTACTTAGTACTTAGACTGTCTGTGAGATGTATTAGCACATGTGATACATTAGCAGCTGAGTCGTTACTTACATGGCTTACACAGTGAGTTGGCTGGCAACTGTGCAACTCTGGAGTTACAGATAACCAGCTCACATTGTCGTTACTCCTTTACTTAGTACTTAGACTGTCTGTGAGATGTATTAGCACATGTGATACATTAGCAGCTGAGTCGTTACTTACATGGCTTACACAGTGAGTTGGCTGGCAACTGTGCAACTCTGGAGTTACAGATAACCAGCTCACATTGTCGTTACTCCTTTACTTAGTACTTAGACTGTCTGTGAGATGTATTAGCACATGTGATACATTAGCAGCTGAGTCGTTACTACATGGCTTACACAGTGAGTTGGCTGGCAACTGTGCAACTCTGGATAACCAGCTCACATTGTCGTTACTCCTTTACTTAGTACTTAGACTGTTGTGAGATGTATTAGCACATGTGATACATTAGCAGCTGAGTCGTTACTACATGGCTTACAGTGAGTTGGCTGGCAACTGTGCAACTCTGAGTTACAGATAACCAGCTCACATTGTCGTTACTCCTTTACTTAGTACTTAGACTGTTGTGAGATGTATTACATGTGATACATTAGCAGCTGAGTCGTTACTTACATGGCTTACACAGTGAGTTGGCTGGCAACTGTGCAACTCTGGAGTTACATATAACCAGCTCACATTGTCGTTACTCCTTTACTTAGTACTTAGACTGTCTGTGAGATGTATTAGCACATGTGATACATTAAGCTGAGTCGTTACTTTGCTTACACAGTGAGTTGGCTGGCAACTGTGCAACTCTGGAGTTACAGATAACCAGCTCACATTGTCGTTACTCCTTTACTTAGTACTTAGACTGTATGTGAGATATATTAGCACATGTGATACATTAGCAACGTTTTTTCAATGGTTGATACATTCAATATTATTTTTAACTTTAAATAATATTTCAATTATTTTAACATTTATTGTACGTATAAACATTCTTATATCTAATCTTTGCAAATACATACCAAATACTAAGTAGGATCAAAACCACTCTACGAAAATAAATTATACAGTCGATAGTCTTTACAACGGTTTTAACTATAAAATTACTTTTAAAGTTTTCTCCTTAAATACAATAACAAATTAAACGTATTAATTCTTAGATTTTCGCGTCCAGTGTCATAATTAATATTTAAGGCTTCCGGTTGACACCACTTCACAGTTGAAATACAAATACTTCTAAACGTTTTGACCTCGCTGTGAAGAGTCATCCTCAGTAGCTGGTTGACTGGCTGAGGTATTTAACTGTGACGCGGTGTAAACCCGGAACCTCAGATATTGCATTAAACGTCAATAGAACATACCTTAACCCTGAGTTTACTCTGGTCTGTCCTAACAATGTATATACTAGTTTAAACACTAAGGGATATTTCCACACTTAGAACTGAACCAGTATACAACATGAATTCAACCGAGAAAAAGAAAAGTTTTAACATATTAGAAATTAAAATACAATAATCTTTTACTTGGCTTTTGATTTTAAATTTTATAGTTACAATGATAGCTGTACATTTACGTTTAAGGCACACCTGCTTTTCCTTATTGTACATAACTAATGAAGAATGAAATTATCAACATATATAACTTAACAATGGTCTCTATATAGAATTCTCTATTGGTTATTTCAAACGGCTGTATATCCCTTCAATAATTTAAACAAATTATTTATACATTATTGCACATTGCTACATTGAACTGTTGAACTTTTCATGAATTGTACTGAGTAACGTACATATTGTAATCAATGCTACATTAAACTGTTGAACTTTTCATGAATTGTACTAAAGATACATACATACATATTGTAATAATTGCTACAGTGAACAGTTAAACAGTTTATTTAATCAAATAAACCAACAAGACCAAGTATTAACGTTGGAATCGTAAACGACCTTGATGTATGTCTCTGCTGATACCTCAGACGTGGCTACAATAGAAGTTGAGGTATACTGGACATTATCACAGTCCGTATGGATTTTCTGCCAGTGCTGAGTGTCTTGACCTTACTAAGCCTAAGCTAGCTTAGCTCAACAAACAGACAAGAACACAACAGAAGTGATAACCTTCTGTTTAACACGAGAATATTTAGAAGAAAAATATTCTAGAAGAAAAAAAGTAAGTGTGTAAATTTTAAAGGATTATTAAGCTAATTACGCAGAATATGTTTGAAGTGCAAGTCTGAATAAACAGTTCTTCATATGGGCCATACTTAATTTCTGTTTGAAGAAAAAGCTCATTTGCAGTAATAAATATATAAAAGGTTCTTATAAATTACAACCACTCAACTAAAGTACATGTTAAATTTGCAAAATCCTTGTGATTGTATCGCTTCTAAAAAGACTCACCGAATAAATCGTTAAATTATGGGAATGATTGTATTTTACAGGTAAAGTACTTGGCACAACGTTTGGACTAGGCATTTCTAAAACTACTAAGTTTTATGAAAGGTATGCAAACCGCCAGTGGTCCAGAGTTGTTATCCCGTTTGCTAACTACAACTCAGTAATTGCTCTAAACGATGTTGGCGGGCTCTGCTTTATTAATGGAGCTTCTCCCTCAGGGCGCAAACTTTACCCGACCGCAATTTGTAACTCTTCTTTGATACTAAACTCTAAATAGATATTCAAGCCTGTCTGGGGCAGAAATTTCCTAACAAATTTTAATTCTCCTAGACGAAATATGTTTTACGTAACGTTTTGTATTTAATTTGAAAATGTATTTAATTTAAAGGGAAGGTAGCATAAAGGGTTCAACTTAGGATGCTAGCATCGGAAGATAGCATTTATAAGAACATTCAATTGAATACTACTAATTGAAAGAACCTCTTCCATGTTACGCATAAAAAGTAACCAAAAACCACCTAAACAATTTCTAATAAAAGCATATAATGTGCACCGGAATTGACCTTTAGGCAGGGGGTTTGCTCCCAAAATTGGGGTTTTATGCAAGAAAACGGTGTTCGTGTTCCAATATTGATTAAACTTAATATACAAATGGGAATATCGAACTCGTGTAACTAAAGTAAGAAACCGTTCATCGCCGAAATGGCAACGAAAACATTTTTTATTAAAGTCATATAATAAAGTTGCATTTTTCGTTTAAAGTTTGTTGTTGACGATGAGATAATTTCAAAGTTTAAACAATTATTGCCGACATATTCCATCATTAGTGAGCAAGATGATCACGACGTTTCGGGATCTGCAATCTGATCCCATCTTAAGGTAAAAAGTAACCTAAAACATAACGCAGATCATTAGACAACGAGCTAGCCTAAAGTAATCAGCGTAAGTTGACCAGTCAAACACAACCAAACAACATGTAGCTGTTAGAGTCACAATACTAAAACTTTAACACTAGCCTATCAAACTAAATTACAAGCATAAGACACACTAAAATTTTGCTACAAGAAACAACTTAAATAAACACGTCCGCATTCGGTGGAGGCTTACGTCGTAAGCTACATGTTGTTTGGTTGAGTCTGACTGGTCAGCTTATGCTGATTACTTTAGGCTAGCTTGTTTTCTAATGTTCTTTTTTATGTTTTAAGATAAGATAAGATAACTTTATTGCCAGACAAAAAATTGCATTAGGCATCAAAACGCATGAATAATAATACAAACAAAACAAAAGTAACAAACATTGAAGCAAATACTATATGTAAGATTCATCTTCCTACTTATCCAATATTCATCAATACTGTAGAACGTGTTCTTCAAAAATTTCAGGCTTCTCTTGAAAGTTTTAATATTTTCTTCTTTAATTCTTCAGGCAAATTGTTGTAAATTTTCACTAAATTATAAATTGTGTGATTTTGTAAAATGATGTGTTGTGACTTGTATTGCTAATTTGTTCTTGTTCTTCAAAACTTCAAATTAAAATTTTGTTTTAGTTCATAAAAATTGTTTCTGAGAAAAATCATACATTCTAAAATATATATCGATGTTAGGGTTAGTATTTGGTTTTCTGAATATTCTACAAGAATAATAGTTCTTCTTCGTAAAAATAGCTCGTATGGCGTTTTTTGTAAAATAAATGATCAAAGCTTGCTTTTAAGCATTGCCCCAGATGACTATGGCATACCTTAGTTTTGATACGACTAGACCATGATATATTGACAGTAATGTAAGTGTAGTACAAAATTTCGAAAGTCTTCAATAAGAAAAATGGTTGATGACACCTTTTGCACAAAGAGTTGATATGTTGGTCGAATCGAAGGTTGCTATCAATTTTGAGTCCTAAAATTTCACCTGTTATGTGATAGAATTTCTTCATTATTAATTGCAATTTTAAATTTAGATGCCTCTTCTTTTCTTCTTATATGCGTAAAATTTATATATTGAGATTTTGTTTATTTGAAAGTTGTTTGCTGCAAACCAATTGTTTAGTGTATTTAGATCAGTTATTAAATTCATTTCAATGTTTTTGAATATTGCTATGTGTTATTAAGGATGTATCATCAGCAAATAAACACACTTCAGATTGTTTCACCACATTAGGAAGATCATTTACATAAATTAAAAGGGCCCAGTACTGACCCTTGGGGAACACCAGATTTAACTGTTAACCCGTTTGAACTTAGACATTTTTAAATTCTTCATGTTGATAAAAAGAAATTTCCACATTTTGATTTCGATTTGTTAAGTATGAATCAAACCAACTTAAAGCAGTACCTCTGATTCCAATGTTGTAAAGTTTCTTCAATAATGTGTCATGTGAAACCATATCGAATGCTTTTCAGATCTAGGAATAATCCTGTTGTGTAACTATTTTCATCAATGGCTTTCACTGCTCTTGAGACAAATTGGAGCATGGCATTCACTGTACTTTTATTTCTTCTAAAACCATATTGGTTTGATGATAGAATATTAAATTTGTCTAAAAATTGAGTTCAATCGATTATATACTATTTTTTTCAAATATTTTACTGATGGTATTGACAATACTTATGGGTATATAGTTGGAACACACGTGTCTATTTCCGGATTTATAAATTGGAATAACTTTTAATTTAGTTGGAAACTCACCTGTTACTAGTGACATGTTAACTAGATAGTAAGAGGATCGATCAGACCTTCATAGCATTGCTTCAAGAGGTTTGACGACATTTCATCACTCCAGAAGATTTTGATGTTTGTAGGTGTTTTATTATAGAAATAATTTCTTCCTTTGTAGTTGGTAATAAAAATAAAATTTTTGAAGATGTTTGCTGAAGTAACTGGATGGTTTTGTTTTGCAGTACTCACTCCAACATTGTTAAAGAAATCATTAAAACGTTTGCTACATCTTCTGGTTGATTAATTAAATTTCCTTTAGAGTCAATTACTTCATATTGATTTTAACAGGGTTTTGACTTGAATCAGTGTTAGAGTGCCGCTTGACAATTGTCCATAAAGCCTTTGATGGTTTTGATTGCAATACAAAATTTTGAAAATGATTTGACTTTCTATTTCATAACATTTCTATAGTTTTTCTTCAGATGTGTATACGCGACTTTAAGGATGGTCATCATAACTTATTGTTGTAATGTAAAGTTGTTTAACTTTCCTACCTAGTTCCAAAGCTGTAGAGGACAATTGTATCTTCATATGGTTGTTATTTGTTTTAATAGATTTTCTTATATGGGAGTATTGAAGAAATATTTCATAACTATTTCGTAAAATACATTGTATATCATCAATGGATTCATTATGTTCATATAATGAAGCCCATGATTCTTCTAGCAGTATCCCTTTTGAAAGTATCAATATTTTTACCATTAAACAGCCTTTATAAGTAAATGTATTGTTCGCTGTCTTATTTTGAAGCATTTTGATGTTAAGAACCTGTGCATGATGATCAGATAGCGCATGATGATAGATTTAGGTTACTGCCTGAAGATGGGATCAGATTGCAGATCCCGAAACGTCGTGATCATCTTGCTCAATAACGATGGAAAATGTCCGCAATAATAGTTTAAACTCTGAAAGTTCCATTATTTAAAGAAGCTTTTGGAAAGCTCAAGGTTATTGTAAACCAATTGGTTCTACGATGTTTTGTTATATGTTGCAATCGGAAGCAACACATAACGCGACCAGGGGTGGCTCGAGCATGCATGCGCCCTTGGGCAGACTTAATGGTAGCGCCCCCAAAAGGGGTCTTGGGGTCTTACCCCCACTTTTACTGTGAATTGTTGCAGTCCACTCTATTGCATAGTTAATTAATAAAAAATAAAAATATATTTGTTCTGAGTATCGTGATGTAATTCCTTTTTGTTCTGAGTATCGTTA
Organism: Matsumurasca onukii; assembly: GCA_018831715.1. Classification (NCBI taxonomy): domain Eukaryota; kingdom Metazoa; phylum Arthropoda; class Insecta; order Hemiptera; family Cicadellidae; genus Matsumurasca; species Matsumurasca onukii. The sequence goes on from CM032062.1 coordinate 54,184,954, forward strand.
ATTCTCTAAAGGTGCCCTCTATTCAAGAATTCCCTTTTAGCTGCATACACCTAGCGCCCCCGAAAATGCCGCCCTCCCAGCTCCCTGTGGGTTGCCTGGTTTCCGGGTCCGAGCCACCTTCTGAACCCGGCAAAGTTAGGCAGTTATTCATATATTACGCCAGCTATCTATATATTACGCCAGCTATCTATATATTACGCCAGCTATCTATATATTACGCCAGCTATCTATATATTACGCCAGATTACGCTACTGTCTATATTACTACTACTGAAGGATTTCATTTGAAATACAGTACACTAATTAACAGCACTTTACACTGGACATTTTTCGTTTTGAGCTTATAATGTGTTTATTATTTTATTGAATGATATCCAACCAATTGAAGTCGTTTTAAATTCTTATGAGAGATATTCTTGAAGACTACTTAAATCAATTTATGTTCGTGCTTGTAGTCGTTCAATTTCAGGACAAGGAAGGTCATAAACATCGTCAGTGCACCACAAACACAACTGCCTAGGAGTTAGTAAAATACGGTAATGAGCAAGTAATAAAAGTGATAACGAATTATTCTCAGAGATCATCCTCGATACTTTGTATTTTTACAGTGTGTATGCATAATACAGGTGACACACGGGAACCTGACGGATTTGACTAGCGCAGTACTTTTGTTGTGGTGGGTAGAGGGGAATGGCGGGTCTAAACTCAGTATACGACACCATTTTAGTAGTCATGGAAGAGTGGATCTGTAGAACATGGCATGTTTGTGTACGACGCGTTTGTCAAAAATAACGAATTCTGTGGTGACAGTTCAGCGACTTTTCCGAGTTCATTTCAACCGTCGTCGGCGGGGCTATTCCTAGCGCCAATACAATCAGAAGTTGCTTCGGGCAACTGGTTCTATTGTCAAGAAGATTCCGGGTCCAACAAAGACTGTTAGAACCCTGAAAACATCAACAGAGCGAGAGAAGCCCTGGTGCGAAGTCCTAAAAGATCCGCTCGTAGGCACGCTCATGAACTGCAACTAAACCGTGAGTCTTTGCGTAGAATTTTAAAGAAAGATGTAAAATTTCATCCATATAAGATGTATAGCGCTAAACTAGAGGTAAGAGATTATGCGCAAAGAGAAAATTTTAATGTTGTGCAGGTGATTTTGGAAGAAAACCCAAATGCAGTAATTCTTTTATGAGTGACAGGCACATTTTCATTTTAATTGACAGTTAACAAGCAAAATTTGCGATACTGGCATTTGAAATTCTTTACTGTTCATAGGATATTTGCAATTTCACTACGTGTTACGCTGTTCAGGGGATAGCCCTCGGCATTTATCACCCTACTTTGAAGACATGGTGCTAATGTTAACTCGGTCGTTACATCCACATGTTGAACACGTTTTGCTCCCCACAGCTTCAAAGACGATGCCTTAACATTAGAAATGCTTATTTCCAACAGGATGGTGCACTGCGCATACGCTAGAGAGTCCATGCGAGTCAAAGAATGTTTCTAGGAAAGGTCATCTCATGCTTGGAGAGACATCCCCATGGCCTCGTAGATCACCTGACTTGAGCCCTTTTTTCGGGGACACCTCAAAGCTACCAAACACCAAATGGTCTACACCCACCTCGTTTCTGGTCACTATTTAATTGAGGCAATCAAAGAAGAAGTCGCAGCAATCGACAACTGTTGACTCGAGTTAAGAACAATTTTCAGGCAAGACTTGAAAATGCATTCAGGAGGATGGACGTCACATGCCGGATGTAATGTTCCACACATGAACTTTTTTCTAAAATGGCATTATATTTCCAAAATTTTGATGTATAAATATTGATTTTTATCTAATGACAACCGTGTACCGATCATTTGTAAACCGTCAGGTTCCCGTGTGTCACCCTGTATGTAATACACATAGCTTTAAATATCAAAAACCAATAACAAATAACATTTAATTGGACGAGGCCTTTCAAAGACAAAGACTTTATCCTCAAGTCCGCACAAAAAATACAATAAGTAAGAATATATAGATATTTGAAAACATTACAATAATACAACATATGAGTGAATAAACTATACAGTACTTCATTGTGTAGGATTTTAAATTAAATAATACAATTGAAACTGTTTTATAACATCGTTTTGGAGTTATCTATAATTTTTAATAGGTCCATCATCATTTAAAATTTTAGTTTTGTCAGCTAAATTTATAAAAAAATATATCCAAGCGTTCAGATATTTATTTAAAAAAGAATTATTTTAATGTGTGTTTAAAATTAATTTTTTTAACCTACTATTAGTATGCATATAGTTAAACTAATAGTTTAAGGATGTGGGATTGACATTAGTTCCTGATTATGCCGTCCAGGCTGCGCCAGCGTATGTTTGCGTAATAAAATGTTATGTAAACTATAAACTAACATATTCTTGACGTTTTCTCCATCTCTTTGTAGTCGAAATATACAAAAGCATTGTTTAAACTTTTACCACATCATTTAAATCTTTAAGGAAATAGCAGAAGTTCCAGTATACATTTTAAAAATCAGGGATGTGATAGACTTTTTTTACATTTGTGTGGTAAAAAGTACAAAAATGCTTTTCATTACAGGGTGATTCAAAAAATAGGGCGCCAAATTCAGGGTGAGTTTCATGAAAACAATGAAAAGTCTTATGAACATGTACCTAAAATTCCTCTTCGTTACCCGTAGCCATTTTGTATTTTTACTTAAGAATTTATATCTCCAGAACGATTTTACCGATTGTATCCAAACTTGGTATGGTGTTTATGTGTCTTAATGTAGGTTGAAGAGGTAATAATTATTTTCATAAACCTTATAAAAACAATGGCGGCTGTTTAAATTTTCAAATTAAAATACCATGAAAATGGCGCATAATACAAAAATTATAAGAATTAAAAAGTTGTATTTTTAATTTACATTAGGCACAAACTCATTTTTCCGAATTTACATAAATACTTTCACTCTTTGCAGCCTCTATTACAACTGGTACACTACCAGTTATCTTTGATTGAATACCGGGGTAACGAAGAACTTTAGGACCCATGTTTATAGGAACTTTTTTCATTGTTTTGCATATGAAATCCACATTGAAATTCGGGGCCTATTTTAGAATCATCAATTTTGTATTAATTGGTAATGTACCAGTTGTAAAAAGACGCAACAAGTGAAAGTATTATTGTAAAACCCGGAAAAATGAGTTTGTATTTTTATGTAAAATTAGAAAATACAACTTTTTTATTCTTACAACTTTGTTGGTATTATGTGCCATTTTCATGGTATTTTAATTCTGAAATATTTAAACAGCGCCATTTTGTTTCTGTAAGGTTTTATGAAATAATTATTTTTTCTTAAATTCGACCTTTTGGCAATTCTAAACAGCATATTGTTGAATGCAATGGTCAAACCGTTTGAGATATAAATTTTAAGCAAAAATACAAAATGGCGGCTACTGGGGTAAGTGAAGAACTTAGGACCCATGTTTATAGTAATCTTTTTTCTTTGTTTTGCATAAGGAACTACTGAAATTTGCACCCTATTTTTGAATCATGTATAAACTAACAAATACGCGTATCATTTCTCTAGTTTTGAAATAGCGTAGTAAAACTTTCATCCCAATTCTCCAAACCTGCTTCCACTAGGTTTTTGTAAAAGTCAGCCTCAGAACCTAGTTAAATTTGTCATCTGTAGTAAAGAAAAAGAGCCTACTTCTTAATTTTCAATTAACTACGGCTTATCGTATTTGCGTATCGTTTGACTGTTAAGATAGCAAAATAATTTTTATATGTATAATGTCTTTAGTTGTCCATAAATATGAATGATAAATTCATTCAGAAATTGACATCAGCAGTGCGTGGTATCAAATTGTACTTGCCGGAACCCACGGATGGAAAATAAAACGTAAAAGTAATCAATATATCAGTATAATTTGACAGATTACAAACATGATACACTACATCCATATTATTTAATTTGCTAAATAACAACGTAATTTGAATGCACTTAAATTATAACATATGTTTTGATTCTAAGTAACCAATTTTCACGTTATACCTAAAATACTAGACACCATAACAAAAGTGTAAATTTCACAATCATAGAGAATGATATGTATTAAAATATTAGATTTTACAAAAGCATCTATTCAAATCTACTTCTATCTTACAAAAGTCTTTGAAATTTTATCACAGTCTAAGAAGATAGATAGTTATTACGACATAGTTATGTTATTATATTTAACAATTGATATGGGATGTCTTCACTTAGTACGAGTACGAACTTTAATCGGGGCTGATTTACTAAAAGTAAATACAAAAATTTTGTTTAAGAATTTTTATAAATCTGTAATGCATCCTGTAAGAGAAATGGCAGAAGTCCCAGTATAGTTTAAGAAATCAGGGATGCGATAGACTTATGACATATCTTGTCCCAGGTTATTTATATCATCAGCACAGCTTTGGCCACTTACATATTAAACAGAAAATTGAACTTCTCGATATATTATTGTACATTCTTTAGACCGTATGAAGACAATAAGCGGAATGTTACAACCGTAAAGTAGATTTACTTCAATTTTTTGATTTTATTTAAAAAAAGCGTCAGTTTGAAAAAAATACTTCAACAGTTTTCTTTACCTCAAGTAATAGAAACACGCTAATGTATCATATGTGTAAAAGTACTATATTTCAACAATTTCTACAAATAAATATAACATTTACTTGCATTGTTTGGCATGAAATGTCCTCAAATTATTTTAGTTCATTGTGTATTTTTTCTTATTTTTACTGTCCTGCTACGACTAAATTCTTGCAAAAAAGACTTTAACTAAATACATTTATTCCAGTAAAGTTTGATGCTTAATCTATAACTTATTTATTTACAAGAAAGAAAATTAATTAAGAGAGGTAAATTTAATAGATTTTGTTTATTGATCAAAGGTTACACAGCCGAAGTTTACTAGTGAAGCAGTGTGACAGCCACGAAATGGGCGGGGCTAGTGTGTCACGTGACTACAGAAGTGAGGGTGAGAGCCAGAAGCACGAAGAGGCCGGCGGTGATGGCTTGACTGCCAGAAGCAAGAGCACTGGCAGCAGCGTCTAGACAGTGACGAAACTCTGAGTACTCCACTCTAGTAGTGGCACAGTAGTGAGTGAGTATACAGGAGTCGTCACAGTGACTGACCTGTAGCCCCACTGAGTTGGCTTGGTAGTATCTGCAAACAGAGAGCACAGTAGTGAGTGAGTATACAGGAGTCGTCACAGTGACTGACCTGTAGCCCCACTGAGTTGGCTTTTAGTATCTGCAAACAGAAAGCACAGTAGTGAGTGAGTATACAGGAGTCGTCACAGTGACTGACCTGTAGCCCCACTTGGCTTGGTAGTATCTGCAAACAGAAAGCACAGTAGTGAGTGAGTGAGTCGTCACAGTGACTGACCTGTAGCCCCACTGAGTTGGCTTGCAGTATCTGCAAACAGAGAGCACAGTAGTGAGTGAGTATACAGAGTCGTCAGCAGTGACTGACCCACTGAGTTGGCTTGGTAGTATCTGCAAACAGAAAGCACAGTAGTGAGTGAGTATACAGGAGTCGTCACAGTGACTGACCTGTAGCCCCACTGAGTTGCTTGGTAGTATCTGCAAACAGAGAGCACAGTAGTGAGTGAGTATACAGGAGTCGTCACAGTGACTGACCTGTAGCCCCACTGAGTTGGCTTGGTAGTATCTGCAAACAGAGAGCACAGTAGTGAGTGAGTATACAGGAGTCGTCACAGTGACTGACCCAGCCCCACTGAGTTGGCTTGGTAGTATCTGCAAACAGAGCACAGTAGTGAGTGAGTATACAGGAGTCGTCACAGTGATGACCTGTAGCCCCACTGAGTTGGCTTGGTAGTATCTGCAAACAGAAAGCACAGTAGTGAGTGAGTATACAGGAGTCGTCACAGTGACTGACCTGGCCCCACTGAGTTGGCTTGGTAGTATCTGCAAACAGAAAGCACAGTAGTGAGTGAGTATACAGGAGTCGTCACAGTGACTGACCTGTAGCCCCACTGATTTGGTAGTATCTGCAAACAGAGAGCACAGTAGTGAGTGAGTATACAGGAGTCGTCACAGTGACTGACCTGTAGCCCCACTGAGTTGGCTTGGTAGTATCTGCCAGAAAGCACAGTAGTGAGTGAGTATACAGGTCGTCACAGTGACTGACCCAGCCCCACTGAGTTGGCTTGGTAGTATCTGCAAACAGCACAGTAGTGAGTGAGTATACAGAGTCGTCACAGTGACTGACCTGTAGCCCCACTGAGTTGGCTTGGTAGTATCTGCAAACAGAGAGCACAGTAGTGAGTGAGTATACAGGAGTCGTCACAGTGACTGACCTGTAGCCCCACTGAGTTGGCTTGGTAGTATCTGCAAACAGAGAGCACAGTAGTGAGTGAGTATACAGAGTCGTCACAGTGACTGACCTGTAGCCCCACTGAGTTGGCTTGGTAGTATCTGCAAACAGAGAGCACAGTAGTGAGTGAGTATACAGGAGTCGTCACAGTGACTGACCTGTAGCCCCACTGAGTTGGCTTGGTAGTATCTGCAAACAGAGAGCACAGTAGTGAGTGAGTATACAGGAGTCGTCACAGTGACTGACCTGTAGCCCCACTGAGTTGGCTTGGTAGTATCTGCAAACAGAAGCACAGTAGTGAGTGAGTATACAGGAGTCGTCACAGTGACTGACCTGTAGCCCCACTGAGTTGGCTTGGTAGTATCTGCAAACAGAGAGCACAGTAGTGAGTGAGTATACAGGAGTCAATACAGACTGACCTAGCCCCACTGAGTTATTTGGTAGTATCTGCAAACAGAGAAAGCACAGTAGTGAGTGAGTATACAGGAGTCGTCACAGTGACTGACCTGTAGCCCCACTGAGTTGGCTTGGTAGTATCTGCAAACAGAAAGCACAGTGAGTGAGTATACAGGAGTCGTCACAGTGACTGACCCAGCCCCACTGAGTTGCTTGGTAGTATCTGCAAACAGAGCACAGTAGTGAGTGAGTACAGGAGTCGTCACAGTGACTGACCTGTAGCCCCACTGAGTTGGCTTGGTAGTATCTGCAAACAGAGAGCAGTAGTGAGTGAGTATACAGGAGTCGTCACAGTGACTGACCCAGCCCCACTGAGTTGGCTTGGTAGTATCTGCAAACAGAAAGCACAGTAGTGAGTGAGTATACAGGAGTTGTCACAGTGACTGACCCAGCCCCGAGTTGGCTTGGTAGTATCTGCAAACAGAAAGCACAGTAGTGAGTGAGTATACAGGAGTCGTCACAGTGACTGACCTGTAGCCCCACTGAGTTGGCTTGGTAGTATAAAACAGAAAGCACAGTAGTGAGTGAGTATACAGAGTTGTCACAGTGACTGACCCAGCCCCACTCGAGTTGGTTGGTAGTATCTGCAAACAGAAAGCACAGTAGTGAGTGAGTATACAGGAGTCGTTACAGTGATCATCCCAGCCCCACTGAGTTTGCTTGGTAGTATCTGCAAACAGAAAGCATAGTAAGGAGTGAGTATACAGGAGTCGTTACAGTGACTGACCTGTAGCCCTACTGAGTTGGCTTGGTAGTATCTGCAAACAGAGTGAGCACAGAAGTGAGTGAGCATACAGGAGGCAGTGACTGACCTGTAGCCCCACTGGTTGGCCTGGTAGTATCTGCAAGCAGAAGCTGACAGGAAGATTTATTGACTACATCCACTTAATTATCATAGATAGAGTTTCTAAACATGACGGATTCCTGGTGATCTTTGTTGCAAAAATAACAAAGCAAAATGTTAAGCATACTGTTGTATTTACAATGTCAGACTTTTTAATTTTGTATAATTTACACACATTTCTTCGTTGTCTACTTGTACACAGCAAAAGGAGCTAACTCTTTTAAATTCCCTCGTATTATTCAGTTCTTACAATCTACAAAGATATGTTCTTTTGAAAGATAATTTTCAAAGACAAACAACGTTCGAATGAAGTTGTGTGAAGAAACAAATCCATCCGTTCTTATAACTCTTTGAACTTATTTAGTTTGGAGAGAAGTAACTTTCTTCGGCCTTTAACTTTGTTCTTCTTTGGCAAAGTACTAATTCGTTCATCGTTTAACGTATTAATATAACAATTTCAATATATTTTTAAACTGCATTAGACTAGTAGTAGTTTTTAATATACCGTAGACATATTTAAATAACCTATAATGTTCATAAGCATAAAGAGCGGAAATACAGTGGTCTTCAAACAGCAACTAAACTTAAATGTCTACAGGAAATGAAGTGTTTGATGGTTCGACCCACTTAAAAGCATTAGGCGGAAGCAGAGCTGAGTGGAGTTATGGATTTCCTGTCAGCCCTGGTGCTCTAACTAGGTTCTTACCTGGTGTCTCTAGTGTTGCTTTTCAACAGATGATCAGTGATACGTAGGTCAACATAGAAATTGGTTCTTTTCTACTAAAGTAGGGATACGAGTGTTATCCGCTGGGTCACCTATCAATATGAGTGAACACACATTTATGCTGAATAAAGAGTCGATGTATTCTTGAAAGGATAAAGACGTCTTAAAAAACACAATCCAAATTCATAATTTGTAAATTATAGATCGATAAAAAAGGTTGCACCTTAAGGGGCAACCTTAGGCCTAAGTTTAAGTTTAACGGTCTTAGACCTGGATATAACGGTATTTCGATTGATATTCTAACTATCGTTTTAAAAATGTCAACACATTTCTTCTCAGTTCATTTATGTTACTTCAACTTGATGAGACGCCTAAGTCTATTTAGAGAATTTGATCAAGTGGTCAGTGACATAATTCAGTTTTACAGATGTTGTAATCTACATTCTAAAAACGTTTAGGATACTAAGAGGTCGACCATACAGTTTGTTGTGGCTCTAAATCACCTGTCAAATGTTGAAGGGTCTTGTCTGAATGACTGGGAAAGACTGTGTAGAGACATCGCTGAGATTTCATTCAATCCGTAGTAACTGGTGAAGTTGTATTCCTGTTTCCAATCTGCCTTCTCTCTCTGGTTGGCTTGGTTCAAGTCTAGGTAGAACTGTGTGTAGTCCAGGACCTGGGACAAGTAGATAAACACTAAACAGTTTGAGTAGCTATGAGGGTTAAAAATGCCAAAATAACTCAATAATGGAGTACAAGTTGTGCATATTAAATCAATTTATTAGTAAACCTTTATACACTTTAGTTAAGTTTTCTTATCTTATATTTAAAATATCTAATTTTCAATTATTTTATGTAATATATTTGTAATAAGTATGATTTTGTTGTATATATTTAACGTGGTTAAGTGGTACAGAAGACTATAAAGTCCTAGCATCGCCACGTAAATAAAGACTTGTTTCATTTCATTTCATTACAAGTTAATCAAATAAACATAGCTAATAAATTTTTTATCTGTCGAATAAAAATATCAAACATATAGTTCTGAGTGTAAGTGTGTTAGCCATACCACTCTGAGATAATATAATGCAATATAAAATTAATATCAGGATTAGTTATTTTTTAATGATGTCGTAAAATATCTGTGCATTTCTCCTGGCACTTCTCGAGAGACACATCAATTTCCTTGCACAATTTGTGTCAGCACAATTTTACAAACTCCAAACCTTTGCAACAACAACAACAACAATTCGTTTAATGTCAATTTTTTACAATTTATAAGTATTGTTTTATTGACAATATACTAAAGTACCACAAGTAAGACTTTAGTATATAGCAAATGCAACTTGAGGCACTCGTATTGACGCGAGGAGTTAATGTTAGAATCAACCGTGCATGGATATTATGTTCGGAGTCAGTAACAATTTGTTTTCCTATTTATAATCTTCGTATCATTGAACGTTATTTAAGTCAGAAGGTCGTTCTAAGATTTCATAGATTTTTTCAAGCACAAATAATACAGTTTATCTTTAAAATAACAAAAACTTTAAAACATATAAATTAAAAAATAACACACAATTTCTAATGTTGCATTTTAGTACAACATGTTAAAATGTGTCATGGAAGTTCATATTCCAAATTTCTGTTTTATTGCGAATAAACGAGCATATAGTGATCATAAATCAAGATTGACAATATATACGATACATGGCTTGATGATGATATTTCCGAGTTTTGAACTCATGGTGTTCATAAAAATACCTTACGTTGTACAAGTTTCTTTTGAATGCTGGAGCACCTTATATATATTTTCATCATCACTATACTTAAACAAGGCTAGTAATTAGTTGGGAACTATCTACATAAACTTACTGTAAAGGCAAAACCCAAATAAGTAATATTTGAAGTTATTTCCAAAGTAGAAATGGCTATTAGAACTGTGCCAGAACTCAAGCGGCAGTAACCAGGCTGTCAGTGTAATGTATACTAACTGTGCTGTAGAGATATGAAGTAAAGATTGTAGAGCTCTGTCAAATGGCGTGTTACTGAATTTGATCGTGCTTATAAAAGGTAAAGGGGAAGGTAAAATGGTAATAGTGATGTTTGCTTTGTCCTGCAACAGTTTGAACTGATTTCTATGTTAACTATAACATTTTGCGGGTTAAAACTACAAATAATGACATACTAACCTGAGACGTGTCCTTATTGAACTTGTAGAGCCGGATGCCGGGATTGTTTGCTCCACCGTTTGTCCTTCGTGGACTGACGGATGGAGACATGAGCATCCACGAAACCGGTTTAGCTGTAACAGTCCAAGAACAGAGATTGAAAAGGAGTTATACAATAATCTATAAAATAAAAATAATATACTCAATTTTATATGAAAGTTGAGTATATTTCTAGTTGATGAGATGCCAACAAAAATCATCTTCACTCAGATCATCATCTCGTCAAAATATTTGATTCGTTGGAACCCCTTTGGTCAAAAAAGGTTAAATATTTATAGTTTGGTGTTATATTTAACCAATGAAGGATTCGACTGGTACAGTTGAATAATTAAAGTTGAATAACCAGTGAAGAAGAAGAAGTAGGCCAATTTCTTTTCTCCAAAGCCATGCAGAGTACCTTTTGTGTCTGGTAACAACGCGATTAAAACTAAGGAAGTTGGTCTCTCGGTCAGCGATTGCTGATCAGATCTGGCTCACATTTGGGGTACAAAAGATACTTCACACAATTGCTGACTGAGTAACATTGTAGCTGTGTGGATGTGGATGTTGAGCATGTTTGTTCCTAATCAAGAGAGGTTGGATCATAGTATATCAATGTTTATCTAGTTGGAATCAAGGCAGGTATTCTCAATAAGGGTAAACAGTTGATAACGGTGTTGTAGTGCGTATGGCATAATACGGAACGGGTTCTCACATAATTATTTGTGCCATGACCTTTTCCGTGAGATTAGCAGGAGCTACATAAAGAACACTAGTTTCAGTACAGTGACTTTAGATGTGAACTTTGGCTAACATACATTAAGGCTAACTTGAGATAAATGGTACTTAAGTAGCGAGTAAAGAAGTAACGACAATTTTATCTGGATATCTTTAAATCCAGAGTAGCCAGATAACAGTATGTAAGTATATATATAACTTAAGCTCATGTCATACATTTGCTTTCTCAAGGACCACCTGTCTGTTGTATAAACGCATTTCATAACTATAAATTTGTATACAAAGTAACATTCGGGGCTTATTCATTGTTTATTGTCGATTTCGGTCTGACATTCATATGTAAATATTTATGAGTATACCTTTAAAATGTGTGGTTCAAAATCACTAAAATGAAGTTTTACTTATTTCAGTGGTATACCCAATAAATTTAAATAAATAAGGGATGTATTTAGTTTAAATTGTTTTGTATACCTGTACTCCCGTTATAGACTACTCTGAACGTATCGGAGTGGAGATGTCCAAAGAACTGGCCGGCAATGATGTTAGAGTACTTGCGCACTAGGCTGAGGTAGCGCTTGGCCGCCTGTTCACTGAAATGTGGCATCGTGTCCGGCTGTCTCGTCGTCCAGGCCATGTCCCTACTGTCGCCTCATGGACACCTTAGGCAACAGAAATCACATCAATAGAAAACCAGACGGTTGTAAACAACGATACATTTAGTTCCAGTGCGTACTGTGTTTTAAAAATGAAACAAATTTCAATATAAGATTATTTGGTTTTGCCTAAGACATCCATCATTTCTTTTATAGTATTTGCTACAACTAACTGACTGTACGAGATATTATGTATAATATATTTCCTAGTCAAGTGTTATAAAAATAAATTATGATTTCCGGTTTCAGGACCTATTTGAAGACTTTAATGAGATCTTGATGTAACTTTGAGAGGTGCTAGATCTAGCACCATATAGATCTAAGTTACATGTGATCTCCAGACTACAAAGAAGGTAATGTTATATAAAACAACGAAGATAAGACCTAAAAAAGAACTCTAAAAAGGATCCTAATGTTTCAACGAGCTCGAGAGCTTAGCTTGATCCCGACTATGTTAAGCTCCTACTGATGCAGAACTTAATTATAATGCAACATTAACGCTTTGCTTCGGTTTATTGCAGCTATTATTTGTCACTACGTAAACATTTTAATCCTTTCATTTATTTTTTTTAATTAAGAAAGTAATGTTCTTAGACTCGTATCTATAATAATCTGATGAAACTACATCTCGAAGGCGCTTTGATGCATTAACAAAAGTTAAGATACAATACATGGCAATAAATGGTTCTTTTCTTTATCTTACAACTTAATTAAAATCAAATTATGACAACTGACAGTTTTCCTGACTATAAAAGTAATGCAACAATATCTCGGCCTTTTGTATAATCGAACCAGCTATTTATAAACTTATTTTAACTACTATAGGATACACCGAGTGTTGGGAAACCGTCAAAAGGAACTGTAGTAAGTGATTTATAATATCACAAAATGATGTTAAGCAATAAATCAGAGACCCATGCCAAATGTTTCACTTGTCACCACACAAAAACCCGGAACCCCTCAAATGATCATGTTAACAAGACATATCAGATTGTTGTGGGACACCCTGTATTGACTACCTTTTCTCTGAGTCGGTGGCTCTTGTCCAGGACCTCGGCGAGCCAGGTGAACTGGTCAGAGGGGTCCTCAGTCTTCTGCGGACTTGAATACAGGTTTGTGTTTAAAGCTATGATGCGCAGCTTGTGATCCTTGTGTTCTATCGTGTAGTAGCCACCTTCAACAGTAACAGATCGTACTCAAGTTTAATACAAATTAGTGATTTCATAAACCATGAAATGCAGTTTCCTAAATCGATTTTATAAACAACTATACATTTAAATAAACTATTGTTTAAGAGCAAATAGGATTTATTTCAAACACGTTGTATAAAAATGTGTCTCGGCGTCTTACTTAGAATTACTAGCTAAACAATGTTTCAAACTGTCAAAGCTACGAATTACAGAATTTTTATATACGATTATACCCATAATATAGAACCGTTATTACGTTTTAACCACAATATCTAAAACACGGCCTAAACATGCAAGAAAACATTCTATCTTCGTAATCAGCTAACGTTAGTTTTTCTAAGGAAGGGTTAACGTTAAAATTAAATATCTAATTTCAAAAAGGAACGAGATCATAGATTGTTTTTGTATATTCCTCGACCGTGTATGCTTGTACTGTAAACGGGAATAAAGGTTCATACCTTTAGAGAAAGTACACAGAAGTTCAAGTATGTCTTTGTAAAGATAATTAATACATACGTATCTGCTCTCCTACAAACCAACGTCAAGTGAATCACTTCTCTACAGGCATTGGAAGACTCAGTCAGAAGCACTACAAAACATGACACACTGACCTTTAAGAAAAGTAGTGATAGCCTCTGAGGGCAGCCAATGTTGCCAGAACTGCTTAAGCTCCTCGTAGCCCAGTCTCTCCCCAGGGCCACCTCCTGGGTCATCATGACCTAGCACGGGGAACACGAACTGAGAGGGGAAGGTATGACTGAAGAGGAGCGTCAGGTTCTGCAGAGCGCCTATCTGCTTCTCTGACGAGCGAGAACTAGACATCACCGACAACCCGTCTCTGGAATGCACGGACATAAACAAAGCTTGAACATAGTTATGCTTAAACCATTCGTTAGTTATGCTGACCCAAAAAGGAAATAGTCTGAAGACCGTCAAGTGCGAAGAGCTTCCCTGTTTGTGTAAGCAAGCTCGTCCGTTCCCATGTTTTTCCTCGTTTATTTGTTTTCTCATCAATAATTTATTTTGCACCTGTTAAATGATGTCACGTCATGTGGTGTTAACTTGTTAAAATAACTTACACAATCCTTTTAGAGCGTTCAAATATATATCTACAATCTGGCGATATCAGAGGCTAGAACGTATTTCTAGTAGTACTACTAGATTTATTGCTAGACGTAGTTAATACCCCGATTTCAAGTCAATATCAATTCATTTGTAAAAAGAGGAAGATTGAGATTGGCAGTTACCCGGACCACAGTACGAACTCTACGTCCTCCAGGTTCCTGGACCTCATGGTCTTGGCGGCAGACTGCACCAGGGCCCAAGGAGAGTCGCAGTTGTAGTTGCCGTACCTGCCCACAGAGTCGTGGCTGTTGCTGTTCTCCGTCTTCCAACAGTCTGATATCAAGGGACAAGATTCAACAAACAATTAAGAACAAGGTAACATAATACAACAATTTATAAATGATTGGCAACTGAAAACAGAAGCAAAATTAAAACAAATATAAAAAATGAAAACATTTAAAACTACTCAGTAAAAGTTTATTTAATATCAAAGTCCTTCTACACTATGGAAGAATTTTATGAAGAGACACGACAACTGGAATATGGCAGGCTTTTCTAGATTCAGAATAATTAAATGTAAAATTAATTTTGTTAATTTTTGCAACACTTTTCAATGTACAACAATAATATTATTATTATTATTACCATACACAAGCTTAATGTACTGCATTCGTGTAGAAACAAATAGCAGTCTTGATGTGTATAAGTTACTACACCACCAGTGCTAATACGCTAATAACATCACGTTTAACTTTAGTACTTAATCCATTGAGAAACTAGAAAATCTCAACGTGCTCTAAAATCTGCGTGAGATTTTCTCTTAATCATTCCAATATTATCGTCAGGGGGAACGTACAGTTTTGAAAATTATTTTGGAATACTGTATAACTTAATTTGCCTTGAAAAGGCACATTAAGCCTGAATTCAATCGGCTATTTATAGACAGGACACCTGATAGTATTTGAAATATGATACATTTTGTAAACGATAATACTGATATACCGTAATCGCTTACTAAAATGTATTATTCAACATAAACCCTTACTTATTGTCTTAGTTGTATACTGAGAACAGCTATTTGTGTACCAGACTATTTATGATGCGCATAATTTCTTACAAAAAATATTACCACCATGTGTCTTTTACAGTGCGTTACAAGTAAGGAAAAAGAACGTCATGGATTTTCCTATAACCTTAACTGTTAGTTTTCGTTCGTCTAACCAAAAGCTTGCTCAAGAGCGTGTTTATGCACGAACAGTAAATACAGTATAAGTGACAAAGAACTCGTATGTTCAACGATACTTCAAAACAAAGCTATCTGCATAAAAGCAAGTGTGCTGAAAGCTTCTTAAAACGTTTTCAAATAGCTTACATGTTTTATGTAAAACGATTTCTTCGTTTTCGTTTATTATACTGTTAATATTTTTGAATGTTTATAAAGGACGTAACTAGCCTATAAGTACAAACGTAATAAATAGAATGTACCACCATTTATAGTTTTGAAGCTTAATTTTAATCATTTAAAGCATTAAATATTGTAATGGTAGTTCACAATTTACAATTTAAATACTTAACTTGATTTAGCTACATCTGGTAAGCAAAAGTATTTTAAGGGTTTTGCACTTACAATACAATTTTTATTAAAATATACGAGTATACTTAAACTTACTTTTCCTCGGGTCGCCTTTTATAGAATAATCGACATCAAGATGAATGTCCGTTATGTGCCAGAAATAACCTGTGGAAAACAATTCAACATTTTACGATGTGCATAGGTTTAGAAAGATATTGTGATGACCTGTAGTCAGTAGATAGTCTAAATCTATAAAGTGATCTATAAAGTTAGATTTTAGTGTAGCCACTTTTCATTCTTGAAAATTTCTTTTACTGTGGAAATCAATAACCTCTGGACAAGAAAACATAAGACCTCACTTGTTTTGTAAACTCTATATGTAAGTATACTTGTTATTACAACAAAGACCTAAAAACAACCTAATATTGATCTATAATGGGGACCGAATGTATTGATAATTTCCAAGAAAGTCAATCCCCTAAAGTAGTCCAGACTGACCACTGCATACATAACCTGTTTGGTATTCAACATCACGGTAAAGTGCTTGGTCTGCAGTGATTGTTCCCATTGAGAATTGAACGAAAACCTCAATTCCCGGAATACTGACCACATCCAGTCAATAGAGCCCCATTTGAATAGAGAGCAAGTGGATTCAATCAGAAGTCTGTAGACTCTGTAGCAGACAAAACTATGCTTTGGACTGTAATTTCAACTATCTAGTGAGGGGGTTGAAATTTGCCTATCACTAAGCTGAAAAGAACATAACACTCGAAAACGAAGAAATAAGCTAGTTTTCAAATAAACATTACTAAGTATTGTCATGTCGTCCAAACCTACTTGAAACGACTGAAAACAGCAGAGAGGGAATCTAGGTTAATTCACAATTTTAGCCAACATTCAAAGATTACAAATACAATATGACAGCAAAGTACTTGTTACCCTTTGGAAAGTAAGCTTGTCTATATTATAAATTATGATTATTACCTAAATATATGGATTTAATTTGCAAGCAGAGGCAGCTAAATAAAGTAGTGTAATGCACTTACTGATTTTTGCTGTTGCACTCGCTGAGAAGAAGGATTTGAAGAACGCATCTCACACAAACCATCACGTTATCTGAAATCATCGTAGAAGTTTAAATAATACTGTGAGCTTTGATCATAATAAGGCTTAACATTTGTATTTACTACTGGTGAAACGCTATATGTGATTGTTCAGAGTCTGAAATATTGCAATTTCATAAGTCGTAACTCAGAAAGTACGAGTATGAACAAAGCAGGCTTTAAGTCTAGATGAGAGATTATTTGTCACTGCACATTGCAGTAAGTACCTCCGTTCAGAAACTTAACTATGAGTACACGTTTTAGCTGTTACATGTTTCGCTCACAACATCGTCACCCTGTAGAAAACGTGAATACTTCTTCCTGGTGTGTCTACGTATCTTCTACGGTGGCTAAAACCGCAATATACCCTCAGAACAAATTTTTATTTGCACTGATGAATGGAGGTAGTATCCTTATCTTTATAACCAAGTCGCATTTGTTAGCTTATTTTAAACATGAACTTTAAAAAACCATAAAGCCTTGAACACAGATTTCCTTGATATAACGTTAACTAATATTTTGTGATATTTGTTCACTTTTCAGGGATACTTGGTATATTAATACAAGAATTTAAAAACTGAGAAGCACCCTTTAAACATTTATTTAAACCACTACCGGTTTCGGGAATCATCCCATCTTCCTGGTGGTACAAAGCATCTTGAATTACCTACAAAAATACTTAACGTTGTATACCTAACTGTGTGTATACTCAAGATGAACTTTGTTTACAAGCTGAAACAATTACATGTTTTCAAATGTTCAAAAGTCTCAACTATTTGGTTAAATTTATGCATACAAATAAAAACTAGATTATTTTTATCACACTGAAAAAAGTGCGTGTTTGTGAAATTAAGTTAAGAAATTTCTAAAAATGTCCACTAAATTATGTTGACTAACAATTTACTTTCTTCTTTAAGACAAGACGTAACTAAGTACTTCTTGCTTAAACAACAGTTTGCTTTTCATCGCAAAAATCAACCAATGTTTTGGGATTAGTGCCATTTATTACACTTTAATGAAGTGAAAATGGACGACGATGATTTGTGTTCAGTTTGAAGATCATGGAGAAGACATGCAGCGTTAAAATCTAAAGAAGTAATGGGATAGCCTGTCAAAACGAAGTTAGCAAAAATGTTGGGAGAAAAAAAGGTGAGACTGAAATGTTAAGAAAATGTATTCACAATACGTTTAATTTATTTATTTATTTATCAACGACACTGTCATTTTACAATACATAGACCTTAATAGCGACCGTGTAAATGGAATATAATTATAATTATACCTAAGGTATACAAAGTTAAGTATTTTTGTAGGTAATTTAAGATGCTTTGTACCACCAGGAAGATGGGATGATTCCCGAAACCGGTAGTGGTTTAAATAAATGTTTAAAGGGTGCTTCTCAGTTTTCAATTCTTGTATTAATATACCAAGCATCCCTGAAAAGTGAACAAATATCACAAAATTTGAGTTAACGTTATATTAAGGAAATCTGTGTTCAAGGTTTTATTGTTTTTAAAGTTAATGTTTGATATAAGCTAACAAATGCGGCTTGTCATAAAGATAAGGACACTACATCCATTCATCAGTGTAAATATAACTTGTTCATGAGGTATGTTGCGGTTTTATCCACCGTAGAAAATACGTAGATACACAAGGAAGAAGTATTCACGTTTTCTACAGGGTGACATTGTTGTGAGCAAAACATGAAACAGCTAAAACGTGTACTCATAGTTAAGTTTAAACCGGTAGTGGTTTAAAACAATGTTTAAAGGGTGCTTCTCAGTTTTTTCAATTCTTGTATTAACGTTTACTTTAGTTATACCCGATATCAAACTAGCAAGAACACAGTGACTGGCCACTGAACCCTTGTTAAAGATTGTTAAGTGATGCGAGACAAGGGCGTGCTTCAAGGCACGCGAACACTTTCAGCTGTTTTACTTCAACAAGCTCATTCATCAACCTGATAACAACTGGTAATTATTTCACGAGCAACGTTGCAATCTGTGAATTAATTACAACCCCGAGAGGGCAACATTAAAGGCAATTGTCGCTTATGAAGTTATAGTTATAGGTTTATTCTTGATCATATTATTCAAGTAGTATTTGGCTTACTGACTGAAATATATCTGGTAATGTTGGTAGTATCGTTTTGACCGGTTGTTAAGTTTCAGAATATTGGCAAAATACTATTTGTGATACGAAAACTAAGTTCAGTGTCTTTTTTGAAGGTGATATTTAGATTAGTTTGGTGGTTGAAGTCATTTTCATTTGGACTGTTCTTTGGAAATTATGGGCATTCAAAAATAACGGCTTCTGAATAATAAGGACTTGATTTAAAATGAGCTAGGTGTCTTTATTTTTTGGATATTTTACTTTAGGCTGCTGCTTAATGTTCGACTGTATTGCTAACTGTGCACAATTAGAAGACAGCCTAGGTGGATTTTATATTGCACACTTGAGTGCTAAGTTTTAAATTATGAAAGAATAGCTATAACCACTGCCCTTTTAGTCAGTACATACGAGAGCATTCTACTTATACGTCTACCTCAGAAAAATATTTACATTTTTCAGTTCATTACAAACGTGCCATTAGTATATTTGTCAGTAAAAGTAAATCACTATGCATTCTAAAATAAATGTTTAAAACCATGTATTTCTCTTTATTTATGTAAATTCCTCATTTTGAACATTCCTTTTAGCGAGCATTACGAGAAAACGTGTTTTAAAGATATATTTCCATTCCCGGTTGATTTTGAAATGGATTGATGTCCTTTAGAAAGCTCATCTTTTAAGATGGAGGAATGTAGCATCTCATTCCTTTGAAAACGATAACGCACATCTCTTTATGAGTTCTTCAAAACGTCGTGAATTTGAATGTGAATAACTTAGCTTCAAAGCTGTTCAGCAATTGAATGAAATACACATGAATACCAAGTAATCTTTTAGCAGTTATACGTACATTACACATTTAATATGCCAGGATTAGATGAAAGTAGCAAAATGATAGTATTATCAAAATAACATTGCTTTTTAAATAAAAAAAGGTTGCAGTATTTTTAATGTTGTATACATTTTTAATTCCCATGACTGGTTTCGACCATTGCTACAAATATTCAAAATATGTTGTAAGAAAAAAGTGAGGAAAATCTTCTAAGGTCTAATCTTAATATACTAAAGTGATATAAGTATTTAAAATATAGAGTAAAGGTTTTAAAATGTATTTTCTTGAAGCTTTGACTTTTCGTTGTATTAAACATCTCATTATCTTCTTGATATATTTTTTAACTTGATTTTGTGTGTTTTTTTTAATTTGTTAATTTTGAGATTTAGGCTATTAAAGTTTTGAATAGTTTTATACTTTCTTCAGCTTTACCAAAAATAATCAGTTGCATAAAAGAGTATTATACAGGGTGATTCTAAAATATTGTTTAAAACAAAATATAATTTATATTACGGATGGATCATCATCTTGATCTTCAAAGTATCGTATATTATTGTTCAGGCTGTTGAGCGTGAATCCTCTAAGAGCGTGTTGATACGTCATCTGACACAAACATGAGTTACGAGCGTGAGTCTACCCACACGCACAGTTTCCTGTATTTGTACATCGCCAGTATTTGATTCATGTATCAAATTTATTGAGAGTTTCGACGTGTTTGTGTAAGTAGTAAAACATTATAATATTGCCACTAGAAGCGCAGACAAGTGCGCTAATCATTTTATACTCTTAAACATTATCAGAAAAATAAGTATAAGCCTACTTATAAAAGTCCTCAGGGTTTTAACTATCAGACTTTTAAATAACTGAAGTTCCTACAATTGAGAAAACTACTGTCTTGATTCCTTAATTTTAGATTAGATTAATTAGGGCTGGTAGTGAACCAGTTGCATGTTAACCAAAGGTTTGTTGTACTGCCCCGGTTATCTTAGCTTGGAAGATCCACCCCTGTGGGGCCACAAAGCCTCCTCCCAGCTCAGACAAGTGAAATTCATCCCAATTACGCATCTCTAGTAGACACCTTCTCCTAATCTCCAGAGAGGGACAGTCTAATAGGATGCCTAGTTTCTACTGCCTGCTCACTGAGTCTACATAGAGTATTACCATTATGCAACCTTAATTTCTGTAGATGATGCCTGAAGTGCCTATGTTCAGTTAAATATGATATTAAAAAATCTGATATCAGAGCGTTTTAGTTTTAAGAAGCTACTGGAGAGCACCCAACTAGGCCCTTTTAGGAGCAGGTTAGCGGTTGAGCTTTCTGAAAGGCTTGTCCACTTTTGACAATGTGCGTCATAGGTGTCATCCCCCAAGGATTTATAAACCAGAGCCGGACTTATGCCAACTGCCGGTTCCGATCCACTAAAGGCGGACAGTGCTCCTTGCGAGGAGGTCTGCCTTCTCGTTACCCAAGAAACCCTGATGTCCTGGGATCCATTCTAGATGAACATTATTTAATCTAGAAAGGGCGCAGAGGGCCTGAACACTCCTAGACCACTTTCTTAATTTTAATTTAATTTCAAATAAAATAATTGAAGTAGTTACAATTTCAATACTGCTAAATAGTTAAAATTAATTGTAATGCTAGTAAGCTGAGCAAAATAAATTGCATTTATCAAACTACATACATATGCCGGGTGAGTTTATATGTCCCTCCCACCATAACGTTTAAAAGGAAAACTTTGAAAAACCCATTAGTAAATATTTTGTAGGGTTCTGAAGTTTTTTTTACGTACTTTTCGGAACCCAATCCCCACCCTTGGGGAGCCTCCCTAATTTTTTAAACATAACCCCCTCGTGTGACATTATGAAAGGGTATAAAAACACAAACTCATTGATACCATCAAAAGGTTTTACGACGTTTCTGTACAAAACGACGGCTCAACACGTTTTTCATTTTTAAGCAGATAAATGGACGCTGTCGCTATAGTTTTCAAAACTTTGAAACAGTAATTACAGATTTAGTTTTGTGTACTCAAAGCATTAAAATGATATGTTACAAGATTAATTTTCAAACTTTCGAAAGTTGATGAATTTTGAAAAGGCAGTTTTCAAAAGTTTGCAACATGTATCCTGTAACCATATCATATCACCCAAAAGCTGAAGCTGTAATTGTTTTCAAACTGAAAAATATAGCGACAGCGTCCATTTATCTGCTTAACAAATGAAAACGTTTTGAGCCACCATTTTGTACAAAAACTTTGTAAAATGTTTTTAATAGTATCAACGAGTTTGTGTTTTTATACCCTTTCAAATATAGTGTCACACGAGGGGTTCGTAATTTAAAATATAGGAGTCTCCCTCCCACCGTTTTGGGTGGGGGTGGGTAACGAAAAAGTACGTCAAAAGAAACTTCATTCTCTAAAGGGTTTTCAAAATGTGTCCTTTCAAAAGGTTAAATATAAAACTCACCCTGTATTGTTCAAACGTAGTCGGATGTTTTGTTGGTAAACCAGTTAACTATAATTTCCATTAAACGTTGTTAGCATTCAACGTATTGAACACAACGTTAAAGTTCAACCTGTAATTTTGGAGTTTGAAGGAAAATAAATACATTTAAGTTTTGTTGTTAACAGGTTCTTAAAAATATTTTACCGATTTCATACTGACGGGAGGAGGGTTTAAGGTTTCAAAATCAGACTCTGTTATATACGAGAACCTAAATTGCATTAAAGGAATCAATAGCAAAAGTTGCATCGATGGTTATAGTCTAATGTCTATGATATATATACTACTTACTGGCGTTCAAATCATAAGTTTTATTATTATTCTTGTAATTTTCTTATGTAAACAATGCAGTATTGTTTTGATATTGTGAATAAATTTTACAATCTTCTCTGAGTTTATTTATATTTGATTTTACAGTTACTATCTTCAATTTGACATACTGGTTAGCTCAACAGATGTTATACTTACTGATGAAGATGAAATAAAACCAAGCAGACAATTCCAAAGTTAAGCTACTATTACCAAATTTGGAAAAAGTTTCCTTTTCAAAGAAACGAAGTAAAACTACGTGTTGAAAAATACTTTTAAGGGGTTTTGAACGAGTTTAAAGTCAAACAGTTTAAAGATCAATACAAATCAAATTATGAGTTTTTTTACACTTCCTTAGATTGGGTATCTGATCAAATACAAATGTTTTGTGTATTCTGGCCTTTTGATAAGGCCTTAATAATATTAATGATCAAGAAACCTCAAAATACAAGTTAAATTAGAAACGAAACAAATCCCTGACTTCGTGTAACTTTTAAAATGTGGCAGGTTACGTCAGGTGAAAATCTTCTAAGAAGATTCTTCTGTCAATAGATTTTCTGTCAGGAGAAAGTTAACAGACGTATTCTTTCCTAACACAATTACGGCTTCTTTAAAGTTTGGCTTTTGAAACAACCTTTTACTTGATTTACGATGAACTTGCCTAAGGCTTAACTATGTTTTATATCGGCTTTACCCATGTATGTTTCGCACGGTGGGTGATTATTTACGATAGGTAACTTCAACTAAGTCATTGATAGCTTTAATGGACAACAAAGAGCAACTATTTACTGAAAGTGTACAACAATAGAATTTTTATCGCCATCTTACTAAATAAATGTCTCTTTTGAGATCAATTAGACTCATTTCAAATATGTTTTACATAGGAAACTTTAGCGTAGGAATCAAAACCTTACATCAAAATATAACTGTACCACCGAACGAAAAATGTATACCCACAAATACGAGTATTTTAATACTTACAAAGTTCAAAATTGTCTCAGTGTATCCTACTCATAGATCAGATGAATGAGGTGCAAGGGTTGCATCCCCCTCCCTAGACAACCCCTTCCCCACTACAATATTCCCCAGAAAATCGTTTGTTTACAACACTCTTCATAACCAGTGAAATTATTCTCTGTTGTCAACATCTTTTGTCTCTTCAGCCAAAAGTGTTTCATGCTCAAAGGGATTCTTGCAGGAACGTGTTAAATACAATATTTTATATCAAGCTGTTTTAGTTGCTAGTCTGTAGTTTTAATGCGTAGTTTTAAGTGTTTAAACATTAAGTAAGTAGTGCGTACGGTAAAGGTAGGTTGACTCAAGATTCTCAATACATTTTATGATACTTTCTGTGATACTATTAATGATACTGTTTCTCAAATTGACTTTTCCAAATGCTTGTATACTTAACAAAATAAAAACTTGTCATTTCTTGTCACATTAATTGTGTACTCATTTCCCAATAAAATATGTATTGTCATTTTCCTTTAAAATTTGCAGTTTTTCAAATGTAATGGCGTGTTATTTTTTCCCCCCAGGGAAATAAAATGTTGTTTAGTAATGTTTTCCTCTCTACGGAGGAAAGAGTCGTAGTTGTATGATCCCATCAGCCATTCCTTTTAAATAGTATATACCGAACTACTGAGTTAAAGCTTATTGTTGACTTTAAAACATTAAGAATGTAAATCAATATTTAATTTCCTATGTTCTATTTTTATGACAAACGGTATAGTTCATAGTTTTAGAACGTATGTCCTAAAAGGTATTTTGATCCTCCTTCATGAAACTATTAAAGCTCATATCTACAATCTTAACCTACGAGTAGTGATGTACTTGATTAAAACATGGGCTAAGCTACTAACTACCTACCACATGTTCAGAGCACTAACTACCCAGCTCAATACAATTCATTAATGGCAGACACTTAAGTGGTCTCCCTTATAGCCAATAAATCTTATAGTACCGACTGGGATTAGCATCTGCATCTGGCTGCGTTAAAGTGATGATTTATACTTCGTAACTATCGAGAGAGGGTTTCGTACGATGTGTTTGATGCTACTCTACTATAAGTAAACGTTTTATCACTTCTTTCAATACCATAATCATAATCTATCAAAACGGTTGTGATAGTTTGTCATAGTACCCAACAGTTTTATAACACCAATAAGTTTTGTCAGCTCAAACTTGTTTAATATTTTTGAACTGTAATTCTTTCCACGCGTGACATGCTGTTCTAGAGAAAAGTTATCCGAACAATAAAGATGCCTGAGAGTGAAACAAAGGGAAACCCAATCGACCAATAATATAGCTCCACATACATGTGGAGTTAGAAACCAGATCCATGAAGGGACATTGACAGGTAGGTAGGACAGAGCTAGACAAGATAAATTTGTTGTGGAAAAGATGATGAAGAAGTATTTGAAAGAAGAAGCCGGAACATCTGAAAGTTCAAGTAGTATATATTGACCCAGTAAACTTCCAAGAGCAAGTCGTTGTTCCTAAAACTTTCTTATTGTCCTCATAACTTCCTTCATAACTTATCTATCTCCCTCCAAACTTTATGGTGGCAATATTTCGCCCTTTATTTTTCTAAATAGTTCATTCTATTAGTGGCCTGTTTAAAGATTTCATAGTTTATAAGATATGATCTAACAACTTTAATGGAGCCGTCTTCTAAATAATATGTGTTTTTATTTGTAAAATGCATATTTTTTTTAATAGAACGACCATGGAACAATATTTCCACTTTTAATAACACAAACTCATTGAAGAAAACTAATTAACGAATATTATTCTGATCTGCAGCCATAACCAACTCAAAGACTGATTCATGATGTCCCTAAAATCATTTAAAATGAAGATAGATTTTCAATTAATTAATTCGAAGCTGTTTTTTAAACAAACCTAATTGGGATACTACACAACAGTTATTCCATAATGCATACAGTTTAAATAAATAAAAACCTTTGTCTGAAAACTGCTTGAAACTGAACCATTTCTGTTTGAGACGATTTAATCATTATTTAAAGTAGTTTCGAACACATATACGTTATAGGACTTGGTTCCTTTAGGTTTATTCTAATCATGATTTTAGTGGTTGATATAAAAGGTAACGTTCTAGCACATTTGAGGTGAAATTTTTGCACTTTACCCTCCAAACAAAAAAGGTACGCGAAATGAATGCATAATGTACCAAAACAGTTGTAGCACGGTTACCAAATCAAGTGTGCCGCTCACCCTTTCTGTGGTTGAATCATGCAAACCACCCCCAAGAGAGGGTTTAGCCACCCCGGCTAACTGCATGGCTCGCAGTTGAATACCACTAATTAATATAACACCCTCAAGTGCTGCCCTTATCACCAATTTGTGAGAATTAACATCGTTATCATCGCACTAAGCACGAAGAATATCACTAAAAGAGATATTTCTTACTTTGTTAAACAAAGAGAAGCTGTAACAATGTTGAAGTTTCTATAAAGGATAAAAAATATTTTATTTTACAATGTGCGTAGCATTTAACATTTTTTATACCATTTAACACTGTTATAAACATTCAACACTGTTAAAGCAGTTAGTATCAAAAAATAGAATGATATGCATCCAAATGATTTAAAAGTAGAACTTTATTTAATAATCGGATATTAAGAGTTGTTTTCTTTAAATTTATTTAAACTCATTTTTCTTAAAAGGACTGTTTCTAAATATCTTAAATAATTTGTGTTACTTTGGCTTTATTTTTTATGTTTTAAATTTAGAAACCAGTTTTGACCGGCTCAAGATGTTAAAGTCATATGGTTTGACTTGCCTTAGATTTCTATTTAAAATTATCTAATGGCAACATCTCAATGTAATTATGAAATGAATCTATGTTTTGTTGGAAACGGCATAACTCGAGAACGGCTTCACGGATTTTATCCATTTTTCCTATTTTCCTAAGTTTCCTATTTGCTTAGAACGTTTTTACGGGAGAAAATGAAGAAAATCATACGTAAAAATAGAAAATTAAAGAACATATTCATAATTGTATTATGCACATTTAACATATGTTTATTTAGTAAAGCATACGGCTGATAAAAAAACGAAGAACAGCTTTAATTAGCATATGTTTTATGTGGACGATACGAAGTCTGTCAAGTCAGCTAGTTCTAAAAACATGAACACGCAAGGCAAATTACATCGGCATTCGCACATTGAGGTGCTTTTTCACAATCTCCCGCAGAAGACAGATTCCTCGCGCCATATTGAAGGACAAGAAGGAAAGCTACGAGAATGCTTTGCTTCAACTCAGGGTTGTGATAACTCACCACTCGCCATACTTGGATGTTTAATTTTTGTAAACTAAAGAAATTGAAGTTAAAGAGTTAAAATTTAGGGATATTACAATTTGTCCTATAATAAAATGGGCTACTATATTGTATCTCAGTAGTTTGGAAATAACTGGATGATTCTGAAATGACATGAAATCTAAAAGTACTAGACAAGGACGAGAGGCGAGATTATATCGCTGCGTCCAATCATTTCGTCATAGTAGTGTCATAAAAACTCTTTAACTCTCTTAATTTAGCGTTTGCTTTCAATACTCTTTTTCAGTAACATGTAAATCTAACCATACATAAATCGTTAATTACTGTTAGTTCAACGTTAAAACACTAAATGATTCATGTCTTAGTAATCATTTTCTTTTCGAACATTTATAAAAGTAAGAACAATGTATTAGGTTTCAGTGACAAGAAAGTATTTTAAATATTGTGGAATGAAGTTATTTCTATAACTACACAAAATATGTTTTAAGTAGAAACAATTGTCAAATCCAATGATTGTTGTATTCACAATGTCTTAAAATTGCGCATCAGTTGTTACGTACGCAGTAAATTTTTGTTAAGTATTACAGCTCGTATGAACACTATGCTATTGTTTTGACTGAATACTAGCCTTTGAGACACGAAAAGGTTAACAAAACACTAATATTGTATAGCAACGTAACATGAAAAACAACGCACATTTTAAATAAATAAAACCACAAACTAATAATAATTTACGTGTTGAAATTTCGATACGGATATAACAAATCGTCAATGTTATTGGAAACAACATGCAACAACAACAACAAAGCCATCGCAAACACCAGGTGTGTTGGTTCTGTCAGAAATACAAATAAACCAACGTAGTCACAGATGTTACATAGACACAAGTATATTGAAACTTATCCAAATATTGGATACATTGAAACATGTAGTATTGGCATATTTCAATATGAAACTTCCAGTTAGTGATAATTCAAGTGCTAAACACATAGTGTAAGAGTTAATGTAAGGATTTGTTTCAATAAGAATATTTCTTTCACAATGTTTAGTTACGAGGTAAGTATCGGTAGAAAGGACTTAAAGCCAGTACGGTTCACAATGCGCTTTTCAGTATTGAATTCTAAAACCAGGTAAAGCTGAGGTTAAGGAAAACCCGTCTTAAAAATAACGTAACATAATGTTAAAAGTAAATACGCTTCAGTCTTATTTATTAAACGCGAAATATTAAAAAAGGATAAGTTTGCCTTGTTTAACGAGGTGAAGTTAGGAGGTCAAAATATAATTGACTACTTTAATTATGAATACAAAGAGATAATTGTGGGAGTGGTACTTAAATAGTTGGCAATGTTGTAGAGCTGGACTAGAATATCTAAAACAACAAACTGTTTCGATCTCACACTGATTGATGGACGAGAAATATACGGAAGTGATTACTCAATAGAACTAAGAACTTTGTACATTATCGTGATTATTTGACCCATACTCTTTATCATCATGTTGATACTAAAATAAATGGTTAAAACTTTCTATTTGTTTTTATCGATATGGTATTGTTGAAGGTGGTTCATTCATTATTAAACACTAATTGTGTTCAAACCTTCTTGTTCAATACAAATAAAACTATTTAAAATTGTAAATAGCGTTTGATAATGATCTATTTATTCTTGTTCGTGTTTCAATAAATTAATATTAACTACACTATAAATTTAGATCAACAAATTTACAAATGTAGCCATAAATAATCTGAGGATTTGAGGAAATTATAAAGCTGTATTACATCTACTGTAAATAAAAAAAGCTTATGTAACAACAGAAGACATTCTTACGTAACCATTATTTACGTGTTTATATGTTTTTATCGAAAATGTTTAAATTTAGTTTCTCTGTTATTCAGATTATACTATATCCGCATTTAATAAAAGTAATTTATTTTAGCAATTTATTTGTATTTCTAATCAACAAAGAACTTCCACTTTGTTTTGATTCTACAGGGTACAAATTTAAGTATATCAGCATACACTTCACTATTTGAGAGATCATATTTGAGATGCCGACCACTCTCATGAGGGTATTTTAAGGCAAATATGTGGTGAAGGATGAGTGTGATGAGTGGTAGTAATGAGTTATGAGGTGTAGTCCTGTTACAAACTAAGGCCGACTCTTTCTTAGAATGGGCTCTTTCTCATTAATTAATAGCCCAATGACCAATGGAAATTCAAGGACCAACGGCTTAACGTGACTTCCGAACCACGCAGGTGATGGTTTGATATGTCTAAACGATGGCGGGAGTTGATGTAGGTATCATCAGATAATCACTGAGCCGCTTTAGACCTATATCATCATCAAAACCTGACCTCCATGAAGCTGGATTACAGGACCACGCCACGAGTCCCAGTCAATGGTTTTATTAACTTTGATCTCATTATTTAGTTCTGGCAAAGCTTGCATACTGGTTTCTTGGCCGGATATTTTAAATGTTTAGTAAATAGAAAACTTTCAAAGGTACAGTCGACAACTGTGATATATTTCGATAACTAAAAATGTGAATTATTGGTAACTTAATACTAAATGCGCTTACAGTTTTAAAATACGCTGGAACTATATTCAGTGTAACTAAAGGCGTTTCCTAGTTTTAAAAGTTGCATTATGAAATTACTTATATGATTTAACAGCTACAACCACTACACTTTGTATAGGTAACTAATACTGAATATGTTTGAAATGCTGACTAAATAATCTGAATGCTTAGGTGTAGTTTTATGTAACAAATTTAATTATTGACATGATTTCTCTATGTTTTATAACACTTAAAAACTGCGAGTAGTTTACTCAGTATATACTATCAGCATATATTTTACATTTAAACTCAATGTCTTTGGAATTGTTATTATACTTCGGAATACTATGAGCTGTTCTATTTTATTTACAATTTACCTAACCATTCAACTGACAAACAAATTTTAAAAATCCACTCACATTAATTCGAAGCTCAGTATCCAGTCCAGAGAGAGAGCGACTAACAGTGTTGCCACTACCACTCGCGAACACAGACTGACACTGGACCGCAAAGTCTGTGGCATGTCACCTCCTGATGAGGGGAGGTAGTGGGGGTAGTGGGGGTACCATCCTCCCCTCCACAGCTGAATTCACCCTTTCCTTTGACACAGCCGTTTGTTTACACCTGCCTTCATAACTGGTGAAATAATTCTTCTCTGTCGTCACACCTTTTGTGTTTTACCTCCATTTTAGTGGAGCAAATGTAGGAAGGCGTTAATGAAGAAATATTTAGTAATGAAGAGTCTTTGACCTTTTAGAATTATTTAGATTTTATACGTTCGTGATAACAACTTTGATAAATAGCAAGCGGGTATAAACCCTTGCAATGGAATAATAAATTTCAAACATTATGAACGATAAAATGATAATGATACTATAAACACACTGTATTATTGTTTAAAATCCCTAAGGAAGTGTCGATAATTTTAATCTTCAAACTATATCGTTAATAAATAAATCTAAGTACCGACCCAAATGAAAGTTATCAACTGTAATAAGTAATATTGCATATTAGTTGGCGTTGGGTAGACTATCACGTTAGATTGTACCCAAGTCAACGAAGTCTACTCGAAATGAATCCTTGGAGTAATGTTTGTGCATTTAAATTGGCAGGTGGACAATGTTTGCTCTTAAACTGGACTCAGGCGTTTATGTTTGAAGAGTACTTTTAGGTTCAAAACCATACAACTAAACTAGCAATGACCGAATTGGGTGGATTAAAAACTACACTTCGTCTTCATTTATTGAGTTCGATCCTCCTAAATCACAAAGAACTTTAATAACATATTCCAATCGTGTGGAAAAACTCTTCAGACTTTAGGTGTACGGTGTCACGGGGGATTCGGACTACTATCTCCAATTGAGTAATGGAATTAAGTTAACGCTGCTTTAGAGAAGTTCACTCTAAAAGAAACTGCACAATGCGACAACCGAAAGAATTCTTATAAAAGTCCCAATATCTCCTTACTATAATACTAAAGTAATAAGGTATTAGACTTTTATCAATTCCCCTGCTGTACCTATGTTTACTATATGTATGTCGGTTGTCATATATAAATAAAATATTTGACTCTTCTAATGTTTTAATTACTGCCATGCTAAACAAGTTATTATAATAGCTAAACAGAGTAAAAAAAGTTTTATGTTCTTGTATTTCCTGTATAAGTATGTTTCAAAAACTATCTAAAAGGTACCATGGCAGTCGTCGCAGGCGGTCATGCTTACATCGCTCTGTATTCAATCGATCTGCACATGTGTCAGTATGCAAAGTTACCTATAATTTTCCCTGTTTTACTATTGTTAGAATTGGTATTTAGTGAGGCTACTGAAGAATGAGTTCTGCTGTTTTGTATTTGTGACAATGTTACTGAGTGTTGGATTCGTAGTTGGACTATGAGTTCTTGAGGAAAGTGTCATACTCAAGTTTACAGATTAATCAAAAATAAGGTACAGTGTTTCCTGTGTAATTCTTATTTCCACGGTGCTTGTGTAAAATTGACTCTAACAGACATTGAGGTTATCTCGGAGAGCAACCGGTGGATTTGTGAGGCATGCGCTAAGAAGAGAAGGCTAAGTCGCAGTTTGTCAGATTCAGTCCCGATTGCATCACCAAGTCAGCACACTGCACTCAAAGCATGGCGGTCACTATAGATGTACAATGGTAATGCAGAAAGCCTTGGAAAATTGTTCAGATAGAATAAGAAAAACAATGAACTTATCCAG
Source organism: Matsumurasca onukii (assembly GCA_018831715.1). NCBI lineage: Eukaryota > Metazoa > Arthropoda > Insecta > Hemiptera > Cicadellidae > Matsumurasca > Matsumurasca onukii. The sequence goes on from CM032062.1 coordinate 54,216,738, forward strand.
AAGCAGTAGAAATAAAACAATAGAAACAATGGAAAAGCTTGGTGAACTGGTGAACGACAAGGTGAACTGGAACAATACTCAGAAGGAACACACTGGACATTTTGGGATACCCGAGTCAACAGGCGAGACTGATGAATCTTTGAAAATACTATTATGGAAGTTGGAAAATCCCTAGGTGCGAACATCCAAAAGAAGGTATTGACACTTGTCACCGCTTCAATGGAGAACAACCGGCCTACATCAGGGATCATAGTGAAATGTCTAAGGAGAGAAGATCCAGACCAGTTACTCGCCAAGAGGAAGGTGAAAAGAGGCTTTTCAACCCGCCATCTGCCAGGACACACCTCTGACTCGCGCATCTACATCAACTCATCTCTCACTCAGCTAGACTAGTCCTTCTCGCGAAAGCACGCAAACTGAGGACTGACTACAACTACAGATTCGTATGGGTTGACAGGGCAGGTAGGATTAAAAGTAAGAAAATCAGATGATGCTAGCTCTAGAATAACTGTCCTGAATGACGAGAGTGATCTGTCTTCTATCATCCAAAAGAGTCAGGCTTGCAAACTAGCTCTAAACCAAAGGGTGCAGGTTCAAAGCGTTGGGTTTGGTCTATACGAGTAAATCAGTGTAATAAGTTATTTTATGTTTATGACTATTTTGTTTTGTTTGGAGAATTAACAAACCTTCATTTATTCGCACTGATCATTATTTATTCTTGTAGTATATTTTATTATGAAGGAAGAACGTGCTCAATATTGGAAAGAGTAATAAAATAATTTTAAACGTAAACCAATATTTAAAAACTTTTATTTGGACTGTCCAAAATAAAAGTTTTATATTATGGTTGTTGTAATAATTTAAATTAACACATAGCAATTTGATATGTAAATAGTAATTCATTAATTTATTATCAAAATGTCAGAGGCCTACGGATAAAAAACACGAACTTTATAAGTCAATTTAAGTGAAAATTGGTGTACTGAAAATAGATTTCAGTGAAATATAAATAAATGTTTTGTTGTTTCCAATTCCAGACAAAAAGAATCAACCATCACTTGTAAACAGTTAGAGAAACCTTGCTGCAAACAGTGAATCATATCAAAGATTTAGGAGTTACTTTTGATTCGTCTTTCAAATTTGACAACCACTTAAGTTGTTTAATTAATAAAGCATATACAAACTGTTAGTTTTAATATTAGAAATACAGATTCTTTTCTTCTATTGAAGCTATTAAACAATTGTATTCTTCGTTTGATAGAAGTAATTTAGAATATTGCTTTCTACAGTATGGGATCCGTTTACAAAAGATAAAACGGATCTATACTGATAAATATATCAGCAATAGAACTGGTTCAAAATAAATTTTTGAGATATTTGTAATTTAAAAAGAATTTAAAGGAAATATTATGTGTGATCGTGATTTTTCTACTACTGTACTTAGATATTTATTCAATTTGGAGACCCTTTCAGTCAGAAACAAAAACAGCTGTTCGTTTTTGTACAAAATATATTACAACTCAATAGATAGTAGTTTTTGTTAAGTAAAATTAAACTATTTGTATCTAGCTATAGCTTGCCCAACCTGTGTTTTTGTTCCTAAATGTAGCACTGTGCATTATTTTAACTTGTCGTTTTTTAAGGCATTAAGAACTTTTAAATTTGTGCAAGAATGATGTTAATTTATTTAGTAAAATAAGAACCTATTTCTACGCCAAATGTCGAAGAATATTTTAGTCAAATTCGTATGTTACCTGTTATTCTAGTTTTGGTTGTAGTATACATTACCTACTCTGAATGTGCAGATGATTGTTTTATTTTCGAATGCCTAATCTACCGTTTTGTTGTATAAAAACATTTTCTTTTGTACTGTATAGATAATGAACATCTTGAATTTTTGTTATGTCAAAATAATGGCGTGTAAGGTGAAAACTGTATCTATTGTACAAATATCAAATAAATAAATAAAAGGTTCTAATAGTACTTGCGCTTCACCTTGGGGTCTCACCTAATTACATTTTGTGAGAAAGATTATAACTCGAACTTTCTGATGGATAGAATAAGTTTAACAACTAGTAAAAACACTCACATATTTTATCTGAACGTCAGTGAATGAGACACTGGAGTAGAAGGTTCAGTATAGTTTCGAACTCAGACTGACACTGTGACACAGATGCAAACCCTATGCTGTGCTGAGTCACCTCCTGAAGAGCTTGGTTAAGGGGAAGGAGGGGTTTACCCCCATCCCCTCTTCACTCTACATCAGTGTCAGCATCGTTTGTTTACACCTGCATTCATAACTGGTGAAATAATTCTCTGTCGTCAACACCTTTCTGTTTAAAGACTCTGTTGAAATGTTAAGCGTGAAGGTTTTACAGTGCGGTTTGTGTTTTTAAAATATTACTTTAATATTGTCTTAAGACAAAAGTTATATTATATAGTTACCACATTGATTTTGTACAAAACTTTAGGTTAGTAAAATATTGGTACAGTTAGGATTTACTAGCATAATTCTAGTGTGTTTGAGTAACTATGGTGAGTTTGGATATGTTGGTAAAATATTTCGTTCTTATATCTAAGAACGTAAATTTTTGTAGATAGAGAATACATCATTAAAATACACTACATAGTTTAGACAATAACATTTCAATGATTGATAAGTAAAATAAATAAAAGTAGTACCATATTTCACTAACAACAATACCAGTTTTAACCTGTAAACTGAAGAACTATTCAGTGAGTATTGAAAGTTTATTTTTCATTATTTTGTGTCTGGTCGCATATACCAAATCAAAAGTGAACGTTATCAATGCAAAGACTTTTATTGTAGGCTCATGTTAAGATTTCGAAGTATCAAACAAGAGTTTAAGCTAATAACAACCAACGCTTCATCAAACCAAGAGTTTCAACTAATATTACATTTACAATTTTCACCTTGTGTAAAATAATATCATTTCCTTATTAATTTACGGCTAGAATAATAGTAGACAGTGACTTTTCGACCACACCAGAAAAGATCATTAAAGCTATCGAAACATACTTATATTTCCCTGGGATTAATCAAGCAACTTTAGCAGCTGTTTAAAAGCAAAATTAAAAAATGAACTTTGGCACATTATTAAATGTGTCATGAGCAAATGTTTTCATAGCAACGTTACAAAAACTACTCTTATTTCCATAAATAACCAAGTTTTGCAAGTTAGGAAACGTTGAGCTTTATAAGGAGTGCCCCAAAAAGCCTGACGGTTTTTGTTCTTTAATGAGTCTGCTGTTATGCTATATAGAGACTTCATTGTTACAGTAAACGATTGTTTGCATGCCATTTTTAGATTAAGATAAACTAAACATGAATATGCAGGAAAGATTGGAAACCTGTGTTGAGGGAGCAGGTCATCTTCTAAGTGCATAATTTTTGTTTATAAATGAAAACTATTCAATAAATAAAATACTTTTTCCAAAGTTAAATTGCAATTTTGGCGCAATCGGTAGGAGGAGCATTCGTTTACACAACCAGAAAATTAACATTTTATGTACATAGCATCACTGATGAAGTAAAATAATTAAAATTGTATAAATTATCACGATCGTGAACACAAAACGCTGTGCGATTGTTATCTGGACGGATTACAGGGAACTAATTACTCTCTGTACAAAGGACTGACGTTATACACTCAATGACAATAAAAGATAATTACTAACTAATTAGCCAGTATTTGCTTAAGCTTTTACGTTTCGGTGCTTTTGTAAAATAAACTGACAATGTTGTTTCTCCGGTTCACACCGCGTCAAAGAATATTAATTAGGGTGAAATATTTCGGTCTCGCTGTGGAGTACCATTCAGATTGGCTGAAACTTGCCTTGCTGACTGCTGGGCCTTCTTATCTCCTATTGGTGACATGGCTGCCAACCGTCGAATGGCGCAGGAGTGCCAACTGCCGAGTCACTCTAGAAGCTGGCAGCCAGTCCTGAAGAAGTCTTTTTGACAGTATTCAGCCAATAAAACTCGGCAGTTGGCACTCCTGCGCCATACGACGGTTGGCAGCCCTGTCACCAATAGGAGATAAGAAGGCCCAGCAGTCAGCAAGCAGCTCAGTTTCAGCCAATCAGAAACCGAAGATAGGTACTCACCGAAGATAGAGTACCTGAAGATGGTACTCCACAGCGAGACCGAAATATTTCACCCTAATTATCATGATGTTTAGACGCGGTGTGAACCGGAAGAACTAGATAATAAACCAAATTAGCTAAATAAATTTTAAAATGTAAACCTTCTTATATTTCATAAAGCTATACGTCAGTATTACAGTCACGTGTGTAGCGAAAAAATATTGTGCTTCCTCATTTAAAAAATACATCGATAATAAACCCTACATTGAAACTTAAACTTTAAACGCGTCTTACTTAGTTGTAACAGAAGAACTTGGAAATTGTTTAACTTGATTTGTAATAAAACTCATTTCAATTAGCCCCTGAACTGTGGAGCATGACACAATTAGAACACTCGTCAAATAGTATTTTTGCAGCATGTAGCTAACAGAACGTACTGCAAAAAATGTCGAACTATTTGACGGAGGTAATTACTTGAGTCTTACATTTGTAACTCAATAATGGAGCAGGTTGTCACTGAATATTTTAGTTTTAATTATAAAAACAATGAGTTCAGGCAAAACCAAGGATCGGTGCATATTTCATGGTTCCCGGTCTGAATCTCACCATGCTGTCGGTAGAAATATATCATTTTTCCAAAGGAAAATTGGCGATACAAAATTTGCTAGAAATGACAGAGCTATTAGATGCATTTTACAGGAAAGTAAAATCCTTATGGTATATATGACTTTGTTACATTGGTTATCATTTTTATTGTTATACAACAAGCCTATTCCTGGATTTAAAAAAAGCATTCGATATGGTTTCTCAGGACACATTACTTAGAAAACTTTGCAACATTGGAATCAGAGGTACTGCTCTAAATTGGTTTTATTCATATCCAAATCGAAATCAAAGTGTAGAAATTTCATTTTATGACGAAGAATTCTAAAAATGCCTAAGTTCAAATTTAACAGTTAAATCTGGTGTTTCCAAGGGTCAGTACTGAGTCCCTACTATTTCTAATTTATATGATCTTCCCAACGTAGTAAAATACTTGATGTCTGTTTATTTGCTGATGATACATCCCTGATAACACATAACCAAATTCAAGCAAAATTGAATCTAATTTGATGACTGATTTAAATATACTCAACAAATGGTTTGTAGCAAATAACTTCCAAATGAACCTTTCAAAATCCCAATATATAAATTTTACACATATACGAAGAAAAGAAGACTTCTAACTTCAAACTTGCAATTGACAATGAAGAACTCTACCAAACGACTTAGTAAACCTTTTAGGACTCAAAATGATAAGAACCTTCGATTTGAACAACACATTAACACTTTATGCAAACAAATTTCATCAACCATTTTTCTTATTAGATTACTTTCAAAATTTTGTACATCAACTACATTACTATCTATATATTATAGTCCAGTCGTCCCTAAATTGTTATGCCATAGTCATCTGGGGCAATGCAAGTAAGCAAGTATTAACTGTATCAAAAACAAATTCACAATAATCAAAAGTTTAGATCTGAAGATCTGAATTTAAAAATATTGATGGTTAATGGTTTTTACTGTGTGGAGGAATTTAAAACTATTTCAAAATGATGTTATAATATAGTTAACAATGATTTCAAGTTGTAACTGTTTATTGAAATAGAGCGCTCATGTACTGTAAATATGTATTTATGGTATAAGGATGATTTGATTTGATTTGATTAATAACCTATTCATTTCACAAAAACGCCTTGCGCGATTTTCCAAAAGAAGAACAATTATTTTGCAGACATTTATTTAAAGAAACCAATTACTAACACTCACATCAATATATATTATATTTTGAATGCATGATATTTCAAAAGTAATTTTAAAGAACTAGAACCAAATTTTAATCTGCCATTTTTAAAGAATAAAACAAATTAACAATACCTCATCACAAAACATCGTTTTATAAAAACATTCAATATATATAATTTCGTTAAAATTTATAACACTTACCTGAAGACATAAAACAGAAGAAAACATTACATTTTTAAGAAAAGCCTGACAAAATTTTAGTGAAGAATACATTTTATAATATGATGAATTTTGATGTATGAAAGAAGAACGTAATCAAATCATTTTATTTCAAATATTTATAAAAAATAAAATAGTTTTCTTTAAAATAGGTCAGAAACTAAGTGTTGTGAGGGAAGTTAGTGAATGCCTGGAGCGAGGGTTTAGTCCGGCCCAGTACATGTCGTGATTTCCCTGGCTTTAGCTTGGACTCAAACAAGTGGAAATCCCCGGAGTTGTGTTCTGTACTTCTATTTTTCTCTCTCTTCCTCTCCGTCATCTCGATATTTGACCCTTCGTCTTTGTTAACGTCGTTTTACTTGTTGAACTCTCTTCTGACTGATTTATATTAACACTTTTTCAGAAGTAAAAGCTCCGTTACTTGGAAAACTCTTCGATATAGACGTAATATATTTTTAGCCCATAGGTTTAAAAAGTCAAAGTGTGTTTATTGTATTTGCTACACTATGGTTACTTTATTTTTAAAAGGCAAAATTAATCGGAAACCAGATTTTCTTACGAAAAGCATGTGTACAACAGCTGTTAGTATACAGCACTAGGTCACCGCACAAGCCGTAGGCCCATATGCCGGACAACTTTAAAAAATATATAATTCTAGTAATCTTTTACAACACTTCAAGAACCATAATGGCTTTTACTGTACTAAACAACTGACTAAATCATCATTTTACCTTTGCTTATCATGGCCAATAAGCGTTGAATAATTTTCTACATGTTAATAGGCAAAACACGTTTAACAAAATATCATGTTTTGTAATTTTACAGGCTTAACTCGACAAAGAGGAGGTAAATCTGGAAACAAAGCGCCGCTGTTGACAAGGGAATATATGGAGAACAAAGGATCATGATTTATCGCTGCAAAAGCAGCATTGTCCGATTCACCTCTTTTAATACTTTGTTCAAAGCGTGCTTTGGTTTAAGCTCACGGTTTCTGTCATACGATACGTTTTTTGTGACTGTATGGTGTATGGATTTTTAACTGCTTGTAAAGGCCAAATTTAATACTTTAAGACATTTTTATCTGGGCAATAAATACTATTCGTAACCATCTACTTCTCAGTTAAAAATACAATTTAGTGTAAATCAATAGCTCGTACGTTTCGAAGGAAACTTGTCCTTTGGAGATTGTGTTTTCACATTGGAACATTCTAGATTTGCCTGAGATAAAAGCACGAATTGAGGTTTTAAGAATAATTAAGGTATATTAAAACACAGAAATAATAATTTACTAGTTACACATTACTTGTGATACACTTTAAATGAAGGTGTATGAAACCTGACCATTAAATAATCTAAACAAAACTTTCAAATCGTCGTATTATTGTACTCGTAACAGTTCGTTTTGAAAATACGTAACATTTTGAGTTGTTGTTAATATAAATGGCTGAGTAAACACTAATTTATAATGTTTTCTGAAGTCTAAATGAGACAAGGAAATCGTATGTGCTTGTGTGCCTTACAAGCCAAAACATGGCATATTAAACAATTGTTAAACAAATTTACACCTAAAAAAAGAAAATGATAATGAGCAGCATTTTGAGCAGGACCTCCAGGCTACTCAACTGAAGTAAAAGTGTATTTTTGTTATTATCACACTGGGCTCTATTGTATTTTAGGTTTTGTTGCTATACATAAATCATTTAATTAATCTGAATAGCTACAGTTTCCCAAATATGTGATGACCGTTATTGTAGGGCCGTTTTTAAGATCGACTTTGGTTTATAATTCAATTGGAATGGGAATGGTAACCGTACCCTAGAAAACATATGATTGCAATGAAATCAAATTTTCAAACGAAGGCTTAAGTGGTGAGACATTTATTCAAACGGTTATATGGGTGTACCACTATAAAGTTCACCGTCACATTAAGGTCAGTTGTTTCATGGTGTTGTAATTAAATATTAAAATACAAAATCTTTGGTTACATGGGAAAAATACTATTTCAAAACTGTCTTTTTTAGGTTCACGGCGTACTTGTTTGTCTCTTTGTTGTAACAAAAAAAACTCAAAGATATAAACACGTTTTATGAAGTTCGAAACTTTGTTTGAAAGCTCCATTTTTAGAACTGTTGTTTAATGTTGAATATAATAATTAACAGGAAACCCAAGATAGACTAAGGCACTAAGCGACTTTGCTATGTTTGTCCACGTGTGTTTGTTATTGACAGTTGTGTTACAGGTACAAGTACTCGCCTTGTCACTGGAGGCAATAAACTCTACAAGGGACAAGTTGCTGACATGTCTATCCTACACCTACACACAACAATATGTCACCAGTGTTTTATGATAGATGAAACGTGTTTACTAAATACAAATAAACGTAAGGTTTAGCCCTACAAGTTTAAACTTAACGTTAATGAATGTATGATTTCATTGTGTAACAAAATAACTCTGTTAAATAAACCAAAAATAAGTATAATAACTACTGATACAATTTGTGTTTAAGGTGCATGTCCGTCGAGTTTCTTTTCATACAACATTTATATTCTACCTGAAGAAAAAACACAACTAACTATAAAGTATTTTAACTAACATTAAAGGACCTTTCATTAAAAAGAGATAGAAGGGGTGGCTGTCAAAAAAAGAAAACAAGTAAAAAACACATACACATAAATAAGTTACTTTAGCTAAAGTTAATTAATTTATTAAAATATAATAATAAATGAAGTTGTTAGTAAAGGCTGTCTCACGTATGAACTATGAGTGTCCACCCAGACACTTGTTCATTTGTAACTGACATTCACGAGATGGTTTAATGACATTACAAGTAAAATAACGCATCAGAATAAAACAATAGAGTTTAATCGATAATTTGCTATTCTAGTTTAATTAAAACTTGTTAAGCGTAAGTACAATGCCAAGCCCCTAACAATGGCAGACTGTGTATTGTCGAATATTCTACAAATCTAAGAAACATTTCTATTAAAAGGTTAGTAACATTATCTACACATATTTAACCCCCACAAAACCATACAATTATTAATGAATCATGATGATATAGTTGTTCGAATACCATATTATAAGTTTTAGCGTGTCAAATTAAATATTTATAAACATACACATTGATGTAACATTCTGAGCTTGTTTGGAAATTAACATAGAAATCCTTAAAGCATTTACAATTATTAGAAACCTTGTTGTCACTAGTAGTTTTGAATTTACTCGTTAAAGTTCAACTCAAATGGAACTTCTGTTCACTAATTGTAGCGTAGGCTCTGTCAGCATATATCCTGTTAGCCTTTGAACATTTAATATGCAGTATAGAGAACATACCGTGTTGTAGTGTCCAGCTGTCGTATGTAAACAAAAGCTGCACTGACAGGCACTAATCCTGAACCATGCAGTATAAGCATTTAGTTAAACTTATACCTGTAACATCAACGCAAGTAGTTCTGCGGACTGTAATCTCACAACTCATTAATGTTTAATAATATGAACTACTATATTATTAATAGTTAATAATAAATACTACTCACGTTTACTCTTGATCCACAAAATGGTTCCTTTCCAACCGTCGGGGTTTCAACAGAAGATAAACTAGAATTTTCACCTATCCCATGTCCACTGGAGAGAAATAATCAATACGCCGCTATTTTAGTAGTAAACATGAGTTCTTCCTTGGTTGACTAATCCTCTTAAAAACATAGAAACTAATCCATCCATTTTGAGAAACGGACAGATGTAATGAACCTAGCAACAATAAAGTACACAGTCAGAGACTAAATTAGCTTGTAGCTTTTACATCTAAAGACTGGGATTACAATGAGACAATTTCCATTGTTTCTTTACTTTGCTAGCTTTTCAATCGAAATGTTATCTAGCTTTGATAATGGCATTATCGATAATTACAAAATGGGGCTCAAATTATTCGCTTTACTAAATCACAAAGACCTGCAAGTAAAAACGTATTCTAAACATGTTTGGTTTGTCTAGTTTTTCCTGTTTTGAACATTTTGAAATGTGTATATTAGTTACAAATGTGTATCTCAGTACTCATTGTGTTTGTGGTCTTGACTACATCTAGAAGCTGATGAAGTGTGGAAAGTAGCTTGGTCACGTTGACTTCTCGTCCACACCGAGTTCCTCAGAGAGAACACGCGCTATGTTTTAGTTGCAACATATATCCCGGAAATGTTTAACAAGCATGCTACACAATATGTTGAGTAATAAAATAAATATTATCAAATTATACAGAGTGTCCCATAAGTAAAGTGCCAAACTCTGGGATACGTGTCTATGGGTATAAATAAAGACAAATTCAAGTATATAATTTTTTTTCAAACATGCATTGTTTACCAGATATCCACAATTTCGTGTTATTTACAACATAGTTTTTCTCCAACATTTTTAACCGGTTTTATTAAACTTATTATGTATGTTGAAATACAGTAGATAAGATCTACTACAGAAAAAAAATCAACTTGGTCCAATTCGAAATTTCAAAATGACGTCCAGTTAAAATCCTTTAACTGAAATGGTGGGAAAATGATAAAAAATCAAAATTATGATGAATGACTTTTTAAATATTTTTTTATCCATCAAACACAACAAAATTTTAAACGGACCAAAAATCACCCGATTTAGTAAAATGTGATCAAAACTTTTGAAAAAACTTATTTTCTAAATATATTAGTCATATAAATTACTTGAAAGTAATGCCAAACGGCTCATTATGTTATAACATACACAAAACACAAGTATAAAAGATGCTTCCGCAAATTTTACTTTGCTTATTCATAGTTTTAACAACACAAAAAACAAACAAAAACAGTACATTAATTATTGATGTAATATAAATAGTAATATAAATTAGTAATATAAGGGAAGAAGTCGGAGATATCAAAGATAGCTTTGTGACAATGTTGAAGCTGAACTAGTAAATTATTAAATCCATTGTTCCATAGGGATTCTCTCGTCGTCATGCTTTGCTTTCTTTGTTTCAAGGCGGTGCAGTTTCTTTCTCCTTTTCTTCTTTCAAAATATTGGGTTTACTTACTAACCTCACAATGTTCTTGAAACAGGTGAGAACCAAAGAATTGTATATGATCTAACATTTAATTTGTAAGCTTTAGCAAGTTTTGTTGAACATTTTGTTCGTCGTATTGTTACTGTTTACAGAATAAAATGCTCAAGGCCTAGTTTGTGAATTGACTTTACAAAAGTAAAAAGGATCAGAACTTGCTTTAAATAACGCCGAGTGAGAGTATTCAAGCCATGCCTTGAAACCTTGTAAGGATGATGGTGGCATAAGTAATGGTTATAAGTAAAACGGCTGTTAATTTCCAGTAATTTTTCTTCCACTCACCAGTTTATAATGGATTTTCTCTATCCTTAGGATATAATATCCTGAGATTAAAACTCCTCAGTTTTGATTTTCAATAGCACAACTGGGGTTTAATAAGGTAATTTGAGTTTGTATACCTAGATCTGCCTGAAATATATTTTAACGTCAAAATCAATAGGGATATGGACATTTTAATTCAATACTTTTACCCTTCACAACATACTATTTTTAAGTTAAGGAAAAAAAGTGCAAATAGGTATAAAATTTTGAAATTAAAACTGAGAAATTCTGGTGAAATTGTGTCAGATATTTTCGCAGTCTCCTACAGACATTAAATGGCGTGATTATCTGCGAGGGCGCGTTGTTCAAGTCATACTTTTGGCAAATATCAGGTGTTTAAACGAACTCTAAAGTTATCATCCTAACGAAATTAATACTATGGACATGTTAAATTTGCCGTAGCTTTCACCAAGACACAAATTGGTTGAATTGTTGAATGGAGCGAGGAGTCGTGTAGAGGTCGGAGCGGAGCTATCACTGGGGCTATAAATTCTGCTCCTTTGTGTTTTATAAATCCCCTTGTCAATGTCAGCTTATTGTTTTCACATTTACTCCGCCTCTTTGTCTTTGTTCTTGTGTTACATATTTTCGTTGGTTTCAAACTGCACTTCACCTTTTAGTTGGTAAGTTCATAGGCATGTTAGCATAAATATTCATTGGATTTGAAATAAAAAGTACAACAATTAAATTTTACAAATAAATAAATAATTGTTATTAGTTTTAATAATAAATTTGTTAATAGTAGCTTGTTGTCTAGTGACTCTAGTCACTAATTTACACTTCAAAGCGGTATTCGAAGTAGAAGAAGCTTGTGAGCAATCTTCCTTTAGTTCTTCCTCAAAACTTAACACTTACCTGAGGAATCATTAGTTTCTGTTCACTGAAAACGTTAAGGAATTGTATGAATCTGTTTAAATCAAAAGCAAATGTTGTTTTTAAAGGTCGTTTGTACAAGTTGCCCTGAAGTAAGAAACAATGCAATGTTCCACTTTGAAGTAAGAACCAAACAAGTGGAAACCTGTGAGCACAGATCTCACTTCAGTGATTTCTCCATTCTTGACTCCTGACCCGAGGAATCGAGGTTAGTTCATTGGAATCTGTGTTTCTGAAGTTATATGCCTATTTATATATCCCAAGTGCTCATTTTATACAAATTTGCTCTTCACCTATTCAAACGAAAATGTCCCTGCACAACATTAATTTTAAACACTTGTATTCATTTAGCTGGTACACATTGTTTCATAAATATCTCTGACAAAAATCTCTGCGTAATATTCGTTTCGCCAATATTTTTTTAAAAACTGTATCAAACTTACACAAGACATTGTATTTAGTCACTATACAAATTCTCGTTATTCAAACACACAGCTGAGTCAAAACTTTCATTGACACCAAAACCGTATATAAAATATAACTATTTACTAAAACTAAAACCTGCAATTTCTAGTGTCCTTAGGAAAAACCAGGAGTCTTATAAATTCTTCAGCGTGACTGTCGGACCTTCCGGGTAACATTGCAGCAGCTCTTACGGTTACACTTTCAGCCAAAATTTAATATATAATATTTCTACAGAAAATCGGCTGAAAATGTAGCCGATTTGAACAACTGTATAAAATAAAATACAATAAAAAGATTTAAGGGTTGGAAACAGTGTTTATTCACAAAATGGGTGTTAACGAAAGATGATGATGTGTAGATTCGTTTCCGCTGAAAGGACGGAGCATTTTTTGGAACACCGTCTCGTTTTTATGAAATAATATTGGTTTCCCTTGTATTGCAGAGCACCGCGTAGTTTACACAATTTGCACCCTGGTCCTGGTGAACGGCGATACCGTTCGATACGTTACATAAATTAGTTAATAGATTTTAAAAATACAACTTTAAAAATTCTTTTAAAATTAAATATTTTTAAAAGCATTTTAAAGTTTTGTATTTTTTAAAAGGTCGAACGACAGTTCTTATGTATTAATTAATAGATTTAAATATGTATTTGTTTATTGGTAGACTCTTATATTTGCAACAGAAGAGAAAATAAACAACAAAGGAAGAATGAAGGCAGAATCGTCCTACAACTTGATGCCGTAGGCATGGATTCTATATCATCCCAGAGCGAATAAATATCTTTCCTAAAGTCAGACAGGACCATGGTGAGATTGTCAGAGATCTCTAGGTATGAGAGAACATTGTCCTGAACTGGAGTCCAACTCACGTTCTGGAGAAGAGAGTCAGAAGAAGGAGTCGGATCTCTGGAAACACAGTTAAATATATCATAAAACTGAACAATAGTCTTGTAGCCGGAGTTATAGGGCAAATGTGAAGTTGGATTTCTGGAAACGTAGATACAGAGTCATGGGTCCTGGAGAAATTACGGAACTGATCAACACAAAAGGATTAGTTCTTTGTTCAAACTGTGCTCAACTTTAGAACCAATAGTTTTCACTAACATTGCTGTTTATAATTGTTATTCTCAACTTTTTATCCTAAATAAACACCTAGAAAATTAACCTAATTGTATTGTTTGCATTTACAAACTTTAAACGAGTTAGCAAATCGAGTTAGCGTGAAGTAATAAATTAAAAGTTTCATTCAAACAATAACTGGGCTTGTAATTGTGCTAGATGAGATCATGTTGAGATCGTACCAATGGTTAAGAGGAAACATGTAGACTGTAGAGTGTCTAACACAAAACAACAATCTGCTAGTACCTAGACATACTTACCGATATTTCATAAAGTTTGTCCAAAGTCTAACCATTCGGTTAAACGTTATCATTTCTCGACTGTTAGGATCTGTTATGGTCTGATCGCTGAATATCGGTACTATGAAGAGGTATCCGACATCATCACAATGACCTACGACTGCAAAATTGCAATAATGTGTTTTAGTCACACAAGCTATTAAACGTGTAACTATAAAACGGTATATGAAGTTTAAGGTGTACTAGCCATGTAGAAATGCAAACAAAACATTCAAGAGATGCTCAACAACATCGGTGTAGTTGTATCCAAATCCCACAATTTCAAGCTTTTAAGAAATGGACTACAGTTAGGCTATGAAATGTATTGTATCTATAAGCATCTTTACTATTTCTTTACTTAAATTTCGATAGCTCTATTAGCAAATATAGGCTAGCTTAAGTTCGTATTTGAAAGTAGTAAACTTTTCTTTTGAATAAGTTTCTTTGCTTAATATTGTTCAAAAATACATATTTTTATTCGTGAAAAAGGATTTTTATTCGTGGGGCATATGTTGGCCGTTTGATTGGAGTAGACCATTCTTTACCTAAAGCAAAAGCATTTCGCTCCATTCAATAGCTAATTCAAGACATTCTTCAAAGTAAGATTGTGCTGTATTTTATTACGTTTTGTTCAGTGAGACACATTTCAAGCCCGTAGATGATCAACAAAACTGTAGGCTACTTACTGCTATATACACGCGTTTGGCGTTTTATAATAAAGACTAGTCGAATCTGAAAATGAAATGCTTATTTATAACACGTATACAGTACTTACGACTTGTGTTCAAAGCTGTGTTGACTTCAACTGTAATTTTCGCTCTGAAATCTCCATTAAAATTAAAATAGTAGCGAAAAACTGACGCTCGGTTGTAAAAAGCTCTTGCACTTTTAGCGGTCGGGTAGTCAAAGTTGTAATCTCCAAACATCTGAAACACACAGCAAACCGTGAAGTGTGAGTTCTGAGTAGATATTCGTAACAACACTAGTAATCAATAACCAATTGTTTTATCTCATTTTAAAAAGTTGTTAAGTTCGAGGATTTGATCGTAGATAAAAAGAAGACAATTTGGACCAAAGATTTATTTTATAAATCTCTAGTTTAGGTTTGCATTTAGCACACATTTCGTGCACACAAGACAAACGGACATGAAATAGTACATTCGGTATTTACGGTTGTATGATACGTCTGTATATATTTTGTAAACCAACGTAATATCGCCAAAGTGGTTTATGAGAGTTCAAAAACAACGTGTGTTGTTTAAGTGAACCTACCTTAAGATACCTAAGAAAGTTTTCATTTGAAGTATCTGTTGTAATCTGGTAACTTGCTTTCAGTTTGTCTATCTTTGCCTGAGTACTTGCGTTAGATGATGCCGTAAGTACTTCAGGAAGGATAAAATCACGCATGTAATAGTCAATATTCTTTGTTACCTGATCAAACTCTGAAACCAAAATGCCAGTGTTAGTACATCTAGGGTAAGATATGATCTGTTGGGATTATAAGTAGGTTGTATCACTGTACACGACAAAAAATTGGAGAAATATTAGAAACATTGAATTGAATATTTGGTAATGTATGGATCGTTTTTCAATAAGAAAACTCAATAAAATAGTCTGTATTATGTGAACGCTGTGGAAAAAGCGTTCATGAAATAGTACCAAATTAAAACGGTTTCATTTTGGTTTGGTCTTTAGATTGAACTAAACCGTTGTAATGAGATAAATTACTATGTTTTTTCTTTTGTTGACGGTGTGTTAATAAAGGTACAATTTAAGAATCGGATTGATGATATAGCAAATTAGCTATGAATCAGCAAATCAGCTGTGTTTTTATCATTGCTTACACAATCACCCGCTTTAAGTTTTGCAATACTCACTCTTCGAGGTGGATGGAGGGATCATCAATATGTCAAAACTACTTAGGAATACTCAGAATTTGTGTCTAGGTGCGGTTAAAACTGTTGACCTAAGTCTATGATAAAACAAAGTTGCTTGAAATGTCGAGCTTAGGAGATGTTTTCCACATCGTTGTCTCGTACTCAAGTATTTTAAGTTTGCAAGATAAAAATGTGCAGCTAAAAAACCTATTGTGACTTACGTGTAACTCGATACCCGACACTGCCCTCGTCTCTGTTGTTGCCCATGAGGATAGGCACGGCAGATCCTTGGCCTTGAGCTACAAGCTCTGCGGGCACCGCTGGTAGGAAGGGGTTATCTGGATTCGTGTCTTTGTCCACAACCGGCACCCAGAGATAACCCTTAAATATTCATGTATGTTATATTTCCTAAGCTATATGCGTTTTCTTCGTATTAATTTTATAGCTTTGTTCGTATCTACACAAGTGGGGCTCTGATATATCTAAAGTTCCTTAGGAAATAACAAAGTTTATTATAACAACAAAACTTACCATTTTGAAACGTTCATCGTTACTCATCCAGCCACCAGTTTGTTTTTAACCGTGTTTTATTTTCATTACAAAGGCGGTCGTACCAATGTACTTGAAATTATGCA
Source organism: Matsumurasca onukii (assembly GCA_018831715.1). Classification (NCBI taxonomy): domain Eukaryota; kingdom Metazoa; phylum Arthropoda; class Insecta; order Hemiptera; family Cicadellidae; genus Matsumurasca; species Matsumurasca onukii. The sequence continues at coordinate 54,233,505 of CM032062.1, forward strand.
TACACTTTTATACTATTAAAATAAAGAAAAACACACCTTAGAGTTTCAAAAAATAAAAATAAAAAGATGTCTGTTAGAAGAGTTTAAGCGACAATTGCTTGTAATTGGCGCAATTTACGTATGGTAAGTGAAGAAATTCCGAATAAATAATAAAAGTAGCAAACTTATAATACTACCTTGGGTGTAAACAACATGAATAAACCTACAGTATGATTGAGATCCTGGTTACTGAGTAGGGCATCAACACTGACGTTCCACCTGAGACACATTTGAATATCAGAGATACTCGTCTCAACAGTGGAGCAGTTGACCAGCTTTGCCAACTCCAGACCGTAGGAAGGAGCGTCAGCCGGAGCCATGTACACCAGACCTGTCCCACTCTCTGCAATCACTGCGTGAAACAGTCCTGAAAACACAAGTATTCATGCCGTCAGCATGGTAGGACACACAGCATCTATCCAGACCGTAGGAAGGAGCGTCAGCCAGAGCCATGGACACTAGACCTGTCCCACTCTCTGCAATCACTGCGTGGAACAGTCCTGAAAACACAAGTATTCATGCCGTCAGCATTGTAGGACACATAGCATCTATCCTGACCGTAGGAAGGAGCGTCAGCCAGAGCCATGGACACTAGACCTGTCCCACTCTCTGCAATCACTGCGTGGAACAGTCCTGAAAACACAAGTATTCATGCCGTCAGCATGGTAGGAACATAGCATCTATCAGACCGTAGGAAGGAGCGTCAGCCAGAGCCATGTCACTAGACCTGTCCCACTCTCTGCAATCACTGCGTGGAACAGTCCTGGAAACACAAGTATTCATGCCGTCAGCATGGTAGGACACATAGCATCTATCCTGACCGTAGGAAGGAGCGTCAGCCAGAGCCATCCCACTAGACCTGTCCCACTCTCTGCAATCACTGCGTGGAACAGTCCTGAAAACAAAGTATTCATGCCGTCAGCATGGTAGGACACATAGCATCTATCCTGACCGTAGGAAGGAGCGTCAGCCAGAGCCACTCCACTAGACCTGTCCCTCTCTGCAATCACTGCGTGGAACAGTCCTGAAAACACAAGTATTCATGCCGTCAGCATGGTAGGACACATAGCATCTATCCTGACCGTAGGAAGGAGCGTCAGCCAGAGCCATGCCCACTAGACCTGTCCCACTCTCTGCAATCACTGCGTGGAACAGTCCTGAAAACACAAGTATTCATGCCGTCAGCATGGTAGGACACAGAGCATCTATCCAGACCGTAGGAAGGAGCGTCAGCCAGAGCCATCCACTAGACCTGTCCACTCTCTGCAATCACTGCGTGAACAGTCCTGAAAACACAAGTATTCATGCCGTCAGCATGGTAGGACACATAGCATCTATCCAGACCGTAGGAAGGAGCGTCAGCCAGAGCCATGCCCACTAGACCTGTCCCACTCTCTGCAATCACTGCGTGGAACAGTCCTGAAAACACAAGTATTCATGCCGTCAGCATGGTAGGACACAGCATCTATCCAGACCGTAGGAAGGGCGTCAGCCAGAGCCATCCACACTAGACCTGTCCCACTCTCTGCAATCACTGCGTGGAACAGTCCTGTAAACACAAGTATTCATGCCGTCAGCATGGTAGGACACATAGCATCTATCCTGACCGTAGGAAGGAGCGTCAGCCAGAGCCATGGTCACTAGACCTGTCCCACTCTCTGCAATCACTGCGTTGAACAGTCCTGTAAACACAAGTATTCATGCCGTCAGCATGGTAGGACACATAGCATCTATCCTGACCGTAGGAAGGAGCGTCAGCCAGAGCCATGGTCACTAGACCTGTCCCACTCTCTGCAATCACTGCGTGGAACAGTCCTGTAAACACAAGTATTCATGCCGTCAGCATGGTAGGACACATAGCATCTATCCTGACCGTAGGAAGGAGCGTCAGCCAGAGCCATGGTCACTAGACCTGTCCCACTCTCTGCAATCACTGCGTGGAACAGTCCTGTAAACACAAGTATTCATGCCGTCAGCATTGTAGGACACATAGCATCTATCCTGACCGTAGGAAGCGTCAGCCAGAGCCATGGTCACTAGACCTGTCCCACTCTCTGCAATCACTGCGTGGAACAGTCCTGGAAACACAAGTATTCATGCCGTCAGCATGGTAGGACACATAGCATCTATCCTGACCGTAGGAAGGAGCGTCAGCCAGAGCCATCCCACTAGACCTGTCCCACTCTCTGCAATCACTGCGTGGAACAGTCCTGTAAACACAAGTATTCATGCCGTCAGCATGGTAGGACACATAGCATCTATCCAGACCGTAGGAAGGAGCGTCAGCCACTCCCACTAGACCTGTCCCTCTCTAATCACTGCGTGGAACAGTCCTGAAAACACAAGTATTCATGCCGTCAGCATGGTAGGACACATAGCATCTATCCAGACCGTAGGAAGGAGCGTCAGAGCCATCCCACTAGACCTGTCCCACTCTCTGCAATCACTGCGTGGAACAGTCCTGTAAACACAAGTATTCATGCCGTCAGCATGGTAGGACATAGCATCTATCCTGACCGTAGGAAGGAGCGTCAGCAGAGCCATGGTCACTAGACCTGTCCCACTCTCTGCAATCACTGCGTGGAACAGTCCTGTAAACACAAGTATTCATGCCGTCAGCATGGTAGGACACATAGCATCTATCCTGACCGTAGGAAGGAGCGTCAGCAGAGCCATGGTCACTAGACCTGCCTCACTCTCTGCAATCACTGCGTTGAACAGTCCTGTAAACACAAGTATTCATGCCGTCAGCATGGTAGGACACATAGCATCTATCCTGACCGTAGGAAGGAGCGTCAGCAGAGCCATGGTCACTAGACCTGCCTCACTCTCTGCAATCACTGCGTTGAACAGTCCTGTAAACACAAGTATTCATGCCGTCAGCATGGTAGGACACATAGCATCTATCCTGACCGTAGGAAGGAGCGTCAGCAGAGCCATGGTCACTAGACCTGTCCCACTCTCTGCAATCACTGCGTGGAACAGTCCTGTAAACACGAGTATTCATGCCGTCAGCATGGTAGGACACATAGCATCTATCCTGACCGTAGGAAGGAGCGTCAGCCAGAGCCATCCCACTAGACCTGTCCCACTCTCTGCAATCACTGCGTTGAACAGTCCTGTAAACACAAGTATTCATGCCGTCAGCATGGTAGGACACATAGCATCTATCCTGACCGTAGGGAAGGCGTCAGGCCAGAGCCACTCCACTAGACCTGTCCCACTCTCTGCAATCACTGCGTGGAACAGTCCTGTAAACACAAGTATTCATGCCGTCAGCATGGTAGGACACATAGCATCTATCCAGACCGTAGGAAGGAGCGTCAGCCAGAGCCATGGCCACTAGACCTGTCCCACTCTCTGCAATCACTGCGTGGAACAGTCCTGTAAACACAAGTATTCATGCCGTCAGCATGGTAGGACACATAGCATCTATCCTGACCGTAGGAAGGCGTCAGCCAGAGCCATCCCACTAGACCTGTCCCACTCTCTGCAATCACTGCGTGAACAGTCCTGTAAACACAAGTATTCATGCCGTCAGCATGGTAGGACACATAGCATCTATCTGACCGTAGGAAGGAGCGTCAGCCAGAGCCATCCCACTAGACCTGTCCCACTCTCTGCAATCACTGCGTGGAACAGTCCTGTAAACACAAGTATTCATGCCGTCAGCATGGTAGGACACATAGCATCTATCCTGACCGTAGGAAGGAGCGTCAGCCAGAGCCATCCCACTAGACCTGTCCCACTCTCTGCAATCACTGCGTGGAACAGTCCTGTAAACACAAGTATTCATGCCGTCAGCATGGTAGGACATAGCATCTATCCTGACCGTAGGAAGGAGCGTCAGCCAGAGCCATCCCACTAGACCTGTCCCACTCTCTGCAATCACTGCGTTGAACAGTCCTGTAAACACAAGTATTCATGCCGTCAGCATGGTAGGACACATAGCATCTATCCTGACCGTGGAAGGAGCGTCAGCCAGAGCCATCCCACTAGACCTGTCCCACTCTCTGCAATCACTGCGTGGAACAGTCCTGTAAACACAAGTATTCATGCCGTCAGCATGGTAGGACACATAGCATCTATCCTGACCGTAGGAAGGAGCGTCAGCCAGAGCCATCCCACTAGACCTGTCCCACTCTCTGTAATCACTGCGTTGAACAGTCCTGGAAACACAAGTATTCATGCCGTCAGCATTGTAGGACACATAGCATCTATCCTGACCGTAGGAAGGAGCGTCAGCCAGAGCCATGCCCACTAGACCTGTCCCACTCTCTGCAATCACTGCGTGGAACAGTCCTGTAAACACAAGTATTCATGCCGTCAGCATGGTAGGACACATAGCATCTATCCTGACCGTAGGAAGGAGCGTCAGCCAGAGCCATGCCCACTAGACCTGTCCCACTCTCTGCAATCACTGCGTGGAACAGTCCTGTAAACACAAGTATTCATGCCGTCAGCATTGTAGGACACATAGCATCTATCCTGGCCGTAGGAAGGAGCATCAGCCAGAGCCACTCCCACTAGACCTGTCCCACTCTCTGCAATCACTGCGTGGAACAGTCCTGGAAACACAAGTATTCATGCCGTCAGCATGGTAGGACACATAGCATCTATCCTGACCGGAAGGAAGGAGCCAGAGAGCCATTCCACTAGACCTGTCCCACTCTCTGCAATCACTGCGTGGAACAGTCCTGGAAACACAGTATTCATGCCGTCAGCATTGGTAGGACACATAGCATCTATCCTGACCGTAGGAAGGAGCGTCAGCCAGAGCCATCCCACTAGACCTGTCCCACTCTCTGCAATCACTGCGTGGAACAGTCCTGTAAACACAAGTATTCATGCCGTCAGCATTGTAGGACACATAGCATCTATCCTGACCGTAGGAAGGAGCGTCAGCCAGAGCCATGCCCACTAGACCTGTCCCACTCTCTGCAATCACTGCGTGGAACAGTCCTGGAAACACAAGTATTCATGCCGTCAGCATGGTAGGACATAGCATCTATCCTGACCGTAGGAAGGAGCCAGAGCCATCCCACTAGACCTGTCCCACTCTCTGCAATCACTGCGTGGAACAGTCCTGGAAACACAAGTATTCATGCCGTCAGCATTGTAGGACACATAGCATCTATCCTGACCGTAGGAAGGAGCGTCAGCCAGAGCCATCCCACTAGACCTGTCCTCTCTGCAATCACTGCGTGGAACAGTCCTGGAAACACAAGTATTCATGCCGTCAGCATTGTAGGACACATAGCATCTATCCTGACCGTAGGAAGGAGCGTCAGCCAGCACTCCCACTAGACCTGTCCCACTCTCTGCAATCACTGCGTGGAACAGTCCTGAAAACACAAGTATTCATGCCGTCAGCATGGTAGGACACATAGCATCTATCCTGACCGTAGGAAGGAGCGTCAGCCACTCCCACTAGACCTGTCCCACTCTCTGCAATCACTGCGTGGAACAGTCCTGTAAACACAAGTATTCATGCCGTCAGCATGGGAGGACACATAGCATCTATCCTGACCGTAGGAAGGAGCGTCAGCCAGAGCCATCCCACTAGACCTGTCCCACTCTCTGCAATCACTGCGTGGAACAGTCCTGGAAACACAAGTATTCATGCCGTCAGCATTGTAGGACATAGCATCTATCCTGACCGTAGGAAGGAGCGTCAGCCAGAGCCATGCCCACTAGACCCGTCCTCTCTGCAATCACTGCGTGGAACAGTCCTGTAAACACAAGTATTCATGCCGTCAGCATGGTAGGACACATAGCATCTATCCTGACCGTAGGAAGGAGCGTCAGCCAGAGCCATGCCCACTAGACCTGTCCCACTCTCTGCAATCACTGCGTGGAACAGTCCTGAAAACACAAGTATTCATGCCGTCAGCATGGTAGGTCACATAGCATCTATCCAGACCGTAGGAAGGAGCGTCAGCCAGAGCCATGTCACTAGACCTGTCCCACTCTCTGCAATCACTGCGTGGAACAGTCCTGAAAACACAAGTATTCATGCCGTCAGCATGGTAGGTCACATAGCATCTATCCAGACCGTAGGAAGGAGCGTCAGCCAGAGCCATGTGGTCACTAGACCTGTCCCACCTTCTGCAATCACTGCGTGGAACAGTCCTGAAAACACAAGTATTCATGCCGTCAGCATGGTAGGTCACATAGCATCTATCCAGACCGTAGGAAGGAGCGTCAGCAGAGCCATGTCCACTAGACCTGTCCCACTCTCTGAAATCATCTGCGTGGAACAGTCCTGAAAACATGTATTCATGCCGTTAGCATTGTAAGACTTAGACTCGGGACCAATCTTGAACCCCAGAACACGTGTTGAGCATTTTTTCAACACTTTTTCCAACTTTCATGAAATATGGTACGTATGTTCCTTTTGTAAATACATTGGTCAAGTTTGTTATCCAAGAATGTTGGACCACCAGAAGTATCCTTTTGGAAAGAAATCTATAAACTGTACATTTCACCCGGTTTTGATGAAATTTAAAACAAATTAGTTTTATCCATCCATGTAACAAAAGTTATCAAAATCCATCTTGTCGTTTTAAAGTGGCGGTCAAAAAGTGATGTTTTGCTATAGCGGTGGAATGAATGATCCCATGTAAATAAAATGTGCGTTTTCCCTTGTGTTATACGCACAGTAGTATGTTATAACGATTTGTGGCTGGAACTAGCAGAGCAACAGCTGCTGTTTCTTGAGTTAAATATAACAGTTCAGACAATGGGTTGAAATGAGTAGTCGGCCACGCCTCGGGCGTTATACTTGACCTCGTGTCAGAAGCTTCACTACAGGATCCTGTGATATATTATTGACGGGGCTTAGACGTGGTGATAGGAGCAAAGTGGATTCATAGTTTACACAAGTAATGAAATAGTCCTACCTTTCGTGTTATTTACGTGGCTATAGCAGTCATCGTACCGAACAATTAGAATTACATTGAAAAAGCTACATTTTACATGCTGGGACAGTGCTTGGTAAATATTTATCTAATATCACCTTAATTTGCTTACAATCACCTTTAGACGCCGGTGAAATGTAGTGTAAGTGGCTCATCATAGAGCCGGCACTCTCTCCTCCAATGGTCACTCTGTTCGGATCTCCTCCAAACTTGGAGATCTCCTTCTGGACCCACTTCATGGCGAGGATTTGATCAAACACCGCCATTGCCGGGCATATCAGAGGTCCCCAGAGTCAGGAAACCTGTATTGTAAAGTATTAAATGTTATGAACAATTTTTCAATCCCTTCCCCTTCCTTCATTCCAGAAGTGAACGTTCAGGGGTTTCCCCTAACATGGGACTTTTACACTATAAAAACAGTTTTTGAGATATAATTTTGATTCTACTTGGTGTAAAGATCTATGGTGCATATTTAACACGTATACCAATATCAAAAATATCGTGGCGGCAAAACCCGTTCATTTAGAAATATTGGGAACCCTTCTCTCCCTCACACAAAGGGCAAATCAACCACAGTAGCGCTTGTGGCTACTCGTCATCTATGTTAACGCTTCTTAAAACAAGTTAAAATTTTAGTGCATGATGTCTGTATCTGTATAATATGTTATATATATTTGTATCCGTTATGATATTTTGATAACCTATAAAGTTAAAATTTCACATGGAAAAAGAATGAAAAATAAGTTTTTTCTTATTAACAACTGTATTAGTACCAATTACTCACTTTGTCGAATCGTCAACAACATTCTAGTTCCGGTTTTAAATTAAAATGTCCCTGAGAAGTTTGTATGTTTACTTAATATCTAGTTACACTGTTACCTAAAGCTCCCAGTCTGTAGTTGACGGTGACCACGACTACTCCCTCAGCCACCATTGGGTCTGGACCAAACCAAGAGCCTGCCCCTGCTGTGAATCCACCTCCATGAATCCATACGTACACCGGCGCCAGTGCTCCTACTGGCTTCAGCTCTACCATAACAATACGTTATACTAATCTACAAGGCCAACACTAAAACAATATGGGACAGTTTTCTCAAAACACTCGTCATGGGCTGATCTCAGCTTCTTTCAATAGTTATGCCAGTTGGTCTTGGATCTTTTCGGGCATATACAGTGCCTGCCAAAATAAACAGTACTGAAATTGAAACAGATGTTTTTTTTCAATCAGCTGTGACAGCTTTTAATTGTTGCAACGTCGTCGTGTCTATTTTGTCTTTCCCCTTAGAGATTAGATTAAACTAAAATGGTGTTAACAACTCGGAAAATACTTCATTGTTGAACATATTTCCGCTCTTATGGATTGGGCGCAGGTGGGCCAGTTTGTCCCACTGCACTCTGTTTCTGAATTTTCATAAACATCCGCCGAGTAATGCTGTTATGATAAGTGTCATTCAAAGTTTCGAAGAACCAATAAAGTGACTGGAAAAGGGCTCTGGGGTTTACCCGCTACTGTCTGCACAAATGAAAATCTCATACCAGAAAAGAGGCACAATTATTATACTTTGTTGGAGGAATATTGAAACCTCTTTCTGTGAACTGAAAGGTTATAGGATTATTCTTGATTTGTCGTGCTCGAAACCTAAATTTACGCAATAATTGTTCCTGACAAGATGGCGCAACCAGCCATTTGCCATAAGCAACTTTGTTTTTTTTTAAAGAGGCGTTTAGCAACCGCCTCATCTCTCTTAGAACAACCTTTCCTTTCCCAGCCCACTTGCCGGATCTAACATCACCTGACGCATACGTCTGGGAAATGTTAAAGAGAGGATTTTCCGGAGGACCAACTACCATCGCCCAATATAAAGAAAACATACATCTATGTGTGAGGAGCATGGCACAACCTCTCTTTATGGAAATGACCCAAACCCTTCAAGAACGATATGAATGTTGCCCAATAATGGACGGAGGATATATTGAAATTATATTCTAACCCGAAGCTAATGGATTTTGCTTCATTTTGTATGTTTATATGTAAGTAACATCATGCAAATAAAATCTAACACTTTCAGTACTGTTTATTTTGGCGGGTACTGTAAAAAGGAAAAAAACGTTTATTTCAAAGGTTTTGCCTGGAATCAAAAATCTGTGGAATTTAAAAATATTGAATCAAACTGTTCAGCACAATGAAGGTCAGTCAATTATATGATAAGTTCTTTTCATGAGTTCGCGGTAAACCAGAGAGTCGTGTCTTCTGCATACTGGACGAGTCACTCTTGCTGGACGCCGTTCACGTAGATCAATGATCAAGGATAAAGAGCTTCTAGGAACCCCATATTCTAGTATCTTCTCTCCTAATATACTTGAATTGACACACTGTTCTATTAATAAGGTATTATTCAACCCACTTAAGTATTTCTCCTCGTAACCCGCAATAGTTCGGTTTTGAATTAGGTATGTGATTCTAATCAAAGTCAACAGTGGTGAAATGTGAAGCGGGTACATTTTCTTGGTATGAAGAGGCAGTTAGGACTCCAAAGTCCCTCTACCTCTAGACTTATATTCAACGTTACTGCAAACAAATTGTTAGTTATGACTCCGGTAATCGATCTCGCGCATCTGCAGTGATGAGCGCGAGATTATACCATATTAACGCGTTAGTTAGTGTTAGTGGCGTACAAAGCAGAAATAATTAATCAACTAACTCAGATCACGTCACCTTTGTAAAATAAAGTGTTACAATGTACTGATGTAATTAGTTAGGTTTGTGTGTATGATTGTAGGTTTTTCATTCAAGTAATTTATTTTTACCTCTGGTGAATACACATTCAAGAACAAGCAGTCTTCGCTTGCTCCCGGCATGAAAGCTTGGGGGCAATATGCTCCAAAACACGTGCAGTTCTTCGTACCGCTCCACTTTGCGGGAGGAACTGGATGCTGTAAAGATATAAAACACAGTGAAATTAATAACATCAATAACCAACCACAATGTGCAGTTCTCCTTCACGAAACTAATAGTTAAGATTTTTAACCTCTCCTAAGAGTCAGAATATTAACCTTTTGAGATTAAAAAAATGTTGTTTTGAAAAATCTAACAAGATTTTATTAGAACTAATAATTTTAGCCCAAGGATTAAAGATTAAAAAAATTAAATATACGATGAATATCTCTATAAAGGATTATAAAGGATTAATTCACGAGATATATATAACAAATGCAGTAACGAAGCCGTTGATTTTAACATGAACAGTGGTTCTGTATATTATGTTCACGGACTTCGGTCTCAACATTGCATTCTTTATTTTTACGAGCGTTACAAGAATATCGCTTTGCTTTTGACCTTTGGCTTATAAAGGTATATGTGGTATGTAACTACAAGTCTCAATATAGATTAATGTCAAGTAATTATGCAATCAAACTTCACTAGATGATTGTTCAAGTGAAAATGAACAATTCATGTTCAATAGTCCTGTCTCGCTTAGTTTTCCATTTCTCCGTTAGACTGTGTTTTCACAAAACATATTTCATCTACAAAGTCTACTTATTTACAAACCTAAAAGCTACGCATTTGCAACACAAAACAATATTTAAAATAAAGTTTAATTAGTATCACTTCCAGTATCAAATTGACTGCAATACTAAATTTACTACGGTTTCAATATACAGGGTGAGTTGTATAGGCCCTCCACCATAACTTTTGAAAGAGGAAGAGTTTTGAAAAGCCGTTTGAGGAATAATTTTCAAGGGTCTTGAAGTTTCATACACCACCACCAAAACCGGGTGAGGGGAAGGGCCCCTAAATCTTTTAAATACAAACCCCCCTTGTGACACCTTATTTTAAAGGGTGTAAAGTACAAACTCATTGATACCATTAAAAAACTTTACGACTTTCCTGTACAAAATGGCAGCTCAAAACGTTTTTCACTTTTTTAGTAAATAAATGGACGCTGACGCTGTATTTTTAAAAAATTTGAAAGACAAATTACGGATTCAGTTTTTGGGTACTTAAAGCTTTAAAATAATATGTTACAAGATAAATTTTGCAAACTTTTGAAAACTGCCCCTTTTTCAAAATTCGTTAATTTTCAAACGGTTGCAAAATTTATCTTGTAACATATCATTTTAAAGCTTTAGTACCCAAAAATATGTTCTTTTTTTATAATGTTGCAAAATATAGTGAAAGCGTCCATTTATTCGCTTAATAAATGAAAAACGTTTTGAGCCGCCATTTTGTACAGGAACGTCGTAATTCTTTTAAATGGCATCAATGAATTTGTGTTTCACCCAGTTTTCAGGTAAGTAACGAAAAGTACGTCAAAAGAAATTTCAGGACCCTATAAAACATTCCCTAAAGAGTTTTAAAATTGTTCCTCTTTCAAAAGGGGTACATATAAAACAAATGGGGGCGGGGGGATATATAAAACTCACCCTGTATGCTTTATAATGCGTAGTGTTTTAGTTTGCTGTGAGTAATTTATTTTCTGTTTACCTAACACCGAAGATGATAAGCTGAGAACCGAAACCGGTAATGTGGTTATTAAAAATGTGAAAAAGGCTATAATTGACTTGTTCAATAATAACGTTACACTTAGTGATTTAAAACTGAAATTTAAATCAAACTGCGAGTTAGATCATGAAAAATAATTTGTTACGATTGCGGATAGTTTCAAGTATTACCCCTTAAGCAGAGAAACCTAATGACATGTTTATACAGATAAGAAAGTCAACAAAGCATGTTCTGTGCACAGGGACAAAGTAAGAGTGGAAAGATATCACCTTTAGCTAAACTTTTAATTTCTTATTGTAAGGTTTAAAAGAAAAATTTGTATTTATTTAGTACGGAATTCTACTGTATGGAAGAAGATATTTTGAGAATTGATTTAAGTATCTATTATTTAAAGTACCGGATCAAAAGTTTTAGAACAATTACAATTTCAATTTTGAGATGCCGACCACTTTATGAGTGTATTTTAAAGCAAATATGTGGTGAGGGATGAGTGTGATGAGTGGTAGTAATGAGTTATGAGGTGTAGTCTTGTTACAAACTACCGACTCTTCCTAAAATGTCACAATTAATAGCCCAACGACCAATGGAAATACAAGGACCAACGGCTTAACGACTTTCGAACCACGCAAGTGATGGTCTGATATGTCTAAACGATGGTAGTTGGTGCGGGTATCATCAAATGATCACTGGGGCTATCTGAGCCGCTTTAGACCTATTTCATCCTCAAAACCCTATTGAAATTAAAGATGTTTAACGAAACCTATGTTAGTGATGATGTACTGCAATAATAAGTAAAGTTGTAGAAATACTTGCAAACTACCCATTGTATATATAAAACAGTGTGAATAGTAAAAAGTTTATAATAATTTGGACCGTTTCTGATTTGTTTGAGCATTAGACAAAGTTTTCTGTAAAAGTTACGACGAGTGATTGTTTTAGAAGAAAATACTGGTACACCTGACTGCATTAGAGTGTAATACATTATGTAAAATATCAAACTAACGTTTAGATTTACTTGAAGTGTGGCTCACATAGGAAAAATCGATACATTTATAATATTATAAAAATAAAATAAAGGTGTTTCAATTTTATTTGAAATTTAAGGACTTTTAGTACTGCAGTTAAACCAAAAGATAATTCCAAACCATAGTATACAATTGGAAGACCATATCTTTTTTGCACCTTTTTGAAAGTACATTATAGAACAACTTTGTTTCCTTGATAACATATACTACAGGCAGTTATTATAAATTATTGTTGGTATTGTAGACATTAAAAACAAAACACTCCACATCTTCTGATTATTCCGTACGTTATGTTATCTGTTTGGCTGCAACTGAGAGCACTTGAAGCTGAGCATTTGATACAATCTCTAATATTAAATAATTATCGACACAAATTTCAAATCAAAAATATCAACTTTGTTTTTCATTTGATAAAATATAATTTCTACATGTTGTAGATTTACTTGACGTTATGCACGATTATCTTACCACTCAAACTAATATTGTCAAGAATGACATCCATTGAGTGTTTTTGGAAAAACTCTAAGAAAAGTAAGAAATAAAATATAACCACACCTTTAAGAAGTACCCACTTCTAATGAAAGATTGCGAAACAGTGAAATATTTGCTTGCAAATCTATTTGTATGGTTCGGTAGCTTAGTGTGTACCCATCTTGCCTAGAGGGGTAGGGGAGTAATGAGGGGTAAGGGAGCATGAGTTATGTCACGATACATGATTTTTGGTATACTCAAGAGGTTATAGAGTTCGCTCATTTGAGGTTTTTAGTCTCTTGAACAAATGCCTGATGAAGAGATTCTGGGAAGTCGGTTAGTCGCATGTGTGGAGCTGCGTTATATTGTTGACCCACCTACTAGTAGCTTTAGATCTCTGTAAGTGCATCAGAGATAGGCCTACCCGGAGAAGTGTAACACTTCTAGTAGTGAGAAGTCTTGTTTATCCACGACTTCCCAGGATTATTTAGTGAGATATTTGTCTTACTACATAACATACATGCTATTAACGACGTACCTTGAATCTCAGTTCTCCGATTGGTGGGGATGCAAACGGAATTCCCTTGAAGGCGTAGACAGTCTTGTTCGTCCATGTAGACACAAACTGACTTCCCAGAATCTCCCCATCAGATATCTGTACAGTGAGTTCGTCCGTAGTGGCTGAACTGTTTGAGGTCACTAGTAACCTATTCAAGGTAAACTTTTACTTTAGTTAACGCAACTAGAAACCTATATACAATATATGGAGAAAAAAACAAAAATAGAGCCCAAGCAAATTTACAAAGTATTTTTAAAGCCCAAAGCTTAAGTAACTTATGCGCCGCAGGCCAAGGCGAGGCTGTAAGTGAAACGGATAAGAGTACAAAATTGCAATGGAAATTCAATTCATTCATATAAGCGGCGCTTTAACGCTTAACTGCGTTCCGGCATGTTTTTTAATTTGGAAAATATCACGACAGCATTCATTCATCTGCTCAAACAATGAACCACGTTTCGGGCCCCTAGGTTGAACAGGGACATTGCAAAGAGTTGTGTGTGGTGTCGATGATATTTTTAGACCTTTAAAAGAGGAGTCACTTATTTTGGGACAAGAACGAATCCCTAAAATATTCCAAAAAGTGCTTGAGTTAATAGTTTATAAATTAATAATAATATATCTTTATTTCTCCAACTGAACAAATATACCAATACTATACACATTCTAAAACATAAATAATGTACAACAATAAACAGAGAAAAAATATAGGGGTCTCTAAGATAATTCTGAGTTGAGACCGCCTTCAGAAGGTTATTGCTAAAGGACGTTAAAAATCTTCGTTCATTCAAAGGTAGAAGGGGGAAATGGACACTCGCCAAAGGATTTTATGCAGACAGTTATTGAAGCGTAAATACTTGAATGAAAGAGTTGCGTTGCTGGAGCTTTGGTGAGCTGGGTCACCGAGAAGCTGGTGTAAATCCAAGGGAGCTACGCCGCAACCTCAATCGTTACAGGAAAACTAAAATAGTTTAAGAGTAGGAGCTCTTGACTCGACCAGTTTACATCATTTTTTACCGGTCTTGAAACGGCTAATCTGTTTCTCCGTAAGGAATATACAATCATCTGTAACCGACTCTTTTTCTCTAGGATTTGCTCACTTTGGTGCAATTGCTTATGTCAAAGCAATAGTGTTTACAAAAAAATATTTAACAGCAGGTTTTATGAAATGTTACATAATTCCAAAACGTAATAAATCCATCAATATTTGAATATTTTCCTGTTAGTTTCAACGAGTAGCATGCTACTAGCTATTGTATTGAGTTTAAGATTAGATTTTAAACATGTCTCGCCACAATCGAAGACACTTAACGTTTTTAACACAGTACTTACCAAAAGACACTTGTAGTGAATACTAAGAACTTAACAGAGTGGTTTGGACACAACATGATCGGGCCAACGGGTTCAACTTGAATAAGTGAAACCTGAATACTTGGCACAGTTCAAAGTATCGTGCTGTTGTGGCTCAAGTGTTTACTGATACAGTTTTATCTTGCTCATGACAAATCGATCATTGAAATACAGAGATTGATATTACTTGTCATTTGGCTGTAAATTATCTGCTCGATACACTTGGACTTTTGTTTCCAAAGTAATATAAGAGTTCTTTTGGCGGTTACATTTTCTCTAAGGAATAAAGATAACTTCGATGACGATTTCATTGAATTAATTATTGTTATTCTTAACACGAGACTAATAGCTAACCAGTGTAACGGGTGTTTCTTCAATTTGTTTCTGGTTAGAATCAGAAGAACGACAAGTAACAAAACTTCACCTCACACGATCTTGTCTCTGAAATGAATTACTGAAATATAACATAAATAATATAATTTATAACTAAGTGAACTTTATCTATTTAATATATAACTAATATAAGTACAATATAATACAACAGCCACCTTAGCCGTACATCTCGTAGCTCATAATAGTTCCAATCAAGGTATGTGGTTATCCTGGCCAACACAGCTTTGATAAATGTCTATGAACACACCTAGTGTAGTGTATTGTCACTACATCATGTACACAAGGCTGTAAGTGTTATTTACTATTCAAAGTTGAAATTCGATGTTGAAGTTCGAAAAGTTTGATTGTTAAATTAAAAATCTTTGATTGCAATGACGATCTCTTTCTCTGTGATTGGAACTAAGGCTTTAAAGATTTCTGTGTTAAAAGAAAATTAAGGAGTCTGACTCTAGTTCTGATAATTCCTTGATTAGCTCCCACCGATTAACAAATTGATCTCATCTGCTAATCTTAAAGGGCTGCTGACCTTCATTTCTTAGTAGTAGTTTAGTTGCTTTTTGGCTTTCGATTTTGACGTGAGCCATGCTTTGTGACATTCCAAACGTTTGCAGCTTGTATGCATTTCTGGTACTTTTTATAGTTCTGAAAGAGTTTTCAACTTTTCCTTTGCTTTTTGATTTTGGACAAAAATGCTAATTTATTCGAAACTCAAAATGCATTGGTAATCTGTAAGCCCTTTAGTTTCCTCGGCTTTTGGTAGGTTGGCTTCAAGAGAATGTTCTCGTCAAAATTAAAATCTAATGTTTCTTAAACATTTAGAAGTTGCGTGCAGTTCTACAGGATCGTCTTAATTTAGAACGCTTCATTGTTTCCTCAGAGAGGAGAATTTATCAGCGTAACGGTTTTAGGTTTCATATTTTTGAAGTTTTTTAGAAAAGAGTTTAAACCCCGTTTTTATGCATGATTAATAAGACTGGCCAGTTGGCTATAGGTGTCTGAAATGGCTGTGTAGACCACAGACAGTTTCAGGTCCCTAGCCGAAACGTTTGTAACCGAAGTTGGTTTGTTGACCAACCAGACGAGGCTAAACGATAAATAGAATGAAAATCCTTTTCTTATTGGGCCATTGATGAACTGTATTCAGGAAAAGGATTCAAAGTAAGTTACGCAAAAGACAGATTTCTGACATAATTAAATATTTATCTGAGGTTATAAATTATTAACTCTATTATTCCCCACGGCTTCCCTCGACTTTCTTTCTGTTTTAGGTAATAATTTGCATTGCCAATAGACTCAGTTTTGAAAGCATATCAAAATGTTCCTATTTTTTTTTCCATGCAGCTTTTAATAATTTCGAAATTTTGGTTTTCGATAGTTAGTTTATAATCATTAATTGTATATATTTATTTGATTTATTATACAATAGCTACAGTTTTCACTTACACGCTATTTTGACATAAAAATGCAAGATATTCATTAGTTTATATAGTACAATGAAAACGTGTTTTATACAACAAAAACAAGTAGATTAGGCATACGAAAATAAAATAACCATCTGCACACACTCAGAGTAGGTAATATATACAAACCAAAACTAGAATAATGGGTTACATACTAATTCGACTAAAATGTTTAAAATATAAATATATTTAACCATAAACAATATTCAAAGCATTATTTAGGCAGTAGCTTAGCAATAACATTTTGTCATCTTTATTCAAACGACCAAAGGTAGACGTAGTTTGTAAACGTTGTATAGCTTTGTAACCATGTAATGTTGTACATTTTCTCAAGTGCTTATTCCATGACCGCACACTACAACACTCTTGCAAGTTGAGTCAAGTCGAGACTCTGTGATTTCCCTCAGGCCGGTGCTGTATAACATGTTACACGCGCTCTAGCTTTCTCTCAGTGTTGTCTGGTTTTAAGAAATGAAAACAAAACACAACTGTAGTAATACCAATAATTATTTCATGTTAAATACTTCGTGAAACGTATCGTTAAATTTGTATTTCGACGTTGGCTCCAGTATCTTTTCAAAGTACGTCCATAAATAATGCATTTGGGTTATTTTATGTTAATATAAGTGTTTGATGATAACATTGAGTACAGAACTAAATAGTACCTCTATTTTTGAAAAACATGAAATTGAAACCTAAGTGTTAATAGGAATTCCAAGTTTAAACCCTTAGCAAAACCTCTTTGCACGTACATGTTTCAAGTAAAAAGGCTCTATAAAAATCGTCTTCAAAAATTATGGTAAAACAAAATTATTACAAACACCCAATATTTAAAAAAAAATATTATCATTGTTATGGTTCTTATGAGGTTTGTTTATTTCTTGAAGGTTTAATGGTAAATGGTGTAGATAACACATTTAAATACAGTCACGTTTTAAATATATTTAAACCGCAGTTATCTTTCTTAAACACACTACTTTTAAATATGTCAGTAAAGCAAGACAGAGAAGAAACCAATGACATCAAAGATAGCTGTGTGACAGTGTTGAAGCTGAAGTAGTAAATTATGAAATCCATTGTTCTCTACGGATTCTTTCGTCATCATGTTTCATTTTCTTTGTTTCAAGTCAATTCATTTAGTTTTTATCGAATTTCCTTTGGAAGAGTGAAATATGTATGCCGTCAGCATGGTAAGACCTTGGCCCGGGACCATGAAATAAGCACCGATCCTGACCCCTAGAACACGTTTTGAGCATATCACATTTTATATACAAATGTATTTATGTGCCATGTATTAATACGTACCGGTATGTATGTATATTTAAAACATGTCACAGGTCGCATTCACCGAATTTGATACAGATGTTCCTTTTGTAAATATCTTGGTCAAGTTCGTTTACCGGCAAAGTGAAGTACCTTTTATGGGGGACTTTTCACCAAAAAGAGGAGGGTTTAATGGTTTAAAACAATACATTCGGTCCGATTATGATAAAATTCGAAATGCATAATTATTTTAAAAACTTAGCCATATTATGTATTTTGTTGTCACACATCAATGTACTAAAAATTATGAAAATTCATAAAGAAATATGTAAAAGTTTAGTAAATTGCTCTCCGCCACTTTAATTAACTTTCAAACTAACATGTAAAAGTTATTTTTGCCATAATGGAGGATTGAGTAGTCCTATTTTAATGATATCTCTAATGTGTTATCGCTTCAAGATATGTAGTAAAACTTGCAGTAAAAGAGCATATAAGTATTCTTTTGAAACTACTTTACATGAAGTATCATGATACAAACCTGCGTTTAATAATGCGGAATGGGAGTGTATTTAGGCCGCGTCGCAAGTTATCTTTAATGTTACCTTAAACTTGGGTGGTGCAAACATGATTGTGCATATATTAACAAAGGCTGATTATTTCCGGTATTTTTTCACACCACCTACCTGTTAGTTACAATACACTTTATCATCGGTCTAATATTTTAAATATCCTCTCTATTTGTGTACAGCATAGCATATTTTACATTGTGCACAGTGTTTCACCTTAAGTCGTCAATATGGCAGATTAGGAATGAAGTAAATATACTGACCCAAATTATCCTTGTTTTCAACCTAAGAAACCTTGAACCTAAAAAATAACTTAAATATGATTGTATACAATTTAAAGTTTGATTGGACACGTATTTTTAAAACAAAGTGCCAACACTGCAGTGTTCTGTTTGATTCACACTGTAGTTATGTGTACGTAAATGGCTGAGGAATAGCGTTCTGGAAACATATTTATTCTAAGAAACATCATGTTGTATTAATGAGGCGTTTTACATGTTTTACAGTGAAACAATAAAATAACAATCGTAGTTCAAAACTATTACGCAATAACTCACATGTTAAGACGTTACCCTCTGATCATAGCTGCCTGTAAGACCAACCAGAACTATATGAGTGTAAAATCTCTTGATTTCATCAACCCAGACAAAGGCAGTGCTGTTGTAAAAGCACAAGTTAGTGTAGTTACACTTAATGTGAACTTGTAGGCGTTTTAACCGATAACAGTTTTGCAACGTGGTTAATAGAGTAAAATGTGGTGTAACAAATTTGTATTTTGTATTATGTTGCTTGAAAACCGGTTTTATCTTTGATACAGTTTTAACCCAATTGGGTTTAATTCTAAACCCAATTATATGTTAAACACTCTCGAAATGAATAAAGGGTATGTAATAAATTTTAAATATTATAGTTTTCGCTTTTTAAGCTGAAATTGCCCATTTAAATGTCTAAGGTCAACCCGACCCTTTGTGATGTTAAAGAAATGGGGATAACCTTCCTTTTTTGTTAAGTTTGAAAACATAAAAAAGTTTACTCAATATATTTTTACTATTTTAATTTTTTGTACTAATGTGTACACAGATGTTTACCAAACTAAGCTTTATCCATACACAGTACGACTTCTACAGTAATTATGCCCTAGTAAGCTATATTTTTGGGACAACTTAGGTATGACAGTATTTTCCGATTGACCATGATTCATTGCTTTGCCAAATATTAGGCGCAGAAACAAAGTCATAACTTAACAACCGAACAGTTATTATTGTTTAAACGTTTTGAACAGGTTGAACTTTACTAACGGCTACTGGCATAACTTTCACCAAGACACAAATTGGTTGAATTGTTGAATGGAGCGAGGAGTCGTGTAGTGGTCGTAGCGGAGCTGTCACTGAAGCTATAAATTCTGCTCCTTTGTGCTTTATACATTCCCTTGTCAATGTCAGCTTATTGTTTTCACATTTACTCCTCTTTGTCTGTGTTCACTTGATAAATGGAAAGCTGCTACTATATTTAAAGTTACAAATAAAATACCATTCAAGTGATGTTGCATTCAATATTACAACAATGTTTCATCTACTTTGTTAAACAATTAATCTAGAAAGTTGAGAGTGCTTAGTGCCAATGGTAGGAATGGTGATATAATCCGACTTATCAGTACCGGTATGGTGCAGGGTCGTACAAAGCTGACACGTTTGTGGGCGGTAAGTAACTACGAAACCAAGAGTCAACTTTGCTTTTGTATCGTTTACACTTTAAGAAACAACTGCAACTTTCATTTTGAGTTTGAAAGTTTAAAACATAAAGTATTTATTTATGGTTAGTCTAATATTTATATATTTTCCATAAACGTACTTGAAAGCCAACTTTGATTATTTAAGCACCTGTTATAAGAAATCAAAAACAGAGTAGCCTAACACTTTTCAAATGCATAATTATTCTAAACACAAAAATGAATTTAAAAGCTCTTCATATTTCACTCTCTTTGAGTGACTTTTCAACCTTTCTGTTTTAGAGTATTGCCATTTTCCGTCCTTACTGAGCAGCCTTACACAAATATCGTAGCTCAACACTTTTCAAATGCATAAATTATTCAAAACACGAAAATAAGTTTGAAAACTCTTTTTAACCCGCTGACCAGTTCGTTTATGTACTACGATTGAATGTTATATAAAGGTTATAATGACAATACATCTGTTATACTGTTTATTAAAGAGACAAGATAGTAACGTCCAATCCATAAGGTAACATACGTAAATAAACAATTTCTCATCCACCAAAGTATCACAAATATCATCAGTATAATCTGGTTAGAGTTTGTGTTTGTTGAGGGACAATCGTGTTAGTACTCCCTTGAGCTGAGTACGTGAACGGTGAAAACACAGCGAGACCCAGGGGAGACCCCTTCACAAGGTTTAGTGCACATTCATGCCTTGAGTGCTGAGTGCTGAGTAGGAGAGCAGGCTCTGTTTATAGCAGTGTTTGGGGTTATTCTTGTTTATGAGTATCAGTACAATAACTACCAACATTACCGGCACCCATTGTTGGTAATTGTGTGTATTGGCAACTCTAGATCCTTCTCCTGTTAATGCTAAGCTAATGAAGGATTTTTATAATGGCATAGAAATGGCCATCAATATGTTATGGAAAGAGATAAATTTGCTGCCCGTAGTTGGGCAGCTAATCCCAGAGAAGAGCTTCTGAACAAGTGTGCAGTACCACCGTCAAAGCATCACAACGTAGTCTGATATGAGATTTATACCTAATCAGTATAACACTATTGTTAGATTTCAGCGTTGAATATATACGGCATAGAACCTCAACTAAATGTTAAAGTCTGTTTGCAACAAAGTGTATTTTTCACGTAGTTCGACACGAAGTTTGACAAACTCTGATATCTGTAGTTGCGCCATTTGTTTATTTGTTTTTTACAGCAGGTCATTATAATATACTCTGTTCTCTATCAACCAATTCCTCTAAAACATTTAGGGTTGATACCGACTGAGTGAGGAAGTTAAGAGGACATTAAGTATATATAATATATAACACTGGATTCAGACAGTTCTTAAAAATAAACTATAAACTCAACTTTACATTCCAATCTAATTGTCTATCTATGTATATTTCAAGAAATCTAGTTGAATTAACTTCTTAATTAACTTCTCATTGATCGTATATTCCTAGCCACTTGATTTTCCAACAATGATGGATTCAACTGAAACTTAACTCTAAAACATTATTACGGTCGTTTTTAGTGAACAAGAAAAAGGTTACCCCTTAATGTTTAAGTAAAGAAGGGCAATATTCTTGTTCACTAAAAAATACTATTCAACACGTCCATAATGTTGTTTCAACCTTAGTAGATCTATAAAACTTTAATACAAAAGGTACAGCCAATTCTTTAATCGATTAAGAGGAGAATATTAAAAACGTGTCATCTGCGTACCGCATGATGGACCCAGTATTGACTGTATGGTTAGGTCATTAAAATACAACGGAAAAAGAATGTCTTGAGGAACCAAACACTTAATTTCTGATGTAGTTGATGATACGTAAACATTATTCAAAACAAGATGGATTTTCTGCAAATAAAAGCCCAAGGTTAAAGGAAGCTGGATAACGTACGTTAATTTCAACCATATTCAGCATTCATTTTGGGTGGAAACACTCACACCTACACAAACAAACCAAAAACAAACGCATCACAAAAATAGGATTTTGCTTTCGTTTAATCCAAAAGTATTCATTAATAATACGAACTGAAATGTTTATTACTTATAACTGTGTCCAAGGTCATTTCTTTGATGATAAAAGTGCCTTGCTTGACGATATGCTCGTAGCTCAAGAGAGAGGTACCGAACCACAAACAATGCAATAAGCAGCAATCAATCCTAATCATTCCACTTGTGGTTGACCATGTATCTCACCTTGTGTGAGGCTAGTTGCAACTCATTAAGTGTTGGTTAAATGTATTTTTAGCTCACGGGGACAATTTTGCTTCCAAACAAAGGTTTAGCGGATCCGTGGCTAATTGGTATCGCGCGCGACTCCGGTGCTCATTACTCCGGTAGCGCGGGTTCGATCCCCGCAGTCACCACTAACAATTTTAATGTGACTATACGGTGACGCTAGGTAAAGGTCGAGATTGAGTGGTAAAGAAAATTTGTAGTCCTGATTTAGCCTTGTTAAGATAACCCTTACCTGTTTGTACCTTTAATATCCAGACAATGTTAAGAGGATTGATCACCTGGAAAAGTTGCTCAAAACATGCTCCCGGAGTCCCCCATTTAGGACGCTACTCTTTCGTATAGATACTATAGAGATTAGAAAATTTGTTTTCCATCTTCTCAAAGGTTTTTTTAGGTTTGTATTACCTGGTTGAAATAAATCTTAAGTTAATATTAGAAAAAAATGTGAAAGTAGCCAAACATCAGCTATTTTAAAATGTATTCACGAGCACTTTTTGCTTTTTTGTGAATAAGGAACATAGAACCAATCCTACCCTAACATATAAACCCACATTTGTACGTTTCTGTTAATGAACGGCGTCGGAAACAGGGGACTACGAAACTATGTTTTGTTACTTTTGAGTGAGCGGAGCAAAGTTGGAATATCGCTATTACCGTTTCTCTTGAATGGCGAGGTCACCGGCACGCTGGTACTGAACTCCTGGTAGTCTGTATGATAGTAAATTCCTTTCACAGAAGCCATATTATAACTGTCTGTGTATATTCTTATGATAAAGTTTTAGTATAAAACGTAATAACAGCATGCAACACTGTGATTATTTTCAATGTATACTAATTTTCCTTGAAAATAATGTTGAGATACTTGCATTTTTCAATGTCAGCTTTTTTTGATAAATAAAGATGAAAGCAACTTGAAACAAAGAAAGCAAAGCATGACGACAAGAGAATCCATAGGGAACAATGGATTTCATAATTTACTACCTCAGCTTCAATACTGTCAAAAGTCTTCCTTCGTGTTGCCGGCTTCTTCCCTTACTTCATTTTACTGCGTCAAAAAGTTATGTAACAGAGATTTAATGTTTTTAAAGATTACTCTGAAGTTTCAATCTAACCGGAAATACTGCTGATATTTAGTTGCATGAGAAGATCTTTCAAACCTTAACTGCAGCTATCGGTTCATGAAAATATGGCATACAACGTAGAATAGTGGCGTAAAACGAGGAAATACCCCATAACATGTTTTTCATCCACGATTAATTTTGAGCCTACTAAATTTGTTGGTGTTAAGATAAAAATTACTTTTATCATATAAAAACTTTATTTATAATATAGTAGTCCAAATGTAATATATTATTTACAAGCTAATTAAAGACAAGGTTGAGGAAAACTAGTAACATATAAACAATAAAAGGTACGGTTTTCTTCGACTATCATTATTTCTTTAAATGTAAAATTGGCTTAACAATAACAGCAAAAGCCACAAGCGGTTTACTTCCATTGGATCTTAACGATCAGCACTAATACGAAGAATTGAAATCACAGTATTAACGAAATACTTACTTGTAAGGTTTACCAGACAACCTTGTTTCACTAACACAACATCAACAATACAGCCACTCGCTCTCTTGCAATCTTAGCCAAGTCAGGATACAACTCTGAGATTTCCCTGAGGCAGGAGTTGTGTAGCATGTTGTTCCACGCACCTTGCTTGTTTCTAAATACAAGTAGAAACTAAATTAAGACAACCAAGACAATAGCTAAAGTGAATATTTCATTACTAGGTCCAAATTAAATGACACATTTTGACACGAGGTCAAGTAGAATAGGCGAGGGTCGAAAAAACACTTTCGGAACGAGTGATGAGTGCATTTTGTCATTATGCAAATAATAAAATACAAAATTGTGATTAAATAAAATGTTTTATATTCAAATAAACTCAAAGTAAGAATAATTTTGACCTCAGCAGTCCGAGTTATATTGTTTTGAAGAAATAGTTGTTACACTGATTTACCATACGCCAGCATTAACATTAGAAAATAAGTTGCTAAACAGGTAATTTTCATGCCATTAAAATTATCGCTTTGTTTCTAAAGATGTTTTTAAAACAAATAATCAATTCCTAGGCAGTAAAAGTGCACCTAAAGCTGCTGTTTCTAGAGCAAAATGACAAATAGTTAATTTGTATTTGTGTCACGATTCAAATAGTAGCTGTGTTTTACGGGGGTAACAAATTTATTATTTATATTTTTACATTAAAATTGTATAAGGTTGTAACATCTAGAAGGAAATCTTTTGTTAAACCTTCAACATAATAAACCAAATCTCAGAAAATCTAACGTATTGAGAGCTCGTATATAAAACATGGTTTTATTTTGGGTACCGTCTTTTATAGTTCTTATTGTTAAAAAGGACGTTTATTAGCCCATGTTAGAGTACATTAGCTTAAAGCCCATACAAAACAACGTTGTACGGATGAAGTTGTTTATACGTTCGCACACGGAGCTAATGTTAAGCCAAAAATTCAATGTGTGTACTAGGACTGTCTAATGGTTGTTTATCTATATCCTACTGTCTAGACTGTGATGACGCAAGAAGTTGTGTGTAGTATGTAAAAGACTGTATTGTAAACTAAGGACAATATGCATAATATTTACAAGCTTAAAGAGAAGTTGTGTTTTTTTTGTCAATGATACTTAATGGATGTTGAAGAAACATCCAAAACTTTGAAGAAAGCTATTAATTTGTCACAGAGCTTGTATGAATTGAAATTAATTTCACTTGTATATATAATAAATGTTAGTGTAAGCAAAGTTATTTTTCATTATTTTGTTCGTTAATTTTAAACCCTACGAACTAAAACTACCTAGATCGTTTTGATGGAAATAAAAAAGCCCGAAGTTCATTCCTAGACCAAAAGCATAACAAAATACTACAGACCTAAAAGCATTCACTTATAATGAATGATTAGAATTACTATTGACAAATGGACAGGTATTAAACTACTACATTTTAATACAGTTCAGGCACAAACCCTATTTAAGGACATTCTATCACGCACCACACACCACGCAGCTGTTCATTAAGGAATTTAGTAATATGCACACACGATAAGAACTGTCGGCCGTACTTAACTGGTCTGAATTAGGTACTGTTATCTTTACGGATATGAGTAAGATTACATGTGCTGGTATATAGGTGACATGATGATTACTATGTTAATTGTGTCAACACATTTGCATGCCAAAGCTAAACAGCCACATGTTAGTCTTGCGAACATTGAACCCCATAACATGTTCATTGTGTAAGATCCAACATGTACACGCAATATTGTAAACGGCTACATCAGAAGATGAACTCAGATGTGGGGTTTACTGCAAAACCTTATAAAATCGAAAATGTAACCACGCAGTGTTATACTTGTAGTATAACAATTCTTATGCGTTATATTGAATTGATTAATGAATATCTGATGGTGTTCCCACTTTGTGTACATCAAATTAAAACCTTTGATTGGCCTATTCTAGAATGTGACAAAAACCATTTAGATCTTGGCCTGATATGTTTTTTAAGATGATTAATTTCAACAGTGTAAATACATACAAGGTTTTAAACAGTAATAACTCAAATTCAGGCTCTTTATTCAAAAATGTATTATTGAACCAAACTATTTATTTGTTTTATCTATAAATTAGGTATAAACTATGCAAAGAGCTAGGCTCAAAGTTTGATCGTGTCTAGTTTAAAACAATGTACAATAAAACAAAAGTTAAAAGTACGAATTATGGTCGACGCTGGAATTGAAACAATAAATTACGTTCCTTTGTGCTTTATACATTCCTTTGTCAATGTCAGCTTATTGTTTTCAGATTCACCAACATTTGTTTGCTTATGTAATCTGATATATAGCGGACGTGCCTCATAGAAATGTGTATCATGTAGAGTTTTCGTTAGTTTTTAACTTTTGTAATTATTTTTATCTGGAATATTTTAGATTATTAAATGTTATAAAACATAATGTTGCATGAGTAAAGACGTTAAAACATTTGAATAGATATGTTGTTAGTCATAAACAAACGAGCTCTCAAGATACGAGTACAGTATGTATGTGTGTAACTAACAGCTCTTTTCACAAGAACTACGTCACAAGTTTCTCGGTAAGCTAACCACTATAATAATTCTGGTTTTATACGTAGAGATTTACAAAATTAAAATAAAATTTCAATATTGAAGCAAAATTGCAATAAAACGTGCAAACGTTTGTGATATTGTACTTTTAGAGACATAACTGAACAACGTATAATTGGTAGTGATCAGATACCAGTAGCACTAAAACAAATCTTAATTGAGAAAACTTCAGTTTATTGACAGATGTTATGTCTAATAACTTAAACATTCATACAAAGGATACTTCTATGTTTGCTTTGCTTCACTACGATCATATTAAGCATTAAATGTGTTATGTGTGATATTGTTTCTAAAAATGCGCTGGCTTTAAATGACCAGTTAAACTGAAAAGGGGCTTTGGGTATAAACCACGGATACGAGGGTCATAAAGTACCCTTGGCGACCTGCCACTGTTTGGCCACTGCCCGCAATATAAACCTCTAATTCTCGTAGCTTGTTTTATTTAGTTTCAGGTTACTTTAGTTCAGGATCGTTGCATAAAATGCAGTTACTAAAAGATATTGGAACACAAAAGTTTCTTTTAAACACATTTAGTTTTATGTTTAAACCCTACTTATATTCAAAGGTATGGTTTTAATATCGACACTAAACGGTATGCAACATACGAGTACAGTATGTATGTGTGTGTAACTAACAGCTCTTTTCACAAGAACTACGTCACAAGTTTCTCGGTAAGCTAACCACTTTAATAATTCTGGTTTTATACGTAGAGATTTACAAAATTAAAATAAAATTTCAATATTGAAGCAAAATTGCAATAAAACGTGCAAACGTTTGTGATATTACTTACTAGAGACATAACTGAACAACGTATAATTGGTAGTGATCAGATACCAGTAGCACTCAAAGAAATCTTAATTGAGAAAACTTCAGTTTATTTACCAGATGTTATGTCTAATAACTAAAACATTCATACAAAGGATACTTCTATGTTTGCTTTGCTTCACTACGATCATATTAAGCATTGAATGTGTTATGTGTGATATTGTTTCCCTAAAAAATGCGCTTGGCTCTAAATGACCAGTTAAACTGAAAAGGGGCTTTGGGTATAAACCACGGATACGAGGGTCATAAAAGTACCCTTGGCGACCTGCCACTGTTTGGCCACTGCCCGCAATATAAACCTCTAATTCTCGTAGCTTGTTTTTATTTAGTTTCAGGTTACTTTCGTTCAGGATCGTTGCATAAAATGCAGTTACTAAAAGATATTGAACACAAAAGTTTCTTTTAAACACATTTAAGGTTTATGTTTAAAACCCTACTTATATTCAAAGGTATGGTTTTAAAATCGACACTAAACGGTATGCAACATACGAGTAATGGTTCGTAATTCGCTTGCATGAAAGTCGTGAACAACAAACACAGTTTTCACGGTAAGTCTTCAAAGTGTGTCATTCATGGACGTGAAATGCAATTAGTCATTAAACATAAATTAACACTCGCTTATTTATGAGAGGAGAAACGCTTTACTGTGAAGCAATAGTACCCCTTACATGCGTACAACAATCCATCAGAACATACTACGAGACAACGTCTGAAACTCATTATTTTCATGTAAGTTTTAAAATGTTTAATAATTTAGATATACATTTAAGGAAAATGATTATGAAGATGTGGGCTACTTTTCGTTGCTGTTGCTCTCACTTTTTGCTGTCATTGTGATAAAAGTATATCCTTAAAAGAGATTAATGTTAAAAGGTAGCTCTGAAATGTGTGTTTGTTATTCAGCCAGGATGACAGCTAAAGCATGGATGTGTATACTTGCTTTCATTGCTGTACAAGGCAGCACTAAGCAGACTGCTGAAGCTGTGAATATGTGCAATTCTACACTCATCAGCAAGATCTCGGCCTTCTGGCAAGCCAATGGAGGCACTCCGACCAACCTTATTCAAACTGTACGTTATTTTGTTGTCTGCTTAACCATGTGGTAACTATTACCACTCCCAATAGGTTATTTGAATACACTTATTTTGTTATATTTGTAGTACCCTGGCATAAGTGGTCGAGGATAACTTATGACAAAATAAACAATTTTAATAAAGAAACAAACTATCACATTTCATATGGCCGGATTTAAAAGAAATGCCAGTAAGTTTGTCGTGTAAGTATAATGGTTGGCGTGTATATAGACGCATGTAATTTTCAAGCATTATTTACAGTAAAAATTGAAAGAGACCCAGTGGAAACATTTGTTTTCTTAATGTTATGGACGTTTTACCAAACCTGGCATCTTCAATTAACTTGTTTCTATCATTATTACAGTAGTAACTAAACCTTGACAAATAAGTTTCAGTTTTCTTCTAATAAAATGAACTGCTTTAAAACAAATTAACTCAAAAAGAGGTTTACTTCTAAAAAATCAAATAACTCTAAAAACATATGTAAAGTTAATTTAGTAATTTGATTATATATAAAAAAAACATATTAACCTGTAATATTATTTATTTTACATAGACCAGTTTTATCATAGGCCATCTTCCCGCGTGTAATTACAATCCATACAATGTTTATACAATGTACTTACTTGCGGGAAAATGGCCTTAAGGTGGAAACCAGTTTATGTAAAATAAATGAAACTAAAGGGCACTGTGTATCTTTTTCTTTATTATTACATAAAAGAAAACTTTTCAAAACTTTACAGCCTGAGTAAAACCTTTTAAAAAGAAACATTTAATTTTAATATAATTAGTAAAGAAGGATTTTTATTGCTAAAATATCATCCTACAACTCATAACTACTTTCTTCCACGAAGAAACGTTACTTCTATTAACTCAAAGTTTGTGATGCGGATGTTTTCTGAGTATTCATACTCAGAGTCATTTCATACTCTTGAGTACTCTGGTTTTCAACGGTTTTAGAAATATTTACACGTTTATATTTACCAAGGTTAAGAGAACGAGCCCAGAAAACTTGTCTTGGTTGACCAGTCTCTACTTTCCCAATCAAGACGACATCAGTTGTGCTTACACTATCTTCGCAGACGACGGGTATATTCTGTTCACCCATCTCAAGAACAGGTAAGTGAACTGTCTTGAACATACAGATATGTAGTTTCTGGACGTTATTAGCTATATTTTTTACATTTGTGTAGTTATATTACAACACAAACAATAAAATAATACAATTTACAATTAAAACTTGTAAAATTATACTTACATACACTTTTTTCTAAAGACTATTCATTTGAACTCAAAGTTCATTTGACGCCATAATGGATAGTAGTAAAATATTTCAACGACTTTGCACTTTTAGAAACTTCTACAAAAAGTGTTATTTAATTTAATCCTATATTTTAAACTTTACATTGAAATGTACTGAACAGTATTGTGAATTTTACAGCACAATTAGTGGTCGCTTCATAAAGCAGCAGGAAAAGGAAGGCTATCTGATCAATCCCGGTAAGTTATATCACATCAATCGTACTATTGGGTTTTGCGTGAACACGTAGTTGAAATTGTTAATTTTAAATAATGACAGGACTGTTCTCAGAAAATAAAATTAGATAACATTTCAGCTGTACGTGTATGCTATCGTTAAATATACAACTCATTTTTATCAGTACTCAAAAATTAGAACAGAGGTCTAATATTGGATTAAATAAGAGTATAAACTAATATAGCAGGAGAAATATTTAATTACTTTTTTTACCAGAAACAAAATTAAATATTGGTTTTATGAACTTCCAAATTAGTGAATAGTTTTATCAGTACCAATAAAAGGTAAATAGGCTAAACCGTTAACAATGTTTGCTAAGTTTTGGTCAAACTATTAGGTTATTGACTTAAAAGTGTAGTATTTTTAGTCAGTTTAACAGCCCGAAATGGGTTAACTGTGTTTTAATGTTAACGTTATCTGCGTCATGCTTGTAGTGTTAATTGTTTGGATGGTATAAGTCAAAACTGGCTTCGAATGACCTGGTTATTACCAGTGACAGATAAAAGAGAAATTACAATTAATTGTCTGGATTGCATCAAAAAAAAAACAGATCTAATAAAGAACAAAAAGACTATTATGCAACAACATTTTAAAATATTTTGTGTTTGAGGCTACGAATTAACGTTCAGAAGATACTAAGAGAAATAATGACTAATTAATGTCCTTACTAAAAATATGTTTTTAATTTTTGTTGTTGTTAAAACTCTTTTAGAGCTCAAACACATTGAAACCGCATTAATGTTATCAATCTTATTTCGTTGGTTTAAGATACTGGAGATAAGAGGTACTCGATCATATTGGATGACTGTGGAGTCACAGCTTGGTACAGATGCAATGAGAAAGGTAACAAAGTCTTGTAAGCAATGTGTCACCTAGTTATAACTTACTTGAAGAGAGCCGGCAGGTGAGGTAACCAGTCCAGTCCAGTTAGCAAATAACACGTATACCAATGGAAACAATACGGGCTATGTTTAAATCTATGTACGCTTTTAATGTGTCTGAGGAAGGTTTCAACCAAAGCTCTCCCAACATGTGTCTCTAGCAGTTATAAACCAAAACGTGCAATGATTCTCATATTATCTACAGTTCTGAAAATTAACATGTAACGAAATCGTGGCTGCCTTAAGTTGGTAAACATCAAACTTTAAAGAGTTGTAGTTTTGTTTTTAGTCAATCGTTTAGGATTAGGTAAGTGGCGTTGTTCAATACTAAAGAACAACTGTAATTGCAGTTTTCTCAAAATATAAAAACACGGTAAACTATTCTGCAAAATGTAATAGTGAACATTACTTACTTGATATAAAAATAAAATAATTTGTATATAACAGAAATTCTAAGATAAATTTTCGTGATGGTAAGCAATTTAAATCCTTAAAGTACTCATAAAGCTTATTACTCAATAAATCATTACACTTATATCACTGAATTTCGCTTCAAAAAAATAATTGATATTTGAATGTCTAAAGTTAAAAAATAGGAGAATACGTATGATTGAAATTTATAAATGTATATATGTCTTACTGTCTACTCACCGTGTGGTTAGTAACCATTTAATATTTGTTTTAAGTTAAAAAAGCGCATTACATGGGAAAAATAAAATATCCAGCTCATGCAAGAAATTCAAACGTTTAGGGTCTAGCGTAAAAGCACATAGTTTAATTGTTTAAAGAAATATACTAAATATTGTTAATTGTAGCTATTTGAAAATGATTATTCTTGTATGTTTTACTATCCTTTTTCATTTCCTTTTAATTGGTGTTCAGCTTGTTAAAAACTAGACAAACAGGTTTGTTGTGTCCAACTTAAATACTGTAATCTCGTAGTTCCAAATACATCTCAGTAGAGTTGGATTAACTTTGAAAAAAGTAAAAACAAACCTAAATATGTTTTCTTTTAGGTCCTGAAGGAAGTCCGGAGTGTGGTCTCTTGTTGGCCAGGGGGTTCAGCAAGGACGCAGTCAAAAGGGCCATTCAGGTTTTGGCAGATTTTGGAGTAGACATCACCACTGAGTTCAACTTTTGTTGTAACCCTTGTTATCATTGAGTCAACCTGCCCTGAAACAATACATTGCTAATATTTATGTATTTGCTAAAACAACGAACTATGTTTGGCTTGAGTTTGATTTAAATTACTTTCCGTACATTTTAAAGTGTTTAAAGTATTAAAATTATTTTGCGAACTACCATTGTAGTACGTGTTTTTCTTTGAAGCTCTACACACCAGTATACTCGTAGACGCAGAGTCACACGTGTAACACATCTTGTGTTAAATGCGCGTTATAATAAGTTATATGCGATATGAAGTGCATATTTTGTGCAATTAAAGCCAAACTAAAATGATTTGTAGTATAAAAACAGTTATTGATGGTTGAAAATAAATAATAGCGTGATTACCTATAATTTCATCACTAGGTCGTAAAGTGAATAAGTTTTAACCGAGCTCAAGTGAATCGTCCGTGGCGTGGACTAGAACGTTAAATGAGCTCGGATCAAAGACGAGTGATGAACGATATTTTTGTCATGATACAAATAATAATGAAAATAAATGTTTTAGTACTATAAGTAAAGTAAACTAAAAGTCAAGACATTTGAATCCAGCAGGCTAGATTATATAGTTTTGAAGAAACAACTGATACGCACTGGTTTACTATTAGTCAGTTTAAAAATACGGTTGATGCCCATCCCACAAAAGATCCTTAGAATGATCTGTTTGTCCCTAGGGAGTAAAATATAATCAAATAAAGCTTTAAATCCAAGGAAATAAAAGTACAATAATTTTAGCACGTCAATATTTGATCTAAAGCAGTTGTTTAGAAGCAAAGTTACAGAAAATAGGTTTTAATGTAAATAAAATCTATAATTAATAACATTAATTAAATAATTTGATATACTGGGCATACGCTAGCCAACCTTTTCATCTGCAATCCTGACTATTAGTCAGGGCGCTGGTGACAAATTGTAGGTTTAGGGGAAATTAGACGAACTTTAGTACTTGACTTCTAAGCACTAGACTTAAGTGAGAAACCCATCATTTCCTGTTAACAGTCTGAAGGATAAGAAAACACCCTAAAATGATAATTCAGATTATTCGTACTGTTTGTTCCAAATCGTATATAAAACTGTTGAACCATTCAACAGTAGAAACATTGAAGACTGCTAGAATTGAAGACTGCTATGATTGAATTCAGGTACACTATCGTATTCCGTGTATTCG
Source organism: Matsumurasca onukii (assembly GCA_018831715.1). Classification (NCBI taxonomy): domain Eukaryota; kingdom Metazoa; phylum Arthropoda; class Insecta; order Hemiptera; family Cicadellidae; genus Matsumurasca; species Matsumurasca onukii. Next base: position 54,266,850 of record CM032062.1, read on the forward strand.
CCGGATTGTTACCTCATACCATGACTATGTGGCAATTGTAGAGGAGTTGTGTAGAACCGAGTTGGGAGATTGGATTTCAACAAAACAACAAACAGTTCGCTTTTAATGGGAACTTGACACTCTCTGTGTGTCGACATGTCAATACTACAGTATATCACTCCAGTGGTTCATTCGAGTAGATCGACTCCAGTGAAACTGTCTGGTCGGATTTTATTTTCATTGTGTTTATTGTTATACTGTGTGTTAAGAGGTGAACTCTATTTAGGGTGAATTCCGCTAAGTAGTACTTGTCTTAGTCCGTTTGTGAATCACCTGTTATACTCGTATGTAACAAAAAAGTGCTTTTGAAATGATAAGCACGTTACTTCAGAGTCAACATAGCTCAAACAGAGATACATTTAAGCCGATTACTATTAACCCAAAACCTGATAGTCGTCGGACTAATTTCAAATTATTGTCACTAATAATATTATTATTGTCCAATACAAATTTAGTTTATTTTTAAAATTTACAATGAAAAAGATTAGTTTAAAAATATTTTAGAGTGGTTCCATGTCACATTGTGAGGGAACCAAAACACTGTGAGATTTATTAAATAAATTTCCTCGAATGAGACACTGCACGAGTTCAGCGCCTGCAGTTTCTAAACTGCAATACCCGCACTACATGCCTGTACTATTTTTGCGGTAAGCGTCGTGAGATCTCTTCAAAGCATATCACTAGAGAAGACCGGTGTTTTTCTATGTTTATGTTCGCGAATTTCGATATACGCGTTCAACTTATTTTGTCTATGATACGTTGCCATTTTTATTTTCAAACTATACTATTCTTTACCAACGAAAATAAGTTTTCGTCTGTTGCTATCTGACAAAAGGTCCCTGTCCATTTTGAGTGGTATGCCAACACCGGGGACATTTTAAATGCAATAAATTCGAATCTTGTGAATAAGCAAGACGCTTTGAACGTATTCCTCAAACGTTGTGTTAACAATAATTAACTTAGTACGCGAAACAAATAAAAAAGTGTTGTCATAACGATTGATCCATTCTTTTGTGGACTGAGGATTTCTTTAGTTTAATATTTCATGTTTAACAACTTAAATATGACATGTTTTATAAATTGTTAAATACCAACTTTCAACTTTACCTGAACATTAATTTTTATATTACTTCTAAGTTTCATCGAAATTGAATCAGTGACATAACCGGCACGCAGCCACAAGCGCTACACTACGGTGAATCTTAGCGAATTTCCAATAAAACAGAATCTATATTAAATTGGATTACATTTGTGTATAAAGTATTAGCAATTTTTTGAAGTAAATATTCAAACTGAGCTCTTCCCAGCAACTGCCGCTTCTTAATTGTTTCTTAACTCGGTTAATATATTTTAAAAGTATTCCAGAACTACTTTGAATTAAAACATTTAATCAAAAGACAAATAGTGTTTTAATATTTGTAAACTTTACAGTCACGTGGTTACGTTACTGGCGAACTTACTGGCGTACGATGCTATTCATTTCCGTACGATGCTATTCATTTCCATGCGATGCTATTCATTTCCGTGATGTTTTTCATTTCCGTGTAAGGCTATTCATGTCCGTGCGGTGCTATTCGTTTCCGTACGTTTTCTTTTTCATTTTTCGTGCAATACTATTAATTTTCTAGCGATTCTATTCATTTCCTAGCTATGCTATTCATATCCTAGCGATGCTATTCATTTCCGTTCGAAGGTAGTTAATTACGTACGATGCTATGCATTTCCGTACGATGCTATTCATTTCCTAGCACTGTTATTAATTTCCTAGCGATGCTATCCATTTCCGTATGATGCTATTCATGCCATCCTCATTGTAAGATCCAGACCCGGGACCATGAAATGAGCACCGAAATTACAAAAGACGTAAGCTTAACAACAATGAATTGTGTAGACTCTGCATTTTTCTTAACCCAATGCTTGTTATAATTATTTTTAATAAATTAAATAATTAATAGGTAAAATACAAGCAAAACTTGAATGATGGATTCTGTTAAGTTAAAATGGAATACGCAAATATTAATTATGTCAGACTAACAACCAACTGACGTCTATATTAATGCATATTAATGCATTTTATATGAATCCTTGTTCAAGGTAAGTTTAACATATTGGTTAACGTTTTCAACTTTGTTTTCTCAACCGTTATTTAAACGGTTTTAAAGGTTATGAGGTATAAAAAATATAGATTGTACCTAGTAGACTTTTTATTATCTTATTATGTCTTAAAATTATGTATTCAACAACTGGCATTAGCCAATTTATACGACCTCACATGATTTGAACATTCAAAGCAATTATGGCTTCAAGTGGCATTTATCATCTTAGTTCAACTTGCTTTGACATGCAAAACACTCTAATGTCATACGTAGATACTAGGTAGTGACACGTATAGTTCAAGGCATTGTTGCTCCCCTTCATGTGGATGTTACATGTTCTAAATTTAGCTATTGAAACTAAATTAACAATAATTTAGTTTGAACTTCATTGATTATAAACTCGGTTGCTGTGTGTGGAGTCAAAAATTGAAAATAAACTATTGTTTATAAATTAATAACTAAAAGTACTCACGGTTAAGCCAGTGAAATTTGTTAAATTTGATATTTCATAGCTTAACGGATGGATATGCAGAAAGTTTGGTTCGACTCCTGAAAATATTAACATTGAGATTTGTCCGTGAGTACTCTGCACTTCTAAAGCCAGTAATGATTTATTTCCAATCAAGCCAAAAATTTTCAAAGTTACAAAAGCTACGCACTAAATTCTTTTACAGAACCCTTCCGTAAGTGTTATATGACAACAATTCCGTATATTTAAAACAACACTGGTCACTGGGCAGCTTGCGTTGATTAATTTTAGTTTAGGCCATTTCATTTTCAAATATTTGTGTTATTTTTAGGATATTTTTCACTTGAAGACGTTATCAGATTCTATATAGAGGAACCTCGTGTTCTTACTGTTCACTAAGAAAGAGCTATCGAAAACTACAGGATTTTAACCTTGGGAATTCTACAGTCGTCAACAACTTCAAACAAAGGATTATTTTAAAAAATAATAATTTATATTGAATTGAGAGTTAAATATTAGTTTACAATATAAATTATTTTATATTGTTACCCTAATACATTTAAAACCAGAGATTTTCTGTTGTTACTATAAAAGGCAACCTTATAAATGGCTCACAAACAGTCAGATTGTTAGATAGCAAGTGAGAGTAAGGAGATACAGCTAAGACACAGCTAAGAGTCTGCTAAAGAATAACGGCCTGACTCAGGTCTTAATATCGAGTAGGCACGTTCCAGAGAACATTCACATTTGTCTTTTAACAACTTAATCCACTTTCTGTCTAAGTAACGAGCAAATACTTTCACAATTGCCCGTACCTTACATTAGTGACTAGCATACGGTATACTCTGTCAGTGTGGTGCTACTAAAGTGACAAACTATATCAGCTCGCAATTTTGTTTTAAGTCATTAAACTACTAATTAGTAACTTACTTTTAGTGAGGCACCAGTGCCAACAAAGCATACCAACCATGGGGTATAAGGGTGAGAGAATAGTCTGGGATCCTCTCTTAAGAAAATTGGACTAAAATGCGGAATTCGAGGCACTTTTTGTAAACCCTTTTTTCAATACCTTTTTTCTGAAAATATTGCTAAGACTTTTTCAATACCTTTTTTCTGAAACTATTGCTAAAACTGGCACCTCACTAAGGTAAAATAGAGTAAGGATCCAGTAGTTTAGTTTTAATTCTCATTTACAGCTATAGTAGTTAACTTATGGGGGGTAAAAACATATGTCTGAACCAAAAAGCGTATTTATGTGTTTTGGAACGTGGTGGAGTTGACCACCCGCCCCTTTTTACGCTAAGTGTATAATTTCGTACAGCGTATTACACCTCGTATGCATGTTCTGATATCGGTTCCAAAGTAACACATTTTTAAATTTATACATGAGCTTAAAACAATAAATATTATTCAAACTATCCGAAGCGAGGCATCATGATCATAACAAGTCTTTACTTAGATTTGTCGGTAACACTCACAATAACAGCTGAAAAGTCTCAAAACTAGTTTTAATTTGTACTTTGTCACCAATAAAGACGTATTGTATGGTTATTGATCGTACATGTTTAAGAGCTTAACCTTTGCAAAAACTGTCTACCTGTTGCAGTGTCTTAATTGCGAACAAATACAAGGAAGAGGCGATGTGGGTGGAAGAAGAATTGCTATAGAAAACAAAAAAATAATACTTTTGTTGTTATACAGTATTTATATTGAATATTGTTTTATACTGCCAAGATGATGGCTTTAATTAAACATTCGCAAAATATACATTTTGAAACTGGGTACACTATGCTTATTTTTCTTTGAACTCATATAATAATAACATCAAAAACACATGTTTAACCCTGTAAATAGTAATTCTTAAATGTTCTAAAACTCTACGCAATGACGTATTAATGCAGTTGCACCAATAACGTACCTTTCAGGTTTAATTCTTTTTACTTCTTTGAGTAACGGAAATGATAACTAACCTGGTACAAAATGAAATTGTCTCCAAATGATACCCCTGATAGTTTTGATACTATGGGCTGAAGTTTTAACTTATCAGAAGTTTGTGCCCAAAAGGTCGAATTGTTCTGTTGACATTTGCACAGAATGTTACATTCTAACGTTATTGAACCGTTAACGAATTACACTGGAAACAATAGACTTTTAGAAAAATGGCATCCCAACTTGGTTCCTTATTTAAGTTGAAGGAAAAACTAAAATTAAGAACCACTAAGGCTTGAAAAATAAATAGCACCACCAATTGGATAAAGCCACAAAAGCATGATTATGAGTAAAGAAAATGGTCCCTTTAGTACTGCCAATTTTTACAAAAGGAAGATCGAAGTACCCTAAGTCGAACAGATTAAGGCCAAACGTCACTGTAAACGAAGATACCGTAAAAATTTTGTAACCTGGCAATAAGAAAACAAAACCTTCAACCAGAAGCACAAAAATCGCAAATGCGATTTGAAGCTAACATGCGATTGTTAACAATTCAAAATAAATCATTAGGTTCAATCGAAGAAATAGCTCTTTGACCTTTATTTATTTTAAATTAACTAGCTTCTCGTATCATAATATCCCCTGTCTAAATAAAACTGTAATTAGTAATTTCCAGAGTAGGGAGGATGATTGTGCAGGAGGGCTGAACAGCCTGGCAAAAGGACAATTATTGTTTATCATGTCTTTGAAGATAGCGATTTGGAAGTCGGCTCTTTCGACTCAGAAATTGCTCTGGACAAATTGCAGCGCCGACTCTCAAATGCCATGCCATTTTCTCTCCGGCAAAATGTACATGGATCAACGTTGCCTACACTAGTGGTGCGGCTGGGTTTAAAGCCTTTTATAGCCAGTCCAATATTTCACTATCGAAATGAAACATTCAAGTCATAGTGTTACGATTTTAAGACAACATGGTTGCGTGGGAATTTTCAACGCATTGTGTAAACAAGAAATTGAAGTTCCATTTTTAAAATTTGCAAAGTTTGGTCAGCCAGTGATTAGCGCATGCGTTTATAGTTAAATTATTACAAGTGATTTTAAATTTAAAGTTATTTTCCTATTATTTTCATTAAACAAATTTTTGAAGTCGGTTCAAATTTTTATAAAAAATTATTTTTAGAATTTAAACTAGTTAATAATCTAAAACATTTGTTTTTCAACAATACAAATACAACTGAACATCGCTATCTTCCCTTTTTTAATTGAGTCTAAAAACCCCTGCTGCAACTTTCGTTGTCTTTCATTACCAGTTCTTTCAATGACATTACTTTATAATCAGTTTTCCAATATGTACCAGACTGATATGTAAATGTATGAATGCTGACGGTTTTTATTTTGAATAATCATACATTTTTGCAACGAAAAACAATATATTTCATTAACCTCAATAATATATAAATATACAATGAAAAACATTCGTAGTTAATATTGTTTATACATTATTTGAGACACTCTGTATGTATACTGTAGATATTGCGCAAAGCTGCACTTAATAAAAAACAAAACAACTATTGGTCAAATTAATACCAAGGTTTATGCTGTATTGAATATGGATGCAATACAGATCGTTGACAGGTTTGATGAATTACTTGCTTATCTGTGTCAGCCGTTCCGTTGTAATATCTACTCTATCTTAATATCATCAACATAATCTTGATGTTGTCACTTTCATGGGGAAGAATTTTCAAAAAGGTTTCAAGTTTATTGATACAATGAAATTCAATATGGTTATATCCTAAAGAATTTATTAAATATTATTGACTTCCTTAAAACGCTTCTTTTTTTTAGGATCCGACCCTTTTTTATTTTTTATAGCAAAACAGTTAAACAGCCACTCTCTACACAAGCTTGCCTTGTATTGTCTATTACTGTTTCTTAATAATTTAATTATGTATTACCTACAGACCTGTCAAAACTAACTACAGTAGTTTTTTGCTTCTAACGATTTGTTCAGTTTTAACTACTTTCAAACTTTCTAAAATAAAACACTTTAGTTTGCAAAAGATCTTTTGATTACCAAAATATTATGAGGGTTGTTCAATAAAGACTGAGACTGGTTCTATAAATCGTTCATCGTTTAATACTAACCCACAGTAATTTTCACCTTCAATGTACTCCAACCAGTGAAATACACTTATCCCAGGGCCTCTGGCATGCCTGGAAAACGTGAGAGAAGCCATATTTTGACATATTCTCCAGAACCGCCTCCAAAGCCTTTACTGCATCCTGTTCCGAGTCAAAACGACATCCCCTCAGTTCCTTTTTGCAGTAGGGAACTAAACAAGTCACCGGGTCTTAGGTCAGGACTATAAGGTGGGTGGGGAACGGTCCTTACGTTTCGTTTGGCCAAATATTCACAATGTTTGCAACATGATGAAGTGCATTGTCATGATGAAGTTTCCAGTATCTCTAAGTTCTGGACGCTTTCGAGAGATGTGATCATTAATGTAGCCAAAAATGGTTTGTAGTACTCTCCATTGATTGTCTGTCCAAGTTGATCTAAATGAGTGTACACCATCCTTTATGGTAATAAAAACATTAATTACCACAGCATTGTTAGCAGATTTAGTTTCTTCAGTGATAGCAGTAATTGGAGCACCAGTAAGGGGTCTCTACAACTAAGGGTCTTTTCTGCCCTCCTTAAAACCTTTTACCAGTAAACACAGGAAACACGAGACATTGCGTCATACCTCAGCAAAGTTTGCTTTATGTCTTCATAGGGTTAGTGGCAGTTTTGATGAGTCCAACACAACAAATTAATCGCGTATCGTTGTTCGCACAAACTTGACATGATAAAAAGTTGAAGGCGGCACGTATCAAGTTGATGTTCAACGAGCACTGATGACTTCGTGATGGAGATGACCCGATTCAGTTACTGGTGGTAAATAATACGGTTCTTAGGTATAGGAAAAACCTGAAGTCATGTCTTATCGAAGCAGTTTGTGAGAATCCCAGGCTAAGTCTCAGTCTTTATTGAACAACCCTCGTATTTACAGAGACTACGCTAAACAATTTTGGCCAACACGCATCAAAGCGCTTTAGCGTTGCTGGCGTGAGTTAAGCAAATTTCCTTTGCAATAATTATGTTACTCTAATTCGCTAATTGTAAGTCTAGTTCGCTACTCTCACAGCCTCACTTCGTATGATGTATTGGTATTTCGCCAGCTTCCCTTTTCCTCAGCTCCTGTATGATAGAAACTTCAAGTCTGTCACAGTTCTTAGTAAAAGTCATATCTGACGATGCTTTTTTAGGTGAAACGTGCCATATATTTTTCCTCGGATCAGAGGTATATTTAAAATCTTCAATTTTATCTCTTTATGTTTTTAATCTTAAAAATGGTCTATTCAGCATCAATGTACAGAGTAACCGTTTGCAGAGTGTACAGGGTGACAACAATTTCAGACCGGCCTTTTGAACGATAAAAACTAGAGACACCGAATCATTTCTTTTGAATCCTAGTGAGTCCTCCCCGTGATGATCACTGGTCACTAATTATCGCAGTACCTAAGTTTAAAGGAACATATTTCTCTTCAACTTTATATTTTACTTTAACATTTCAAGATTAGACAGAAAAATACAAAGTAATTTATATTATCGTTGTTATAAACTAAGGCAATGTTCATAATATTGAGGTAGTCAATTTAACAGAGTGCACTGAACAGATAAGCAAGTGATTCATCAAAGCTGTCAAACGTCTTGATCAAGTTATAACTCAATAGATACTAAGAGTGTTAATCGAAATTTGACAGTACTTCTAATATTTGCCTGAATTGAAACAAAATTGATTACAAATGGGGAACGTTCCCCCTTTTAAAACACATGTGGTACACTATAGAAACAGTACTTATGATTCGGCTTTAATTAAGCTTCATATACACATCAACGAGACATGTAGGCTATACCAAAACTATTGGACTTAAATAGCGGCAAAAAAATATTTCATGCTCACATGTTAGGTACACAGTCATGAATGTGTATATTAAGTTTGAACCATTTTATAGCATAAGTTTTTTGTTAAAAACACCCGGCAATTTTTTAGAGGTTGCTTCCCGTGTACTTACTTGTACTTTGCTGGTTAACTAACTTAGCGTAGAAACTTTTAAAGGACCGTTTGTACGAAATTTAGTGAAAATCAGACCGAACATATTGCACATGCCAGGATATTTTATAATAGGTAAAAATTAAAGGATAACTAATAACGAAACCTCCGGTTACCAGATAACCAGTAACTCTTTTATTATTATGTATTTATCTCAGAAAACACAACTTTCTTTGAAACTCCGTTGTCTATGTTTCTAGATAAGATGCAACGAGATAATATAGATAAAGACATATCGAGATAAGTCTATTAGAATGTGAAATTCCAGCAAGATCAAATACCTAGTTTCTAGAAGGGATTTTACGGTGGTTTCAATACTTTAACTTGAATGGAGGATAATTATTTTATTTATTGAATATTTGATAAGAAACAACTGAGTTTCGAGGAAATATGTGTTAAAAAACAGGCGTATTACCACTATCTCGGATTGCCATGATTTCTAAGAAACTACGCTATTTGATACGTTTACAGTTTTCCCGCCATACAAGTTAAAGTACAATAATGTACAACTGCTCACACTTCAAACACCATAACCTCAGTTTCTTGATTGTCATTATGTTGTAAATAACCAATAACTTGGTCGTTGACAACTATTTTTGGCTGAAATTTAACTTGAACTGTTTTTATTTTACATTTTAACATAATAGATTTTCTTTTAAAACATGCACGTCATAAAAAATTGTTTAAAACCAAGTAAAAATACGTTAGTTTAAACAACCTAACTAGTTCTTAGATACAATATAACTAGGTGAAAAGCACACTTCAGAATGTCAATACAAATTTTAATGGAAAGTTAGGAAACCCGGGTAGTACTTTGTATGATTAGTTTATAAGTTAAAGTTCTTAAGAAACAACATTCCTTCATTATTTACTAGTGTTAAACTCATTGAATTCACTCAAAGATTGTATTAGTAAAAAGGACTTAATGTTGTGGCTTTGGTAGAGTAGTAAAACTAATTTACGTTGTAAAAACAAAAGTAATGTCGACACGTTTTAATAGTTTAGTTTTGCTTAGTATTACTGTATACAGTTTATTACTTTGAACAATGGCCTGGTTGTTATGTTATCATACTCGTATAGTTACCAAACGAGGTGAAAGTATGGTTATGGTGAAGTACGAGTTTAAATATTTGTCCTACACCTAGTAAATATTTACTTGATTCCATAAATGAATTTGTTTCGCCTCTTAATGGTTTTAATATCTTCGAACTTTTCACACTCACATGGAAATAATCTGTGCCACTGTAAGTTTTAGTCATATTGAAGCAATACGTTCATTACAAAAATATTAATACGATTTTTCAGTGATTTATTGTGTGTTCCAAACTTGCTTTTTAATGTTATATATATACAGGGTTTCCCAGAACTCTCTGGAATAATTTTATATACAATTCTTCCTGTGGTTAAGACAAACAAATTTAAATACTCGTATATACTTATATTATTTTATACGGGTCGGGCGGGTCGGCCTCTCGCGAAGAAGGAGAGCCGTACATCGGTTGGCAGGAGTCGGAGCCACTTTGTCGAAAGTCGAGTCAAGATTTTGGTCGGAAAAGTTGTCCGACTACGAAAGTGAGTTTATGGAATTTTCAGGGTTGGTACAGTGGGGAATTAGATCATAAGTCAAAAGTGAAAAATTCGACAATTTTGGAAAATATCGGTTTGTGGGAAAGTGTTATCGCTAATAACGTCTAAACGTTTGAATTGGAGAATAAGGAAATGTATGAAGAAATCAATTGTTTCCTACTACTTATTAAATAGCATTGACACTTTAAACACACAAAAACCGATTCCTGATTTTTAAACTACCATTCGACAAGCATATTGTAATAGCTTCTTTCTTGAGTCTTGTATTACTAATATGCTTTTACATGGCCAAACAATATAACTAGAAAAACAAAAACTTACGTTTTGGCCAAAGGAAGATACATTTGTAAGTTGGTTGACATAATACGTCTTGTATAGTGAAGTTAACATAATTTAGAGTCTAATTTTATGATATGTTAACTGTTTAAACACTTCATTTTACTAGGAGCTGATTCATTGTTAATGTGTGTACTGTCTTGTATCCGCAGATGACGTACAGCCTATATGTTTGCCTACGACTTGCAAGACGCTACAAGAAAACATGGTTGGCAAACATGTCACTGTAGCTGGCTGGGGTAATGTATACATAACACTCAGTGTGGCTAAATCCATTATTTTTTATAGTTTAAAAGCGTACTTTCGTATGTTTTCTAATTGAACTTTATTTAAAATCACGTGTTTGTTTTAACAAAAGACAATGTGATTTGTAAACTAAGAATTTTTATGTTGACAAATAAGAAAGAATACAACTAAAAATGTTCAACCTTAAACTAACTTTTGAATATTTATATTATTATCCTTAAAACGTAACTTTTTAAATAAAGAAGCCTTTCGAAGCTTTTAACTAAATTTATACATCCAAATTGAAACAAACACTACAATAATGTCAATTACTAGTTTTATTAGAGTGTTTGTTCCCATACCAAATCATTTGTAATGTACATTGTCTCATGAAATATACTGCGTTTTAATTATATTTAGTACTACAAGACGTATATATTCGTCTTAATAATACTAATATTGGTAAATTACTAAATATAAGTTAGAAATGTAATAGTGAACTGGTAAACATGTTGAGTTATTAAGCTGATGAGAAAAGGAATATTGAAAGTTAAAATTTTAAACAGTTGAAACTGTACAACGTAAAAGGCTTTTGACTATCGTTGTATCTATACAAAATGAAACATAATAAGCTAAAAAGCTTTTGAATAAAACAAATGCTATGTTTTACTCAAAAACAGAGGATAAGGTCAATCAAATTGTGATCGAAAAGTCGACTAATTTTTGTTGGAAGGCTCTAAATCGAATACTTAATCCTTGTAAACATTATAATAATATTTTTATTGCTCATTTATCAAGTCACTTGCAAGTAATATTCAAGTTAAACAAATTATCTATTTATAAAATGCACTTTCCGTCAATAAAGAAAATCAAATTAAAATTGTAACCAAGTAAACTTAATTTGTAAATAGCTTGTTATTTCAGATATTAATGAACAAAGTTTACGATAAGCACCTCAGTGAATTGTTTAACAGATGACACGCGTTCAATGGGAAGCAAGACTCTGCAGAAGTCAGGCGCAGCAGTGTTAAGAACATCTACAGCTTGCCCCAGCTACCAAGTTTACGAGCAAGGTGGTTATTTCAAAACTCTTCCTTCACAAATGTGCGCAAAATCATTTGGAGACTCTCAGAGTCCTTGCCCTGGGGATAGTGGTGGGCCTCTGTTTTTCCTAAGGAAGTTTTATGGACGAAGACTCATTTTCCAGGTAAACAATGACCTTCGGGAAATAAAAATGTTGCGGAAAACTTCGTGGCAAATAATGTTTTCCATTAAGTTAAAACCCTGAACATTACTTTACCTTACTGAATGTATTTAGAAACAGTTTAATGGCTTATCCCTTTGTTGGTAGCACATAGCCCTTTGTAATGGAAAATAAACTAACAGCTGTTATAAGCTCTTTCTTCAAACTACGAAAATATGGTGCTAACTGCTACAGTTTTAACTAAAATATTTAGAAAACTATTCTGTGTTTTTAGGTAGGGATTGTTTCTATCGGAGCTAACAGTACATATGGGTGTGATTTAAAAACTCTGGAAGAACATGACCACTTGCCGGCAATATATACGAGAGTTTCATACTTCATGTCCTGGATCCTGGACCATTTAACTGATGGAATATAGACTTTAGTGGATTAAAGATTCGAACTCAGAATTTGAATACGTAAAGTTATACCAAAGTTAATACATAGATTAATTTACGTGTGTTGTCTTCCCTTTCCTCTGCAAGCAAATATTCTTAATCATTACATCTTGTGTATTTTCAACTATGACATGCAGGAGGTGATTTCAATGTAAGTATAACTTTCGATGTTGTTTTAACTATACTTAGGCTTTTCTTTATGAATAAAGGTAATACAATTCTAGCGCCCATTTCTACTTTAGTCATTAATCAACAGTCATGCATGGAAAAATTTCAGATGTTTTTCAAACAGCACAACATAGAAACTTAGTTGTATTGCTTTGAAGACTACACAGTGCTTTTCACGACACCAGGATCACTTGACTTGAGCTTTTGTAGTTTTATTTTATTTGGAGGCACCTTAAAAACATTTCTAAGCCCAACACTCTTGGTCACTGATCGAACTAAATGAAGCAATAAAAAAGGAGTCGCAGCAATGCTTTGTTCTCCGATAAAAGAGACTTTCAGGCAAAACTTGATTCTAAAATTTGGGTTTAATTTCTAAAACAAAACCGTGTACTGTTTATTCAGGTTGCCGTGTATCGCCTGTCTTCTGTACATCAACACTTACACTTGTAATGTTATCTCGCAAATCATTAAACAGACATTTTCTAAAATATGCTATTTTCTTTTAGTTTTACTTATTTTTCAAGTTCTGTCACCGTGTTTCGTTCAGGTTATAAAAACCATGTCGACAAGAACTTTATGAACCTACTTGATTGGTAACGCATGACAATTTCCTGGCCAGTAGTCAAGACTAAAGTAATCTTTAGGTCGTAAAAGTATAAAAACACAAAACAAGCAAAGCCATGTATGTTGTATGTAAAACGTAATAAAATTTCTAACTACTCAGATAAGATAAACCAAAGTAAAAACATATAAAGAGCTCATATTTCCAAGCAAATGTATCAGGTTTGTAGCCATAATGAATTGGTGCGAACTGCTCCTAGTTGGAATCCTCTTCGAGCTTGTCAAGGGACAAGCAGGTCCTTGTACAAAAAAAAGTAAGAGATTTCATTTATACTTGACATTGTGATATTATATCTTTAGTTAACCTTATAGTAGTTAGTACAAGTTAAACTATACTTATAAAATATCTGAGGTTATAAGGTTAGAGACAAGTTTAAATTCTTTCAAACGTAAACTTATAATAGTAACTCAAAGTTAAACTCAATAGTAGTGATTACAAATAAGGTGTTACTAATAATATTACTGGTTGATTTATAACATTGTACGAGTGTGAGGAGGGGGGTTATTGATGGCTTTAATTACGGTCATGATTTTAAATTGTCTTAGTGAGGGAATCGTATTAAAAATCGGTACATATTGAAAGGCCAACATATCTGAAACATGATATGAGTACATTTCTGCTGCAGAGAATTTTAGAATTGCGCGCATAATACGTAAAACTAATCCACCAATTGTGCATATGATTGACAGGCATAGATAATCACCCTAACGTATTTCTCATTAACCGGAGAACTAAAGCTGCTCCTGACAAAGATGGAAGCTGTGGCATGTCACAAGCCTCCAGGTTTCTGATAAGAGGAGGTAACGAAGTCACCCAGGGCCGCAAACCTTGGATGGTGCGTGTGTACAATGTGAGACCTAAAGGTAAGACATACACTTAGTACGAGTATAAATATATAATAGTCATAGCCTAATCTTCTCAGTATAACTTTAACAAACAAACTTAAAAACTGTGCAACTTTAACATTGTCTCCTCAATAATATTGGATATAGAAACGTCATATTAACTTTGTGTTTGATAATTGCTTAATAACTTGTATTAGGCACCTAAGTTTTATGTGGGTACTTTTTAAATATCTTTATTTTGTATTTTCTAAACTGTAGGTACACTCTACCATAGACTAACTTACTCTATAGAGTTTCTCTAGTCTGTGACTCTACCTAATCACCAACAACAAACAGAAAAGGCTCAAATTATCATTCAGGCAACCTAAAGCTTCGGCTAAATTACTTTATTCAAGCATCTCATGAAATTTTGTTCAATCAACACGAAACAAACAAAGCAGCACTTTATAAATCCATATCAAACAAAGCTCTTGAAGTAATTCATTCAGAAAACACTAATCAGGCATGTATACCCCTAATATTCAACTGGAAAAACAATGTTTATGTTGAAAAGTCTTTTCATTAATACCCTGCACTTCAATTGATATCGACAATGATCATCGAATAATACGTATTTATCAACTTATAACCTGTATCTAGACGCAAAGTTGAACTCTATTTGAACTCTGAACTTAAAGGAATACCCATTTAAATTCGAAGGTTTAAACACAACTGCTTATTTGTACTCCCAGACTCAAAGAATTTGCAATAACCATGTTAGCAGTACATGGTGTACTTTACTTTTTACATATTTTTTATTTTGCTAACAATTAAAACCAATATTTTGTGTATTTCAGGCAAAATTAAACAAAAAGAAATGTTATTTATCACAAATTCATAAACTCTTATATTTTATGAGTTTGAGTTAAATCATGCTAATATTATTAATAGTATTAATTAAAACAAAAGTGCAATATGTAGTTAAGATCAGGACAATTTAAAACGTAAAATTAGGTTTAGAAACTGTGTAAGGGATGGAATTAACAAACAATTTTCTTTTGCTGGAAACATACTGGCTTCTATGGCTACTGAAAACCACGCTACATTTGCAGGCAATTGGAGAAGCATGTTTCTTGTCCCATGAACTATTAATTATTGAACTTCTTAAACTACAGGGTTATACAAAAAGAATGTCCTACTTTCAATAAAGTACTCTTCTAAATACTCTTCTTTATTAATTACTACTTAGATATACATAAAATTAAATACTAGTAAAAGAGCCTTTTCAAAGTTTGTTTTCCTTGGTACACTTCTATAAATGCTCACCATGTCCTCCCCTGACTGCTCGGCATAAATCTATCCGATAATCAATCTCTTTTCCCGTAAATCACGAAGTTAATATTGATTTTGGAATTGACTGCAGCTCTGATACGGTTCCGTAGGCTAACTAGATTTGTGTCAGATTGGGTACGTAAACCTTCACTTTTACATAGACCACAAAAGAAATTTACGAGGAGATCACAAATCTACAACAAAACTCTCGCTGAACTGAACGGCTGGCTTTTTTGAAATTCAAGAACGCACAATATCTTGTGTTGAATGGCCAGCCATCTTGTTGATATTTAAAAGTGGAAATTACCTTTCCAGTATATGTAAACAAAACTTTGAAACTTCTTCTTTTCAACCATATGTAAATCATTCATGAAGCTTTCATACTTTAAAAGTTACAGAAGAATGAAAGTAGGACATTCTTTTAGAATAACCATGCAATGTTAAGCAAGTGTCTTACTCGCCTGATTACTGCTAACATAATGAATATTGCGAGAATATTTCAGTTTAAGAATCTAAAACACTCTGTGGTTTCTATAAAACAGTGTTGAAGTGATTGTTAAATGTAAATGTTGTGTTTCAGGTATATCCGGGTGTGGGGGAACATTGATAAACACAAGATATGTGTTGACTGCGGCTCATTGCACTTATCCTATGGACCCTAATGCTTTGTAAGTTACCTAAACCCAACTCTCGTGTAGACAAACACTCACTCACTTAAACCATTTTCAAAGATGGTTAAGCAATGTTTCCGGTGATACGCATCAGGTCCCGTGTTTCACGACAGGTCTCAATTCTATATCTGTTGACTCTGAACTATTGTTGAACTACTTCTGCTAATATAAGGGTTGACTACTGAGTTGACGTCTACCGTGTCACCTTTCGAAGTTACCTAAAGCAAACTTTTGTGTTGAAATATCGCCATTATTAAAAGGCTATTTGAAAGGTGTTTGAAAAGGGTTTACGGTGATACATATCTGCCCCCTGGTTCTATGGCCAGTCTTTACTCAACATCTGTTGACTCTGAACGGTCTGCTAATATTAGAGTTGAACACTTAATTGACGTCGTCCGTTATACATCACGCGCTTTTGGAGAACTTTCAAAATAACTTTGACACGTTCTAGTTCTATAATGGAAGTATTAAATTAGTTCATATTAGAGCAGTTTTAATTATTTCTATAACCACTACTGATACCTTGAGAGTCCAAGCAAATCGTTCAGTTGTTGTAGAAACAAATATACTTGTCCTGTTTTACCCTTTCGATCACACTAAAACATTATGGTCTCTATTTAGATGGGTTGATTTTTTGCTACTATTTACCCCGGTGTACTTTGTATTAAAAATCATGCACAACTTTGTAAGCTCAATATGCATTTGTGGAAAATGGTCCTGACATTGCTGTTAAACCTGTTAGTTTGAACTTTTAAATTTGTATGCTTTTGTCTATCCTGCTGTCTCATAGTTATTCCTTGCTGTATTTTTTTCAACAAACTATTCATTTTGTGATTGACATTTTTTAGTTCAAACATATATTTATGACGGATACTTTCAGGCACGTATTTTTTCCGGAGGGGAACTACAACTTGGAGAATTGTCGGTTTGCTGCTTCATCCTCTCGTCCATGTGCAGACAAGTATCGGAGAGTTCAGACAGTAATCAACCACTATCAGTACTCACCGATAACGGACTACAACGACATCTCCTTGTTGCGTCTTAGGGGGGAGGTCACGTTCAACGGTTAGTAGTGAGGTTATAAGTCATTTATTAGTGAATAGATACAAGATTTATGGCAGCATATCTCACTAATCAATTTTCAATAAAGTACATACTTGATTTCAATAAACTTTTGATTCGATATATAGTTATAGTATATGTTCTATCCAAGAATAGGATACGACCAGGAAAAGAAACAGATCAAGATTCTTTAATTCCGACCTGTGTAAATGACAGCTGCATTGGCTGCTCATTATACGGCAAAAATTGCACAAAGAATGATTTGTCTGCAATGAACAGCAAATTGTTAAAAAACTAACTACTTTTGCTTTTTTGTGTACCCAAACGTGTTTCTTCCTTTCAGAAGGAGCCCCTTTTATTGCATAAGTTAAGCTACTCCTCCCCTTTTAATTTACATCGTTTAACCAACGTTTCAGCAAAACACTTTTGTTTTAATGTATTTCTATCAAAACTTACCTTTGTATGAAAACCGATAATTCGCATTTCACTTACTTTTGCTTTACTTTAAGTTTCATAACATTCTTAAATTTGTCTTGTAAAAACGTAAACTTGACCTCGTATCAAAAAGCGTAATTTTAGTGCGTAATGAAATAAGAGTATACAATTGTGAAAATACGTGAAATTACAGTAGACACAAGTGTGGCTCTAATCCGCGCCAGCTAATCTGTTAAAGATTATGTAAAAATACCAGACAAACTGACAGCCATCCCATGAGACTTTGTTTGACTGTAAATTCTTGCAAAGACACTAAAGCGTGCTCTTCTAAAATTGACGCGACGTTACGTATAATCTAAACACTCGCAGGGTATCCCATAAGTACAGTAACGAAATCCGGGAAACGTTTCTATTGGTCTAAATAAAGATAAATTCAGGAATAACGTTTTTCCAAAACCGCATTGTTTACCAAATATCCGTCTATTTGTATTTTTTATAAAAAAACATTAATTTTTATCTTTAACATTATTTAACTGATTTTTATTAAACTCAGTATGTATGTTCAGGCTGATGAGATCTATCATAGAAAAAAATCAACTCGGTCCAATTCGAAATTTTAAAATGGCGTCCAGTTAAAATGTTTTAACTTAAATGGCGAGAAAACGATAAAAGAAATCAAACGTTATAAAGAACAATTTTTACTTATAAATTATTTGTTCTATCTATTAACACACACAAAATAAAATCGGACAAAAAACGCAGATTTATTGAAAACATCATCAGTGATAACATGGATTTAATAGGTAAACAAATTAAATACTCGTACAACAACAAACCTGAATAAAAGCTGTACACCAGATTTTTAAAAGTTGTCAATTACAACAACCTTTTTCTAAATATTATTATTTATCGATCAACACAAAAAAAACAAAATTATCATGTTTTGACAAAATCTGTGTTATTTTGTTCCAATTTTTTAAAGTTGTTTTTTGTAATTTTTGATTTGTATTAATCATTTTCCCACCATTTAAGTAAAAAATTTAACTGGACGTCATTTTGAAATTTTGAATTGGACTAAGTAGATTTTTTAATGATAGATCTCATCTACTTCAACATACATACTGAGTTTAATAAAATCGGTTAAAAATGTTGGAGATAAAAATTATTTCGTAAAAATACAAAATGGTGGATATCTGGTAAACAAAGTTATGCTTGAATTTTTTTTTAATTTATATCTATAGAAACGTATTTCGTAGTTTGGCACTTTACTTATCAGACACCCTGTACACAGTACATTTTCTTACGCCCGTAGACATTATCGAACAAACTACATCGTTTATTTCTTTAAGCCCGTGCGCTGACCTTTGAGCAACACAACATTTTATTTTTACCCTCGTTACAAAATATATTATATTTTAGATGCCAAAGGAAATTTGAAACGAAGTTTGTGAATTAAAACCGAATCACCCATTGTATTGTTGCACTTAGATATCAGATTGCAACCAACTCATCGTTCTTCCTAAAAATGTGAGATTCAATAGAAGACTTTAAATCTATGAATTATTTCAAACCAAACTAAATATACCTCATCTGACTTGTATGGTTCTAGAGGTGAAAGCAACTTAGACACTCTTTCTTACGTAACATGTTTCATTTTTGTTTTAATTTTAAGGAAATTACTACCTTTTATATTCTTGTACTTTATTTTTCAGCTCAAACAAATGCCATCTGTTTGGATACCAGTTGTGCCGAGCAAAGTATTGATTTCAAAGTGTTTGCTTCTGGATGGGGCTATACCTATGGCGGTAAGACAGTTTAACATCAAGTAGCTTTGCACTAGTCAATTGACTTATTTTCTTTTTGATCTTTGAAATGTGTGCTGATTACCATCTGACAATAAATTAAATACAAAAGAGGCTGTTCATACAAGAATAAATATCACTTATTTTCTTTAGGGCTTTTCACGGTCTTAAATTTAAAACCAATCCTTTGTTATTCTTTAATAATAATGAACAAATTTTGAAATTATAACGACTTAGTTTTTAGTGCAAAGACCTATAAAAACCTTGTGATAAAGATTTAAAAATAATTTTATTCTTTAAACATAAATGGTTACACATTGAAAAGGTAAAAGCGTCTGGGAAATCCACTGAAGACTAAGTAATTTTAAACTTAACAAAACCGTATTATTTGTTTTAAATATTGTTCCATAAATTGCTTTATATCGCTCTACTTAGTTTATTTTATACATAGGCTGGGCCTTATATAAACAGCGTGTTTTTCATTAAGTGTGTACTTTTATAATTAAAAACTATATTCATAAAAAAGGAAGTATTTAAACTAAAAACGCACACTCAGTTTAACCTGTTCTTTCCTGATAAGAAACTCTCAAATACGCCGTACTATGAGACGCCCTCCACCAAGTGAAGATCAAGTGAAGTCTATGCTCTCTCTGCTATTATACAATGAGGACCAACAGTTTAAAATAAATTAATCTCCTTTAGATCCAGACTACCCTGATACCGTTACCAGAACTCAAAAGCTACAAGTAACCCAGTTAAACATCTCGCAGTGTCCTCCTACCTATGATTCCAAGGACTACGAGGGGCTAACCTCAGACAACCCCTACCCAGTGGGTTCTATCTCGCAGCAAGTGTGTGCATCCAATAAGAACGCAAACAAAGGTACCTGTAGTGGCGACAGCGGTGGACCCTTATCCTACAGTAAGATGGAAGGCACACAAAACAGACACTACCAGGTAAAGTTTCTGACACTTTAGAGTTCAATGAGTTGCGTAATAATGGGTCTCGTACATCTGTATCTCTAGCTGACCACCAACGCACTTTGCTGCAGAGTGACGTCAGCTCTTCACCCCGTTGATGCTAGCGCTTCCCGTGGCCAGACCAACCAAACTGACCGGTCAACAGAATCACGTTACATGATCTTGATTAAAGCCACACCTTTACTACCTAATTTTACTTTGGATTTACTCAAAGTATAGCTTAAGCTTACCTGCCCCTTTCAAATCAAGTTTCCACCGTCGAAGTAAGACTTGAGTTTTCGATCGCTGGCATGTCCATTTCTCACATGTATGCTCTCAGTCCAAACGGCTTTGTTAAATAAAAGCAAACAAAAAATCTGGTTTTGTCTGAATTGTTAGAACAATATTTTATGTAATTTGTAATTTTATGTAATTTACTCATCACTCCTTGCAGCAAAGTTTCAGATATTTTATTAGGAAACCTACAATAGAAAACTAGATAGCAGTGAGTAAACACAATAAGTCTTTAATCAATTCCTTTCAGTACGGCATAACTTCATTTGGACCCCCTTGCGTCGGCAACAACCAAAGAAATAGGCCCCATCACTTCACAAACCTTCGCTTCTACTTGACCTGGATTTTGGATAACATCAGCGAATAGAAGCTCGGCAGCTGAAAACTCACTTAGTGTATGCAAAATGTGTCCAATAAAACCACAGTTTCCTTTTATGTTGGATGTCTCACTTTAACCTCTTTAAGTTCACGTAATATAAAGCAGTGTAAATACCACTTACTTATCTAACAATGAACTGTTAAGCAGTTTTAACCATTTTCCACTTTAGTTCGCCGGAAGTTTGCCCAAAATCACTCTTTAAAACGTTTATCTCACCAGTTTTTTAATTATTATTTGTAGCAACTGATTTATTACCATCATACAATAATTAAATATAAATATTAAACTATATACTTAGTTATTACACCCTTAAAACAACTTACAGCCATTGGCGCGACAGTTTGCCACTTAAAAACAATCAAACATATAAAATGTTATAAGCTTTACATCTAACTATCCATTCTAAACCATAAGATGAAAATGCAGTTTTAAAACAATGTGAAAATGGTTCAAATACTACACTGAGCCGTATAGACCCAATTAACTAACAAAAGTGCGTAAGCCATTGGTTATAAAACTATACAAACAAATGTTCTAAATTAATAAATGAGACACATTTAACACTATCTATCGTGTTCTTTGAGCTTCTCATCTAACTCCTAACCTCAATACAATAGTTATGATTATGTATATACTCAAATCGTACGGTTAATGAGCTCAGAGAGGATTCACGCTCTTAACGCAAACTATGAACAATTATCCGACTGCAAGAAACACACTTGTGCATTAATACAATGTGTTCTTTTAAATGTTTCCTTTGATTTTGGATAGATTTAAGTGAACACAAGTGGGATTACCTACACCCATGTGAAAGTAGAGCCAGAGACACCTGGACCTGCTGGATTCAACGACTAAGTCCCAGAAGGATATGTTGTTTATGAACGTTTCATTCCGGGCAGAAGTAAAGAAACAATGTGGTACAGTTTCATATGAGACTCTCTCTGGACACCGCTTATAAGTCGGAGCAAAACTGCAAACGACGTTTTAAACTGGTTAACTTACTTACATCAAACATCTTACAACAAATAACGAAACGTAATCATGTGTATTAAAACTTGATTTTCACTTAAGAAAATAAAGCTCGAATCTCGGTAGTAAATATAAAGCAGGCAAGATCATGACCCGGAGACGCAACGTTGGCTGACTGAGTAGAGACTAGAGAATAAATACTGGTTAAGTTCGAATAAATAAAAGATCAATTTCCAGAGTGAAAGGCAAATCTTTGTAAAAACTACATTATTATAGCCGACCACTCTTAAATACGGGGTTCAGGAACACGTCCCTAGATACGGTACTGTTATATGTATAGCATTAGAAATGTACGATGTTAGTTCTTAATTGTTATTCAGAGCAGGGTGGAAGGGCAAGAGAAGAGGTCAAACGTGAGGCGGTTAAGTTTTACTCCATTAGCTTTATAGTAATTGGATCCTAGTCAATGTAGTGTTTTCCTTCATAAGTTTAAACTAATTTCAACTCGTTAATGTAAAACAAGCATTGCAATAATGGTTGATACTTCAGTATGTTTGATGGTCCATTCAGTTTGAACTGATTGACAGTGTAATTTTGTATATCAGTTACGTAAAGCCCGCTAGGCTTCTTAGCAAAGCCATTGAAGAACAAACTATTGTTGTCTTCGAGTTTAACGTAGATAGCTTATCATATGTACTTTGTTGTGTCTTAGTTTGCTGGATTTTAAAGTGATAATCTGGGATTGGTCAATATCCACAAGAGAGCAAGCTGTACAACTAACAAACCAAAAGCGTGAAGTCTGCCGGGAACTCTATCAATGAAAGATCTAAATGAGTGTAAAGATCAGTTTCGGTCATATTATTTCCGGTTAATACCACGAAGGTTTGACGATTTTTCAACGTAGCAGAAAACGAAATGAAGAAAGCCATATCAACTTTCAATATTGTCTTTTTATATAAAGAATTTACTTACAGTACAACCATAATAACAGAAATATATCATGTAATCAAGACAGGATATCTTAACTCTTAGGCTTTCGCGGCTGGTGTCATCACTAAGATCTAAGGCTTTCGTCATACGCCGCGTCACAGTTGAAATATAATTACTGCTAAACGTTTCGACCTTGCTGTGGAGAGTCATCCTCAGTAGCGACAAGCCAGTCAACAAGCTACTGAGGATGACTCTCCATAGCGAGGTCGAAACGTCTAGCAGTAATTATATTTCAACTGTGACGCGGTGTAAACCGAAGCCTTAGATCTTAGTGAAGACGGGATATGTTTGATATCGTGTGTTTTAAAGCTCTATACTAAAGCTACGTTCTACTTATGCCCATGCAATCACTTAAATATTATATTTAAATCTTCAACCCAAAAAACCATGGAATACTAGATCTTTTTAAATATTGTTATTTTAATAATTGTTTCTTCTGCTCAAGTGTAATCATTGCCTTGATTTGTTCTGGTTATGAAACCTATAGTTTCAAGAACTTTATGATTCGTAACTCATTCAAGCAGTCAAGGCTAATGTTATCTATAATCAATCAAGCAAATAAAATCTTTTGTTGAAAGTATTATAAAACGATGATAAAAGCTAAAATAAAACATATAAATGGCACATATTTTCAGGCAAATGTATCAGTTCTGTAGCCATAATGAATTTTTGCGAACTGCTTATTCTTGTAATTTTCTTCGAGCTTGTCACGATACAAGCAGGTCCTTGTACAAAATCAAGTAAGATATTTCATTTATACTTGACATTGTGATATTATATCTTTAGTTAACCTTATAGTAGTTAGTACAATTTAAGTTATACTTATAAAATCTGAGATTATAAGGTTAGAGACAAGTTTCAAATCTTTTAAACGTAAACATAAACAATACCTTTTAAACTGTTCATCTTATCATTTTATGGCGTGATAAATGTATAAATACAATTTAAACGTATTACAGATAATTATTGACTACACGATTATACACACCAAATCCAAGTATATTTTTATATAGAGTTATATTGTATTGCAGTAAATTTTATTTAGATTTATAACTATTATTGAGCTATGGACCATTAGGCCTACTAAAGAGATTTCATCACTTTCAAGTTGTTTTTAACATTATTTTAGAAACATATGTCAATATAAGTAATTGTAAATTGATTACTAAAGAAATTTGAAGACAAAAAAGTTTGGATTGAACCGGGACTTGAACCCGGGTCTCCCGCTTGCCGGGCGGTTATGCTAACAAGGTAAATAGTAATTGTAAATTGAAATATAAATAAGTTCTCTTGATGATTTTAAATTCCCTTCAAGAGGGAATGGTGTGAAAAGGTATTTAAAAAGACAAACATATCCTGAACGTTTAGTCAATACTGGAATTTCAAACTTAGTTTATGGGTATTATACACTATGTAGAAATTGAAATTTAAATTTATGTAGAAATATTTTGTCAGAACTTCAGTTTCTAGTTAACAAACAATAATTGTAAAATAAAACCCTGTTTTAAGGAATTCTAAGCACCAAATAAATAAATCGTCTAATATCTTAAATTTAAATTAAAGGAAAAATTTGAAATGAAATTGAACGTATATTACTGTAGCCAACATAAACTAGACACTACCTTTAAGATTTGCGTATTAATTAAAACTTTTGATTATTTTGTATGTAAGTACAAAACTCCACTGTTGATTTTAAACTCGTATGTTTTATTTGTTAATCATAATATTCTAGAACTGCTCGCACACATCTGCGTAAGATGCACCATAATCTACAGATTTCATATGATTTACAGGCATAGATAATCACCCCAACATACATCTCATTAACCGACGAACTAAAGAGAACCGTAAGAAAGATGGACCCTGCGGCACGTCACAAGCCTCCAGGTTTCTGATAAGAGGAGGTAGAAGAAGTCATCCACGGCCGCAAACCTTGGATGGTGCGTGTGTACAATGTAAGACCTAAAGGTAAGACATACACTTAGGTACGAGTATAAATACAGAAGAGTAATAACTATCGGAGAAAAATTGCACTTTACTGCACTGAATTCAACACATGAACATCAATATCGACAATTCAGAGTGACTGATATGTAGTTATCAACTATATCCTGTATACGATGAGATGAGCTCTAAAGTATAATCACCCAGGCGTTATTAGACTATAAAGTTCATTATTTGAACTCTAAACTACAAGATTTACCTAGAAGTTCAAGGTTTAAACAACAAAGGTGTTCATTGTTTGCCCTCAAGTTTAAAGCTTATTGTGAAGTGCATGATTTAATTTGATACCTTTTAAATGTTTAAAGTAGACTGTAAAGATACGTGTCTCTAACCTAAAAATATTTTGTGCGTTTAGGTCATAACGGAAAAAGCAAAGATTTGTCAAAATATTATAAACACTTATTTAAGATATCGAATTCGTTACAGGTTAAAGTTATTATTCATTGTGTTAAATTCAAATAAAAGTACAATATGATGTTGAGGTTTGGAAACTGTGTGAGGGATAGAGTTAACAAACGAAGTTGTTTGCTGGTTAATACCGACTTCTATGATTACCGAAAACTCCGCTGCATTTGCAGGCTATTGGACGTGCGCATGCAAAGCCCATGTTTCTTGTCCCATGATACTAGCATGTACTATCAAATATTGAACTTCTTAAACTAATATTTAAGCAACCATCTTACTTACCTAATTTCTGCTAACATACTAAAGTGCGAGAATATTGCAGTGTAAGAATCTAAAACACTCTGTAGTTTCTATAAAACAGCGTTGAAGTGATTGTTAAATGTAAATGTTGTGTTTCAGGTATATCCGGGTGTGGGGAACATTGATAAACACAAGATATGTGCTGACTGCGGCTCACTGCACTTATCCTAAGGACCCTAATGCTTTGTAAGTTACCTAAGCCCAACTCTCGTGTAGACAAACACTCACTCACTTAAACCATTTTCAAAGATGGTTAAGCAATGTTTCCGGTGATACGCATCAGGTCCCGTGTTTCATGACAGGTCTCAACTCTATATCTGTTGACTCTGAACTATTGTTGAACTACGTCTGCTAATATAAGGGTTGACTACTGAGTTGACGGTCGGAATCTTGCAGTTTTCATTGAAACAAATGCAAACAGTTTTATGCTTGTTCTACTGCTGTAATATCCTATTCAAATTTACAATAACCAAATTAAAATGTTCGTTGTATATATACTATTATACCTTGCGTTTCACCATTGACCTTATGGAGTATTTTATTGTTTAGCAAATGTTTGAACTCTCGCATTAAACAGTTAACACAAAGTTAACAAAACCCTAATCACCTTTGAAGCTCAAAACATGTTTTGTACCTTGGTAGTCACCATGTTAATTTTGAGATTTAACTTGGTTTGTTTTCAAACTGTTTACTTAACCTCCAGGCACGTATTTTTTCCGGAGGGGAACTACAACTTGGAGTATTGTCGGTTTGCTGCTTCATCCTCTCGTCCATGTGCTTACAAGTATCGGAGAGTTCAGACAGTAATCAACCACTATCAGTACTCACCGATAACGGACTACAACGACATCTCCTTGTTGCGTCTTGTGGGAGAGGTCACGTTCAACGGTTAGTAGTGAAGAGTAGTGTATTCTTATTCATGACACGGAAAATCTGACGGTTTACGACTGAACAGTACACAGTTGTCTTTAGACTAAACCCAATTTTTAATATTTGAAAATTTTGGAAATATGATGTCATCACAGAAGAATTCACGTGTAAAAATACATTTTAGCATTGTGTCGTCCACACTTTTTAACACATGTTGTCGAATGTTGCCTGAAAAAATGGTTAACATAGTTTCCACCTCTATACCACCAAATAGCGAACTAGTTTTTTTTCAGAATCTATCTGACTATATGGATAACTTGAGAATGTGCTTGAGTACTGACTTGAGAATCAGTGATTTCAACTGCTGTACGTCTTTAAATGTAATGTCTTCATTAGAATTCAGTCTGATGGAAAGTGCCTTCAAAAGAGGTCAAAGGTCCTACGTCCCTTATAGATAACATCTTCACTGAGTGATATGTGCTAAGTTGATGTGTTTTGGTGCCATCATTGTCCGATCATGATTCTGACTGGAATACCCGTGAAAGAGTTGAGTGTCGTAATGTGAAGCGTCTGTTCAGAATTAAGCTCAATGAGTAAAGGCTGCTCAACTGGCTAGAAGAATAGAATGCACCAACAATGTTTCCAAGGTAGTCTGGGAGGTGGTAAATGAAAATATACATAGCTTATCTGAATCTATGCTTAAAACATATAGTGTCAGAGACAATGCAGGTACCGTACCATCTCTCATGATTTAAACAATGTTGCCAACTTATTCCATGAATTCTTCGTCAGTGAAGCCAAACGTTTCTAGCCTTCTTCCATTTCTAAATCAACCTGAGCAGCGAGCAAGGCCTGGTGTTCGATCCATGACGAATCTATCTCTACTTACCCGAGTCTCTAGATACGGGGGTCAAACAAATCATCAGATCCTTGAACGTATTTCGACTACACATTTCTCAAGTCCCACGTCTTGGTACCTACATAAATAAACTAAATTAATTTTTTACAATTTAGAGTTTAAAGAGACCCAATAATAGACAGTGTTAATAGTCAGGAATAAAGCGCTTAGCTTAGTTGTTGAAGACGATTAAATAAATGCCAAATAACCTTTATGAAGGTTGCTGTGGAAGTATCATTGACATTCTTTCTAAAGTTCTTTTAGGTGTTTCTTGTTTTAAATTTAAAGGAATTTACTACCTTATATATTCTTGTACTTTAATCTTTCAGCTCAAACAAATGCTATCTGTTTGGACACCAGTTGTACTGATAAAGCTACGAATAAGAGAGTGTTTGCTTCTGGATGGGGTTATACCTATGGCGGTAAGGCTGTTTAACGTCAATTATACATATAGCTTTGTAAATGAAAAATATTTACAAATGTACTTCTTTTCTTTATTTTTTAATTAATTGTGTACATAATTTGTCTTAATTTATTGCTTATACAGATAAATATGGTAAATTAAAGGCTATTGCTTACCAAACCATTTTATTACTTAAAAATTAAAAGTGTCTTTTGTGGATTTTCAGAAGTTTTACTAATTTAAACAATAATAATAATAATGTTTCATAAAAATGTCAAGATTTGAACTGAAAACGCACACTTCATTAGTATGTTCTTTTTTGATGAGAAACTCCCAACAGGTTCGTATACAACGCCCTGTAGGATCAACTTCATTTTTCTTGGCATAGCCTCTATGCTCTCTCTACTATTATAATATTAGTTCCAACAGTTCACTAGCAAATAATCTCCTTTAGATCCAGACTACGCTGATACCATTACCAGAACTCAACAGCTACACAGTAACCCAGTTAAACATCTCGCCATGTCCTCATACATATGATTCCAAGGATGACGAAGGGCTAACCTCAGACCCCTACCCAGTGCGTTCTATCCCGCAGCAAGTGTGTGCATCCAGTTACGACGCAAACAGAGGTTTCTGTGCTGGCGACAGCGGCGGACCCATATCCTACAGTAAGATGGTAGGCTCAGTCCACAAAAGTTACCAGGTAAAGGTGTTGACACTTTATCTAGACTGTAGACTATTAAGTTGCGTAACAACGGGTGTACATATGTACATATGTACGAGTGTAAATATGCTCTCTCTAGCTGACCACCAACGCACATTGCTATTGAGCCTGCGTGGATCCTCCGTGTTCATTGGCCGGGAGTACTCTGACGTCATACTTCACCCCGTTGATGCTAGCGCTTCCCGTGGCCAAACTCTGGACCACGTCAAATATTGGAACTAAATTGACCGGTCCACAGATACTTCGACGTGGGAAATAAAAACTCATATTACGTTTTATGATCAATGATTGAAGCCACACTTTTACTAAATTATTCTACTTTAAGTTTATTACCAGCCTCGTTAATATAAACCTTTCACAGTTAAACTTTAAAAATCAATAACTGAACAAAAGACTTGTAAAATTCTATAGATACCTTGAGTTACCTACCGCATGTTATGTGCAATGTGCACATATATTTTAGGTATGCTTTCAATTCTAATGGCGGTATTAAAAATAAACAGAAAAATTGCTTTGGTATAAAAGAGAACAATATTTTGTTAATGGCTTATACACACATATTTCTTTAGCTCTTCTTGAGAAAAATTAATAATTTCATTTTATTTCGTGTATTTGAAAAGTTAACTTTTTGCAGTATATCAATAAAATAATCACGATGTGTCTTTAATGAATAATGTTTTTCCAGATCGGCGTAATTTCATTTGGACCTCCTTGTGTGGACAACAACCAGTACTACAGGCCCCATCACAGCACAAACATTCGCTTCTACTTGAGCTGGATTTTGGATAACATCAGACAATAGAAACAATACTTTAACTGAACACTGACTTAATGTATGCAAAATATTTTCAAGAAATGCACAGTTTTGTTTTATTGTGTATGTCTAATCACAACCTAAAGACTCATTTACTAATAAGTTTCTTAAATAGCACCGATAAGGTAGTTACATCAGTGACGCAGTTTAAGAAAATCCGCGGCCAATTTAGATAGAAAACTACTAGGAGTTTGTTACTACTTACTCTTGTAACTAGTAGTAATATAAATAGGAAAAAAAGCAAAAAGGAAAAGAGGTGTTGCAGATTTTCGTTTAAACGAGAAACAAAGGTAAGAGGGAGAAACCCGTTGATATAGTTTGTTCTCCCTTCAACATATTTTGCTCGTTAACCTTTTGATAAAAGAAAATTTGTAGCAACACTTTCTTTTCTATTTCTCTTCCTTTTCTATTTAACATAACTGTGCTAGTCACTTACACAAAATACACCTAGTAGAGTCATCTTTATCATTTTCTTGAAATAAAAACGCACCAAACAACTGTATTTTACCAGTTATTTTGTTTTAAAAATAATGTGATAATTTTATTAATGAAAATTGTTTGCACAAATCTTAGTACGGGGGAGGGTTTTATATAATTTTAAATATGGTTAGATATTTAAATATTTATTAATATTTGATAAGGGTTGGACGATGAATTCGTCGATATTCTGCTACGGAATGTGATATTTGTCAGTTTACCAAGACTTAGTTACAGTGCGTTTTTTGTATGAACATTAAATAAGTACGCAACTTGCTTCAGAGCGCAGCGCATATTCTTAGACTTGCCACGTCAATATCAACAAATATGAACTCCGGTACGCTTCATTACTGCTTATCCATTCTGGGTCTAATAATCAAAGAAAGTGTTTAAACAAATGAGAAATCAGATTCTCCGGTCAAATACTATTTTTTTATTTCCACGGAGTTCACTTTGCCACTTTACAATGTGATCGTACATAAATTACAACACATACATGAAATTAATTATACAACATGCGATATACGGAAAGCCACTCGTTACAAAACTGTACAAATAAATTTGCCAAAGTATGATCAATCTAAGAAGATCTATTAAATTCTAATTTAATTTTAAGCACGATTAATATGGTTAAAATGTACGGTCCATAAACTCGTAAGGTATCATGCTCTTTAAGCACTGTCATAATCTGTGGATCATGACGTCACTGCACGGGTTCACTGGTACATACGTACGCGGCCAGCACGACCAATCACAGACCACCCAAATCAAATCAAAGTCTACATCAGCTGTTCCCCCCACGCACGCCGCACCGGTAAGGGAAGCAGTGTGTGTCGGAGTGTTAGGACGAGTGGACGGTGTTCGAGTTAGGATACTCTTCAACCGTGCAGGATAAGTACTCCATTATGGATTTATAATTTTTAAGTATTGGGCCTTAAGCCCCTAGCGAACATGAGACATCTCAATTTACGTTAACACCGATATTTTCCAAGGTCTCTGTGAGTTAGTATTAGTAAAATTATCCGTTACGACACGCTCCAGCCGCTATTATGCACGCTTAGTAAAATATTAGGGTACCATCTTTTCAATACTCGTTTCTTACTAAATTCTAAATTAAAAAGTGTGCACACATAATTAGATATTCACTTAATATAATTATAATACTCATAAAAGCTGGCTAGTCGATTGTTAGTGTTAAGGTCTAGGGGTTCAGCAATGCTTCCGCTATTTTAAATGTCCATTGGTGTTTATTTGTAATCTGCACCATGTTTTATAATTCTGGCCCTAGGTCAGGATTCGGTACAGCACGATAAACAAGATCATATCTAGTGAACACTATGCGAGCAAACTACTTCCACTTCTGCAAGAATACACTTATACTAAGTGTTCTTCAAGCTGTTTGCAATTACTCCTTGTTTCTGCTAGTTTTGCTCGGTCTCAACTTTACTCCCCTGCTTGGCGCAATGAAAGAATAAAATATTTAGCAGTTTTTCCAAGCCACAAACTCATTCAGCGTTATAATTGAAAACATTACAGATATTATAATAAAATAAACAAAAATTTAAAATAAAAAAAACGAGATCTTTAATGAGCATTATAGTGTGAAATGTGCCCCGTCTCTGGAGAAAGGCCAGTGTTGACATGAAAATCCCCTCAGTTGTCTCTGCAGGCCTCTGCATTGTATTATTAAATGTGCCCCGTCCCTGGAGGAAGACCAGTGTTGACATGAAAATCCTCTACGTTGTCTCTGCAGGCCTCTGCATTGTATTATTAAATGTGCCCCGTCCCTGGAGGAAGACCAGTGTTGACATGAAAATCCCCTCAGTTGTCTCTGCAGGCCTCTGCATTGTATTATTAAATGTGCCCCGTCCCTGGAGAAAGACCAGTGTTGACATGAAAATCCTCTACGTTGTCCCTGCATTGTAGTGTAAAATACGCCTCATCCCTGGAGAATGGCCAGTGTTGACATGAAAATCCCCTCAGTTGTCTCTGCAGGCCTCTGCATTGTATTATTAAATGTGCCCCGTCCCTGGAGGAAGACCAGTGTTGACATGAAAATCCTCTACGTTGTCCCTGCATTGTAGTGTAAAATACGCCTCATCCCTGGAGGAAGACCAGTGTTGACATGAAAATCTCCTCAGTTGTCCCTGCAGGCCTCTGCATTGTAAGGGAAATGTGCCCTTTTCCTGGAGAAAGGCCAGTGTTGACATGAAAATCCCCTCAGTTGTCTCTGCAGGCCTCTGCATTGTAAGGGAAATGTGCCCTTTTCCTGGAGAAAGGCCAGTGTTGACATGAAAATCCCTCAGTTGTCCCTGCAGGCCTCTGCATTGTAAGGGAAATGTGCCCTTTTCCTGGAGAAAGGCCAGTGTTGACATGAAAATCGCCTCATTTGGCCCTGCAGGCCTCTGCATTGTAAGGGAAATGTGCCCTTTTCCTGGAGAAAGGCCAGTGTTGACATGAAAATCGCCTCATTTGGCCCTGCAGGCCTCTGCATTGTAAGGAAATGTGCCCTTTTCCTGGAGAAGGCCAGTGTTGACATGAAAATCGCCTCAGTTGTCCTGCAGGCCTCTGCATTGTAAGGGAAATGTGCCCTTTTCCTGGAGAAAGGCCAGTGTTGACATGAAAATCGCCTCATTTGGCCCTGCAGGCCTCTGCATTGTAAGGGAAATGTGCCCTTTTCCTGGAGAAAGGCCAGTGTTGACATGAAAATCCCCTCAGTTGTCCCTGCAGGCCTCTGCATTGTAGGGAAATGTGCCTTTTCCTGGAGAAAGGCCAGTGTTGACATGAAAATCCCCTCAGTTGTCCCTGCAGGCCTCTGCATTGTAAGGGAAATGTGCCCTTTTCCTGGAGAAAGGCCAGTGTTGACATGAAAATCCTCATTTGGCCCTGCAGGCCTCTGCATTGTAGTATGAAATATTCTCTGTTTATAAATAATAAAAGTTTATTTTAAAAGAATCCGATAAAGACTGCGGATATTAAGTGTTTTTACATTGTTTTTAGGGGACGAAATTCAAGGTCACAGCCACTACTGCGCCCCCTTAAACCCAAGCACTTACGCTGAACGCCTAAACAAACAAACATACATTATTAACTTGATCTAAGCACAGTTACAGGTTTGAATTATTCACTTAAGTGGAGTTTCAATCGTTGAAAGGTGTTACAGTACTAAAGTTGCAAGTGAGTTGAAAGTTAGATGAAGACAAGTTCATTTCCAGATTCCTAGGAACTTAATTTAACATTGTTAATTAGTAAAAACACCGCAAGCAGTTAAACTCTTCTTCTTCCTATTCCCTCTCTGAAACTTGCAAATTTACACCTTGCGTGTTTGTTTAATGTTGATTTGTCTCTAAAAAGTAGACTTACAGCAATGCTTTTATTTTATTTTTCTTTCAATTCACGAGAAAAATTTTAGTGCATTTTTATAAATGACAGTATACATAAATATATCAGCTGTTGTCCAAATTAGTGAATAAATAACCAGTTGTTTGTTTTACTATTTAACAATATATTTTAATTTTTTACGATCGTATTTCACTTCAAGCCGCACCTGAGAATAAATAAAGAAAATGTTGTAAAATAGTCGACGCGTAGCCACATGCGCTACTGTGAATCTCAGCGAATTTCCCATAACGGGGTAAGAATTACACCAAAAGTGTCCTTTTTGGACCCTTGTGGCCTCAACTCTGCATGGGCTGAGTTTTGTCCGATTTCCACGAAGTTTGGTACAAAAGTTTCTTTTGTAAATATCTAGATCAAGTTTGTTTACCAGCGAAGTCGAACCCCCAGAAGTCCTTTTGGGTTGGGCGTTTGTCCCAAAAAAAATGTTTGTAAGATATAAAAAATGTATTTATAAACCAGTTATAATTAAACTTGGTGTAAACCCTAATGATACATTACCGCATCACTCGAACCGGAAACGTTTTGATTTATTATGGATAGTAGTTTTATTTTATCGGTAATGGATATTGGTTAATCTGTTTACTAAAAATATCTGTTACATAAAAGAAACGCCTCGCAATTTCACGATTAAGATATAAAGTAATAGGCCTATAAAGACTAGACTCTGAGTCATGAGCTGTTTAACTAAGCTAGGCTTGACAAGGAGTGAAATGAATATTCAAGAGCTTGTTAGCTTTCCAGAGCTTGTTTTGGTGAGGGTAGGAGGTTGGGAGGGGGTGAGGAAGATACAGAAGTGTTAGACGCAGTGGAGTTCAAATGTAGGCCAGTGTGTAAGTTACTAGGCTAGTTACATATCTTTGTAGACACACACTGCAAGCTTCGGTTGTTGTGCGATTCATCTTTATATAACGCAATTTCCTAATGGATAAAGAGAAATATTTAAAAATATTACTTGCCCTAATGTGTTGTGTTATGTTTTTGGTTACATTTCACCTGAAAACAGAGTCAGATTCCGGATTCCGAAACGTCACTAACAAACAAACACTAACAATGGAAAACGTTTAGAATTATATTTCTAAGTCATAACCTGGAGAACGAACACTTAAGTTCATAAACATTTAAGTTGATTAAGTATTTACTGTATAGACCCGGGATAGTTATGAATAGTTACGAAGCCGTGTCTAAAGTGGTCGAAGTGGTGAACCGTACCAAAGCGACATAACGTGTACACATTTGAATCTCTTCTCAGATTGTCCTTATATATGGAACTGTATAAAAAATTCCAATGGAGCTAAAAAAGATATATTTTATACATGTATGTTTGTAAACATGAACAGACTTTTTTCTCAATATGTGTTTTTATTACCACAAGACAAGAAAAATACTACACGATATGCCTGCATAGTTTCGGATCATCAACAATTATTTGGATTGTTTCGTATTTGTGAACTATTGGTATTTTATAAATAAATAATTGGTATAAATACTCAATGTAAACTAAACAATTTATATTAAATGCTACCAAGCCTTTCATCTACATGTCTATTACGATTTACTTGGCTCATAGCGGTGCAAAATGTATAAAATTACCTGTTTTTAAGGGTTATTTTTAAATTTCGTTAAGATTTCTATGCGGCTCTTCCGAAGTTAATGTTATATATTTTACTTTGTACAATTCTGCTGAGTTGTCATAATTATTCTAATTAACATAATCTTTACATTTTACATTATTTTTACATTTTCATCAGCATTATCTTTTGCATTGTAAGCTGTATGGTCCGGTAAAATAAGGTTGCTTTTTATATCCAAACGACTATTTAACCCAATGTGTATAACATTGTGAGCCTAAAACTGATTATTAACCGTACAAACTATGTGTATACGAAACGTAGAACACTATTTTGTTACTAGAAAGAGCAACAAATACAACCAACTTTAAAAGCCAAACCGTCTATTAAATATGTTCACTATAAAGTCCGACTGAATACCAGGAAAAGCACTTCATAGACTGATATAGAGTGGTTTTGAAATACGTCCAGAGCTGAGAATAAATCTCTCAACGCGGTATAAATCTTGGTGTCAAGAGTTCCCTACTTTCTATACACACGTACACTCACGTGATCCACGAGGACTCTAACCCTGATAAACAGCTCTCTAATGTCCGTGATTTTCCAAAGCTGGTTTGCTATACATATAACTTGAGGTGTCATTTCTAGTATTTAAAATACAAGTAGTGTATCCAATTATGTGAGTAGATTTTATATTGAGAAAAGAAGCTGACTAACACTATACAGAGTGTCCAGTTATTAGGGGATCAAACTTCACCACCGGTTTGTCAGGTCATAAAATGAAAATATCCTATAACGCCTATCTAACACCTAGGCCTATCTCGCTTGGTTGTCCGTCTGTCTGTCTGTTCGTGTTTTCACTAAATAATTTTTATCTCCGAGGACAATTAAGTTATAAACTAAACACTTTGCAAACTTGTTAGTACAATCAAAACAATATTTAAAACATTTATTTGACTAATTTTACTTCCCGTTTAGAAATGGCGGCCATATTAAATTTTCTAAGCTTAATAACTCAAAACCCTTAAGCTTTATGGTAAATACAGAAGGACTACAATAAGCGGCCAATAGTTTTATAAAAGATTTTAAGACCAAGTTCGTTGTGCTGCAATAAATATTAACGTAGATATCAAAGTTTTCTGAACATACTCCTCTATTAACATTTGAGAAAAATATGTAAATAAAGGTTTGTGCTCAGGAAAACTTTAATAGCTCCGTTTTTACTTATCGCAGCACAACAAACTTGGTCAGCACACTTTATTTAATATATTTTCAAACCAAACATTTCGTAAATTAAATAATAGTTCATATTGTCATACGACAAAGTTCGGTGTTTTCATGATTGTAATTGGTTTCTGGGATGCTCTTGAAGTCAACTTACATTTGTCCAGAGATGCATCCGAAGTCGTTTGCTTGCCGACGCGTTTCGAGAATTATCTCATCTTCATGGGCATATCTTCATCACGTCTTAATTTATGCGTCTTATTTATTTAAATGTTTTTATCCGCCCCCGTGTGTGTGTACTGTGAACTTTGTGTTAAATGTACTTTAGCGTGATGTCACCATGGTGATGAAGATGCGTCGGCAAAAAACGACTTCGGATGCATCTCTGGACAAATATAAATTGAGTTCGGTGTTTTGTTTAACCCAGAATGTATGTCTCTAAAGTCCGTGTTAATATCACCTAACATTGAGTTGAACAGGTGCAGTAGAACAGGAGAAATAATGATGACAGTTTTATTGGAAGCAGATAGCCTACCCACTACATCTATCATCTTTTACTGTAACTTATAACGATATGGAATTTTGCAATACGGTCAGTTGGAAAGACGCTATAGCTCTTATTACTACCAATAGTGCATCAATCTTATTTCTTTTAGTGATAATCTGGTTTCCTGATGAAAGATAAATAACAAAACAAAGATCGACTCTAACTTGAAGAAAGAAAGTGTTTAGTTACTTAGACCAGGTTGCAATATGTAGAAAGCTTTCTGATAGCTTTATGAATTATTACTATACATAGTAAGACATATAGTTTCATTTCATATACCAATAGTAATATTATTCTGAGCTATTAGTTCATAATATTTGTAATTGTTAAACTAACAAGAATATATCATTTCACTTAAAAAATGGAGTCGGTGCTGCTTCTTGACAATATTGTCAGCAACACTGACCTGTGCATTTTTTAAGTGAAAAAAAAAAGATTGTAACAACACCCAAATTTTAGTCCACATTGCAAATAGTACTGCCTATGGTGGTATTCTAATATGTATTAGCAATTAATATTTACTATATTGTTACCATGAAAATGAGAACTGCTGTAATGTACCATGTAGTGTAATGGATACATTATTGTATGTTCGCATAAAACATCAGAAACTCATTTTTACAATGTATATGTTAAGCAATACAGAATTGAATTACCAAATTATTTCACACTTTTAGAGCACCCTAACTGTGGTTTGTTTTGAAGTCGGTCTAATTTTTTTTTGTTAAAAGTTTTATTTCACAATTTTTAGTATTAATTTTTTTCAAAATGTATTTGAAGTCAGTTTATTTATTTTGTTTGCTAAAGTCTCTAATCAGACAAATTTATAATATTCCAGATTGTTGTACCTAAATACAGTAACGTTAAAGAAAACCTGTTTGTTTTTTTGAAGCTGATGAATGAGTTTGTAGTTGTACTTTTAGTGTAATGAAAT
Organism: Matsumurasca onukii; assembly: GCA_018831715.1. Lineage (NCBI taxonomy): Eukaryota > Metazoa > Arthropoda > Insecta > Hemiptera > Cicadellidae > Matsumurasca > Matsumurasca onukii. The sequence goes on from CM032062.1 coordinate 54,304,409, forward strand.
CATTATCTTAAACTAAGTAATTGAGTCGTAAGACCTTCAGAAAGCTTTTTAGTTAGTTTGGCAGTCCTCTAATCGGACCCTAGGTTTGAGTCCTTCATCCTCGGTATCTATCGCTTGTTTGACGTGATTTTCTTCAGTACAAACTGAAGTAAATGTGTACTGAGTATAGCTGTGAGTACAGCTCTTCTAGGTAGACAATCAGAGTCAGACCGCTGCACTCATGTCACAAATCTGCCACACGGGAGTGAGGAGAATCGCCTGTATCAGGGTAACGCTTCGTCCTTTGACCTCGAGGCCTTTGCATATGGTAACAATGCAGAACATAGACCGTTTGCTTTTCCCATGGCAAGCTGGCTTCGCTCGCGATAGCGTTTTGGTCAAACGGGTATGGGGCATCAGGGTGACGATTTGACAAGCCTTCGGTTATTTGCATAATAATCTCGCAAAGTAGTTGTTTCTTCTAAAGATGTAGTTTCGGTGCTTGGTCAAGCTAAAAAAGACTAGGTGGTTCGCCCCACTCGCGTTGACGTCGTCGTTGTTGCCTTCGTTTGCTTATTCCCAGTTCACAAGATCATGTACAGTAGTTTCGGCCCGTATCCTTATGACTTATGGATAGGTTGCTCTTTTTTGCAAGTTTGCTGTATTAGGAGTGGTTTACATTTCTCATACTAACGCGTCCTTTAGCCTCGCAAATTAGTACCGGTTTTTTTTTAATTGTCACTTTTGTGTTTTCTAACTTTCTGGCTTTGCTTTAACTTAAACTACTGTATGTAGAGCGAGCTGAGAACATTTTATAAGTTGAATCTTTTGTACAGTTATGTACATATTTAATCATGTTGAAATTAACGCAAATGCTGTTTAAATGTAACGAGTAGTTCACGCTTACCCTCAAAATGTCTGATTGTTTCGAATTTTCTCCAGAAATATACGTATTTTTAAACGTATCAGGGTACAATTTTTGAGTAAGTTATGTTCTGGACAGAACGGTACCATTATCATATACTTCAATCACATCAAATGAAAACATCATCAGCTTAAAATACGGTAACAAAACCGTATTTGCGTAAAATGTATCAGAAGATTTTTATAAGTTTTACAGTACTTAAAACACTTTATGGAAACCATTTTGTAGAAAATTTGATTTTAATTAGTCTTGTACATTTACCATTTTAATAGCCTTGCCGAAGTGATACCTATACTACTAAGCACGCAAGGAGTACATGTTTAGCATGAAATTTTGACATTTTATTCTTGTTTACAGAATCTATAAAGGTTTTAAAGCTTGTAAAATGTTTTTTTGTTGAAAACTTAGCTATGCACAGAATCTTATCATTACCGGGTTTATTATATTAAAATTAAGTGTCTATGGCTATCAAACTTATATGAAGTGCTAAAATTACGTGTTTTTAGCGAGAAGGAGGCCATAGCTCGGTAAATATGAGTATAATCACAAAAAAATATATATTTTCTTAAAGACAATTAAATTTTACCCTCACTTGGTCCTTCAAAACTTTGATCAGATGTTTAGTTCGGTATTTATAACTCTATAAATACAAACAAAGAAATGTTTTAGAGTATTTTAGACGAAAATAGCAGTTTATTTCAGCAACACTCAAATATTTGAAAATTTTAAGGCTACTTTCTTGTTGAAAATTTAATTTACATCGAAATAGTGCTATTGAAGCCTTATTTTAGTTCAAAATAGTGTTTTACCACGCAAAATACGCATCAGGTACACGGGTTTGAGATTTTTTTGAGTTTTAACCTTTTTATATAGAAATATTAGTCCGATCAAAACTATATTTAAATGAGATCACTATAGAGTTAAGATCTAATAATCAACGCAAACTGGGTGTAAAATGATGGCCGCGTTCAAAAGTTATTCGTGATTAGCATAAAAACAATAAAAATTACGTGTTTTTTGAGCGAGAAGGAGGTCATAGCTCGGTAAATATGAATATAATCATAACAAATATATATATTTTCTTAAAGACAATTAAATTTGACCCTCACTTGGTTCCTTCAAATTTTGATCAAGTGTATAGTTTGGTCTTTAACTCTGTAAATACGAACAAAGACATTCTTTCGAGTATTTTAGACGAAAATATCTGTTTATCTCAACAATACCCAGGTTTTAGAAGAATTTAAGGCTACTACCTTGTTGCAAATTTAATTCTACATCGAAATAAGGCTATAGAAATCCATTTCGGTTCGAAATAGTGTTTTTACTACGCAACAAGTACACGGGTTTTTAAGATTTTTTTTGAGGTTTTTTACTTTTTTTATATAGAAATATAAGTCCGATCAAAAAGATATTTATATGGGACCACTATGGGGTATAGCCCTACCAAACAAAACAAACCGCATCAAAATCGGTGCTGTCATTCCAGAAAATCGGACAGACATAGATTAAAAAAAAAAAAAAAAAAAAAGTCTCACTTTGACTTGAGTAACCTCCTCCTTGAAGTCGGTTAAAAAATAAAACAACGGTTGACCCATAACCCATTTAAAAAGTACTACTGGGTGTGGGGAATATTTATTTGTGGAAAATATGCTTTCTGAAGTCTTTATTTTGATTTCAAAAAGAGTACTGCAGTTGGAAAACTATTACATCTGGGTTTACTTGCCTGTTAAGGATAGTGGACAGTTGATATATGTAAGTAGCCTGTATATTCTTTAAATTTTAAATATAATTTTCATGTAGTTTTTAATTAGTACCTATTAATTGAAGCCCTAGACTGTGATCTGTTTATATTCTTTCTTTACCCCGAGGAGACCAGAGGATTTCAGTTACGAGTACTTGTGGAATCCAATAAACCAATAACGACGTTGTTTGGGAATTTCAATGACAAGTATTTTGTGAGAACGAAATATACCACACGCTGATTTGTACAAGATGAATATTAAATACTCTAATAACGCCATTAAATCAGCAATTCAATTAAAAGCAGTAAATATGGGTAGCTAAAGGTAGTATAAAATTAATACCTTTTAGTTACTTTCAAACGGTTTGCAATTGAAAAACGCTGTTCTAACACGACCATATAATGACATTTTTACATATCAAACCGATTATGTAAGGCGGACTGGAACCGAATGTGGTTTTGTGTGGAACGGCTGCCCTCTGTGTTGTCATTGTTTCCGCCAGCACGGCCAAACTCAAAAGCTACTTCTAAACAGAGATTCACATTCACAGCTACTTACTCAACTATTTTATTGATGAAACCAAAACATTCTTTCGGAAGTTCTCCTAATTCTAAAACATTTAATAATCCAACCAGATCCTGGACATATAAACTACGTCGTTTACTCAAATTATGTTTCACAATGATAACCAGATGGTTTAAAGCATTTCAAAGCATCTGTTTTTCAGAAAACAAACGAAGCCCTTATATTAAACACGCGTGTTATTTTGTTTCAAAATAACAATTATGTATATTACAATCTTTATTATTACCCAACAATATGAAATTGTATTGGTACATTACAATAACAAGATAATCAAATTATATTTAAGCCACTAGCCTTATAATACTAATCATTTTAATTTAACTATGAAAATTGCCCAGACTTATAAGTAATAAGCTAGTGCTCTAAGAACTCTTCTATGCTATAAAAAATGTTGGGTACTAGATAGTTTCTTAATTTTGTTTTAAATAATTAAAATTAGTTATCGTGAGATCTCTTCAAAGCGTATTAACGAAGTAGAGTTAAGTAGAAAAATTAATCTACGTGACTCATTAGAAAGAGATATTTTACAAAGATTAAACAGGCTGATGAATATGCAAGCACTGGCTTGGCTTGTTATGTTGTGAGAGTTGTGTCTCGTGAGTTTAAATGCGTAGATGTTGTTTCAGCAAGGAAACTTTATATTAAGTTTATATTTTACTGTCACTAAACAACATTACAATTTTGTGAACATATCAAATGAACAAACATAAGATAAGATATACTTGACAACGTGTTAATGGGTATTGCTGTTTGGCATAAAGCTTTGTTCACAATAAATTTTTATAAGTTGCTTTCTTGTTTTTATAGTACTAACAGCTAATATCCTCTACATGTTTTATTTTATTTTAACTTAAAAGGGCTTCCCAGCTTACCCTGTTCTTCAGCATTTAATTGTACACCAAAGTTAGTATTCCGTTTACAGTGCTATATTGATTTGGATGACATGTTTTGTTTCCTGTTGCTTCTTAGTTGGAGCATTTCTTTAGTTTAATATTTTATCTGTAACAGCTTAAATTTTATGAACCCTATGTTTTATAAACTGTTAAATACTTTCAACTTCTCCTAAAAAATGAATGTTTATAGGCCTTCTAAGTTTCATCGAATTGGAATCATAAACATAGCCAACACGCAGCACAAGTGCTCGGTGAATCAGAGGAAATTCCAGTATACACTATTAGTAAATGTTAACAATTTCTGTTTTAGGATTTTCCTTATTTGCTCTATGGTTTTGTATAGTAAATTAACAATAGCTGTTAATAGTTGTATTTGTTTTGAAATGAGAAAGTTGTTTACTTTCTGTAACCAAGGAAACTTAGGCTATTCTATAATATAAAAATGACTCGCAAAATGTGTTGCCAAGCGCATAACTCAACAACGCCTGGACCAATTTGGCCAATCTTTTTTTAAATGTTCGTTGGAGTTCAAGGATGGTTTTACGGCGAGAAAAGTTCGAATAATTGCCGGAATCCTTAAAACAGTTCTTTCTTTTTCCCATACAAACTTTTCTAACTAAAACGTAAAAATGATTTTTTATTTGACTGATATCCTAATTTTATAAAACATGTGGAAAACAAAACAAACGCCACAAGTTTTGAATAATGGATCCGTTAAATATAATGGTAATATGTGAATTATGTATTCAACAATTCAGTGCTCTGAATGTCAAAGTGCGGAAATTCTAATTAAATAAGCTAACCACTCAGACTGCACTGTGAATAACCATGCACAGTTGTGTAATGGCTTTTATGTATCCTTGACTTTTCTCAACATCGCTGGCTTTTAATAACAAAGAAATATGATATTTTCTCGAACAGAGTTAAGGCTTGTCTAATGGAGGATGAAAATGAAGGTCACAGCTATTAAGGAAGAGAAATATGATACACACAGCTTCGGACATGGTTTTAACTCGGCTTTCATCAATGTGTAGAAGCAAATCTTTCATAACAATGAGTCACATTAATGAGAGTAACTTGCCACTAAGTAAGTGTTCTGTAAACCTAAATGTTTCTAAATAAATAACTTAAATTTCATCAATTAAAAGGTGTTGTCTGTAAAATTTATATTACCAAGAACTGAGTTCCAAAGTGTTTGTTTTCATTGACAATAACAGGCAGCTACAATACTTATTGATTAATTAATTGTTATACGGGGTGACGCAATAATAACACTACTTGCTGTCTGCTTATTAGTGGCAGGGCTGTCAACCGTACATAGGATCTGGAACGCCAAATCTTCTCATTGGCTGTGGCACTATCGAAAAAAAACTTCTTCAGGACTGGTCAAAATAGTTTATAGATAAAATAGATAGTTGACAGTTTTGTCACGGTAAAATGAACAAAGTCGACATACTCTAAGGTAAGTGTGTGTGTGGTTAACAACAGAGCTCAGTAGGTGTTTCCAATGTTTACTCGCGCACGTGTGTGAGTATCCAAGGCACAAATGACGCGACTCTCATGTAAAGCCCGGCCAGCTGCTTATTGCTGAACTTAGTGCAGTTGTCACCTGCGGCAACAATCCCCACCTGCAAACAAAGTAAGAAAACTATCACGTTTCTGGAAAAAAGTAGTCAAATTTACTTTCAAAGCTATTAAGAGCGGAAATTAGTAAGTGAAGTACGTTGCCTGTTGTAGTTTAGACCTGAGTAGTTGTCAAGTTGCGTAAACCTCAGGAGACAGCCTGGTGCCTTTCATTACACGGGGTAAAATCTGCATTCAAGAATTCTTTCGTTTGAACCCCACCACAGTAAGATATTACTTTGCTGAATTGTAAAGCACGTCTTGAATAGTTTTAAACTAAATTAAAGTTGACTTTTCCTATCACAAAATCTCTTAGGGGAAATAAACGTTTGTCATTTGTCATTCAATCAATATTTTAAACTAGTTAATGCACCTAAATATGAAAGATGTTCTTTGGAGCAAAGGGCTCTTAGGTTAGGTTGAATTAGGTTAGGCATTAAGACTAAACAAGGCGGGTTGAAAGTAAATTTGGAAGTATGATGTCGTAGAACACCATGCCAGGGGCAGTTCCCAAAATCTTTCAAAACCTTTCGAGTGCGTTGTCTCCACCACACATTTGAAAATAAAGTGCAGATAGACACTTCCCACTGAAGTACATTGACCTACTTAAAGCAGATATGATAAATTTACCCGAATGAAAACCCCATCGGGTCAAAATATCACGCGGGTTTTATCCGGCTACTTCTTGATGTTTTACAAATATTTAGAAAACGTCACCACATTCGTGCGGATAACCAAGACGTCTGTAAATATTTTCAGGAATTCCCCGCTCATGTTAAAATATGATGGATGTATTCCCGGTAACACTGCATTGTTAACTTTGTTACAAAGACATTACAAAACCTTACAAAACTGTTTCTAATATTCTGCCCCACTAAGATGTGTTCAGGTATCTCATCTGACCTGGAAGTACTTGTAGCCTCTGCTTCTCGAAGTGTACAGCAGAGGTCCGCCTGAGTCTCCTTGGCAAGCGTCCCGGCCAGGCATGTACTCTCGCGCGCCCCCAGCACACAGAATGCTCTGTGGGATACGTTGACCCCAGTCCATCGAGCACCCCCACGTGCTCGTGATGGGCAACTGTATCTTCTGTAGAACTATGCTGTTCACTGTTGGAACTGTCGGTATGAATTAAATTACCAACATTTAGTAAATAGTTTGGGTGTTTAATCTTGTCACGCCTACTAGTTTAATATTATTACGCACGCTGTCCAGCGTTTGTTAGTGAAAAGGAAGAACATTTCGGAATGTAGAATATGAGCCCGTCCTCAGATGAAAAGTGACCTATAATATTACACAATTATAAGAGCTAGCCTAATACCGGTTACATTGATTGCTTTAGGCGTAAAGTAACGCTCATTACTTTTAGGCTAGCTTTTTCCTAGTCCTTTGGGCCATGTTTTGAGTTACCTTTTCTCTAAAAACGGTATCACATTCCATATATCGAAACAACGAGGCCTTTTGTTCAATAACAAATGATGTATAACGACCGTAATAATATGGTGACCATCTTGATGTTTGTGAATTGTCCAGTACATTTTCACTTCAACTTCAAATATATTTAACTATTAAGTATATCAAATAAATATTTTAACAAGATGATCAATAACATGAAATACTTATCGAAGTTGAGTTGACAACTGGTTTAGTGTGCTGTATTTGTGGATATCGGTGAGTATTTACTAATTTGTAGTTGTTAGTATTAGTGTCGTGTAATGTTTCATGTGTCTATGCCACTTACAGGTAAAGGGTGACGCACGGGAACCTGGTGGTTTTGAATTGCGCAGTACCTTTGTTGTCTCTGAACTTGTCATTTGATGGCACTTTAGTAGACATTGAGAGTGGACTGTTAAACATCACATCTTTGCGTATGACGCGTTTGTTAATCAACGTAGTAACCTTTCTGGGTGCAATGATTCTTACGAGTTCTAACACGTGAACTTTTATGAAATGACATTATATTTCAAACGTGATCAAATATTAAAAGTTGGGTTTAGTCTACTATCAGTTAAATCAACCGTACGCTGTTCGTTCGTAAACCGTCAGGTACCCATGTGTCACCCTGTATAAGTTTACTATGTTTTTTTTCTGTGGTAAAGTCTAGTACACATTTTAAGGATTAGAATATCATCTAAGCTAATTTCCCCTTGATAACGAGGGCAGTTTTCATACCTCTCGAAACGCTTGGTAGTTTCAAACACAATAACCGGTAGAAACGTCCATCTATTTCCATGTTATTTTTTAAATTAATTGAAAAAGACTTAACACTAATCAATAATACATCATTTATTGCATAATTATATTATACATGCATCGCAATCGTCAGTTATTAGTAGCTAAAGTTTTCCACTCGCACACATCTAGATCTCTTACACATACAGACTCTTGGGCATACAGAATTTCCAATCACACGATTCATTCTTGGAATTTTCCCCACTTTAGCCTCATGGTCAGTCAGTCGTCTTCTAATGTGTTCTCCCAAGTGTGTGCCATAAACGGTGCTATAAAATTCTTTTGCGATCAAAACCTTTTTGAGACGAGCTTTAAATGCCTTAGGCAACTTGTTGACGAGTTGAACTCCTGCCTGCGAAGGCCAACGTTCATGAACTACTGTTCTGTGTCTCCCAGGTATATGTAGTTACTGATGAAAGATAGAACTTACCTTCTGACAATAGTCCCCAGCCTGCTACTGTCACAGTCTTCCCTAGTAAACTGTCTCTCAGTAACTCGCAGTCGAAAGGCAAACATACTGGGGATATAAACGCTGTAATCAAATAAGTAGATGATAGCTCGGGCTCGGGCTTAGTATATTTTAATTTTAAACTCAAATGAAAACTGGCATTTTCCAATTACGGTTCATGATTTTCACCTTCGTACAGTGTAGTGCTGAGTCTGCTCTAATTATTTAGCTTTTATCAGTTATGCATACAATACTATAACAGAATCGTTTGATAGTTTCTGAATCTGAAATATAATTACACTATTGTACTTTATGCCTGCTTTTACAATGTATAATTGTATATTGTATGTTGAGCAACATGCCATATGACTCCTCATTTCCAAAATATATAGATTATTTATTTGCAAACCAAGCATTTCTATATATTTTATATGCATACAGGAGCTACGCAAGTTTCGAAATATAAGCTATGTGTAGACTTGTTGTTTTTATTATTTTGTAAATTAAATATCTTTATTATTGTATATACTGTAGAGTGTAGCCAATGTATGCCTGTACAATTATCTCTCCTGTGTATCCTCTAAACAACTTAGACAAAAGGTAAATAGCTACATAAAAGTATCCAAATTTCAAAATGTCGGTCATTTAAATGTGTGTTTTTATATCAACTCCCAATAAAGTTAAAATGTCCTAATATACTCGTACTTTTGAATACGTTCTTAAGCCTTAGAAAAGACTTGCTAAGGGATCCAAGCCAGAGTTAACAAAAGCAAAGTCTACTTTGAAGACGTTTTGACAACAGTTTTTAACCTAAAGTGTTTTTGAAGACAAATGTTTAAATAATGTATACTGTTAATCAGTGTACACACACTACTGCTAATATAGTGACATTGATACTAATGATATATTTTGATGGGTGTTTTTACATTTCTCAAACGCGATCCCAATTCTCCAACAATGAGCTGATTAGTGGATATTCTGGGCGTCAAATATACATGCGTTAGACTGTCGCACAAATAGGGTACGAATAGGATGGTTGAAACGTTGACGCCATTTTGTATTTGGTTTACCTCAATACTACCGGGTGGTTCCTCGGTAAAACCTTCGGTGAAACGGTTTCACTGGTTATCGAACTTAACTTAGATATATCTGCTGATAAATACACTCACGGTTGAATACAATATCTCTGTTGAGACGAAAGAGGGCGATATCGTTGTGTAATCCTTTGTTGTACTCCTCGTGAGGGATGAACTCCTCGACAAGAAAGTCTTGCACTGGCGGTGCGCAGTAGCCCTCAAAGCAGTCAGGGTTGTTATCTAATTGCTCTCCAAGCGAGCGACATACTGAGTCACACATATATTTACCTCAAATTTGGATTTATATAATTCTTGGTATTTGATCGAATGAAGACAGTGTTTATTATATCGCCTAAACATAACTGTTTTGTGGCCGTTCAAAACAAAAGGCACGTCTATATTGTGAAGTTCATACCACCCGTATGAGGTTTTTTCATAGAAAAATTGTGTGATTATTTGTTTAAAGTTTGTTGTTGACCATGGTACTGTAGTTTATCTTTGTGGAATTTTTACGAAAATATGTTTTCTTTTGTTGTTAGAGATGTGTTTAATTTAACTTGACTCTTAAAGTAAATAAAAAGTTAATAAATGTTCTGAACTACATAAATAGTTTAATATTAACTTTATTACTGTTTCGGAGTAAATAAAAATATTACGGACGTTTTGAGTGAACAAAATTACACGACATTTCGGGATCTGGAATCCCAATACGTCATGTACTTTTTGTTCACTCAAAAACGATGAAAAAAGTCCGTAATAATGTTTTAACCGCAGAAAATGGTGCAGTTTCCACCAACATCGACGAAACTATATCTCCCCACACTCTTCTATGTACGATGTCTTTAGTTTTCCTTTGTAAAGATGCATCCTTACACACAGTTATAAGAACAACTTGTCTACCTGTTTAGTACACCAAAATACATTGGGCTCTCGTGTGTTAATATTTATCAAGAGGTCAAATGGTTCTTGTATTCAAATGGTGACGCAATGATGAGTAGGACAACTACATACAATCCTCAAAGGAAAGGTCAAACATATCTAGTTGTGGGAGATCAAAACTGAAACCTCAGTCAATGAGAATCCTTTTTGGTTCGGAGAATGTGCCTAACTTCATTCGGTCAAAGTGAAAACTCGTGTCGCACTCTTGAGGAATTGTAAAATTTTTAGGATGGTTTACCTTTTTCTTGAAGTCTAAGATGTCACTTAGAAAGCTTTCAAAAGTTGTGTGCGAGTGAAACCGACCACTAATTTTTTTTACTTAAGCTACTACACTATGCAAAACACATTTCTTGTTTACAACTCGTTCATGGACCGCCTATTAAGACGCTATTCTTGTATAACATTTTGATACAACAAAACTGATGTTATACCAAACGGCGATAGTGTACGATACCATGTGAACTGTGTCCACAAAATAATAGGTTTTAACCGTCAGAGTAAATATAGATTAAGCTTGATAGTTTTTACTTAGATAACTTAATACTTACACATCCGTATACCCTGCTTCGAGTCTCTCCTGAACGCTATCAAAGCAGTGAGCCGCTGTCAGAATGTATCTTTTGTTTATGATTGAGCCGTCACAAAAAGGTTCGTTACCCACTGTAAAGTTTAAGAAAAAATTAGTAATTAAAAAGCAATAACTATGTAATCGTGCTTCACTATCGTCCTTAAGCGCTTTGTGTCGCCCACACCTTCCCCTCAGTTTCTTCCAGTCTTTCAAGGGGCTAATTCAGTTAGGAACTCATAGGTTAAAACTGCTGAGATTAAAATATTATTACGGTCGATTTCCATCGTTTTGTGAGTGAACAAAAAGTACAGACGTTTCAGGTAAAAAGTAACCTAAAATATCTCACAAAACATTAGCAAATGGCTAGCCTAATACAATTCAAACCAGTTTAAGGCGAGGGGGACATTTAAAACTCACCCTAAATATAGCTGTTGTTATTTGAATTTTACTGTACAATTATTCAACATTTAAAACTTGACTATGGCTCAAGCTGTAATTTCTGACAATCGTCAATACATTGCAAAATGATGTTAATGATAAATAAACATTCTTGATTCTTGACAAGACAGACCTTGAGTGCTTTTGTGACTACAGTAGATTAAGGTAAGTAAACAGTTTGACATTACGTACCTTTGAAGAGCAGAAGAGCCATGTAAGGGAACTCAGCTAGGTTCGCGTTTGATCCACCCATGATCTTACGTGAAAAGAACGGACCGTCTCCACAAGCGTGTTGGTGCAGGAGTGAAGAGGATGTACGAGCATATTTCCACAAGTCTATAAAATAAACATGTTCGTTCAGTAAACATGGATTTTAGGAAAAATAGGAGGTTTGGTCTCGAGCCAAAACGTAATTTTGAGATAAATTTGCAATTTTTAGAAGTAGTCATGAATATGAAACAGCCCAGGGACTTTAAAACTGGTTATATTTCATTTTGAATAAATAGCCAATTACTATAAATACAACTCTGTTTTTCTTCTATGAAGATGATTCAAATCCTTATACTTCTTACTATACACTAGTTGAAGGTGTTACATCCTCCTTGTAAATACTATTACAAGTTACAAACCTATGCATTCAACAGACAATGTATTCCCAAGACATTAGAAACAAGCCCAGTATACAGAGTGTTTGAGAACTCTCTGGGCATGCTTTGTAGACATGTTCCTTGGGTCAAAACAATAATATTTTAACGTGGTCTCCGGCGCTTCATTGTCCGTCTATTTGTATGGATGTGTTTTTTACTAAAATAATTATGACAATAAAACGAATGAATTGATTTCCACCAAACTTAAGTAAAAAGATTAAAATGTCATTTTCTATAAAGTGAAAACAATTATTTAATTTAGCTTTCACATTTCAAAGTGGCGACCGTTCAAAATGTTCAAAATTGAATAACTCAAAAGAGAGTAACTGTACAACAAATTAACAATGTCAGTTATTTTTGGAATATTTGATTCCCTTTTCACAAATGTATTAGTTTTGAAGATCTAATGAAAAACAACAAAGTTATTGTAATTTATGTCTTACCGGCCTTTGTCCACCATGCCTTCCCCAGTCTGCTAACGTAACAACAATGGAACTGATAACATTTTTTTGTTCTTTGTCATTGTTTTCAAGTTTACAGTGTAAAAATTATTAAATCTAGATAAAACCTTATATCTAATGAATTAGTTTAGTAAAATATAAATAAAATAAAAATGAAATAGTTTAGTATCTAATGATTAGGCTAGCCAACTGCTTTAACTTACTTGGACACACATTTACGTAATTAGTATAAGTACAGACAGACGTAAGCACTTCCAACATGAAAAATAAAATTGAACAGCCTGCCATCATTGCCATGTTTTGTTTAACTCTCAAACCTTAAACAAAAACTGTGTACGATTCTGTTGGAATTGTGTTAAAGCTATGTTTGGATCAGTGGGAGAGAATTCCTTGTTATAAACACTTTCAGTTTAGCGAGGGCGTAAAATGTTAATGTAAAATGTAAATAAAAGAAGATTATATCGTTTCAATTGAGCGAAGTACCGATAAGTCTATTGTTAAAAATAAACGAAGTGAGTTGTTCAGCCATTAGAATGCTTTTATCGTGCAATAGCAATCATTATTATAGATCAATCATAATCATAAGCTTACAGATGCAAAGATAATCACTGATTGTTTCCATTAAATAATCCGTTGTACCAAAACTATTGTGTACTTCTAGTAATATACTAGTGTTTTATATCTGAGCAGTTGTAAGTTATTCTTTTCATCAAATTTCTTACGCAATAATACAACACAGATTGGGTATATAGTAATAAACATCTCTAGAACCACCCTGCTATTCTAACCACCCTATCCTGGGGGTGTCTGGTGGCTGGTCAGGCAGTCAGTCAGTGTGTAGCTTTCACTGGCTTAGTTTTCACTTGACCCTGTCTCAAAGAACCCACTCAACCCAATACTTATTAAAACTTTGGGGCAATATTACTATTTTGGCTTTACTGATTTTACTCGATTGTGTTTCTTTAATTGCTATGTTTTAAGCTGTTCTACACTTTTTTGCTAGAATTGATTTTTCTATATTATAAGAAAGCTTGGACTGTGAGATGGCCTTTCATATTGCTACTTGTAATTTTAATTCGGTAGTATAAAACTCCTTCAAAACCCTACCTACGGCTAGTAAGTTGTTTTTCATATTAACCAATGCACTGGAATACCACGGATGCGTTTTGCAGCCAGCCTTAATCGCATAGGATTGCCTGTAAACAAACTTGGATGTAGACTGAAATAAAATCACAATACAATATTTAACAAATCGATCTTACGTGTATCAATAAAAACAGCAGAAAGAATTGCCATATTTTGGACAAAGGTTTCGACGATGATAATAAATAATGATTATTTCGGGTGAAATAAAATCAAAAACATGGCTGACGCCTAGCCACAAACACTACCGTGTCGTATCAAATTTCCTGTGTCGGGGTAAAATTGCACCAAAAGTGCTCATTTTCACCTTTTGCACCCCAAATACTACAGGCTTCATTTTCTGAAAATATACAGTCTTTCAAATTAACTCAACATATATCGTTGGGTTTAACTCTAATTTTAACCTTTTATTCTTCTTACTGTACAAGTAGTGGCTGTAGCACGTTGTACAGTATACAGGACTAATATAAACTATATGGACTCCTTCGAAAAGTTACATTTCTAAGGATGCATAATTCAGTTATTAATGATTTCAATATCCGGTACTACAAAACGAGATCAAAAGTTAAATGCTTAGGAAATTCGTTGTTTGGTGCAAGTTTATTCTTGTAGAGGCTCTGTTGAGCTCTAATACGCAAATTTGCATACTTACAAGGTTCGAGAAATTCAATTATCATAAACTTTGTCGGAGTTTGGCTGCATCTAACTAAAGCTTTGGTTAAACCCAAGTCAGCAGTTTTGTTTGTGTTTTACTGTTAAACAAGAAGCTCTTGTACGGTGAGTTTGAAGTCTCGGAACGGCTTGATTTACAGGTATACTCGTATTGTCAAAGGAAAATGATGACCATTCAAATGAACCATATTATTACTGTGAAAAGTGAAGTACTTTCTTTTGATAGTAACTAGCAGTTCTGAGAAATGTTACCTATTCGTGCTTGGCCACAAAAGAACTGAATAACCCAAACTATTACCGTGTATGATCCTGTTCACAACTTCACAATTGTTATACAAAGGGTGTTCCGCAACTCAAAACCACTAATGTAGTACTATTTTTCGCAACAGGGAAACCCCATTAGCTTTTACGAAAAGCAAAGACGCCATTGGAGTAGACTATAGAGAGGAAGCGTAGCAAAGGCTGATTTGTCAAGGACACAATAAAATAAAAAGTCAACTAGATTCAGATCGAATTGCAGTTTTAATTAGTAGGGCAAACATTATCTGAAAACCTTGCCTCTAACTCAAATGAGAGAGCTTCCAAATATTCGTTGAAAAACAAAATGTCTAAATTATGCAATGCTGTGTTGAAAAATGTTCACTATAGTATCAAAATGAGAAAATCCTCGGTAAATTGTGTCCTAAAAGATATCCGAGGGTCACTGGTGTTGGGCGGGATAGAGACCAGTTTTATTACATATAACAGTTAAACTAAATGGTTTGACCGAGTGGTCATGAATGACAATACTTGTTTTAAGACGAGTATTTACAGTAAGCGGGTAACGATCTCTTTAATTCAGGCGAATTTCCGAGCAATTTTTGAAACTCGAATACAAGTAATAATGTTCAACTTTCGTTGCAAAGTAAGGGGGTTTCACAGTTCGCAGTGTAAGACCCCTCAGGGCCTAGCTAAAGGGATTTTCATGTCAACAACGACTTGGACTCCCTGGTGCATACTTCATTGTGCTGCTCTCTAGCCGAGCTTAAGCTTTTGTCACTGTTTGTTTAACTGATTATATACAATTATAAACCTCATGTATAAGTCTGAGTGGCGTGAAAATGTGATAGGTAATTTAACTTAGGAAAATTTCCTAACGATTTGTTAGGTATATAAATTAGGATCATGAGCTAGTTCAGAAAACGAGTCCGAAAACATAACGAAATTAAAATAATAAATTAGACATTTTTAAAGTTTTCACTGAATTTTAATTGAAAGAGCTAAGGCATCTTCAGTTTAATAACAAAAGACACATCATCTGTATAATTAAGTTGAATATCAAAAACAAATAGAACATATGTACACCAAAAAAATTTCTAAATTTAGATATAATATTGTATAAATTATCAGTCGAAAATTTTCTTTGAGTTTCTAACTTTTTCTTCAATTTGATCTTTCACTATTGGTATAAATAGTATTTACAGAAGGAAATTAAAATAATAAGCAAAGATCAAGCATAAATCACCTGGGGATGGAATCTATCCAGCAATGCTACAGCATGCATCCGAACCAGTACTCAGGCTGATATGCGAACTCTGCAGAGCCAGCGTGGCCTTTGCTCACATACCACACTGCAGCGAGGGTAAGCAGGGTGGTCTTTATCCCTAAAGGGTAAAACAGACTATAGTCAGGCAAAATCTTTCAGACCTATCAGTCTTTCATCATTTCTTTTGAAAACGGTGGAAAGGCTCGTAGAGATACCTCAGGAACAGGGTGCTGCTAGGTCAACCCCTGCATAGAAACCAGCATGCCTACCAATCTGGCAGGTCATGCATTACGGCCCTCAATGAATTGGTCAGCAGGGCAGAGGGTTCTCTAGACAATAGAGAGCTGGCACTCCGCGCTTTCCTGGACATTGAAGGGGCTTTTGACAGCACCTCACACAAGGTGATCATAGAGAAAGCACTAAGGAGTAAGTGGATAAAAAATATGCTCGCAACAAGAAGGGTCCAATCCACCCTACTAAATGTCACCAGGGAAGTCTCTACACAAAAGGTTGTCCAGGGAGGGTTCTTTCCACGCTCTTGTGGAATCTGGTGGTGGATGATCTTCTAACGCAAGTATCACAAACAGGAACTTTTATTCAGGGGTACGTTGATGATATAGTTCTCATGGTTCAAGCTCATCGACACCGTAGCAGATGTAATGAACAATATCCTAAGACTAGTTAGTGAATGGTGTAGGAGGGAACAGCTTAAAGTTTATCCTTCCAAAACCGTTATACTTCCAATTACTCGTATTAGGAACCTGACCCCTCTGGCCAGACTAGAGCTCGACGGCGTCCGATTACCACTTTCAGACAGGACGAAGTACCTAGGCCTGACCTTGATCGCAAACTTACGTGGAACCTACACTTACAGTCGGTACTACACAGAGCAAGCTGGCCACTCTTAGCAACCAGACGTTTCATAGGAAAACTTGGGGACTTAAGCCACACATGGCGATTTGGCTATACAAAGCAGTAATAAGGCCTCAGATAACTTATGCCTCTAGTTTGGTGGACGAAAGCCAGGCAGAGTACCGTAAAGACCAAACTTAGCAACCTACAAAGACTGGCATGCTTAGGTATCGGAGCATCACTAGCACCCACAGCGGCGCTAGAGGTATTGCTTAATATAACACCCTAGACATTTTCATAGAAATGGAGGCTAGGAAATTCGGGTACAAACTCTATTTCGGGCCTTTTAAAAGGGGTCCGACTCTTTCGGGACATGTGGGAGCCTTAGACTCCTTCCATCAGGAACCGCTCCTCACTATGAGGTCTGACTATATGGAGGCACACCTCAGAAAACCTTACACAGTCAGCATAGAATCACGGCTACAGTGGTCAACTGACAAATCCTTTTAACTATTAATAACTGTAGGGTCTGGTACACAGACGGTTCATTGATAGAAGGAAAGGCTGGCTACGGGGCAAACACACAGAGTCCGGTCCAGTAACCTCTCAGGTAGCTTGGGAGGCTTTTTGTACAGTGCGTTTCAAGCAGAAGTCTTCGCAATCCTCACTTGAACCTATCTAGAGTTATCTGTTGGTACAAGGATAAACATATCTTAATCTTCTCAGACAGTCAGGCTGCCCTCAGAGCGCTGGACCGTCCACTTATCAACTCCTGCATTGTCCGGGAATGCGCCCAAGCGCTCCGCCTAGCAAGCTGTAATAATGTACGGCTTGAATGGATACCGGGGCATCAAGGATTTAAAGGGAATGAAAAGCCGATCTCCTGGCTGGAAAGGAGCGCTGTCATCCTTTGCCGGTCCGGAACCAGCGGTAGGAATCAGTCCTTCTCTTGTCAAAACTATGCTAGCCGATAGGGCAAATGGCGACACACTGAGCGATGGAAACAGCTACCATGCCAGGAACCCGCCAAGCTTTTAGTCAAGAATCCATCAAGGATACTTACCAAACATCTGACTGGTAATATCGTGTAATCACAGGTCACAAGGCACTTCAGAAATCACCTAGCAAAATGGGTCTCTACACAGAAGATAATGATATGTGAGCGTACCTGAGTCCGCAAAACACATTCTAATTTAATGCGAGTCCTGGAGGCCAGGAGAAGGGGTCTTCTAGGGTTTCGGGAGTGGCAGGAGTTACATCCAATTGAGTAGCGATCCTGTTTAAGGCAAACGGGGGGCCCTAATTAGTAAACAACAGAGCCAGCCACAAATAAACCAAACCGTCCGTCCGTCCTGCCCAATCCCAAAGATCAAGCACGTCCACGGATCAAATTTTCTTTTACAAACAAATACTTCTTAAATAAAATCTAATCAAATTATTTTACGGAGAGGTTAGTACGCATTTGCACCCTACAAATACAACATAAGTTTTATTTAGTTTTCCAAAGCACCACTGCGCCTCAGGTTCTCAGAAACCTAACTACACCAAACAGTTGCTGAACAGTGAACACTCTACCTAAAGCTATTATTGGGTTTAATTTACTAGTGTTAACAGCTTTTCGTAATGAAAGTAAACCAGATTCAAACAATAACTGTGGGTTGTTCTTTTTACTTGCTTAGTTTTGTACAAATAATTCAAAACAAGTCGTTAGGGTTGAGTCACATGGAAATCTTAGAAACAACGTATAACAAAGAAATCTTATTCATAAAACGTCAACAAGACTTGACAAAAGGTGAAGAGTTTTAATGAGAGCACCAGAATCAGTTTGTTGAAACCTATTTTGTTTTTTAATTAGAATTTCAAACGGGTTGTTCACATTGTAGTTAAATAAATATGATTATTGAGATTTATTTATATTTAAAATAAAAAAATGTGTTTAGAAAATGTGTGTCCATTTCAATTAATGTTAGTGTTTAGCTTTTTTTAAATACATTTGTATCTCAATTTTGTCTAATCTTGTGAAATGTATAAGTACGAACGTTTCAAATTTATTAACAACAGTCAACACCGAAATACACGCCATAGACAATCATTATTATCAATTCCCCCTCATAGAACAAATGTTTACAATAAATCTTTCACTGTAACCTCTTGTCGCTGTGGAATAACCTCAGTGATAACATTAGAGAAGTTGACAATAGTGCTCGGTTTGGGAATGGAAAACTTCCTTCATACGGGATCATAGGGAGTAACATCCTAGGGGCTATGTGTTTTGTGCTTTAAAACTTTCTGTTTGGAACTAAATTGGGTTTTTCTTTTATGGTTAGTGTAAATTTGTTTTTATAATTTGTTGTTGTTGTAAATATCAATATATAATTATTATTTTGTTAGTCTTAAGGTTAAGTGGTAGAGTGAGCTTTAAAGCCTTAACTTCGACTTTTGATAAATGTATCAATAAAGTCATTTGTTGATGTTGTATTATTATTATTGTTTAAAAGCAAGTCTACAAAATAATTAGTTTTATATAAAAGACGTTACGAATGATTAACTTGATAGTCTTCAAACACTTCTTTGTTTTAAAATATTGTGACTAGTTTTTTTAGATCGTTCATTTCACAGCGGTTATAAAATAGTGCGTAATTATTTCGACATTGAATTTTTTTAAACAAGCAAATAAATAAAGAAAATCTACATACAAGTAACAAGCCCTTTTGAGGCCGATGTCATAACTAATGAGCTTTCTGTTTCTTCAGCGTCACATTTCAATCACTTATATTTCTTAACGTTTCGACCTCGCTTTGGAGAGTCATCTTAAGTAGTTGACTCACTGTGTATGCATTTATTTATTCTAAATTTATTTATTATTATCTTTCATCAGTCTAAGATACAATAGTTCAAAACACACAAAAATTTAAAATAAAAAATATACATAAATTGCTTTATCATTAATAAAGTGTGATATCATTATCATTTTGACGAAGGTAATTAAACCGGGGACTGTAACTTGTACCATGGTAACTTGATCGCATCCCGTGCAGGATGCTGATTATCATGTTGTCGTCAGATAGCACAATGCAGG
Source organism: Matsumurasca onukii (assembly GCA_018831715.1). Taxonomy (NCBI): domain Eukaryota; kingdom Metazoa; phylum Arthropoda; class Insecta; order Hemiptera; family Cicadellidae; genus Matsumurasca; species Matsumurasca onukii. Next base: position 54,324,233 of record CM032062.1, read on the forward strand.
TAGCCATTGTCTACTTCTCACCGTGAAAACAACCTATGGAAATCTGAGGGTTCCTCTGGTAGAACAGTATTACAGACGTTTTCTATAGTTTCTGATTGAACAAAGTACACGAGGTCTTGGGATCTAGAATCCGACCCTTTCTTCAGGTGGAAAGTAACCTAAGCGTAACACAAAACATAAGCTCTTTTACAGCTGGCCTAAAATTAATCAACACAAGCTGACCAGTCAGCCACCACAAAACAACCTTAATTTTCTTCCTTGTTCCTTCTTCCCCATTAAACTTGTTAATTTTGTAACAACTAGCCTAGAAAACAATACTAGGCTAGCTGTTATAAAAGTAACAAGTTTAACGGGGTAAGGGAAGAAGGTAAAAGGAAAAAACCAAGGTTATTTCATAGTGGGTGGTGGTGGGGGCTTGCACTGATGATTTTTAGGCTAGCTCTTTCTAGTGTTTCGTGATATGTTCTAGGTTACTTTTCACTGAAGACGAGGACAGATTCCAGATCCCGAAACTTTGAGTACGTTTTGTTCACTCAAAAACCATAAAAACGTCCGTAATAATATTTTAAGCTCAGAAATTGTACCATGGTCAACAACAAACATTAAACAAAGGATTTGAAGGTTGAAATTTGTTATTACGTATTTCTCAATTGTTCATTAATTAGACTGTATTATCTATTACTTTGTTGAAAATTGTACCTCGCGTTGTAAAACAAGCAAATGAAGTTTATTGATGGAAACGTATATTTAAGGTAAGTGTTTACAAATAGAAATCAACAAACCAAGATTACTTTTAACGTAAAATCGGTGTTATTATTTTGAAATAATAAAAGAGTTATTAAAGGATTTTTTCCTAGTAATTATTATGTCCATATTTATATATAAATGTTCATATGAGAGTTTAATACAAGAGAACTGGATAGGGAGCGAAGTTGCACTGAACAAAGTTTCAGAGAGGGATTAGGTAGAAGAAGAGTTTAACTGCTTGCGGTGTTTTTACTAATTAACAATGTTAAATTGAGTTTTCAGGAATGTGGAGATGAACTTGTCTTCATCTAACTTTCAACTCAATTGAAACACTTTGCGTTAAATCTTTTCAACTTCATATTACTAAGAAAAGCCAGGCCGACAAGCAGCTAAGTGCTAAAGTGCCGCTGTCATGAGTTAATCGAACTTACTTTGAATTTTTTCACTCCGTTCACAGCCTGGCTTCGGCCTTCGGCCCTAGATTTGGGTAATCCATTATCGCGGCCGCTACGACCTTTGGCCTGAGACTTTCATGTTCATGTACTACGTGTGAGCGAATAGTGATAGCCATACCAGTAAGTGAAACGATGTCGTAATGAGACAACTGGTATTTAAAATATAAAGGGGTTTTAAATCATCAAATTGTAATGAACATCTCAGAATAATTTCTATACATTTAAAATTAAATGAAATTGAAATGGGACCAACGCAAGTAAGGCTTGACTAGTCATTTTCATTATTTATTAATTTACTCTTTAGGGCGATTAAAGTGCAAGTACTATAAAAACGTACATAAATTAAATAGCATATACATATTAGTTTTGACTATTCATATGTACAACAAATATATTACAGTTTTTGTCACTTAACATAAAATAATGCATTACAACTTACAGTGTGTAGCGGAACGGATAAAATGTTAAACAAATTGTTTTAAAATAGATTGTTTTATGGTTATGTGCGAGTATTGCTCCAGTTTGCGTTACTTTGCGTTGTTTTGTGCTCGCTTCCTTGTTCTTGGTTGTTTATGTCTAGTACGGGCTGGCGAAAAGCCGTCTGTCTTTGTTTTATACGAAGGCAGCATCTGTGGTGTCGTCCAGCCCAGGAACGCGTAGATGCCTTGGTCCATGGGGGTGAGCTTGGAAAAAATGTAAAATCGTCCAGGATTTTCATGTTTTCTTAGATTAGGTTTTAGTTGTAGGAATAAAGTGCACTATTAATTATTAATAAAATTATACAGCACTACTTTTGAAAAGCCATTCAAGAATTATATTTTTAGATCATCTGACCGCTGAAGAATAAATTTAAGTTGAAGTTGACGGAACCTCTAATCAAGCATTTGCCTTAGAGGCCCTAAGTTTCACTGTTTATATCTATTAGTTTGTAGCAGTGATGTATTGTATATAGTTATGTTATTTTAAGTTAGATATAATTTGTGAAAATTGTAAACATTAGTTTTAAATGTACTTGGCAAGTCACCTTCTGAGATGCGTTATTGTTTAAACAAACTTTTTATTATTTGTAAAACTACATTTGATCAAATAAATACATTTAAATATTACCTTTCATAAAAGGGTTCAGGTACCAGTTTAATCTGTTTTTATGGAAACACAATTATTTTGTATTTGAAGTATTATTTATATGCTATTTAATTTATATAAGTTTTTATAGTACTTGCACTTCAATCACCCTAAAGAATAAATTGGTTACAACTGGCAAGTTGGCTTATTCCTGAACTGAGAACTACGACGTATGAATATGAATGTTAACCACAAAGCCTACTAAAACAAATGGAAGTTCCATGTTCAGTCCTTTGAGCCCCATTCGCATGAAAACAAGCAACACAAGCCAGAGTTCCATTTGCTTCAAGATATGGGTTATAGATGAACTAGTCTTGAGTTTTGTTAAAAAGCAATACTAAAAACCCATTTCCCTTGAATACTTAATGAGTTTCACATTCTTGGACATATAGTTTCAGCAAACTACCCTTCGAGAAATAAAATTATGTCGTGGTAAGTACAGGTAAAACATGGTAAGAACTTGAACAATTTTTAATTAATTTTCAAACATGTAAGTTTAAATAAAAACATTAATGAGATTTTGTCCAAATATTTCAAATAATTATTTTATTTACCTACTGGTTGTCGTGTACAAATAAGCCAAGCGCAGCATCTCTGAACTCATACAGACCTAGAAATGAATGCAAACCAGGCAACAACATACGAGCAGCCACTACGCAATATACAAGCACCAATGTTGTATATATGGTATTGAGGGCTGCCTCTAATAAACACTGATATCTTACACAGTTCCTTGCCTCTAGCACTGCTGAGTGCTGCAGCATCTCTGAACTCATACAGACCTGGTGTGAATGCAAACCAGACAACAACATACGAGCAGCCACTACGCAATATACAAGCACCAATGTTGTATTATATGGTATGTGAGGGCTGCCTCTAGCTCATAAACACTGATATCTTACACAGTTCCTTGCCTCTAGCACTGCTGAGTGCTGCAGCATCTCTGAACTCATACAGACCTGGAGTGAATGCAAACCAGACAACAACATACGAGCAGCCACTACGCAATATACAAGCACCAATGTTGTATTATATGGTATGTGAGGGCTGCCTCTAGCTCATAAACACTGATATCTTACACAGTTCCTTGCCTCTAGCTTTGCAGAGTGCTGCGGCATCTCTGAACTCATACAGACCTAGAGTGAATGCAAAACAGACAACAACATACGAGCAGCCACTAGGCAATATACAAGCACCAATGTTGTATTATATGGTATGTGAGGGCTGCCTCTAGCTCATAAACACTGATATCTTACACAGTTCCTTGCCTCTAGCACTGCTGAGGTCTGCATCTCTGAACTCATACAGACCTAGAGTGAATGCAAACCAACAACAACATACGAGCAGCCACTGCGTATACAACACCAATGTTGTATTATATGGTATGTGAGGGCTGCCTCTAGCTCATAAACACTGATATCTTACACAGTTCCTTGCCTCTAGCACTGCTGAGTCTGCAGCATCTCTGAACTCATACAGGACCTAGAGTGAATGCAAAACAGACAAAACATACGAGCAGCCACTTGCAGGCAATATACAAGCACCAATGTTGTATTATATGGTATGTGAGGGCTGCCTCTAGCTCATAAACACTGATATCTTACACAGTTCCTTGCCTCTAGCACTGCTGGAGTGCTGCGGCATCTCTGGTCTACAGACCTAGAGTGAATGCAAACCAGACAACAACATACGAGCAGCCACTACGCAATATACAAGCACAATGTTGTATTATATGGTATGTGAGGGCTGCCTCTAGCTCATAAACACTGATATCTTACACAGTTCCTTGCCTCTAGCACTGCTGCAGTGTAGCATCTCTGAACTCATACAGACCTGGGTGTGACTCTGGCGCTCCAAAGCCGGGTATCTTTTTTTCCAGAACTCTCTTGTCGGAACGGGTAGCTCATAGGGTACACGTCATGGTGAAAGGCTTCATGTTTAGAGTTTGGAAGAAGAAGTTTTCATACTTCAGACCGACTTTGTACAACGGGCTTCGATACCTTAAAGGTGTTCAGTATTAGTAGTTTTAAATTTAAGTTAAAGTCCATATTATTAGAAAATAACATATGTTTAATATTAAATTAAGGATTCATTTTATGTGACATGAGTTGTTCTAGCATTGTAAATAAGAAACGCTCGAAATAAAGGCATTTTATTTATTTATTTTAAAAAAGGAAAGGTTGGTTTTCTTTCCTCGCAAATTAAGAAATCACATACACATTTTTACAATAAGGAAATTATTATAAATTATACTGCTGACATTCCTTTTACTAGCGATGCTAAACCAACAAATAATATCAAACCCTCTATTATTTGGATTGTACTTCAATTGTCCTTTAATTTTCTTGATTTTTCGTATCACCCCTTAGATATTGTTCATGCTGTTAAGCTTATTGTAATAAATACTTGAGGAATATATATTTCAACTAGAAATATGTAACGACAACTATAATAAAACGCACAAAACCTTCAGTTGTGTATGCCATAAAGTATTTCCCCTAACATCGTTATAAGATTAGTTAGCTAAGTACAGTTATATCGCAACTGCTTCTTTGTAACTAAGAGTATAATTTAACAAATGTATTCAACCCAAGTACTAGAACAGAGGAACGTTGTTAGTCCTGTAGCCTACAGGGGCGGCCCGCAAGTGAACCCCAATTCTTCCGTAGGTCTTACAACAGCGAGGAAACCCTTTGCTGACTCCTTCTCCTTGCTAAATCACGAAACCCCATAGAGGAACTGGCTCTCTGGAAACACTTATGAACCAGTTCCGAAGGGGTAGATTTTTGGAGTTTTTAAACTGCCTAAATTAATTTGGTATTTTTAGTATAGTGTAATACCGTCAGCCCGGCCTCAAAAAGCTCATTATATTTTGTAATGCAAGTTAAAATTGTAAAATGTTTGTTAAACCTTCTGTAATGAATTTTTCGAAATCCAAATATCCTATTAAAGCCCTTTGAATCATGTTACGGGTGGTTTAGAAATGTTAAATTAACTTCGTATTAGCCGAGCTCTTGTCGTCCATCGTACCCAACTAGTTTGGTAACTTACATAGCTGCCTCCCATTGGTTGTTTCCTTTGCAGAACTCCATCTTGCAGGAGCCAGTTCTTGGTGTACCCGCGGGAACGAATACACCGTTTAAAAAGCAATATCCTGAAAAAAAATTAAAATGATGTTTTACCTAATGAGAGTTTGTGACAAATGAAAGCTATGTACTAGATACGATTCGTCAATAAGTACATTTAACTAGGCCGAAAACGTTAAAGAATAAAGCTAGAATGAAAACCTAAAATGTAATAGGTACAGTAATAGTGGCTATCAAGGAAAGTAGTATTCAGTAATTCACAAAGTCGCGTACGGTTTATGTCGCCAATACAGAACAAATCGTCAGAACATTGGTTTGAGGGCATCGTTGGATTTGTACTTGCATGCCCTTTAAGATGAATTGTCGTAATCTAGAGTTCATGTAGGAAATGAAGAGCTTACCCTCCAAAATCCCCATATTGAGGTAATGGGGTCAAACCCCCCGGTATCTTCAAAAAGTACCCTAATAACTTGTGCAAATCGCGTTTTGAAGTAATTAAGTAAAAAGGTTTACCAAGCAACTGGTAACAAGGTTAGGCCAATAAATAAATTGCTTATTAAATTTAAACCTAATCTACCGATAGTTCTAATAATGACCCTGGATATTTATTGGCATTAACTCATTAATAGTATAATGATCCCATTGACGTTAAAGGTGTGACTCAATCAGCGCAATGGAATGTGTAGGTAATCTGGGACCTGCTGGCGATGGTAGTGTATCACAAGTTCTTCATCTAGGACTATTTTTCCGAATTAGGTATTTATGCCTTAATCATATATTGTGTGTATATCGTTCTCATCTTAGATAAAGATGGGAGAATTATGCCATAATACGCCATCAAGAGTACATTCGGTTTACAAGAGAGATTTCCCAATACAAATATTCCTGAAAGCACTGCTACATTCTTTCATTCCAATCTGGGATTCATTCGTCAGATGTTTACCATGAAACTTCATGATATTTATTTAGTAAAACTTGATGGAGAATTTGAACAGTAAGAAATGAATATAGGCAGGCAATGGTGTTTTATCTGTTCTGCGGCTTTTTATTCATGGTCAGTGATTTTACAAGTTCTTCGTCTTCGTCATTCATTACCTCCTGCTTACCTCTTACTGCCTAATAAATACAGTTTTTGTTATAAGTAAATAAATTATAAAATTGTACGTCACAACATAACGTGAAAGGGTGCCCCACAGATTTCGGGCTCACCTTGTGTTCTATTAACCTTAGAAACTATAGAATACACATATACATAAATAGTAAGTACTGTACTCTCTAACACACCTTTTCTCGGTGGAGGTCCCTTTTGTCTAGGGCAACAGCTCGGGAACTCAATGGAATCACTGGTTGCAGGGGTCCAGTCTCGAGGATATATCACCTGGGGACATCTGTCAACAACAGCTTTAACATCGTGTTTTACTATTTCAAACTTAGTACTGTGCCAACTAGCTGTGTACCCGTGCTTGTCCACGGATAAAATGTTATGTTTTAGTATCATTACTGTGGTGTTTATACAAGTATTCTTTATTACGATAAAATGAGCATGGTTTTCACATCTAATATTGCGTTAGATTTCTAATATTTGAATTCTTAAATTTAATATTTCAGGGTATTGCCAATATATAATTATCGTATCAACAGTAGAAAGTCTACATTTGAAAAAAAGATGGCCATTTTTTCAAATGTAGACTTGTTTCTTTTACTTTGTTTGTGAATAGAAGAATATTCTTAAATTTAGATGTGCTTTCATAAGTTTTGTTTTTCTTTTGAATGGTTGGTTTGATCGGTTTCGAGTCTTTGTTCGGTAAAATTTATATGTGTTTTCATCGATTTTGACTTTTTCTTCGTGAATCCTGAAATTTTGGTTTCAATCAGTTAAATGTTGGTTTTAATATTTTTTTTTATAATATTTTGGTCAACACAAAATACGTCTTATTTTCTGGAAATAAAATGTTATGTTATGTTAATACAAATAAGATACCTTTTCCGGGTCTTCCGGTTTAAGTTATGCCGTAGATATACTCATGTACTTCACAACCGCTTTCTTTAATACTTTTGGCTATCAGACTTCTACTCGTAACTTGTGGTGTCTCGTGTTTACTGTGGTTTGTCTCACACTTACGCTCGTATTCTGTATCTGTTGTTCCCAGTACAAGTAGCTTCTACGCAAGTGTTGCTTGTGGTGTACCAAGTAAACGCCTCATTTATATTGTAGCGATCTACCCCAAGCTGGCAACCTAAACAAATCACGTGATAATAGATATCAGCCACTTGAACGTTTAGCTAAAGGAACATAGTTTTAAAAATGATTCATAGCTCTCATGGAAAGAGAGTTGTCTACTATCTTGATGAGTCTGCATTATTTAAATGAGAAAGTACGAAAAAAAACGCTTTCAACGCTACGGTTTACTAGCAAAATGGCTCTAAATTGAATCTTCAGTAAAAGAAAACAAGCTTTTTCTTCAACCCGATAGAAAGCAATAACCACTTACCTCTTAGGGCGTTGGTTTTAGTGTATAACGCCACGAAAACACTAAGAAACCCAAGAGAGCTTCTGAAAAGCATCGCAGCTTTCTAAAGCATAAAACTGCACGTGCAACCGCTTATATTCACTGAGAAACATTAAAATATGTAAACATTTCCGAACGTGACTTAGTTGAAAGTATCAAGCTTCTAACTAATGTTTAGTACCCGATGATGTTGTTCTAAAACACCTCCAAAGCATTTACGTGTGTTCACTGAAATAAATTTTCAAGACAAAGAACTTTGAAAAAGCTGCTGTTTTAATTTTAATTTGTAATCAAAATATCTTTATTTTATAAGTTATATACGATGGTATTTAAGAAAATTAGTAATACTTTTAGTTAAATGTTTACAAGATCTTTAAATGTTGTTTTCAAAACCCTTAATTTATGTTGTTTAATTAAACTATTTTAATTGAATTTTATTGCTGTTGAAGAATATATACTATTAAATTATTTCATAAACAAATACAACATTCACTGTAAAGTCTTCGGCTCTGAAAATGTTTGCTTAACAGTATGAACAATCGTATTGTTACGTTCCCTAAGAAAGCAAAGGAATTTGGGTCTTGTGTAGCCAGATGGTAGAGTAAAAGTACTCGCCAAACCCAATTAAAGCTTGTGTTCATTTAAATAATAACAAACTAAGAAATCAAATAGATAAATCAAAATTAAATTGTAAGCCATGTGAACTACGACTACTATGAAGGGTCATCATCACTGGACTCTTGGAAGTACTGTATTTCAATGTGTATCAAAGTTTTTCTGGGAACATTTTGATCCTGGGAAAAATGTATAATCCTCCTTGAAAATCACCTTGAATGTTTTTACCTTTCATTGAAAAGTTTAAGACTTACAGTAGCACTATAATTTACTACGGTGTTTGTTCAACTGCGTTACTTGCTTAGCGTTGATACTCTTAGCCACAAAGCAAACTTTTAATCAGTTCGGACATAATACACCCGCACTACAGCAACACAGACAACAGCTGAATAATGCATATGTCCGCAACATGTGTTCTGTTCCGACTAACTTTGGTCTTTGTGCGTTGCTGCGCCTCGCCAGCTGTACAGTACAGTGTACAAGCTTGTTTTGTGTTTACACATCACTAGTTTTTACTACAAAAGTCAGTTTTCACGCGACAATTATTGTTGAATCATTTCTGAAATATTTTAAAAGTCATTGTTTTAGGAAGATATATTTCATCCGGAGAATTATCGGTATCTGTGTGATATCGTGTTAAAAGTGCGATGTTAACCCTGCGTCGGGCGCTTAAAATTTAAAACACCATCGGGCGCTCACAGAGGTTTCCTCCAGGTGTGAAAAAAGGGCTTTTTTCTTTGAAAACCAAGTTTATTGATATAAAACTTGAATAAGAGTACATATAAATAATTATTATTTATCGTTTACTACAAAATTTAGTTTTGAAAAAAATGTAAATTAAGATAATGAGCCCTACAAAAAACATCATACCGGTAGTAAATACTACAAAGTAAAAATTAAATAGTAAATCAATACAAGGTTGCAACATTCAATGAATGGGTTTGAATAGTTATTTTTTGAAGTTATTGAAAGAAAAATACAACTATATCAATATGGAATTAACTCATCAGGAAACAACGCACGCAACTCTCCTCTCGGTCTATTCACAATTTCGTATCATTGTTCCTCTCCACACTGTCCAAAAGTCTTGAAATACGATCTTCTTCCCTCCCCATCTTATATAAATAAAAATTAAGCATTATAACGAAACAACAAGCTGATTTTCAAACTAGCATAAACCATCAGACAGAAGGGCGCACACGGAGGTTTCATCCAGAAACTGTAGTACGAGATCGGGCGCTCACGGAGGAAACGTCCAGTACGCTACTAATTCGCTTCTCACACTGACCCCTTTTGTTAAAACTAAGAAAATGGCGTAGCTGGCGTTTCCTAGGAAGAGGCGCGTGAGGTACACCCGACCTTAGACCGCCGACACACAAAACCTGAATTTTAACACAAAAGGAAAAAGACACGGAGGAAACCTCCCTTGAGCGCCCAACGCAGGGTTAAGCAAACTTCGTAAACTAAATTTTTGATCTGTTCAAATAAAAATATTCTGACACTTTATTTTGTCTATTTTGTTTATGATAAAATTATAACTTTATTAGAATGCACTTTTTTAACAAGCGTAACATTTCATCATACATTCTATAGATACGAGCCAAAATATGTTGATTTTACATAGCCCGCCATGAATTTTAAATTGAATCTTATGACCCTGAATGCCAATATGTTTATAAAGCCAAATGCTCTTTAAAGCGTGCACTCTGATTAAAGCTGACCTTTGCAGCTTGCAATACCTTTTGTCACTGCAACACACACAAAGATTGCTATCTTGAAATACGAGTTTCTATGACAGAATCCTGAATCGTCAAGCGTAATTTCTACTTCAAAGAGATATTCAAAGAAGATTGCGAGTGAATTACTCTTGAACATTATGTACGTGAACAGTTACCACCTTTGTAACTGATGATTACAGCTCTTCCTTTCCTAATGAGCTCTCTTATCTATATAACAATACAGTAATCAGCGTTGCAACTGTCACAAGTGAGTATATTTCACTCGAGTTTTGTAAAATTAAGGAAATAGAATTTCCACGCGTGCTAATGAGATTGTTATAGTAACATTTGTTCCGAATACTTAGTTTTTGATATGTTAATTAGCAAGAACGATGAACTTTATTAACAAAATCACTATGTATGATTATTCGCGTGTACCCGGTGCCCACAGTCAGACTACGCCGTAATTACCGGACACTGTCATTCAAGACCAGTCAGTACGTGATTCACGCTGTCTTGTAAACTTGCATATTTTTGTAGCTTTTCTGCTATTTTATTATGCACAACTAGCTACTTAAGCCCCAGCAAGTGTTGTCTAAGGCCGGTTTTATGCATGGGCGTCACTGACGCGCGACGTCGCACGACTAGTCGCTAAGTGTAATTAGGTAAGAACAACACGAGAGCGACGCGACGCGACGCGATGCGATTTAATTAAAACCGCATGCATTCAGCGACTCGATTCGACGACGACGCTAGCGTACCCAAAACAAACTGGTTTGTTTTCTTCAAGCGATTGACAGCATGGATGTGGAGCTGCTCACAGAATGTACGCGAAGATGCGATTTAGTAACTACAAGAATCACAAGAATCGAGAATACCGACACCAGGAAGAAGTAGCTGTGTACTTAATCACAACAAGTTAGTAATAAATTGAACACAACAGTAGAGTTGAGTAGAACTAAAATAAAAGTGAAACAAAACTAGTGGAGCAAACATATTTTTATTGTACAAAACCAGCCTATGAACTGTACATGGTTACACTCACAACAATAAATATTTGCAAAGTTTCAGTTAGCTTTTGACATGCCATTATCGCGTCGTTCAAGCATCGTTTCGTGTGTAACGCCAAGCTTGCAACGTGCGCATGTGTGCAGCAAGTCGCTCTCTGTGTGTTCTTACACTGACATTTCGGTCATCGAGAGGAATGCGCGTCGGAAGTGTTTCCCGCCTTCGTTGTTTTAATCCATTTCTGGCTGATATGTGTACTCTTTGTATAAATTGGTGCAGGAGTTAACTGTAGGATTGGAAAATGGCTCTAAACATATTAGTAGGTATGTACAAGTACTAAAACGTAAGGATTAAAGAATTTCATATTTCAAATTACTAGACATTGAAAAATTACAATAAAGAACAAACAAACGGTTGAATATCATTAGTGGAAAAAAGACAACATTAAAAAAAGAAAACTAAAATTTGTAGTATTTACAAAACAGAACAATAATAGTTTGATTGGTTTAGTTATTTGTTGAGTTTGTTGTTTTTTAACAGCTCTTATGTTTGTATGTATTAAGTTCGTTATCAGATTATCAAATGTACAGTATTATAATTACTTATTCTACCCGAAAAACATCTTTTCCGAGAATAATTTATCATCCAATGAAGCTTAGGGTAATGTACCTTTTGGGGTTTTGATCATGATTTTAATAGTACGAGTAAGTTAAACGTTAAATTACTGTTTCTGAACACTTTAAACTATAGGTTATTATTAGGCTTTTGGACAAAAATCATTTATATTTCATCACAACAAATCTTATTAATTGACTTACGCGAAATAAACATGATTACAACACATTTAAACTTGAAGCGGTCTATAGAACACCAGTAGTCCGCGCGACGTCGCAGTTGCATAAATACACCGATTTGAAACAATGTATTTAGAGGTGACGCGCCTCAGTAACGTCGCCCGAAGTCGTGAGATACTGACGCGGGTTTCTCAGAGACGTCGCGCGTCACCTAACAGTGCATAAATGCGCCCATTTGAACCAATGGACCTAAGAACGAGCGACGAGGTGACGCGCGACGTCGCGCGTCACTGACGCCTATGCATAAAACCGGCCTAACACACTAGCACAATCAATTTTTTTATTCAAGCATAATTTGAAAAAACCTTAATAAAATGAAATGGCTAATTCAGTTTCGATCATAACTAAATTGTTTGTTACACTGAATTTTTTCTGCCATTAATACTAAGATTAAAAGCTATCTTGTCAAGTACTTTTTGAACTCTTCGTGGAGGACACAGTCTGTTGTGCAAAAAATGGCAGTAACAATCCGGTAGTCAAAAACGCATTCCTACCTGATTCCTAAAGACCAACCATTTGTACATCAGCTATCAGTGACGGTGTGCTCATGCCCTCAGCTTCATGAATGACTGGCTCACAAGACACAGAGGGGTAAGCTAGCTTCGCCAATTGAGCACTACTATCACGTAAATAATCATGCCCGTGTTTTACTAAGCCTCCTTTTTACAATTTAAAACATGGCAAACACTCATTGGCTCTCCACATCCGTCACAGTTTGCAGGTAGAGAAATGCCATGTCCATATCATAATGACAAAGCGTCACGGAACTGATTTGCTGAAAGGTCATAATTATCTGCAACTGTCGGCACAACATTGAGCCAGTGACTAGCGTTTCCCTCAACTATTCCCTCAACTGTTCTTTTCTTCTTTTCTGGTAACATCGACACTATCTGCTCACCTATTTCCTTATGTTTTGTTTCGCGCAATTTTCTTTCTTCTTGTTGTATGGTCTTCAAATGCATATTATATTCTTCAACATTAAGATCTCCATGGGTTTGAATACTCTGAATTATATGTTCAACTGATCTTTTGGATGTGTCAAACGATCTCTCAGCCATACAAACAGGATCCTTGATTGCCATTCCTCCCAATTTTGTCGGCAAATCGAAACTTATGTTCAAGTTCAGACACTTCTCAACCATAATAGCCGGCGTAAGGTATATATACGCTTGAATAGATTATCTTAGGCTTAAGTATTTTTCTTCAGGACAATCAACTATTTTTTGTACTAAAACCCCATTCAAACTGTAGAGATTTTGTGAACGTTGAATAAGTAGCTTGAGAAAACTTTTTTGCAGCAAATCCAAACTTCAATAGCTTCATTCCAAAAATTTATTTTACTTTCTACAAACAACTCTTTTGATTCTTTGGTTCCAATAAAACTTCCTAAAAACTTCTGAGAATGAACTATTTGTATGTTAAGATTATGGATTGCAGACAAGTCCTCATTCTGATTTTCTTTTACTACAAGTACACTTTTTGAAGGCTCAGGATAGTAACCCCATTTAGGACCTTCAATCATTAGTTTGTCTAGCCATCGTTCACACTGTGTATGTTTCCTATGTAGCTAGAATCATCTGCATACCATGTTTGAACCCAATCTTGTGATTTTAGACTTCTAATCAGCGGAAGGATTCCTACAGCATACATCAGATCAGCATTAATAATGGATCTCCTTGGCTCGTTCCTTCCTGACTAAATATTTCTTCGTTGGAATGACGAAACATTGCCACTGAGTATCCTTGATAAGTGTTAAAAAGGAACCGTGCGCAACGAGGCCATAGTACATGTGCATTCCAAAGTGCTAAGGGACGACTTACTCTGTTGAACGCATTTGAAGCATCCATAAGCATCATATTATTGTCATCTTCATAAAAAAGTTTAGTTACTGCATGAATAGCCCCTTCAATCCCTGCCTTTATTCCAGCACACAGTTGTTCTAAACCACACACGTTTTGCACATCTTTTCCGGTAATTAAAGCCATCAATTTAGCTAACGCTCTTTGGGCGTTTATTTTAGGCTACTCCTCTCCTGGCAGTTAGTGCTCTGATGCGTTCCCATTCAACAACGTTATTGGACAAAAAGCGTGTCAAAAAAGCAACCGAAGTTGAAAACTGTGATGACCAAACCTTAACAGCATATTCTTCCATTGCTCTGCGCCAGTGCCACTAGGTCCAGCTCCACCACGTAGCGTTCTAGCCACCTTTTCAACACAATTTGCAGGGACATCATGCCAACCATAAGTAACAGTTGCTCGCTGCAGGTGAATAAGTTTGGATCTAGGTCTTGTTGTGGTTTTTTAATTTCCAACGGTGAACACCATTTTACATTATTATATAAAAAAGAAGAAATATTTTCTATGAGTAGGAACTTACATTATGTAGTCAAACACTGGCATTTTAAGTAAAGCTATATTATAGAACAACGTTTTAGATAATTTTAAAATATGAAATAAGATAGAATTTCACACTGAATTTTCAACACAACTTCTCAGAAAACAAACCTTTATACTCATATCATAGCCTGGAATTTTTCAACTACTGTAGTATATTATCACCTAAGTAAGACTAATTCAATACACGAAGGTAGTTTATACAGTGCTGATTTATAAACTACGTCACACGTGTTACCGTTGTGTTGGTTAAGCTGACTTCCTTATGTTCGTACCGTTTTTCAGCGCCTTTGTCTGATCTGTTCAGACGCTGCCAGAAAGGTACGATACACTCACAATCGGTTTGATCGATAGTTTGTACTATCGAAAGCTAAATCTCTTAACTTAAACTAGCTACTACTGACTACCTGACTCCACTGATCAGTGATCATTTGTGCTGTTGCGACTTAGCGTGAATGTCATAAGGCTCAATAATATTATTGAGACAATAGTCTTACAGAAACGAAAGTTGGATAGGTTAGCTATCGATACAGCGACCTTTAATGACTTGACAGATCGGGAGTGTATTGTACCTTTCTCGTGAACTAAACAGTGCTGCTATCTAGAGGTTTGGTTTGGTGACTGGTGTACTTGTTGTACTCACGTTGACATCAAACCGTCATTTTGACATTTCGGAGAAAATATTTACTATTACCTTAATTTATTCGTGTTAAATGTCAAATCTCAAGCCCTTCTGATACTGGTATGAAAATTTTATTGATCCAACAGGTATGAGGGGTTATATTTCTATTGTTAATTAATCTTGACAGATCTGTTGTCCAGCTTTGAATGGAAACGGAGCAGTTCGTTGCGTCGTATCACGGCGTAGGATAAGCCAAGTCATTTTACTTTGTAAAAGTCGGTAATGTTATCATGATTATCTATTTTATGTAGGGGTTTTCAGTTGTGTAGCTCCCAGACTAAACAAGGCCGAGGTGGATGAACAGTAAAAGTAGGCTAACTAATAAAGCAACAGAATCCAATTAAGTTAGTGTTTGACCCTGTAGGAAAAATGGTGTTCAGCAAGTAATGAGGAAATTAATTGTTTTCTTACTCTCTGCCAGTACTGGTGTATCCTGTAGGTGGCCTGAGTTGATTTTAATATTCATAAATTTAGGGGCAGATTTAAGATTGGCCATGAGTTCTGTCTTCTCAAATGAGATCTATAAACCTGTTTTTTCTGTTTTAGTACAACAATATGAGTACGTTAGAGGAGATTGGTAACCAAGCTTATCAAAAAGCAATGTGGAACGATTTCAAAGGTGCTATCGCACTTTTAGATAAGGCTATCAAGCGATGGCCAAAAGATGCTCGCCTTTATAATAATCGCTCCTATTGCCATTGTAAGCTAAAGGATTACAAGAAGTAAGTTTAGATGTACACTTAATTTTTACCACTGTTTAGACACCATTCAGATGTCTTAACTCTTAAGCTTTCGTCGCCGGTGTCATTACTAAGGTCTAAGACTACCGGTTTGTACCACGTCACAACTACTGAAGATAACTCTCCACTGCGATGTCAAAAGGTTTAGCAGTATTTACATTTCAACTGTCTGGCAATGTTAACCGGAGCCTTAAATCTCAACATTTAGATATCTTAAAGTAACTTAATTTCCATTGCACCTCAAAAACTATTTTGTCATATTATATCAAAATAATAACTAACGAAACAAGCTTAATAGCTTTAATTTAATGCCACCAGCTTCCAAATTTTTGCAACAACGGGCTTTCTTCCTGCTAGAAAAAAATTTAGTTATTCATCTCATTATCTTTGCGCTGGCCTGAATTCTATTGTTTGGCTTAGTATGGCACACTTTAGTAAAACTGTAGCGTGCTACTTTCTTGTAGCTCAGGAAGTAGCTGCACAATTTCTCATAACTATTAGTTTTAGTGTCAATGTGTTACAACCAAAGCCTTGCACGCTGACTCCTTCCTTTACTTTTGGTGCTGAAATATTTTAAAAAATGTTGCTTATGTGATATGAAACGTCCGTTACGGAAAGTGTCAAACATGTTGTACGAGAGGACAAGCGCTGCGCAGTTGTAGGTTACCGCTAAAGTTGGCAAAACACTGAGTTTGAGGTTATCATTTCTAGTTAACTATATATGCTCACTGTATTCAAAAAGCAATTCTGAAATTATATCTATTATAGTATTAAATGTTTCAAGTCTTAGGTTTAGCTTGTTATTCTTTTTTCAAAACTTTTTTAGTTTTAGCAAGCTAACATTTTAGGGAAGTACTGTAGTTAAGGTAAGCTACTTTTTGATATAGTTCATCCAACATTGTATAAGACACAGCTTTATTTCAAACTAAATGTCCATGGTAGGCCTAAGTTAAAGCATTAAACT
This sequence comes from Matsumurasca onukii, assembly GCA_018831715.1. Lineage (NCBI taxonomy): Eukaryota > Metazoa > Arthropoda > Insecta > Hemiptera > Cicadellidae > Matsumurasca > Matsumurasca onukii. The sequence continues at coordinate 54,341,130 of CM032062.1, forward strand.
AGCTGAAGAGTCTCATATTTTATCCGCCCTTTGCTAAACATTCCAGAATTGCTAAGCCATCATTCGGAGTTGTTTGTCATCTCACCAAGAAAATTAAGTAAATAAGTGAACAAAAGTTTGGATAGTGATAGCAATGATATCTTTTATAAAACAGTAAAACACTGCTATTTTTTGTTACAAAATAACAACTCATTTAACAACTTTTTCTTAAGGCTTTTCTACTGGCTCTTTTCTGACAAGAAAACAAGACTCAAAGGTAACATTGTTTTCAAACTATTTTATTTTATAGGTCTCCTAAATTGTCATAGCAATAGTCATTAATGTACAATTTGTCATTTTTTGCAATTTGAAACAAATTGTATAGTGTTTGTTATCTATTTCAGTGCTTTAATGGACGCTGAATATATGATAAGGGAATTTTCAAAGTTTCCTAGGAGTTATTATCGAAAAGTGGACGTTTATATGGATTTGAAGGTAAGCTTACGTATTTTCAGTTAATGGTAGGGTTTCTCACACAATACTTGAACCATCTTGGCAGTGAATAATATAACCGATTTGTACAAGTATTTTCACTCTCAGAGTTCTTTGTTGTACCGTATCAATTTAGGCCTTGTTTATGGACTACTATGTTCACCAAGGCCGCCACATATATGAGTTGGGCCCAGGACCAGATTCCAAGCACGGGCCCCCTTAAATACTGCAGAATGATAGATATACTTTGCAAGTCCACTTTCCCCAAAATCTTGGTGATCCATATTATGGTAAACTTGGTACACACTAATAATTATTGTTTCCTTGACTTGTTATATCACCCGTTGTCCATTGCCACTGCATTATTTGAACTTGTCTGAAACTGCATTAGTTGTCGTCTGAACTCCAGTTGTTTAACTACCACAAGGGCTGGTGTAAACTGTTTTGGGATATATGGGCATACCACAAACCATTTTGGTTCCTATACCTTCCTAGGGGATAGGATTTTGTTATTTAAACTGAAGATTTTTAAAAACTTAACTTATTCTCTTGGATAAATTGAGCCTAAAGATATCAGTAAAATTGTAAAGGATGAGTACTGAATATGGGCCCGTAATAAGCTTTTAATATTTTGTAAACATTTCCTATTTACATACAGAGATCAAAAATACACTATTTTTTAGTTAGGGCCCGGGCCCGGCCCCGCAGCCCCTCTCCTTTGTGGCGGCCCTGATGCTCACATTTATCACCACTTGGCTGATGAAATCAAACTTGTCTCAAAAATCCATAAGGCAATATTATGACAGGCTACAGACTTGTTTAGCAGGGTTTCTAATTAGGTGTTGTCATCTTAAAACCTTGTAATTTAGAACTGTGTTGCAAAGTCACACGACAACTGAACTTGGCTCAAATATAAGCAAGGAATGAAGCTGACAGTCTGAGCATATTCGAGAGCTCTGTCCCAGTGTTTGCCAAGCGAGTTACACAAATAAGTACTGTACACCATTTTCCTTACCGAGAGAATAAAAAAACCTATTTGATCTAGTATTATTGATGATACCTTATTTTGTTCAGAGCCTTATTTTTGACATAAATAGTTATACAAAATCCTACACTTCTTGAATTTTAAATAATTTCTATAAATGCCTTAAACTTACCAGCATTTTGCACATTTTCCGGACTCTCTTTAGGTGGCGAGTACTGCATACTCAGTACCTCTCCCAAATTCAAGGGTGTGACAGCCTCAGTTTTCATAGGTTGAAAAATACCCAAATGATTTTTGCTGACCTTCCTTGGCCCTTTGATATCTTTACAAAAATGTTGTTCTACATTCACACGCTAACATGTCGGGACAATTTTGAACAACAATTCTGACAAAAATTGGCATAGAAGGTTTGAGAACATTGAAAAATACATTTGAGTTATTTTATTCTCAACACTGAACACTATTGCTAACAAAGATAATTTTTTATTTTAAAATAAAAAAGTTGATTGTTACAAACTAAACAATGAATTTATTTCAACAATGATAATGGTCGCTACAATTAAGATTTTAGGTAGTGATTTGCCAGGGTAATAGAAAATGTCAACGGCTCATAAACCGACTTGTGTTACTGTAACATTGTTTGCAGTGGCGGCTCGTGACTGTTTAGCAAGGGGGTTCACATCAAGAAGGGATTAGTCCTCCCCCGTAAAATTTTAACATTTAAAGGCTTAAAACATGGATTTTAAGCTAAAAATTAAGTAAAATTTATTCTTTAATCAAACGATTTTTTCCAAATTTTCTAATATTACCATTTGGTATAACGTATTATACATAAATATATAATTTATACCTTAAATTGTTATAAATGAAACTTTGATTAAGTTATAATAATTTCTGTGCAAGAACTGAAGGGCTAGAGAGAACACACGTAATATGTCAAAAATATGCACGATATTAAACTTATTCACAATCTGAAAACTACAAATGAGAATGAACAGCAGGAAAATAGTCATAGCCAGTTTAAAACTTCCTAACAAAATTTGTTTTAAATCACTTATTTTGTATTTCTGTACACTTTCCAACGCTTCAATATGAAAACCCACACATCCTACTAAATGACACATACAACAGAAACACGTCTTGACAGACGACAGTGAGATGACAACAGTCTAACGGTAACGGAGGTTGGGGCGCGAGCACGAACTTGGCCCATTAGTGTTCGGGAATCCACCCGAAGAACCAACCAATGAGAGCGCACGGAGCTGTCAAGAAAGCAGCTCCTCGCAAACTCTGTGCGTTGTGAAGCGTCCTCCCTCTGGAGGGCAAACGGACCGGTCCGATCTCGTTAATAAACAGATTTACGCCTGCCTACCGGGCAGCTCCAGCTCAGGAGTTTGTCTTCTTGCCCGCAACAAAAAGCAGGCACTAGGTTCGCGAGGTGTCTCATTCTTGTGGCGCTTTACTTTGAAACTAACAAATAATTTTACCATTCTCTTCAATGTAAATTTTAATGTAATCCACGTATTTTGTAGGGGGTTCACGTGCTCATGTGCTCCTATAGACGAGCCCCCACTGATTGTTTGCATGTTTACAGAAATATAATGAAGCCGAGGCAGTGTTACATGAATTAGTTAAGATAGACCCGAATTGTGAAGAGGCCAAAGAACAATTGAGGCAGTTGCAGATAACCATACTTTGTATTAATAACAAGTATTGGGTTACTGAAGCTATTAAAGCTTTAGAGTTGACCAACTACAACACTGCAGTAAGTACTGTACTGTTAACTTGTGTTTTTCTATAAATATCAAAATTCAGATTGAAACAGCTGGACAAGTTTCACTTCTCGTGTCATGAATCAATTTCAATAGCCTATAACTTGTTTTAAGTCATGTTTTTCTCTTTGTAGTACAATGAGGCTACAGTAAACCTCTTTATGCACAGAATAACTGGACCCAGATACATCATGTTTAGTAGCGACAAGGGTTCGAGAGATTGTAAAAATACTCTTTAACTTTCTTGCTCTGGTTAATGATTCCCTACCAAAGATCTAGATTTTTTAAGGAGGTTTGACTGTACAAAAAAATTACCTTTCTTGAAAGCTTATAATTGACAAATAATTACAGCTAAAACCCTGAGTACCTGAACAGGGTGTCCAGCATACATGAATTCCGGGAGTTATACAGGAATTTTTGATATACGGGAAAAACTGGGAATTATGTGGGAATTTCGTCTCTAAACCGGGAAGTTTTGCAAAAAGGAACGCGGTTTTGCAAATGGTGATTGTCACAGACGAGTCTAGATATTGGTATCAGTCGTGATTTTGTCGCGGATGCTAGCGGGAGTCAAGACATCATAAACAGTAATAAAAGTTGTGATTACGTAGCTAAAACTAGCGTGAGTCAGGAAAACGGCGTGAACGGTATAAAGTCGTGATTTTGTCACGGATGCTAGCGGGAGTGAAGACATCGTCGTGAACGGTAACAAACATAGTGATTTCGCCGTAGGCGCTAGCGGGAGTCACGGTAACGAAAGTCGTGGTTTCGTAGTGGAAGCTAGAAAAAGTCTAGGTTTCGATCAAATAGCTGAAATGGGCGGGAGTAACTATGAGTAGTTTGTTTAACAAACTTCCCAAAAACATTAAATCCACTCAAAATTTCATCTCATTCAAAAAGAAGTTAAGAGCTTATCTATTGGAAGGCTCATAGTACTCTGTTGGGGAATTTACAGATCAGAATTTAAATAATGATAATTAAATTTTACTATACATTTAACTAGGTTTTTGTAATACTGTACTCTTACTAGTGGTTTACTTGGTTTTATTTTAAATATTTGTTATAGGGCCTACTTGTTTTTTTTTTTTTTACCTTTTTCAGCTTTGTTAACACAAAAGTATTTTTGTATATTCTGGCAAATACAATTATTATTATGACTATGTTCATGTAGCTAAATACAGGAAATCAGCCAAATTTACTCGGGAAAATACGGTAATTATACTGGAATTTTGTTTTTCCTGAACGCAGGACACCCTTCTGAAAAAACCTAAATCATTCATAAACTTAGCCAGCAAACATCAATAGTTGTTTTAATTGTGTAGAGGTCTTTGAGGTTGTTATTCATAAAGTGTTTTTCATTTGAAAATTATATTATAAGTCTGTAAAACTTCAGGTCCAAAATATATATTTCAATGTGTGAAAGATCGTTGCAGATAGAAAATGGGAATAAATAAACTCAAGCTGTAAGAACAAAGAACTTAACTTTGATAGCATTACTCTTCAAAGTGGCAGGTGTGAATTTGACTCTGGAAATTTAGCTGTTTCACTTTCAAACCTATGGAAATCAAGAACTTGTTGAAAACCGGGAAATTTACCTCAGTTGTATGAAGCTTCTGTTGTGGTACTTGAATTGTATGAAGCTACTCTTGTCGTTTCAGCAAGCCAAGGCGATTTCTAGACGTTGGAGGATTGAAGAATGCTCGCAACTATAAGCGGAGTGAGATATACAACTCAGATGATGAGGAGGAAGAGGAGGTTGTGACACCAGCTGTTGGCGGCGGCTGCTTCCAAGCCTAGCAGTTCTGATGACGGAGAGTACGACCCCTACGCTGAGTAAGTTACAAGATCATTGTTCTTAAATTCTGGACATAAAAATAGTATATTTTGTTACTAGTTCAGAGAAGCGCTTTTTGCCAGTGCGAGATCGTGTTTACTTGTGAGACGAAATGGAGCTGCGTAATTTAGATCAACCACTGGCAAAGAGCTTTTCGGACGAGTAATGAACGATATTTTTTCTCATACTACAAAATCGTCATATGTTTCAAAATTAAAGAATAAAATAATCTAGTATGTTTGTTTCTGTTTCAGTCCCAACAACCCATTCAAGTGCAACTCAGTGTGGGTCGGCAATGTCACCAAGAAGATCACAGAGGACAAGCTAAAGCCTTTATTTGTCAAGTAAGTATTTCAATGTGGAAGTAAGTACTTCAATGTGCAAGATACGAGGGCTATCCAGAAAGTAAATTACGTTTTGGAATAAAAATTCTACGAAGAATAGGAAAAGATTTTTATTATATACATTTGAAAGCCACACTAAAATACTACTTTTCTACATAATCGCCATACAAATTTAGGCAATTATCATACCGATGGACGAGCTTTAAAATTTCTTCGTCATACAATTCTGCCGCTGGTTCCTTCAACCCTTTTGTTACTTCTTCCTGCAGCCGTTCATCATCGTCAGAACTCTGTGCGTTGCCAGCCACTTCTTCATCGTTGGGAACAAGTGGTAGTAAACGGTGCAAGATCCGGACTGTACAATGGATGAAAAACTACTCACACTTTCAGCGGTCACCATAATCTTCCTTATCGACATCGTTTGCATGCATTTTTTTTTTGAGGAAATTTGTGTGTCCCCACTGCATTGACTGCAATTTCTTCTCACAGTTAACATGTTTCACCCATGTATCACCAGTAACAATCACCATATTTGTGGTAATGGTCCAAAACAATGCTTAGCTACATTCATTTTTGTGATTTCATTAGCTTTCCGCCGTTCGGCATTAAGCCAAACTGAGTCTTCCACTCCTCTTCGTCGTGCACATTTGTTAGGCCATTTTTAGCGAATGCTCCATTGGCCTCCACCTTCAGTGATGGTATTGTCCCCCCATACACTTTACAAAGCTGCCGATGGGTTTGCAAAAACTTATTACTGCCGCCTTTACAGCTGGCGGGATTTTCAATTGACAAAGACATTTCAAAGTGACTGTAACGTAAAATCGACACAGACCTGAGAGTTGATCGGCTAGATGCAGACTGAACTGGGAAACAACCACACATCAAGATGGCGTAGCTTAAGCTAAGCGTGAGTAACGGCGTAACTTACTTTCTTGATAACCCTCGTGATACGCGAACAAGTCTCGCGCATTCATATACGTGTATATATACTGAATCTAAGATGCACTTTATTTATCATATTTTAGGCTCTAAAATAAGGGTGCGTCTTATATCTTGAATAGCTCTTAGACTTCATAGAATCGATAAAATATTGAGTTAATTTGAAGAGTTACAAAACCCTCAAAACATCGTCCAAAAACATTCAGATAGGCCAGAGGTAAAACACAACAGGGTTACATTGCCTGTTGAAGAGTGGAATGAAAGAATTTTTACGACTAGGGGACTCAGAATTGCTTCTTATTGCATTAGTCATGTTCTCCATCCTTCTTCCCTCCTTCTTGTCTGTAGGTTGGTGGGGAAAAGTAGGAAGAAGGAAGCAGTAGCATACAAGAAGGAGATCAGCATCCATTCAAAGCAAACACTGGCTTGGAAATATGGGGCAATCACCAGTGGCAAAACATGAACTAACTGACTACAAAAATAGTCCCTCATAAACCCAGGTGGTCCTTTTCTCTCTTCCTGCCTTTCTTATCTGCTCACTGCTGACCCTTGTTAACAACATTTTTGTGCTGTGGGAGGGGTGTAGTGGTGGAGCAGGGGGGTTTGGGATGGGAAAGGGAAGGCAATCAAGATGCATTCTTTGTTCTGCTTTTACTCTTGACAGCTGCAGCTGGCAATTAATAGTTGCTAAGGAGGGGTCAGGGGCCAGACAAATCATAGCCCTCTAGCTGTTGACATTATAAAAGCGAGGGGTGCGTTATAAGGGTGTAGAGTTTTTACCGTATATTCAGGGGAAAATATCGGTGCGTCTAGATTCGTGCGTAGACTGGAAATATCACGGTGGCGGCTTTGGTCACTAGTTCAACTTAAACTTTTCTTATTTAAGTCTTTTCTCAAAGTACTGGAGAAACAACATTTAACACTTTCACTGCGGTCGACATTGTTGAAACATCAAAATTGCATATGTTTACATGCAAATTGCACGCATTCCCATAGGCACTTGTAGCAGTGATAGTGTTAATCAAGATGGACTTTTCAATGGCGTGACAGAAAACCTTTAATACCTGGTTTTTTTTGGAAATGGATAGAAGACCAGTCAAACCCAAATATAAATTCAAATTCATAAACCTTTATTCAGAAAATTATTACATTGTTACGAGCAGTTTACAAGTTATCCACTCTAGAAAAATAAAGCTTCGTTTACAAATTTTGTTGTTTATATTTGGTACATTGGTATAATTATTTTGTTTCATTATTTCTATTATATTCTGTGTTTTTATATTAATATAAATTTTATAAAACTAGGAAGATCTAAATTATTGAGATTTGAGTGTGTTTTGTTATTTGGATTTATTGTTTGCTTGTGGTAAATTGTTTTTATGCATGTGCGATCTGGTAAAACTGATATTTTGTTCTGAGTCTCCGAAGGTTGGTAGTACTACATCTCCTCTTCATCAAATTTTTATTTCTGTGCGTATGATGACTCACCATACTTCTGAGGCATCATGTCTGTTAGATCTTTTGGAATATATATTGTCGTTTGTTCTACCTGCTGTGTGTATTTTGGCAATTAAATTCTTTTTTGAGTCAACAATGGAGACAATATAAATCTTGTTAGTAACCTTACAAGAGTCGTAGTTACTCCTGCTGCACAAGTTTTGCCCTTAAAATCAACCATTACTCAGTTATTACTGTAAGTGTTTACCTGACCATTAGTTAGAGCTCACGATTGTTATTCGTTTGTGCACAACCGTTAATTAGCAACCGCGATTGCTTTTAAATGTGTGCAGGGCAGTTAATTTCCTGACATTAACATAAGTAACTAAGACTACCTTAACCCTCTGTTGCGCGGCTGGCGGCTCGGTGGCGGCGTATTTAAGTGCCGTGCCTTAAGATGCTAGCGTCGCATTTGTAGTGTAGTTGCGCATTACCGTTATTTTTCATGAGGTCCCATTCTTATAGTGTTGTAACCAGAAAACATGATTAATAGTAGGGAATACTACAGCGAAGAATAAATCGATCTTGCAGGCTGTGGTAATCTTTGTTTTAGTCAGCTGTCATTTAGATGCGTAATGGTTATGTTTCGTTGTTGTGTTTATGAGCTGTCACAATGTCTGGCGACTTTTACGTCGTTCTAGCAATTTCGTGAACTTTTGCGAGTTAGTGATAATGAAGAAGAAAGTGATAGTGATATAGAAGCAGAAGATGTGCCACCTGAAGAAAATTTGTTGGATTATTCGTCGAGCGGCGAAGAGATGCGTTCGGCGGCGATGATTTGTCATCAGAAGGGCGAACCTAGGCCTAGTGCTCCACGACTCCTAGCGTATTCTGGATCTCCTAATATTCCAAATCGACCTGTTGGCCAACCAATAGCTCTCCAAGGACCACCAGAGCCTGAATGGATCGAAATTCAGCCCCCTGAGCCAGAGTTGAGCATTGAAAACAACTTTACAGTCAGAAATGCAGGATCTCAAAATCTTCCTCAACAAAACTCCGACCCACTTGAGTATTTTATGCTTTTTTTCTCCATCTCAATTTTCCATCATATTGTCAAGCATACAAATTACTATGCTCAAAATAAAATAAGAAATCAAAGGGAATCTGGAAATCAAAAAGAGTTTTCTAGAATGAACAGATGGGTGGATGTAACTTATCAGGAAATAAGGAGATATTTTTCAATACTCACAAACATGGGCCTAACTAGAAGGAAGAACAGGAAAGAATATTGGGACACAAGAAAATCTCAAATTGTTTCATGGTATCATGATACAATGAGTTTCAACCGCTTTTCTCTAATAAATTCAAATTTACACCTGACCCTAAAAAAGACTTTGAAAAGAGGCGAAGTAGGCTATGACCCGTGGGTGAAAGTAAGGCATCTTTTTGATCACCTCAATTATGCCTTCAAAAACATTTTATTCCAACTCATAATGTGTGTATTGATGAATCAATGGTGGGAATGAAGAATCGGTGTGCTTTTATACAGTATATGCCTAACAAAAACATGCGCGCTACGGAATCAAGAAATTTGAAGTTTGCGATAGCAAAACAGGGTACATTATGCATACTGAACTTTATAAGCGGAAGCAATTTATTTGCTGGAGACCCTCATCCTTTTGTAGAAAAATAATTTTGAATAGAATGCAAAAAGCAAATCTTTTAGATAAATATTATCGGTAATCACAGACCAGTTTTATACAAAATATCCAACCCCAAAAGCTTTTTGACCGAAAAACATATATGACCGGCACAATCAACAAACAATCTAAATTTATAAGTAAAAACTTACTGGTACTAATTTAGCTGCTAAACAAAGTCTTTATTTCAGAAAGCAAGAGTACTGATGGTTGGGTTTAGGCAAAGGCCAATCGAAAGCGACCTACTTGTTGACAACGTTATCATGCAGAGGATAAGCTAGTTACCAGCAAAAAGGACTGCAGAATGTAAAACCAGTAGTAATACCAAATACAATCAGGATCATGGGTGGTGTTGATGTGTCTGATAAAAGTATTTACCACACCTCCTGTACAAGAACGACTTCTAAGTACTGGAAGAAATGGTTTTCAATTTTATTGATTTGAGCTTGTACAACGCATACATACTCTACAAAAATAACACTGACAGACCAAAATCCAGAAGAAACTTTATCATTGACATTTTGGAATCCCTGGTTGATGATGTGGCTCCAAATTTACCCAATCCAGCAGTAGGACCAGGAGGCGATGCAGGCGGAGGGCATTCTTTGGCGCACCTTCCGAAGCGGCTCACTTCGTGTCTCGCGACAAAAGAAAAATCTTGCAATTGTGGGATCCACAGGGAATGTTTCCCATACCTACAGCACTATTGGAGACCCTTGAAGTTTGGGAGAAAGAGGAAGGCGGTGAAGACTCTGACTAGCCTAAAGTAGCAGGAAAATTCATGTGTTTGTTTATTACTCTTCTTTATTTGTTACATTACAATATTCTTCATAAAACTTATGTTTTCTTGGTTAAAAAATTTGAAACAAAATGGCTATTTTGGTTTATTTTCTAAATATTTTCAGTGGTTCATAGCAGTGGTGGATATATGAAACAAATTCTTTTTTACTTTTTTGAAATATTAGGTATAAAAGAATTAAATTTGCATTCATCAAAAGGTAAAATGTTTATTATATTATACATATTTGAAGGATTCAAAAATATATAATACCTAGGGTTTATCACATTATTTAAATTTGCTATGATTTTTTATAAAACCTTTACAAAGTGGTAAAAGCGGCTGGCAATTAAGGAAAACCTTATGGACACCGGAGGTTTAAGGTAACAAAAGGTTTCTATTGGAAATCTCACTTGGTCATATGCTTTATGCGTGCCAGGTTGTCCAGCATATGGGAATTCCAAGAAAACCGGGAATTTTTGATATACGGGAAAGACTGGGAATCACGCGAGAATTTCGTCCCTAGACCAGGAAATTTTGTGAAAGTAGTGATAATGTCACAGACGAGTCTAGATACAGTTGTGAACGGCATTAAAGTCGTGATTTTTTTTGGGTGCTAGCGGGAGTCAAGACTTTGTCGTGAACGGTAAGAAAGTCGTGATTTTGTCGCAGGTGCTAGAGGGAGTTAGGAGATCGTCGTGAACGGTATCAAACTCATTATTTCGCCGCAGGTGCTAGAGGAGTCAAGACTTCCGTTATCGTCATAGTCAGGAGATTATCGCCAGTATCAAGGTTGTTATTTTGGCATGGCGTTAGCGGATTCAAGAGATCGCCATGAGCGATAACGGGTGTGATTTTGTCATGACGCTGGGAATTTGAGGTTTTGACAAACAAGCGAAATTGGCGAGGATAACTATGGACTCTCTTTAAGTAGCTAAATAGGAAAATCAGTGTAATTTACTTGGAAAAAATGGAAATAATACAGGAGTTTGGTTATGGGGACACTGGACACCCTGGGCGTGCACAACAATTCCATGTTTTAAGCTAGCGGTCTCTAACTAAATCCTTTAGTTTTCATGTGAATCAGGTATTTTTTTATGTGCAGGTACGGGAAGATTAAGAGCATCGTCGTGCAGCACCAGAACTTCTGTGCGTTTGTCAACTACATGGACCACCAGGGTGCAACTCTGGCTATGAAGAAGTTCCCACAGAACATGGCTATGGAGGACACGAACCTCGTAATCCGGTTCCCAGACAATGCCAGCACCAAGGGTGCAACGTTGGGCAAGAAATCGGCTAAAAAGTGAGCTGCAGTTGATGTTCTTAACCTAACCGGACCTAGGGATGTGTGAGGTACTGACTCGTGCTCCAACAAGAGTGGTTTCCAAACGAGGTTATTTCAGTTTTATTTTTCGTATCTACTTTATATAGAAAAATTACATTTGGTTGTTATTAAAAACCACTCATTATTTTTTCAAACCTTAATATCATTCACGGAATAGCGTCATCAGAAGTAAATCTTGAGTAATCTTTTCTGAAGATACCATTCACCATGTTTAATAAAATTAGCATGCTATCAAAAAGGAATAGAAAGGATTCGCCTGGATAAAGTAGAAACACATAGAAAACACTTTTAGCGCTACTTTATCTGGGTGAATATGACTTATAGCAGGCTCTTCTTTCTATTCCTTTTTGATAGCATATCCCGGCCTAATGCCCTATTTTCTAGAAATACCCACCACTTCTCTTGTTAGTTTCTAAAGAATGATTCTGGAAAACTCTCCCACAGAAAGTCTTTTACCTAACCAATCTTGACTGAAGAATTTACAGTAAGTATTCGTACATCCCTGGTTCCATTTATTAATATGTCTTGTAAACTTTTTATAAATGTTACATATTTTTATAACGTACGCTCTGACTACTATAATGTTGTTTTTATTATGTTAACAAAATTAATGTATATTACTTCAATATCATACTGTAATCTTTGAGTTCAATTACAAAATATGTTAATTCTTCAGTGTTATAAATTATTTCGAATAATTGTCTCCCTTATGTTCTGTTAATATGTCTTGTGAACTTTTTATAAATGTTACATATTTATGTAACATACGCTCTGACTACTATAATGTTGTTTTTATATGTGAACAAAATTAATGTCATAATGTAATCTTTGAGTTCAATTATAAATGTTAATTCTTCAGTGTTATAAATTATTTTAATAATTGTCCTTTATGTTCTAATGTTATAGTTCCAGAATAATCAGCCTAAGGAGTAAATTATGTTTAGAAAATTAGTTTAATTATCATGTATAATGTTTATTCTTACATCTTGGTAATGTTAATAATAAATCATTTATTTCCAATTGATATTTACAATAAAAAATTTTTAAATATTAAATCACATATTTGAGATATTAATATCTTATAAATTAATATAGCCTAATTACATTGTTTTAAATTTATGATTATGGAAATAGCCTCCCTCATGGGTAAAATTACCTGTGTGAGGGAGGGTTTGTCAGTCTGTATTAAAATATAATTTTATAATTTTGATTGTGCAATTATTTTAAAGTTTCTAATTAAATAATGATGGTATAATTTATGTAAAATTTGGTTTTAACAAAAAGTAATATACGGCAAGTTTTTAAAGTAAGTACCGTTTTGAATCACTTCGCAACGCTACGGTCATGTTCACAAGATGTTCGTTGTGTACCTGCATCTCTTGGTCACTTCAGACACCAAGACGGCCATTTTAGCTTATGCACGCTTGCCTGTGACCGTTAAAATGCCTCTATCAATCAAAAGTCCCAACGACTGTGAAGTTCGATCTGTGATTAATTTTCTCAGTGCCAAAGGCCTGAAAGCAGTCGATGTTTATCGTGAGATCAGGGCAGTGTACGAGAAAACATTATAAGAGAAGTAATAGTTAGAAAATGGGTTAGGCGCTTAAAAATGGTCACCTATGTTCATGACAAGGAAAGTTGCCCAGGAAAGTCAAATTCAAACAACGATATCTGCCGAAAAATCATGTGCACAGTGTTTTGAGATAGGAAGGGGTGTTGTTGGTGGAGTTTTTTGCCTCGTGGGGACACAATCAATTCAGAGACCTATACTGTGACACTTGAGCCGAGTTCACCGTATCCAGAACAAAAGGCATGCTGACCAAAGGTGTCATTTTGCTTCACGACAATGCCTGCCCATATGTCACAAAAGAAAACCCAAGATTTTATGCAAAAATTTGAACACCCTCCACAGTCGAGATCTTATGCCGGCGACTTCCACATGTTCCTTCACTTGAAGAAGCAGCTAGCGGCGCCATGATCATTTAGACGGTCAGAAAGGCTGTGCTGAATTTTGTCTAGTCATGCAAAGTTCTATGACATCGAATTCAAAAGCTAGCTGGACCATATGATAAGTGCCCCAATATTAATGGCAATTATGTAGAAAAATAGTTTAAAGTACAGGCTTTCATGTGAAATAAAAATTATTATGAAATCTCTGCTCGTTATTATTTTATTGAAAACGGTACTTACTTAAAAACACGACCGTATGTGAAGCTATACATTACATTTTGGATATTAAATTTTGAATCAAGAGTATAAGTAGTTCGAATTAATATAATCATTGACAGTGTGTATGTCAACTTGTAATAACCATTGATTGATTTTCATTTTGTAAAGCTGAGGTCTTATACTGTGGGTGTTTTTTTAGATCCGTTGGTAGTTTGTGTATAAATGATGGGCAATGTAAAATGAATTAGTAGAATTGATAGTTTTGTAAGCCTGTGGCATATTAACCCTACAAGCCTTGAATTCCTGGTATCGTGATTTTATGATTTATTTTGAAAAGATGTTATCTTTATTTTATGAATAAACATTGTTAAGACTCAGTACATAAAGCTGTGTAATATTAAATACTAAAAATTCATCAAAAGGAGGTCTGTTGGAAATCTAATAGGTTTCTGTAATACTGTCTTTATTATACTTTTTTGAGTTATCTCTAAAGGTTGTTTTATTGTTTGAGGGCACCTCCCCAAGCAATGATTCCATATTGTAATAGAGATTGTACATAGGCATAATATACAGCTTTTAACAAGTCAAAGGTTAAAATTTGGTTGATAACGCTAAACCTATATATGAGCTTCCGAGTTTGCTGTTTAGGTCAGAAGCGCACTAAGCCATGGAGCCCCACCAGCTGACAGGATTCGCCCCTTAACATAACATAACATACGTTTAATGTCATTTTACAAAAGAATTGTGTTGACATAACGCTTAAACTAAGTTTAGAGATAATTTAGAAATGATAAAATCTACGTATCGAGTAGGCCTAATGGCTTAAATTACAGTAATGATATTGGTAAAATAAATTCTAAGCCTATTTGAAACTATACTTATATTTCCATGAACTTATTATTTTCTATATTAGTTTAGGTACATAAATTCATCCACACTAAAAATGAATTGTTCGACAGATATTGTTTTAGTTTCGTTTGAAAGAATTAAAACTTTTCTCTGATCTTTTATACCCTCAGGTAATTTATAATATAGTTTAAACTCCAGCTACACAAGGAAGTTGGTCAAATATGCAGCCTATGAAAGTTATTCGAAAACGCAAACAAACCTAGTATTGTGGGAATGATAAGCTGTTCGAATCCAATGACATTTTGCTAAACAAAAATTTCCAAAAGGACATGTAAGGAAGCGTTAAAATATTTAGTGTTCTAAACAATTCCTTGCACGATTCTCGATACCTTGATTTGGAAACAATTCAGACTGCCTACTTTTGCAAAATAAAAACCCTCATAAATCTGTGATCTAAACAAGCACCCCATAAGGAATTTTATAATTTATATGAGGATGGATTAGACCAAAATAAGCTGTTCTCAAAATTTCAGTATTACAGTATTCTGATAGGTTTCTTAGAAGAAAGATACCCGAACATTTTTGCACACATTTTCAATTTGGAAATTCCATGATAAATATTTATCACTGTGTATTACCAAAATTTTACTGTTTGCATCTCTTCAAGAATATCTTTGTCAGGTGTAGTGGTAATGCGGGGAATTCTACATTGAAAAATAGCTTTTCAATTTTTCATGATTCTAGACTTAAAATAATTTGAAGTGTTATTTTCCCTTCCCTAGTGTTTCATAATTAATCAGCTTCTAGTGCCTAGTACCATACAATTAAATTAATATTTATGATAACCAGATAAAATTTTTATGCCCCACTGACTTACCACTACACCACTGATCTTTGTCATCATAATAATTACAGGGCTACATTCATTGTTGTAATTAAGACACGACTTAAATCAAAATGAATATATTTTGATTTAGATAGACTAGTTTTTTAGGTTTAATATTTTAAAATATTCAACATAACATAGAACCAACAAAACTCTGCCAAGTGACCTTTGTTTTGTTTGTATGTGTTATTTATGGCTATAGCGTGATGAGTTACACAGTAGCATCTCTTTTTGTCGTGGTTAGTCTTATAGATAAACGAGAGTAGGCGGCTATACTTAAGGACTGCAGTATAACCTAACCTAATCTGAGAAAATAAAAGTTTGGATGTGTTATAATATAGTTAAATTATATTGTTATTTGTTTGCTCCACAATATACTCGTATTATACAGGGTGTTGCATAAGTAAAGTACAGACTCTGGAAAAGGTTATATGGATGAAAGAGAAAATCAAGAATAACAATTTTTCCAACAGAACCAATTCGTTCAATTCAAATACAACTACAGTATAGGCTAATATAAGTTACTATCATCCAACAAACAAATATGGCTTACATTGTTTTATCATTTTGGGATATTTTGTATTTGCAAAAGTGTACCTCTATCAAATATGAAAATTTAATTTTTCATTCTGACGCCGATCGCCGATGATTGGCTAGTCACATAGCGAAGGGCACATCACGCCCTCCGGCGCCCCCTTGACTGCTGCGCCCCTCCCGCACTGCAGGGGTGTTATTTACGCCACTGGTTTAGGTATTCTATATGAGCATCCCGTTTTAAACGATTATCAAACATGACTCCAAGATATTTAAATTTATTTACATTTGCAATGGGTTTACAGTCATGACAAGAATTTTGGTTAGCACATGAATGAAGTGTTAGTTTTACATTTGTGGGGTCATAATGAGGGTTTAATGAAATATTCATGCATTTAGTTTTATCTACATTCATTGTTAGAATATTTTGATCAAACCACAGGTTTAAATTCTTCAAGCCACGCTCTGCTAAGTATAATATTAGGGTATAAGTATTAGGAAATGTGGTGTGTGTCTGTTTGTCTGTCTGTTCCTCAATCACACAAATACCACTGGACCAGTTTTGATGAAATTTTACTGGATTGTGGCTTATATACCTGGCCAACACATAGGCTATAAACATGTTTGATAATCTAATATTTTCAAGATGGCGGTTATTGATATGACCTCATTACATATGACAATTTATTATTCCAATACTGTAACGTGAAATTCTAGAAAACCCGTAAAGTCTATATAGATAAAATATCACTTTTGTCCATACATTGCAATGAATCCATCGGTTTTTGATTATCTGGTGTTTATATACTTTGCGAAGACCGAAACTGGCATAAAAAAATTCCTGTCTGTCTGTCTTAACGTTTTTAAGCCATATTGGACCGCTTATAACCCAAAGTCAGCTGAAGCTATAGCGGTGAAACTTCGTTAAAGGGTTTAGCTTATTAAACAGTGTGTCTTTACCTATGTTTTGTATCATTACAACATCCACAAAATAAATGGCATGGTACCAAAGTGGACTCTGAAATGTTTCTTAGGCATTTTGGACCACTTATAAGTCAAAATCGGTTGGAACTATGGCAATTAAACTTTGCTAGAGGGTTAAGCTGATCACACAGTGTGTCTTTAACTACATTTGAAGTCCATATAACATCCTCAAAATAAATTGCAAAAAACCAAAGCGGGCTCTAAGAACTGAAGAAGTAACAGCTATGTCTCTCACAAGGTAGCCAACACTTATAAGGAGAAGATGGTAAACTAACAGGCAAAGTTAATGGTTTTTCTAAGGATATAAAGGAAACTACGTTTTTTGGTTTACTTTAAATATGCAATTTTCTTAAAATATACACACCGCTATGTTAATAAAGCCCCGAGGCGAAGCGCGGGTACTCTCAGCTAGTATCCAATAAAGAAGTAAAACAAACTGTGCACTGTATATTTACAAATATTTGTTCGCTTGAGATCTAAGAGTTAAGATGTTGCTTAGGATTTGGAAAGTCAATTGCATGTGTTTTTAAAAATAGAAATCACTTCACTCGGAATAGTATAATTTGGATACAACAAATAAACAGCCCCAGTGCAGGAGTACAAAATATGTCCCTGTGATCAAAACCTAATCCAGGGGAAATTCTGGGAAGATAAAAAGAGTTAATGGTCTAGCATTTTCATTTGTTCCTGAAATTTAGGGTGAGGCAGAATCTGTGAAGTGAGCCGGTGAGTGTGTGTGTGAGAGTACAGAGAGTATTCAGGTCAGGCAGACGCACGCTCTTGATTTTAAACGTATAGGAGATAGCCCATCCTAATGTTAACCAGCATCGTCAAAAGTAACGAGTAGAGCCGATATCACTAAACAGAAGTGCTTTTTCAACACTGATCTTGACAGCTCGCCGGACATTTAGAACTAAATATCCTTGACTTCTTCACATTGATTTTAATGTACATTTAAAGTCAATGGCTCTTCTTGAACTGTTGAGTATGCCGCTAGAGCAACTAATGCAAACCTCTAGACAACTACTTGGTAGTTTGTAGGGGTGTGCGAGTATCAATTTTTTAGTTCAAGTCGAGTTTGTTAAGAAAAAGCTTGAGTTTCGAGTCTAGTATTATTGTATGACAATGAAAAATTAGCTCAGTTTGGAGTTGTTTTGACAAATGTTTACTATTTTTAAATTAATTAAATATGAACATATACATAACTATATCACATAAAATCCACACGAAACAAAAACGAAAGAAAGACTTTGTTAACGATTAAACACACAGTAAAACCTAAAGAAACATTAAATAAATTTAATCCACAAAAATTGATTTAACTTTAAAAACTTTTCGATACCGTTCGCGGCGATCTCTTGACTCCCGCTAACGCCCGCCTTGAAATCACGACTTCGATACCGTTCGCGGCGATCCTTGACTCCGCTAACGCCCCTGCTGAAATCACGACTTCGATACCGTTCGCGGCGATCTCTTTAACGCCCGCCTTTAACACGACTTCGATACCGTTCGCGGCGATCTTGACTCCGCTAACGCCCCCCGCTGAACACGACTTCGATACCGTTCGCGGCGATCTTGACTCCCGCTAACGCCCCTGCTGAAATCACGACTTCGATACCGTTCGCGGCGATCTCTTGACTCCCGCTAACGCCCTCGCTGAAATCACGACTTCGATACCGTTCGTGGCAAATTATTCGACTAAATTTCGAGCTTTACCGATCGTCAGGTCGAGCCGAGAGTTTGTAATACTCGGACTCGAGCACTCACACACCCCTAGTAGTTTGGAATATCACCAATAGGTTGCTGTGGCACTTTGTTTAATGTACAGAATGTACCAATTACCAAAATAAACAGTAGTGAAACTCACAACGCTCACAGCCTTACTTTGGCATGTGGTCGTTGTATTATTACCATGGCCATTGCTAGTTCGCTACGCTCACAGCCTCACTTTTGTATATTAGGTCGAATAAAGAATAATAGAAATAACTAACTAGTTTATTTTACAAGAATAATTGTCAAGTAACTTGTGTATATGTCTAACGTAATAACAACAAAACAGATTATCAAAAAACAGAAGTCTAATATTGCATACAGCAAAAGAGCTACTTAACTTGTTACATCTCCCTTTTTTTAAAGAAAATTCAATTTGTTACAAAATTGTCGTGTTATTACCTTTTGCATTGCAAGTTTGCTACGTTCACAGCCTCGCTTTGGCATTTGGTTGTCGTGTTATTACCACGGGCATTGCAAGTTTGGTGCATTATTTTTAAATTTCCAATTTTTCGTTTTTTTAACAGAAGTATAGCCAACGAATGTCACTAAACAACTACGACCCGTCTGTAAAAACCTAGAAATTTCAACTGACACATTAATTATGATGTGCATTAACCCCTTTCAGATTGCATTTATTTTCAAACCACCTGCGACGTTCAGTTAGTTAATCAGGCCAAATTGACGGTGTAACCTTTGGGGAACACCTTCTATAGTTCCCCTTCTATCGAGGCGGCTCGTGAGCCTTGAAGAAGCTTGTGAAGGGCAAATCAGCTGTACTCCACTATTGAACTACTACCGTACTTAGTGGAACACTGACAACGTATATAAATCGTAGCATAAAATTGTTTTGTAGTATAAATCAGTAAACAATACAGAGGGGACTCAAAATTGCTTCTATTGCATTCGTCATGTTCTTCCATCCTTCTTCCCTCCCTCATTGTCTGTAGGTTGGTGGGGAAAAGTAGGAAGAGAAGGGAAGCAGCATACAAGAAGGAGATATGCGATCTATTCAAAGCAAACACTGGCGCTGGAAATGGCAATCACCAGTGGCAAACATGAACTAACTGACTACAAAAATAGTCCCTCGCCAAACACCAGGTGGTCCTTTATCTCTACCCTTTCTTATCTGCTCACTGCTGACCCTTGTTAAACAATCATCCCTGCTGGCACAATCAACAAACAATCTAAATTTATAAGTTAAAACTTACTGGTACTAATTTAGCTGCTAAACAAAGTCTTTATTTCAGAAAGCAAGAGGTACTGATGGTTGGTTTCGCAAAAGGCCAATAGCGGTATACTTGTTGACAACGGCTTATCATGCAGAGGATAAGCTAGTTACCAGCAAAAAGGACTGCAGAATGTAAAACCAGTAGTAATACACACAAGGATCAGGATGATGTCTGATGCACACCTCCTGTACAAACACTGAAAATTGTCATATGAGCTTGCCGCACATACTCTACAACCCACCAGACCAACCAGAAGAAACTTTATCATTGACATTTTGGAATCCCTGGTTGATGATGTGGTTCAAATTTACCCAATCCAGCAGTAGGATCAGGAGGCGATGCAGGCTGAGGGCATTCTTGGCGACCTTCCGAAACCGACTCACGGTTCAAGTAAACAACAAAAGAAAAATCTTCCAGAAGTAGGTACTAGTGCCCAGGCTGCAATTGTGGGATCCACAGGGAATGTTTCCCATACCTACAGCACTATTGGAGACCCTTGAAGTTTGGGAGAAAGAGGAAGGCGGGTGAAGACTCTGACTAGCCTAAAGTAACGGAAAAAATTCATGTACAAAGTTTGTTTTATTACTCTTTTTTATTTGTTACATTACAATGTTCTTCATAAAACTTATGTTTTCTTGGTTAGAAATAAATTTGAAACAAAATGGCTATTTTGGTTTTTATTTTCCTAAATATTTTCAGTGGTTCATAGCAGTGGATATATGAAACAAAAATTCTTTTTTTTACTTTTTTGAAATATTAGGTATAAAAGAATTAAATTTGCATTTATCAAAAAGGTCAAATGTTTATTATATTATACATATTTTGAGGATTCAAAAAATATATAATACCTAGGGTTTATCACATTATTTAAATTTGCTATGATTTTTTATAAAAACCTTTACAAAGTGGTAAAAAACGGCTGGCAAAACCTTATGGACACCCAGAGGGTTAAGGTAACAAAAAGGTTTCTATTGGAAATCTCACTTGGTCATATGTTTTATGTGCGCGCAGGTTGTCCAGCATATGGGAATTCCAAGAAAACCGGAATTTTGATATAATGGAAAGACTGGGAATCACGCTGAATTTCCCTAGACCAGGAAATTTTGTGAAAGTAGTGATAATGTCACAGACGAGTCTAGATACCGTTGAGAACGGCATTAAAGTCGTGATTTTTTTGTGGGTGCTAGCGGGAGTCAAGACTTTGTCGTGAACGGTAAGAAAGTCGTGATTTTGTCGCAGGTGCTAGAGGGAGTTAGGAGATCGTCGTGAACGGTATCAAACTCATTATTTCGCCGCAGGTGCTAGAGGGAGTCAAGACTTCGTTATCGTCATAGTCAGGAGATTATCGCCAACGGTATCAAGGTTGTTATTTTGGCGCAGGCGTTAGCGGGATTCAAGAGATCGCCATGAACGATAACGTAGGTGTGATTTTGTCGCGAACGCTGGAAATTTGAGGTTTTGACAAACAAGCCGAAATTGGCGGAAGTAACTATGGACTCTCTTTAGGTAGCTAAATAGGAAAATCAGTGTAATTTACTCGAAAAAATGGAAATAATACAGGAATTTGGTTATTGGGGACACTGGACACCCTGGAGCCGCGTGCACAACAATTCCATGTTTTAAGCTAGCGGTCTCTAACTAAATCCTTTAGTTTGCATGTGAATCAGGTATTTTGTTATGTGCAGGTACGGGAAGATTAAGAGCATCGCAGCAGCACCAGAACTTCTGTGCGCTTGTCAACTACATGGACCACCAGGGTGCAACTCTGGCTATGAAGAAGTTCCCACAGAACATGGCTATGGAGGACACTAACCTCGAATCCGTTCCCAGACAATGCCAGCACCAAGGGTGCAACGCTGGGCAAGAAATCGCTAAAAAGTGAGCTGCAGTTGATGTTCTTAACCTAACCACCTAGGGATGTGTGTGGTACTGACTGCGGCTCCAACAAGAGTGGTTTCCAAACCAGGTTATTTCAGTTTTATTTTTCGATTCACTTTATATAGAAAAATTACATTTGGTTGTTATTAAAACCACCGCCTCTGACTACTATAATGTTGTTTTTATATGTTAACAAAATTAATGTATATTACCAATATCATACTGTAATCTTTGAGTTCAATTACAAATGTTAATTCTTCAGTGTTATAAATTATTTCTAATAGTTGTCTCCCTTATGTTCTGTTAATATGTCTTGTGAACTTTTTATAAATGTTACATATTTATGTAACATACGCTCTGACTACTATAATGTTGTTTTTATATGTGAACAAAATTAATGTATATTATTTTAATGTCATAATGTAATCTTTGAGTTCAATTACAAATTTTAATTCTTCAGTGTTATAAATTATTTCGAATAATTGTCTCCCTTATGTTCTAATGTTATAGTAGAAAAAGGATCCAGAATAGAAATCAGCCTAAGGAGTAAATTATGTTTGAAGAAAATGAGTTTTAATTAATTTAAGTGTATAATGTTTATTCTACATCTTGGTAATGTTAATAATAATAATAAATCATTTATTTCCAATTGATATTTCATACAATAAAATTTTAAATATCTTATAAATTAATATAGCTTAATTACATTGTTTTAAATTATATTATGGAAATAGCTATGTTAATAAAGCCCAGGCTAAGTACGCTGGTACTCTCAGCTAGTATCCAATAAAGAAGTAAAACAAACTGTGCACTGTATATTTACAATATTTTTTCGCTTGAGATCTAAGAGTTAAGATGTTTAGGATTTGGAAAGTCAATTGCATGTGTTTTTAAAATAGAAATCACTTCACCGGAGTAGTATAATTTGGATACAACAAATAAACAGCCCCAGTGCAGAGAGTAAATATGTCCCTGTGATCAAAACCAATCCAGGGAAATTCTGGGAAGATAAAAGAGTTAATGGTCTAGCATTTGCATTTGTTCCTGAAATTTAGGGTGAGGCAGAATCTGTGAAGTGAGCTGGTGAGAGTAGTGTGTGAGAGTACAGAGAGTATTCAGGTCAGGCAGACTGCACGCTCTTCTAAACTTTGTTAACGATTAAACACACAGTAAAAATCTAAACAAAACATTAAATAAATTTAATCCACAAAAATTGATTTAACTTTAAAACTTTCTGTTAACTTTTCTGCAGTTTTATCCCTGGAGCAGTATTTGTTTCCAAGGCAAAACCCTTTTTATTTTGAAATCACGACTTCGATACCGTTCGCGGCGATCTCTTGACTCCCGCTAACGCCCCTGCTGAAATCACGACTTCGATACCGTTCGCGGCGATCTCTTGACTCCCGCTAACGCCCCCGCTGAAATCACGACTTCGATACCGTTCGTGGCAAATTATTCGACTAAATTTCGAGCTTTACCGATCGTCAGGTCGAGCCGAGTTTGAGTATCGGAAAATACTCGGACTCGATAATCGAGCACTCACACACCCCTAGTAGTTTGAATATCACCAATAGGTTGCTGTGGCACTTTGTTTAATGTACAGAATGTACCAATTACCAAAATAAACAGTAGTGAAACTCACAACGCTCACAGCCTTATTTTGGCATGTGGTCGTTCATCGTTGTATTATTACCATGGCCATTAAGTAGTTCGCTACGCTCACAGCCTCACTTTTGTATATTAGGTCGAATAAAGAATAATAGAAATAACTAACTAGTTTATTTTACAAGAATAATTGTCAAGTAACTTGTGTATATGTCTAACGTAATAACAACAAAACAGATTATCAAAAAACAAAAGTAATAATATTGCATACAGCAAAAGAGCTACTTAACATATGTTACATCTCCTTTTTTAAAGAAAATTCAATTTGTTACAAAATTGTCGTGTTATTACCTTTTGCATTGCAAGTTTGCTACGTTCACAGCCTCGCTTTGGCATTTGGTTGTCGTGTTATTACCACGGGCATTGCAAGTTTGGTGCATTATTTTTAAATTTCCAATTTTTTCGTTTTTTAACAGAAGTATAGCCAACGAATGTCACTACGACCCGTCTGTAAAAACCTAGAAATTTCAACTGACACATTAATTATGATGCATTAACCCTTTCAGATTGCATTTATTTTCAAACCACCTGCGACGTTCAGTTAGTTAATCAGGCCAAATTGACGGTGTAACCTTTGGGGAACACCTTCTATAGTTTTCCTTCTATCGAGGCGGCTCGTGAGCCTTGAAGAAGATTGTGAAGGGCAAATCAGCTGTACTCCACTATTGAACTACTACCGTACTTAGTGGAACACTGACAACGTATATAAATCGCATAAAATTGTTTTGTAGTATAAATCAGTAAACAATACTATAAAAATATTTAAAAGTAGTTAACTCCTGAAAATGTACATAATCAAGTCGTGTCATAGCAAAAGTAGGCCTAAAACTGAGCATTTTCGCCGCGCGGGTCTTGTGAGTTGTCAACTGTTCTTCTTGGCTACGTAAGTTAGTGACTGTTTTTGAATAGTTATAGACTTCTAGCATCACTCGTTGCTAAAGCAACGCAGCCTCTTTCCTCGCCCCTCAGCGTCTATCCCTACCTCGTCGACAAGCTTCAAGTGAAGGCTCGCAGAAAGCTCTTCACCTACGAAGTATTCCGATCTTACACGAAGTAGCCAGTGGCAATCATAGAGGCATACTAACTTTCTTTGGCGACTATCGAGCAACCATCGATCGTAGCTGTCAAGTTTGTATAGCACTCACTGTCGTCGTTAATAATTATCATACGATCCCACGGACTTTAGAAACGGATTAATTAAATGTAAAAATTTATTTTTCCTTCAAAGACATAGGTGAAGTGACCATTCACTTGACGAGCCGCCACTGAGTTAAACCGCGGCTTAAACTGCCAATCTCAATTAACTGTTGGGGAAACCGGCCCTCATAAAATATATTTCATAAGGGGAGCGGTCAGCGGTTATAATGCACCAATCACCAAGGAGGTTAATCCAAACCTTTATACACATTCCTCTATAATCTAAACTTTAGATAAACCTCCATGGATTTAACTTTTTTTGTAATGTCAAATGTTTTGCTGGTTGTTGTTATTACACATTAGAAATAAACAATAATAACTTGTTAAATTATGATCGCGAATCTAGTGAACAAAAGAGGGAACCAAGTAATAAAATTCAAGAAGATGAACTGACATATTAACCAAATTAAACTAGGCTCAAACTACCTACCTAACTGTAAGTTGCTGGTGTCACTTATCAATCAGTATTCTATTATCTAGGCTAGTAGAATAGCATGGAGCTTAACTCTTTGTTGGTTTAAGTGGTATGTAATATGTATCACTGACGTAAATCTATCAAGCTTAACTCAGTTCATGACTGGCAAAAATGTATGATGTGAAGGCTACTGCTTGTAGTTCTCATTCTTTACTCATGCATGTATAATGAGGTAATCCATTGAAACAAATAAATACAATAAAGACACCCTAGGCTTGTGTCTAGGTTGGTGAAAACAAATTGGTAAGCCTGTAATAACTCAAAACAGTAAAGGATGCATATAGCCTTCCAGAGGTTACCTCCGCATGTATCTGTGTTCGTAAATCAAATCGCCTACACACAAGAAAAAAGTGTGAACCAAAAATTACCAGCTTTCTTAGAATTTCTGATAATTTAGCCACTTACAGCTTCGATCTAGTTTGTTTTTAAATGAATTCTCAAGAGAAGATTATTGGCAATGGTAAAATTATATTTGAAAAAAATAGTTAATAATATGATTTATTCATTAAAAGCAGAGTCATGCTGCCATCTTCAGTGTTTAAAGTTACACAAATTTAAATTATTAACAAAAAGTCAAACATACACAAGGTTGTTGACTAATACAACAACCTTATTATTATTAATTACCCTGAAGGAGATTATTGGCAATTATTACCAGTACTTTTAAAATAATAAAGGTTAATATATAGTGAACCGCTAAACACTCAGGCAAGTGAAGCCACCACAATTATTAACCTAATAATTGTTAATAATTTTCATGTAACTTCTCGCACTCGAAGATTGACAGCAGCTGTTGCTTGTGAATAAATTATCACTATATATTGGCCTTTTGTTTTTTAAAGTTCTTATTATTATTGTTAGAGATTTTGTATTTGTCAACAACATTGTGTAATCTTTTGACTTTTTGTTAATAATTTAAATGTGTAACTTTCGCTTTACCTGAAGATGGCAGCATGACTGCCAAAAGCGCTAGTGGTGAAAAAATCACTATTATTGGCCTATTTGTATTTTTTTCAAATATATATTCAGTTTTAAATATTTAAAAATATTAGAGCTCAGAGTATTATTATCTTTTTTGTGTTATCTAATTTACACAAAGTAATTATTTTAGTTTAAGTTCATGTTTATGACTAAATCTGTATTAATATTTATGTAAAACAATATGTTTAGGTTATTTTAGTCAACCACAGTTTGTTCTCGTACAAAATAGTGAAAGTGAAGTGTAGCGACTAATTGAAGTGAAATTTCAGTGTATCTACCACCAGTACAGGAGAAGGTGGTGAAATTTCCTAACAAACAAATTGTAATAATTTTGTAATTTTTTGTGGAAAATAAATATGTTTCATTTCAGGTAACTTCTGTAATGTGCCTCCTCGCGTTACAGTGAAACCAGAATTAACCTCTGTGTCTGACCCTACCTGCAGCAGATGAATTCATTGTATATTTTTATTTAGTTTTATAGTTTCTGTATTTCACTACACCAATTGCATTTAATTCTGGTAAAAGGTGATGCAAATGCCATACTGTAAGAACAACAATGTTTTGCCATTTTTACTTAGGTTTTCACCCACCCTAGTAACTCAGTGCTCCCCTCTGAAAGGTTAACTTGTACTAGGCATGGCAGAAACTTGACCCAAGGACATCTTATTTTGCTTGTTTCCAATCCGTTCTGATAAAAGACTTATTTTTATTATTCTTAAAAATGAGTTTCTAAAACCGTTTTTGTCAATACAAATTATGAAACATTATTTTAATTTTTAATGCACATCCTGAAAAGAAATTCAGGCTCACCTTTTGTCCAAATTGAACGTTTTCAAGTTGGTTAGTAAGCAAATTTTCAATTTTAAGTTGCTGTACAATATTCTTACTTTACTTTATATTTAAAATACTTTCAGACTCGGAAAGATTGTAGGCCTACACTATTTTACAGTAGAACTCCATACACTGTGCCTGATGGAAACTACAAGACTGACAGCCACAACTACGCCAGACCATGAGTAACCAATAACGCTGATTGCTGATGTCAACATGTGAGTATCAACTAATAAGATATGCAAACTGAGGGTTATCAATATTTCAGCAGCACTATTCATACTACCACCTGAAATTGTTGTAAAATTTAGAATTTGGTACGCATACACAACCACATAGATAGGCTCTGCTCAAGCACTCTCCTCACTAATTTGATGCCATTTCATATGCTGGTCATTATCAATTTGTGTGTCAAATAAATGCAATAGTATGAGTTGGGAACTGAATACGTCAGAAAATGCAGTGTGCTCAAAGACTAAAAATCCTGTTTCTACCTGAAACCTCAATGAGTTCAAAGAGGACTATTTCATTTCTGAGGCGCCTAGTGTTGGTAAGTACAATATTCGGAGTTGCCATGTTCAGGGCAAACCATTGTACAACAGATAATTTTATATGTCTGAAAAAAAGGGAATAGTAAGTCAATTTTGTCTTGAAAAAAGTGTAACAACCCTGTCTAGACAATAAACCCACGCCAAAAATAAAAAAATAAAAACTTCTTTAAAATAAAACTATATTTTTAAAATTTATAATTATAATATTTACTTTGCAGGAAGTCAGAAGAAGGAATGTGTACGGAGGTAAGTTGCTAGATTAGTGTATCAATATAAATATTTTCAGTTATTAAACTCACTGATAACGTCTAGCAAAAGTCCAAAAACATTTGTCTTATTCTACAGTTTACCATTTGTATGTAAACAATTATAAATCTAATTCTTAGTTAACATATTCACTGCTAAAAATGACAATACTAAAATATAAAAAAAAAAATGAAAGTGTATTTTACCTTAGAGTGGATATCAGAATAAAACACAGATCAGCTTCCTTCTACACAGTGTACAAATCCTGTCCAGTCAGGTAAGACTGACTCGAGATCGGAGCTCCACCGGTCAACAAACTTGAGTGGAACTGGTCGGAGGGGGCAAGATTTGATACTGATGCCTGAGGGTGACGGTGGGAAGTGGTGGAGTGGTAGTGACTGTGGAAAGAGGCAGCTTCCCATGGATCCCTCTTCCCTTCTCAACCATTCATGGGCCGCCTTAACCGTTGTATGTGCTTCATTCTAAATAAATAAATAAAAATGCCTTTTATTTGAGCGTTTCTCAGTACAACTGGTTTACACAACAACTTGTGTCATCTTATACTTAATTTAACATAACTACATTAAAAAACTATAATTACAGTCAACACAGTTTAATTTAAAAGTTACAATAAAAAAAACACAAATATTACACGAATAAATTATAAAGAAACAAGAAGTTATACAGACTAGCAAAGCATGATTTTTTAATTTATTTCTAAAACTTTGTTGACTAGATAGTTTTAGGCACTCGGGAAGGTGGTTGTACAACCTGGGGCCAAAGTCAGAGAAACTTAAAACTCCTACCTAGCTCCAGTCTTACTTTGTGAAAATGCAGCAGACTGTCGTGGCGGTGCTGTGCTGGGAGATCATGTCCCTAGACACAAGTAGCTCGCACAAGTATTACGGCTCCCCGAAAGTGTAAGGGCCTTGTGCGCCATGCAGATAGTCAACACCCTGCATATTGTTTCCATTGAAGCAATCTGGCGTCACTGATAAGAGGACACATGATCGAAACGACCTAGTAAGAACACACAATCGAACTGCAGATTTTGAACTCTCTTTGAATTCTCATCGTGATCCTCCTTCGAAATACTATTGCCAAAGGCAGGGTAACAGTAATAAAATATTGAAAGAACTAGACTGTATGAGTTGCAACTTAACTTGTTCTAGAAGCAAACTGAATCTGTACAGACCCCTCAGCCTACCAATGGCACGCTGGATTGTGTTAGTAACATGCTCAGAAAATGTAAGTCGCTGTCCAGCACAACAATGAAGGTTTTCATGGTGTTGCACACAGTCAGGCATTCACCGAAAGCATGACATCACTGGAGTCTGTACTTGTTGTGAGAAATAAATGAAGGACGGAGCATTTGCCTGCATTGAGTTTTAGCCCATTCAGTTGACCACCTTAAGAGGCTTACCAAGTCTAAATTATAGGTAAATAGCCTCATCAGTCATCTTGAGGTAGGACAAGTGTGCTGGCAATTATCTGTTTACTGGTGAACAGCACAGTTCTTCATGCAGCTAGGCAGATCTGACGTATATATGTTGAAGAGTACTGGACCCAGGCAGCTTCTTTTGTGGCACACCTCGTCTCGGATGAGAGGAGCAGACGTTTCTGTTCCCCATCTTAGTGATCTGCACTCTGTCATAAAGATTATGTTACATGACCACCAATTTCTTACTAACCATAATAACTCAATTTAGCTGCCAACAATTCATGGTTCATAGAGTCAAAAGCTTGATATCAATCTAACATCTAACTATGTTTTCCCTCATCTTTTGCATTAAATTTACCAGGGCAAGTACTATGACTTTTCTAAATCCAGATTGCATCTTAGGTAAAATACCTTCTTCATGAATAAAAGGTACTTATTGGTGTAATACAATCTATTCTAGGATCTTAGATATTGCTGGTAGAATTGAGATGGGCTGAAGTCCTGAACACATTTGGGAGATGATTTTTTCCAGAGGGTGCACAATGCTGGTTTTCCAGTTTTGAGGGAAAATCCCACTTTCCAATGATTTGTTGATGAGGTGGGTAATGGCTGGAAGGAACGGACTCACAGCTTTGATCATCATTATTGAAAGGGTGTCACTGCCAACTGCCTTGTTTTTATTTCATTCATTATGGCTTGTACTTCATCCTCAGTCACTGGGCGGAAACTGAAATCATTGCTACCATTCCTTCTTGTTGTCATAAATTTGTCAATGAGGGTTGTACTTGCATTGCAACCACTTCCCATACTCACAAAGAATCTGTTGAATTCGCAACAACATGTAAACCATCAGGGATTCCACGGCTCACGCCACTTAAAATATCAGATCGTTTCAAGCATGTCCATGTGCTCCTTGGGGTTTGCGCCAGCTTCTCTGAAATAATTCTTTTTGCATGCCAGATGAGGTTATTCAATTCATTTCTTATGGTTTTAAATCTTTCCCAGTCGTCACTGTCCCTGGTTTTCCAGAATTTTCTCTTTATTCTCAACTTAGCTTTTAGCTTCTCATTGATTAAATTATTCTTCCAAGGAGCCTTTTTTCTCGTAACTCTTTTACAAACAATTGGAGCATGTTGATCATAAACCTTTTCATTTTGTGACGTTATGAATTCTTCTATATTATTGACATTCTGATACGTTTTGGCTTGATTCCAATAAATATTCTCAACTCTCCGGATAGCCTCACGTGTATCAAACTTTGAATAATCCCTGTAGGTGACGAGTTTTGCATTCTTTTTCTCTTTTTCCAAAGCAAGAGTGCAATAACGAGCTTGTGGAGCCTAATCTTCATCCTGCGATGGTCAGTGATGCTTGAAGCATCTATAACGCCAATCCTCTTGACCTCGACCGACCTGTCCACTAATGGACTTTTCTGTACTGTTGTGTTCGTTCTGTTTCTTCAGCTCAACTAAATTTAAAAAATGTTTGCTGACATTCTAAACTACAAAACGGTTTGCTGTTTTGAGCTTCCTGACACATCCTGAGTTAAATGGAATAACTTTATATGCGTTGACTACTATAAAAGACATTTTGTGTCATTTCCTCGCAAAATTTGGTACAAACATTTCTTTTGTAAGTCTCTAGGTTCAGTTTTGTGCTTTCAGTTGTTTATGATTTTTAGTATGCATGTTGAAGTGGTTTTATAGGTGTTTAAAAAAAGGTAAAGGTAAAGTTTGTCTTGTTTAACGAGGCGAAGTTAGGACTACAAAGTCCTCTCTACCACTCAACCTCGACCTTTACCTAGCAACACCGTATTAGTTACATTACAAATGAATGGGTCCACGTGATAACGTTCTAACTGACACTTTTTTCAAAATTGATGTTTTAGTGGAATAACGCTCAATTGGGATTCTAAATCGTGGTAAATTTTGTTTGTCAATATTTTCATGTTGGTAGCCCTGAACAGCTGGTCGAAGTGGCGGAAATACAGTTCGCCGCAGAATAACGCTCTAACTAGCAGAGATGTCGCCTGACTCGAACGATGTTCTGTCGCCGGAGATAGAAAAGGTTAAACCGGTAAGGAAAACGGAAGTTAAGTAACAGAATGGCAAGAGAAGAAAAGGAAAGCTATAGGAATTCGACAACCATACTTTTCAAAAAAGAAGCACGCCAGAAATCTTCCCTTGCAGATGTAAATAGAATAACGTTTTTTCTACAGGCGCTGGTATGCTGCGCAGTCACTGTCTACAGTAGCCGCATCTGTTTCTCTCTCATTGAACACATAGGACTAAAACGAGTGCATACATAACCAGCTAGTTATAAACAATATTACATTATGTGCAGTTTCAAGTTTATGATCTATTAGGCCTACTTATATTGAGAACAACGCTCTAACCCAACGCCAGTGTAGAATATTAGAATAACGCTTGCAACCAACGTTAGTTAGAACGCTTTTTCCCTCGCTTTTGAGGTAAAAGTCTCTGTATCTCTGCTATAAGTAGCAATTAAGATACATAATTTTATAGCAATTAAGAAATGGGCTATAAGAACATAGTTTAACGCTTAAAAATATATTGAGTGCAATATTATTTTACAACAGTTTTGGCCCTCCTGAAAAATTTAGTTTTGTCAGTTAGAACGCTATATCGGAGGACCCATTCAAATGTAAGTGGTGACTGTGGGATCGAACCCACACCGAAGTGATGAGCTCGAGTCGCGGCAATACCAATCCGCAACGGATCCGTTTAATCAGTTTATACCAAGTTTAATTAAAATCAGGACTTAAATACAGTATAAAACCCATTTTGGTGAGAAAGGCCTTCAAAAATAGGCCCCATCCAGTGTAAATTATATCTATTGGACCCACAGTAGCGCTTGTGTCCAGTGTACAGGAATTCCGGGAAAAGTCAGCAATTATGGGAATTTCTTCCCTAAACCAATAAACTTTGCAAAAGGGTGCGTGAAAGTGGTGATTATATAGCGGACGAGTCTAGATATCAGTGTGAACGGTGTCAAAGTGGTGATTTCGTTGTGGAGTCAATAGATTGCCACAAACGATACTGAAGTCGTCTTATTTCGCCGCAGGCGCTAGTGGGAGTCAAGAGATTGTCATTAACAGTATCAGAAGTCGTGATTTTGTCAAAATAACCGAAATTGACAAAGGTAGCTAAATCAGGGAAACCCGAAATAAATTTCCTGGGAAAATACGGGAATTATACGGAAATTTTGTTTTTCCTGAACGCTGGACACCCTGCGATGCGGCTATGTTTGTTTTTAATGTCAAACAAAATGTACTGTTCACTGTTCAGTGTAATCAAAGCTTGCAAGCTGACAGCTGTTGGCTAGTCTTCCTATACTCTGGTTTATGGTTACAGGAGACTTCAACATCAGATGCAAAGCTGGGCTCTTTGGCCCATGTGAAACTGGGAGATATGAATAATCAACTGCAGTTCCAAGAGTTTGTCCAGGGCTCGTTGTTGAAGAAAGAACATATCAGTGAGGAGGAGCGTGAAATTTTAATGGTAAGATGTGAAAAAGTTGACGCAATAAAGAAAAACTGTTTTAAAATGAATTAATTTTGAACTTTCATGTTCTGTCCGTTAGGCTCAAGTCCACGGTTAAAACACTTAAAAAGGTTTAAACAATTGTTGAAAATCGTTCATCAATTGGCTGGGGATCAGAACGATGTTTCTATCTTCGGACCAAAACACCAACTGTTTTGGAGAGTTGGTGTTTTGGTCTGAAGATAGAAACATCGTTTCCGGAAGGCCTCACCCAGCAAATAAAACATTTATTGGACAGTTTGTTTTTCAACTTGAATTAATTATAAATTCCAATAAGAAGCTGTCTCATGATGATTTGTGTTTAAAAAAAACTAAACTTAATAAAAAACTATAAATTGATAGGAATTGAATTGGAGGTAATGTTACTTCTTGTTGTTGTTGTTCTTCTTCGTAAACTTACATTCAGTTGAGAGATAATGTTACTCTTCCGTAGGAGCTGAACTCAGGAGGGGAAGATGATGAAATGACTTCTGAACCTGTTAAATTTGAACCAACGATTGATCTAGTACCTGAGATTAAAGAGGAATCTGGCCAAACCTATTCTTTTATAAGAGTAAGTATTGTGAAGTTGCGTTGATCCTAATGTTGAATAGGTTTTGCTGAAGGGAGGGTTCTTTTACCGATAAGGTGAGTGCTTTATAAGTTCGACCAGGAGCTGTAAACCCTACTTGTGTACTGGTTGTGGTTGTGGTTGAGACTCCACCAGGTAGCGTCCACTGCAGAGTGTGAGAGCCGGGGGCTTTCCAAATTTCAGGAGGGTTTGATAATTAGCCCTGTATAAGCACTGCTGCTGTACTCTCATACTCCGGGACAAATCATAAAACTGTATTTTCCTAGAGACCTGCATAAAATCAAATAAGTCGTCAGTATTGCGCTAACACCTGTCGTCTACGTTTGCATTGTGTATCTGTTGTGCTGTACTGTGTATTACAGCGGGTGTGTGTAGTGCGTATAAATGAGTGGAAATGGCATCAAAAGAAAGAGAACTGTTGTGATGCTGGAGCAGAAGCTTGAAGCATTGAAGAGGTTGGATAAGGGTGAGACAATGCAGAAGACTACCGACTTTGATGTTGGGCGAGCAACAGTGATTGTTAGGTCTAGATTACTGTTGTTATTCCTCGTGCGCACGCGTATGTGTGTGTGTGTGCGTAACCAATTCACTTCTTCGCTTGCCGCTTCAAGTTTCAATCGGCTCAGTACGTGCCGGCGAGTCAGTGGGTGGTGGGTGGTAGATTTGGAAGGGACTCTACGTACCTCGCCCGGCTCAGTGAGAATTGTCGCAAAATAGGACACCACTAAACCGGCTAAACTATTTAGTTCCTGCATTTAACTTTTTGAAACGTTTACTAAAACTACTAAAAGTATGCTACAAGCTACCCAAAGTTGAGCCATAATTAACTAAAAATAGTCATAATTCATAAAAGAGATTCAAGTTTTGTTATGTTTAAAATTTCTTTATTTAATAATCTCAGTTTCACATATTTGTTTTCCAAATTAACTACAATAATTCATAGTTTTACAATTACTCCAGTAAAAACTTGAGTGTTCGAAAAAATTACTCTGGCCAATATATTGAGGATTGGAATATAAAATATGACCAAAAAATACACCACTTTACAAAAATCTTTTGAAAAATAACAAAAGTTGTATATCTTCAGTTAAACCTTGAGGCTCAACTTTTGTGGCTTGTAGCTGTTTTAATGTACTATTCAAATTTTCTAAGATGCATATTTTTAGTCAGTAATGCACTCCTAACAAAAACTCCTAAATAAAAAAACTAGTATGAAACAAGCTAAAAAGTATAGATAGAACGAAAAAGACACACTGCTTTAAAGAATTCTCCTAAACGGTCTGACAATATTAAGTGGTATATTAGAGACAATTTGGTATTTTTGCTCAGATAAATAGTATAATACTTTTACTTTTTAATGTCTTATTTTTCTTGAATACTGTGCTATATGACACAATTTTAATGAAAGTCAACTTATATTTATGGTGTCTGTTTGTGAGCAGTTTTGGTCTTAGTAGAAGAAGTTTTTTAAATTTTAATAGAGGTTTTGCCACCGTACAATATTGTAGATTTGTGATTATTCAGATCTATTTTGGTTTCTATTAATCCTTTCTGGATAAGATAAGATTAATGTACAACATTTTGCACTGAGAAACAAATAAAAATGTTGTACTTGTTTAAAAAATTTAAAAACCTATTTTTACCACTGTATTTTTTTTTCAGAAAAGAAAACTTGATTTTCACAAGAGTTGTACTGAAAATTTAGAAGAGGATATATTACCTGATCGTGTCTCTTCTACATCATATCATGACACCAACAAGGTGACTTCTGGCCCAGATATCTAAATGTGTTAAGTATTTAGTTTGGCGATATGATGGTCTGGGTGAAGATGTATTCATTTTATGATTTTTTGTTTGCATCTTTCTCATTTTCTAATAATACTCAATTTTCAAAGAGAAACAATTGTATTTTGAGTATTATCAATATTGTTTCTCTCTAAAAACGGACTATATCATTAGAAAATGAGATGCCAACGAATAATTATACAAGTGTTCAATATAAATCCTTCGTTAGTTTGAAAGTTCATAATAGTGGCGGAGAGCATTTTAGTAAATAGAGTTTGAAAGTTCATAGTAGTGGCGGAGAGCATTTTAGTAAATAGAGTTTGAAAGTTCATAGTAGTGGCGGAGAGCATTTTAGTAAAGAGTTTGAAAGAAGTTCATAGTAGTGGTGAGAGAGCATTTTAGTAAATAGAGAGTTTGAAAGTTCATAGTAGTGGTGGAGAGCATTTTAGTAAATAGAGTTTGAAAGTTCATAATAGTGGCGGAGAAACATTTTAGTAAATAGAGTTTGAAAAGTTCATTAAGTAGTGGCGGAAACATTTTAGTAAATAGAGTTTGAAAGTTCACATAGTAGTAAGCGGAGAAACATTTTAGTAAATAGAGTTTGAAAGTTCATAAATAGTGGTGAGAGAAACATTTTAGTAAATAGAGTTTAAGAAAGTTCATAATAGTGGAAACATTTTAGTAAATAGAGTTTGAAGTTCATAATTGGCGGAGGCATTTTAGTAAATAGAGTTTAAAGTTCATAGTAGTGCAGCGGAGGAAACATTTTAGTAAATAGAGTTTGAAAGTTCATAGTAGTGTGAGGCTTATTTTAGTAAATAGAGTTTGAAAGTTCATAGTAGTGGCGGAGAAACATTTTAGTAAATAGATTTTGAAAGTTCATAATAGTGGCGGAGAGAAATTTAGTAAATAGAAAGAAACGGACTTTTCCTGCAACTTCCGGAGAAAAACTACTCCTAACGTTTCGGGTAGTTAAAAACTCCACACATCTTCAGGGTACTACACTAATCTAGAACTATATTTAGTTAATATCTTAACTTAAGATCTAACCTAAGACTATTCCAACCAATGTTTAAAAATACCGTTACATCATTAAAATTGATAGCTTGTCAAAATTACAACTAAAAATATAACAAAGTAAAATGTGGTCACTTTATATGAATAAAACTACATGTTAGCCTTAAAATAAAAGAAATAGCTGAAAAACACAGAATGTGGTATTTTGAGGAACCTAGGATGCCAAGACTACATGGGGCACATGTCTTTAAACTAAAGACACGTGCCCCCATGTAGCGAGGTTTTCAGTCCGAGTCTGGGTGAGATCCTTCAACTAATAATTACCTACCATGCGTATATGCGGTCGGAACACATCGTGGGCATAAAAGGGCAATCGGAACACATTGCGAAAGTGTAAAAAGGCGGTCGGAACACATTGCAGGCGTAAAAAGGCGAATGGAGGGGGCGATCGGAAAGTGTCGTGGGTAATAAACGGCTCACGGAATGTATTATGGGGATTAAAAAGGCGATCGAAACATATTGAGGGCCTAAATTGGCGATCGGAACAAACCGGGTCCAAAACGGCTCTCGAAACGTACCGCAGGTGTAAAACAACGATCGGGACGGTCGAGGACTTTAAACGAGGATTGGTACAGACTGCGGGCGTAAAACAGTCCTCTGAAACAGTGGAAGTGCATCGTCTGAAAGTATGTATATTTCTCGGGAAAAACCGTAAATATGCGTGAACTTTATTAAGGTGCTTCTGTGACCACCCTAAATTATCAAGATATAAGATATATATAATAATTAGTTATATAATTTATTTTTCAACAATTATTTAAAAAAATAAATTTTTTTTAGGTATTAAGCTTGTTTTAAAGCTAATCACAAATAAAATCAGAATTTTTATGTGATGACCTGTAGTGGAAATAAACAAAGCGTAGGAAGCTAGGTAAATACCGGTATATCCGTCACCAGCTTGGAAGGGTTATCTCCTTCTTCTTTATCCATTCACTGCACTAGATTTGTAAAATTTCTGACCGCACCTGTTGTAACTAACTTTACTCACTCTGGCAAACTAACCTTCTGCATCTGTTTGGAAGAATTTGGCTATACAATTTAACCTGTGACTTTGTTATTTAAACATAGCCAACAAGTAGTTACACATCTAATTATAAATATGTGTATTTGACTTAGAAAATTCAAAACTCTTTTCCGTTTTGTTCTACGATGTTTCCCTCTGACACAAATAGCTTTAATTGCTATAAGAATTGACTAAAAATAAGGTTGGCAATTAACTTAGCTATCATCAAGTAATGGTTAAACCCAAACGAGTTGAGCTACTGGAGAAGTTTTATTAATGTACTTTTATTGTATTTTTCAGAGAAAACTTGATTTTTCCATGAGTTTTACCGACAATTTTGAAGAGGATCAATCTACTGATAAATCATCAAAGTACGACACCAATAGAGATCTAGACACCAAAGAGTTTACTTTTGTATCCACAACCTGTAGAATAGACCCTGGTTATAATACCAAAGATTTTAACAATGAAAACCAATACTGCACGAACAGATTAACCTTAGATCCTTCATACTTTAGAATCATAACCTCAAATGAGGAAAACGAGACAATTGTACCAGATTTAATTGAGCGTGAAGATACAATCTATGGTGAAGATTCTTCTTGTCCTGAACATGTTAAAGGCTCTGGTTGGAAAGAAATATACCTCACAAATATTTCTGAGCCAAAATCTTCATACATTTCACACACTGAGATTGATAAAGTCTGTTCTGACGCCACACATTCAAACATTGGACACCATAATAATTGCAGCATGAACAATTTGATTCTGCAGAACTGTGTTTCTTCAAACAATTCCATTCAACCAAATACCAG
This sequence comes from Matsumurasca onukii, assembly GCA_018831715.1. Taxonomy (NCBI): domain Eukaryota; kingdom Metazoa; phylum Arthropoda; class Insecta; order Hemiptera; family Cicadellidae; genus Matsumurasca; species Matsumurasca onukii. The sequence goes on from CM032062.1 coordinate 54,379,238, forward strand.
AAATCAGGATGGCCAAGAAATAAACAAACCAACAAATACAGTTTTGCCAAAAAATTTAACAGTTGTTGAGAAATGTAACTTTCAGAGGCTTAGTACATGTACTGTTCCAGTACAGAATCCTATGTCTTCTTTAAACCCAAAATCAGCTTTAACCAGAAGAGTTGTTTCAAAATTAAATCCAGAAGTTGACAATGTTCTTTCTCAATCACAAAGAGGCAATGCTACAATCACACCCTCAACTCCTGCTGGTTTCAAGCAGAAACGATCCAGAACAAAACTGAGGCAAATCTTACCGAAAGACGTGTCGTCAGTACAAAGTTCAAATCCAAAACCAAATGTGCAAGGAACAACCAGTTTGAATCAAAACAACCCTTCAATGAACGTAACCCTTACTGCAGAAACAATACAAAATAATTCGTTCACTCAAAGTTTATTCTCGGAGAATGTCAGTGCCAAAGAAAGTTTAACTTCAGGTCAAAATGCAAATTCAGTTCTAAATGTGATCAGAAATGCACAAGTAGCGCAAAATGCAATGTTTACTAATTCTATGTCAAGCACAAAACCTTCTACCTTACTTCAAAATGTATCACCAAATTTGTCATTAAATTTAGTAGGATATATAATTCCTTCTCAACCTCAGCTACCAACAGGTACAAACCATGTGTTTAATACACCTGGGTTTATTGTACTTCCACAAAGAACCTTACCATGTAATGAGGCACCAATGTTGAAAACTGTTTTATCAACAAACCAAACAACACCAGCAAGTGCAGTATCGACTGTGACTAATACTTTGTCAACAGGCCAAAGACCATTACCAGTTAGTACCTGTACAGTACCAATGTTAAAAAATGTACTTACAACAAAAATGGTTATGAATCCTGTTGAATTAAACAAGCAGAATAATAGGCCTTCAAAACAGCCTCCCAACAATTCATCAGTAAAAAACTTAAGAAATGTGAGATCGTTGCGAATTTCTGATCACCCACGTTCTAAATTACCAGCAACAAAAGGTTGCGGTGAAACTAGCGGACAACAGTCAGCAAACTTTGTTCAATCTCAAATGTTCTCTGCTAGGAGCACTGTATCAAATACCTTAAAACAGGCATCTGTCAGCAACAAAAGCACATCTAATAGGGTTAGAAATCAACCATCGACTTCAGATATTAATGAAACATACCCTACAGGTAGTCAAATTGATGAAGATACACCTCTTGTCAAAATTGCAAGCTTACCAAATAAAATTATTGCAGCAGAAAGAGTAAATATTCCAAAAGTAAAATCTGTGCCAAGTGAAATACCGTTGACTCTACTCAGAAAAGCTATTTTGTCAGACGATATTGGAAGTGAAATACCTTCTACATCACAAAATAATGAGACTTGTGAGTTCTAATCAAAAATACCTAGCTGAAACCACTTCACCCAAACAAAAAGAGTTTACACCAATAACGTTACCACAAGGTTGCAGTAAAATACCACCCAATCAAATTGAAAATAATAGGCCGTTTGAAAAGCGTATGGCACCTAACACTAGGAATACATTAAGTAAGCGAAGTTCTCTGAATGAAACTCCAATTACCTTTCTTGGGAATAACACCCCACAGACTCATCTTCAAACTGGAATAAATTCTAAATTAGATAATGATCACACAATTACAATATATGACAGTGAAGAAGATTCTTCTGATGAAAGAGCACAACAAAAGAAACCTTTGATGAAGATATTCAAATTGTGTGTTCAAAAAAGTCTTCATCTTTTCCAGACATGAATAGCGGAGAAAGTGACTTAGAGAATGTACAGCCGCAACTGTACAAATGTGCAGTTTGCAATGCAGTCTACAACCGGGTAGATTCTTGTTTGTTACATTACAAACAAGTTCATCTACAAGTGAAAGTGTCATGAAGACTCCTGCTAAAGAGAGCATTTTTTCACAAAAATATTTCCATCTACAGGAGGTTCTCACAATTCCAAGAAGAAGTTGCTTCTAGCTAAATTAGTTTTAAGTAAGTTAAGTTCCGTGTGTCATTAGTTCCTTTATAGAGTAAGTAAAGTGTAAATCCTATGGCAGAGCAATGGCACAAGTGTTTGATTTGTTAAATATTTGTCATTTCAAAACATGAGGGTTCTAATTGATAATACGTAAAAAAGCCCAATTAAAGTTTTATTTGGCCAGATGTCTGTTTTTAATTCAAAATTCTTTATTGGATATTAAGTAACTAGTTATAACATCCTCGCTCTTTAACTAGTTTTAGAATTGATTCTCAGATTACTGAGACTAGAATCATTCATCATAGTGGAATGCACTATTTAAAATTAAGTACAAAGTCTTCAAAATTCAAATTGTTTAAAAAAAAGAACTTAAATAATCTTGTTATCAACGAATTTTATAGTTTGCAGGAATTTATAGACCACTCAGAAGTCTGGTGTTCAATAAGACATTCCAAATTTTAATCATGTAAAGAATACATTTCTAGTTCTAAATTTACTGTAGTGGCTTGTAATTTTCTATGTTGTACTATATTTTTATTGTTTTTTTTTATATACCAACACAATGTTAATTTATATATTAATAATTAAAAATGTTAAAAGTACAGAGTGAACCAATCATTCAAAGCATTAATGTTTCAAAAATTAATTAATCACTAATACAATACAGAATAAGAAGTTACAAACAAAAATATAAATTTAGTTTTGAATAACCTTAATCAAAATAAATGTGAATATTTAACAAATGTACTTAAAAGAATATACACAAATGAAGACTGTAAAAATGTATTATTTTTATACACCTAATTGTATGGATGGGTGTGGATATCTTAGATTAGATCTAAATTTGTATAAACGCTAAATGTAGCTAATTTATTACTAAAGAAATTTGAAGACAAAAAAGTTTGGACTAAACTGGGACTTGAACCGGGACTCTCACTTGCCGGACAATTATGCTGACCACTACACCATCCGGCCCAACTATTTATGCCTTCAAATTTAGAAAAGTACTCAAATTTGAATGTTTATCCAAAACACGTGACTGTCAGATAGTTTATTTTTTTCAACAAGCTGGAAATATTACTTTAAGTATTTAAGTACTCTACTTTAATTTGAAGGCATAAATAGTTCGGCCGGATGGTGTAGTGGTCGGCATAATCGCCCGGGAAGCAAGATATCCGGGTTCAAGTCCCGGTTCGGTCCAAATTTGTCTTCAAATTTCTTTAGTGATATCTTAGATTATGTACTCGTATAATCTCAATGATGAATAATAACCGTTCACCTGCTTGACTGTCTATCTAGTTTGTTCCAAGTTTTAGTAAAGCCTAGCACTGTATAACAATTACAAAGTTAACCACTGTAGCACTAAGAAAGTAAAAAATATTGGATCAAATTTTATTGGCTTAGTTTTTGGCGCATGATTGAAAAACCTCCTGTTTAAAGAAAATGTAAGCAGGTCATAAAAAATTCCAATTTGAATCAAAATTATTGATGAGGTTTGAAAGCACACTTTAGCACAGCAATACATGTGTCTAAAGCTATTTTCAGAGCAAACCACAAAAAAAGTATTTATTGGGATAAGGCCACTAAAAAGAACACAATACTAAGCCAATATCACAATTCTAGCGTTAAGGAGAAAAGTGGCTTCCGTTTTAGTTGACAGTTTCATTCAAACGAGATTCTTGAGACAGATTTCAATATCTTTTGTCTTTGTTCATTTTGTTTCCCAGAGAGCTCTTTTCACTTAATATCTTGATTTTCAACGCTGGGAATTTTATTAAGCTTGTGCATTTTTCCTTTTTAAGTTTTAAATTGACCTTTTTGTGTTCAAGTATTGGCAAATTGATATCATGTAGTTAAGCTTGTACTTTAATTGCAATCGTGGAGTTTAAAACTCTGGGTAATATGTTTGTTTAAAACAAAGAAAATTTAAGGAATAATTCTTTTGGTTACCGCAAAAATAAATAAAATTTGTGAACAGTTTCTGTTTGTCTTATAATACATTGTGAGCTAATCAGTGGTTAACGTGCAATTAAACAAGACCAAGGTCCTGCATAAATAATCTTTGATTTTATTTCTGTATTAAATTTTTCACATATTCTACTCATTATCACCAGATTTTGGTTCATTGTTTGCCAAAGAAATTGAGAAAATTGAAAATTGTGTGTTTGCTCAAAATTCTAAACCTGAGCTGATGGCATACAGCCTCTCAGTTCAATATCGCTATCATAGAGAGTTTTACTTTGAAAGAGGTGGCCAATAAAAGTTTTGGACTTAAAAAGTTTTGAGTGAAATTTGAAAACATAAAACAATACCAAGCACAGTTTTATGATTGTATAGTTCTTAATTGTTCACAGTACACACAAGTGAACTGGCCATGCAGAGTGGTGAAGTCCAAGAAATGCTACCGTTACGAACACGTTACATACGGTACATTGTTTTTCTCGGGTGGACTCTTTGGCTGTCCTCTTTCCCCTGTTTCATTTGTGTCAATATTATCTATATATTAAAAATTGTAAAGCTTTTAGTTATTTAAAAGTAAGTGCAAAAAGATTATTGCAAAATAACTAATATGTAGTATTGACATTGCTCTTGTATGGATATACGAGTACAAAATGAATAAATACTTTTTAGCTTGACTTGAAATAGTGTTACTGTAGGATGATGATTTAACATTAAAGCTTTCAAATGCAAATTCAATATATTTTTAAGGTGAATTAAAATCTGATTTTTACAAGGTACCTAACTACAAGGTATATAACTTTGAGAACATTTTAATTTATAAAAACAGAAAGTACAAGAATTTTAGAGCTCTGAACATTTTATTTAAAAGAGAATACAAAACATGAAACAATGTTGCTGCAATACGCCCTAGATAATAGTTGAGTCATAATTACTGAACACATATAGTGTGTGAGGATGAGTCATACAGAAAGATCACATGAGAGGTATAACAGCGATTTATGAATGCAAACCTCAGTAAAGTTAATAAAAGTCAATTGTACAAAGTTCACTTTAGGTTTCACAGTTTCTATCCACTCGCAAACATAATATTTAGAGCCTGTATATTACAGCTATCGGTAAGGTTAACTTTAATACGTACACAAAAATCTATACCTGTACTATATGCAATTAAAGCACCATGGTGTTAAATACATCAATTTTGTTATGAGTTGTAGGTGTGATGTATTGATAGAGCACGCTGCACTACAGTGTATATCTACAACACAGTGTATGTGAGTAAAGTTTAGAGAGGAGAATTACAGTAACTGTGTTAGAATGTTGATGATTTACCGACGTTGAGTCCCGGCTGAGTTGGAGTTTGTCAAATCTGTCCCGAGAGTTTCTCAAATTTCTGTTCCGACTGTAAATCACTCAGTGCCTGGGGAATACAATATGTATTGATAGAGCACGCTGCACTACAGTGTATATCTACAACACAGTGTATGTGAGTAAAGTTTAGAGAGGAGAATTACAGTAACTGTGTTAGAATGATGATTTACCGACGTTGAGTCCCGGCTGAGTTGGAGTTTGTCAAATCTGTCCCGAGTTTCTCAAATTTCTGTTCCGACTGTAAATCACTCAGTGCCTGGGGAATACAATATGTATTGATAGAGCACGCTGCACTACAGTGTATATCTACAACACAGTATGTGAGTAAAGTTTAGAGAGGAGAATTACAGTAACTGTGTTAGAATGTTGATGATTTACCGACGTTGAGTCCCGGCTGAGTTGGAGTTTGTCAAATCTGTCCCGAGTTTCTCAAATTTCTGTTCCGACTGTAAATCACTCAGTGCCTGGGGAATACAATATGTATTGATAGAGCACGCTGCACTACAGTGTATATCTACAACACAGTGTATGTGAGTAAAGTTTAGAGGAGAATTACAGTAACTGTGTTAGAATGTTGATGATTTACCGACGTTGAGTCCCGGCTGAGTTGGAGTTTGTCAAATCTGTCCCGAGTTTCTCAAATTTCTGTTCCGACTGTAAATCACTCAGTGCCTGGGGAATACAATATGTATTGATAGAGCACGCTGCACTACAGTGTATATCTACAACACAGTGTATGTGAGTAAAGTTTAGAGAGGAGAATTACAGTAACTGTGTTAGAATGTTGATGATTTACCGACGTTGAGTCCCGAGTGGGTTGAGTTTGTCAAATCTGTCCCGAGTTTCTCAAATTTCTGTTCCGACTGTAAATCACTCAGTGCCTGGGGAATACAATATGTATTGATAGAGCACGCTGCACTACAGTGTATATCTACAACACAGTGTATGTGAGTGAAGTTTAGAGAGGAGAATTACAGTAACTGTGTTAGAATGTTGATGATTTACCGACGTTGAGTCCCGGCGAGTTTGTCAAATCTGTCCCGAGTTTCTCAAATTTCTGTTCCGACTGTAAATCACTCAGTTCCTGGGGAATACATGTATTAGTCCCCTAGCTGTTAAATATAACTTTGCTTTTTTATTGTAATTGTGAGCACTTAGAGATCATACTGATTTTAAGGGTTGTTTAACTGTAGAGACTGTTGGCATTAGTATCACAGTATTTCCAATCATGTGCACACTGATAAAAAAAGAGTTTAAAAAAAGAAAACAGTAATTTCAGCCAATTTTACTGACGCCTTTATACTAGATTTAATTGGACAGTTAGGCTCAATTAAGTTTGTATTGGGCAATTTAATGTGTAAATATTTTAAATTTGCAATAATTATAATAAATTAAATAATTTAAAAACTCAATAAACCAATAGAAGTAAATTTTAGAGTTGTGAGGACTTTCACCAGCTATGCTAAAATGAAAGCAACCAGCAACGGACAATACAAGACATAATTATAACATCTATATGAAGTAAATAGCTAGCTCAGAAAGATGAGAAGGTTAGGCTTTGTTCGCGGGAACTTTGTTAAATGCAGTTGAAGAATTAAAATAATAATATGGGACAAAACAGTCTTAACAAATTCAAAGGTATTTTAATTAAGAGTGAATACCAGCCTTAATAAGTACCCTTAGAGCGTTTTGGAGAACTTATACAAAAAGTGAAAGATGGGAAGAAGTCTGAGCTTTTAATTGCACCACGAGTTGTGAAGGTGTATTCACTTTCTACAGTTTGGAAGTAGGTTTTGTTATTTTCTCCAGATAATTATTTGTGTTTGGTATAAAAACTGGCTTTACCTTCATTCCTTCAACCTCTTCTTGCTGGAACTAGCTAAGTTTTCGAATTTGAATATACAGTCCAAGATCTTACATAATATTAATTAGTAATTTGAATAATATTTGTTTTGCTATAAAGCTTAGTCAATGCATTACTAAATACAATCGCCAGACCGTGCAAGTTGGAACGGGAATCTGTTTACCACTTTGGTCTGGATGACTGGATTTTGTTGACCCCCCTCCTGCAATAAGGCACTTTCGGTGAAAACTATATAATCTTACAGGGAATTCGCTAGGATTCACGGTAGCGCGTGTAGCTATGTTTTTCTTTCTCACTCTACAAGCACGTGACCTTTCGTAAACCAGCTTATTACAGACACTCTCTGTACTCCTTATTACGAACGGTTCTTTGCCGCTGCTCTCTCTCCGTTGATTTTCCATCTTTTGCCGCGACTGTTTGCAATGTTTTCACTGATTTTGTCAAATAAGTCCTGACGTTTTTAGAAAACGTTTAGTGTAAAAGCCGAAAATTGCTTTTTGCGCTTTTAAATTTATTTGGTTGACATACAAATTAATATACTATACAACTTGAACTATTAATGTCAATTATCGGTTGTTCTACTCCAAGTGCAACCAAGGTAGTTAATCAATTCTTCATGGCTTTTTAATGAAATTTGAAAGCTATTTTCTCCTTTCTTGATAAATGTGTTGCGTAATTCTTAGGCTTTTATTTAACGGCCAATTCAAAAGGACGTCTCAAATCTACTTTATAAATCCGGGATGACAAAAACTTCACAAACATTGCTTTATCTGCTGAAAACTAAAGGAACGTTTCGTGTAAACACATGTGTTGGAGGGAAACTAGAATGCACAATAAAAGTAACATGTTCCCTTCAATGTCAGTGGCGGTGTGGAAATCTAGGACATGTCACAATCTTGTTACTGTATCTACTTTCCACATTAAATATTCCCTCTTCTGTTCTTCCTCTTATCGTGAGTGGCATGGCATTTAATACATGCTCGTGTTTAGATGAAAAATAGCTTATAAACATTTTACAAACCCCAGCAGTCCTTCCTTCCCAAAGACGTAACGATGAAACCAAGTGTATAAGATGACTTTCCTTCGATCTTATTATTTTCACTGATGTATAAATGAAGTGCTAAATCCAAATCCGACAAACAAACCAATAACAGTTTTAATTTATCAATTTTAATATATTTTGTTTTTCATTAACTGCGGTATTTTTAATAAAGCTAGTTTCGAACATAGAGATTCATTAGATTGCTAACATCAAGAGCTTTACCTCTCTGACATCCTTAATGATATTAATAAGATAGTTTTGAAAATTAGTCATTAATTATACTTAAAACAGCTGGCCTGATCTTAGCAACACTTATAACTATTCGAAAAACAAATTATCAAAACATATTTCAATGTCGAGGTTACACCTTAATAGATTACAGATTTTTCTCTTTATCCGCATTAAAATGTCCAAAGTTAGTTACTCTTACTCCAGGGCTATAGCACTCAGAGCTTGGTATTAGCCGCGCCAACGTATCCCTCCACCTGGACCGGTCTTCAGCCCGTCTTCCTCAGTAGCCCAAGCCTCCCCATGTCTTTCAAAACTTCATTCCGCCATCTCTGTCTTGGTCTTCCCCTGTCTTCTACCCAGGCTTCCTTTCATAATTTCTGCAGCCAGTATCCCCTTCCCTTATGTGTCCCACCCTCAGTCAAGTCTGCATCGTATTTCGCCGATTTATGTCCGGTGCTTTATACAGGTCTCTGTTGTGGTTTCCTTCTCCACTCACCCAGAACCTCCTCTCTCCCTCCTCTGTATGGTCCAGTTAGTTAATCGAAGTAAATATCTATTTTAACAATGTTTTGCCGTTCTTAAGCGGTACACGATTTTTGTTTGAATACATTTAATCCTCAGAGCATAACAGTTTTAAATTCAATATAACTATCACATCGACATTTCATATTAAACTGAATAATATAGGGGTGGTTTGTAGGTTCGTAATGATTATTTTTACTTTACTTATAGAAAAAACTTTGGTCCAGACAAGTTAACAAAATAATAATTTTGATTCATATACAAACAAATTTCAATGTAGTTTATTCCACTATTCAATTATGATTATGTTGGCTACCATACATTGGTAAATGGTCTATGCCCGCAGTTTATACGATTATTTGTTTTGAAATGAGTCTTAGTTGGTGTAAGTTTTATACAGCCATCCCAAATACTGAACCACCCATCTTGTACACAGCTGGCCTAAATTATTCCATAAGTTTTTTGGGCCACCCAGAAGAAAAGGCTTTAACAATCTGTATCGTTTTGCAGAAATCCTTTTTATAACGGATGGTTGCTTGTAGATTTTAAGCTTTGTCAAACAGTAAAAACACAAAAGGAGCACGTGTTTCAATCAAAAGCTCTAACGATGGAAACAAACTCAGTGACTCAAACATTTCTCTGACGTTTGACTTTGATCTATTTTAGTTGACAAATCACACACCCGCTCGGCACTGTTTCTGGCTGAGGGACATTTTCATTGAAAGGCGGTCTTTGAATATAAACTGTTGAATATGATCAACAAGCATAACAATCTGTATGTATACGTATAAGAACATACGCTAGGCATGTTAATAGTGGTTTGTCTAAATTCGTATAGGAAAGAACAGCAAAAACATTTGCTATATCGTACCCGTGAAGCAAAATATGAGAATGATGTAATAACTGGCTATACTCATATTTATTTTAACATTTTATGGTCATAAACAAAATACATTGTGTTGACAAATGGTGATGAATGGTAAATGATACATTATTTACAAAATGAATGGGGTGAATAACAAAAAATGAGAGCAATGGTAATTTTAACCACTGATTTCTGCAAAAGTAAATGGGAGAGCACAGTAAAAGCATAGTAAATTTTGAACTAGTTTTGTCATATAACAGATTTTAACTTCAACTGGAAGAATATTCAAAAATTTTGATCTTTTATATGAATTTGTAATGTATGACTGACTGGTCTACATATTGTATTGGAGCGTGTACTGAAATTGTGTATGTCCTTACCCCTGCACCCTGAAATCGTTTCGTACAGAGAGTAGACTAGTCCTCACTAACACTATGGCAGAACAACTGAATGTCGGCTAGTAAACATAAGTACATGTAGGTAAGCACACACACACACACACACACACACACACGAAGTTAGACTGGACAGTGGCTAAGTGCTCCATTAATGTAGCAGTGTCATGTGTGAATACATTAACCCTTAGTGAAGAGCTCTCAACGTGGGCTAAACTGTGTCATCAAAACTGAATAAATATAGAAGTTATGGCAGAAAATCATGAACTCTACAGATGTTACTCTTGTACAAGTTATAAATACAAATCGTGTAGTCCATTTTATGGGAAATTTCGGTACGTCTTATCCTGTACTTTTAGTTTGGTCAAAGTAGGTTTAACGAAAATAAATAAAAAGAACCGTTTATTTCCGCTAAGCAACAATTTTGCGATTGGACATGACAACATTCAAAACTAATTATGTTAACTTTGACCTAAAGACTGGTTGAGACATTGAATTACAATTAAGTAATCCAGTGGCAGGGTTCAACTGAAAGAATTCTTAAATGGAACAGAGAGGATGAGCCAGGAGTAGTTTACGGAGACAGATTATGAAACTGGATAAGGACTGGAACTGTGCTGAAGTGGTAAAACATTGGATAGCTTTAAGAATAATACATGATAGTTAATCTGAGACCTTTGCAATCTAACAAAAGGTATGTCAAGAGAGGAACTATTTCTTGGTCATAGCTATGAACATTATTTCTACTATAAGAAGATCGTTATTATATCATGGCGCAATGGCAATTTCAACACAGAGGCTGAATATAGTCACAATGTTTTGTTGGATGAAAATTGGCTTTCAGTGAGCAAGGAATTCTGACCTGGAGATAATTATAACCACTTTCTTTTGAAGCAATACAATCTTATGGACACTATGCCTCCCATAATCTAAGGCCATACAAAAACAGGGTCTGGAAACATGAAGAATAGGATACCCTAAACATATTGATCAGGTACAATATCGACTCAATTAAATTGTAGGCGTGAGGTGTCTCAAGAGAATATAGTTTACAAAATTTTGGGATTAAAAAAAAATAAAATGTGCACTCTTAAACCCTGCAATTGTTAGAACACTAATGAATAATCCAAGTTACGCGCGTGTTTTGAACATGAACAATCTTGAACACTGTTGTTGAATGTACTCGGAGCTACACAGCTTTCAAATCTCTGACAAGTTCTAAACTTTGGGGTGAAGTTTCAGAAAACTTGTACATTTCAGTTAAATACAAACACATTGGTTTAGTATGAAACGTATTTTATCACTACAATGTTACATTTTTTATAGTTCAGATTCAACAATTACTTAATTATACTTGCTTGGTTAATAACCATTTTAAACTTTTAAGGTATGTAAAACTTGATCAATGCATTATCGTTTGCTGATAATACTGCGGGAGCGTTTGTATACGTAATTCACAGCATCTCTATAAGCTTAGTCCATTTCTCTTCTTTATCACATTAACGACGTTGACGTACACCATAGATTTTGAATGTCCAGTGAGTAGATGACACGAATCTCTATTTAACTCGAATCCAATCGAAGGAAAGAAAGAAATGACATTCATTGGGCTCAAAGGTGCAATTCAATACTTCAATGAGCTCACTCTCAAAGCCAAACTCACAAAATCATCTTTCATTAGCTTTGTTTCCTCACACTAGATTCAGGTCATGTTGGGTAAGGTTGGAATTCAAGAGGTACATTCAACATAACCCTTAGGTATTCACCTTGGTCAAAGCTTCAATTTGAGTCATATTGCACAAGTTTTCAAAAAGATTTGATTACATTTACTTTTGAGGCAACTTTCAAAAAAAAGCCTATTGCCTAATTCAGGTAAAACCCATATCGAGGTTCAAGCTCGTTCGTTCTTGAAATCACACGATGGGCTTCCATAAGGAAAATTATGGGCTACTCCCCCAATCCTCAATTTTGAAAACTAGGGCAAAGTGTCGCATGCATGAAAAAGGTACTTTTCATTACTATAATAAAATGTATCGACTTGGTTGTGCTGGAAAACTGGTTAAACAGTTTTAAAGGCGTTTTCACACTTTCGCATAATACAAATCTTGTGTCTAAAAAAAACGGACGCCATTTCTTTCTGGGTTAAGATAGAGCTAGTTTCTCAACATTCATGAACATTTCTTAAGACCTTCTAAGTGAGGTGTTTCCATCACTCGATAGCTTCCTATAAAATTATGGCCTCCAATCATCTATTTGAAACTAGGCAAAGTGTCAGTACGCATTGTGGTACTTTTGTCTTATAACAACAAACCGAGTTCAGTTGTTGAAAACGTTAAAAAGTTATAAGGCGTTTTGACTTTTACTTGTATGTGTATAACTGTTTAGCCTGAATTGTGTGTTTTGGGAGTTAAGTTTGAGAAATAAAGCCGGAGGAAACTTGGCTCATTACAAACTTACCTCAACTCAGTCACGTGACCTGAGACCGAACAACGCTCAGCCAACACGATTCATTGATACTTGGATTTAAGACACCGACCACTCTTAGAGTGGTGAGTGTGACAAGTGACGAGTTGATGAACGGTAAGGTGTGAAGTAGTCTTGTTACAAACTAAGGCCATATTTATGTAAAGGTTGTATACGTACAACTGTTTAGTTTGAAATGTGTGTTTCGTGAGTAGAGCTTTGAAAGAAAGCAGAAGAAAACTTGGTTCATGACAAACTTACCTCGAAACAGTCACGTGACCTGAGTCAGAGCCACGTTAACCTTCCAAGCCCTTCATAAACGGAATTTGAAACATGAAAGTTTAAGAAAGTTTTCAAGAGCCATTGTTGTGTTAATGTTATTGTGCGCTATTTTATTTCATAAGGAATGTCTCTGTATGTAACTAGTTAGTTATTTGTGACATAGTTTTGGCAATTGTTACTTTAAAACTGACGATAACAATACTAGAAAAGTAAAAATGTTCACATGCAAATCTAGACTTCAATACAGTGTAAATGTTTTAAAGCAATATACAAATGCATTTACTACAACGTACGCTGTGTGGTTAAAGTAACAGCACAGCACATCATTAGAAGGTTTCTAGGCTCTAATGCAGGTCTTGGGTGGTTTCCTGTCCAAACCACCGGTAAAAGCTTTAAAACCTTTCATCGTGTCTGGTGGAGCGAGAGCAAAAAGACAGGCCCTACAGATTTATGTTCACTTTATTTTTATGTATACTACGTTTGTTTCTCATGAAAATTAGTTATGAATAATTTGTCATTTTTAAAATATTAAAAATGGTTAACTTTCGAGGCGGAGTTAGTATTTTACAGTCCTTTTAACCACTTGTCCACATCAATTTTCAGGTACAAAAGTGTACAATATGTTGAATAGTGTAGCAAGATGATTGGTGCATGTGACTCATTCGGATGCATGTCAATCAACAGCGATAAGCTGAGTTATGTTTGTGCGCTAGTTAACTTAGGGTCCAATCAAACAGAGTGTCTAACAGTTCTGGAAATGTCAACCGATTAAGGGTATGTCTGAGTACCATTTTGAAAGCTAACCCCAATACAATAAGTACCACTGCAATACTCACTCAATAGATAAAATCACTAGAGGTTGAGTTGCTCTACAACCTCGGGCATTTCAAGGTTGTTCGCTACGCTCACATCGCTTCTACTGGTTCTCATTTTTCTGAATGACTGATCTTCTTGTGAACTGCACATACAAGTAGAAGAAAGTATTTTTATTAGCAGTATGGTTAGAAATTTAAATAGCCAACACAAGATGGCGGGCGGAAGTGGATGAATAATTTTGAACATACAACCTTGAGTGGTTTTATAATGCAATAACAGGTTGCAGTTTCTGCTGTTCCGCCTTGGATAACACTGTTTGGAAGTTGATGATCTAAAACAACTTTGGATATAAAAATGTATCACTCAGTGAATATCTAGTTAAAGGTTAATTTAGCTGTTAATGTCACTTCAAAATTATAAGGATTATAGGACAGTCCAAGATCAATAAATAACATGTGAGTGAACTCTGAATCCTGACAGTTTGAAGCCTAAAACTCAAAAGAGAGTGATTGATCAACATTAGGGTGTTTGCCGAATGAAGGTTTCTTTAAGACGGTTAACTAGCTCGTCATGTGTGAAACATAATTTGCCACGTAATATTAAATTGTAATGGCTCAAGTGATTACAACATTATGCTGATCTAATTAAACCTTAAAACACGACTTGACACGGTTTAGCACACGAACACGATTTATTGACGTAGGCTACTGTTTCACTTTTATTGAAAAAAAAAAACACATTGAAATCTGCTACGTAATTGAACTTTTCTAAAATATATTGTTTGCAATATTTTAATAATAAAATTGATTTTTCTGTGAATACTTCCATAAATAGTAACAGTGCATCATCAATAAAGGTTCAGCTTCCGTCATTTGTCAGCAGTAATGAAAAATGGCTTTCCTCTTCTGTCAAATAGAATCAAGTTTGACGTTTCCCTTCTTGATTAATATTAAACGTAAAGTTACCAAACCACGTTTTCTAATATATAGCGTAAAGGTGTTATAACCCAGTGTACCTTGTTGTGTGTTAACTATATTACATATATTTATGTATATACAGTATAGTATATTAGATAATGGTTTTAGTTAAGTTATTATTGTGCATTTAACTCGACAAATTCACACTTTATAAATTATCACGTAGCAAACTTAGTGTTTTTTTTTGTGGATGAGTGATTGAAAATCGTTTAAAGACTAAATCATAACAGGTTTTATGATTTTGACTAAGAACCTTTTACAAAGTATATCAGCAATATTCTCACTTCTCGAGTAAAGTTTGAAGTGAATTATTCAAACTCAGTTCTTCTCTGCAGCTGCTGCTTCTTGATTGTTTCTTAACTCGGTGTATATCTTTTAATAGGATAATCCAGAACTACTTCGAATTAAAACATTTAATTAAAACTCAAATAGTGTTTTAATACTAGCTAACTTTACAGTCTCGTGGCTACGTTACTGGCGAACTTGCGTACGATGCTATTTATTTCCGTACGATGCTATTAGTTTCCGTAGGATGTTATTCATTTCCTTGGTATGTTATTTATTTCCGTACGATGCTATTTATTTCCGTATGATGTTATTATTCCGTAGGATGTTATTCATTTCCGTGGGATGTTATTCATTTCCGTGGATGTTATTCATTTCCGTGGAGGTTATTCATTTCCGTGGGATGTTATTCATTTCCGTACAATGTTATTCATTTCCGTTGGATGTTATTCATTTCCGTACGATGCTTCATTTCCGTGGGATGTTATTCATTTCCGTGGGATGTTTTCATTTCCGCACGATGCTATTCATTTTCGTAGGATGTTATTAATTTCCTTGAGATGTTATTTATATCCGTGGGATGTTATTCCTTTCCGTACGATGCTATTCATTTCCGTGGGATGTTATTCATTACCGTACCATGCTTTTATTTCCGTGGGATGTTATTCTTTACCGTACCATGCTTTTCATTTCCGTGGGATGTTATTCATTTCTGTACGATGCTATTCATTTCCGTGGGATGTTATTTATTTCAGTGATGTTCTTCATTTTCGTGGGATGTTATTCATTTCCGTGGGATGTTATTCATTTCCGTACGATGCTATTCATGCCATCCTCATGTTAAGATCCAGACCCAGGACCATAAAATGAGCACCAAAAATACAAAGGTCTATAGAAATTACAAAAGAAGTAAGCCTTTTAACAATGCATCGTGTAAACTCTGCATTTTCTTAACCTTATTCTTTTACAATTATTATTAAGAGACTCGTGTCGTGTCTCGGACGATCTTCTTTCCCAGGATTATGTCAAGATATGTAGATGATGTGTTTGCAGTATTTGACAGTAATCAATATTTAAATTTGTTTATTCCAAATTTAAACTCCTTTCACCAAATTATAAAATTTACTTTTGAAATAATTGGAAAATATTACACTTTGCCATCTTTGGATATCTTGCTTATGAGAAATTCGGTTTCAAAAAACCTTCAATTTGAAATCTATAGAAAGCCTACCCACACTAATCGGTATACAACCAATGATTCTTACCACCCTCCTGAGCAAAAAACAATATTTTTTACGTATGGTGTAAACAGAAAACGTAGTAGTCTAAAATAAGTTGAAGGATCGAATTGTAATATAATATAAAATGTAATGACAAGGACTTGAGATTTGTTATGAACGCTTTTAAATGTAAACATTACATTTTACAACAATTCGATTCTTCAACTTATTTTAGCTTACTATGTTTTCGGTTTACACCATCTATTTATTAAAAGAATTGATGAAAATCTAATGGCAGTCAGTACGACGGTGCTATAAGGCCGATTTTCTTCATTTCTGTTTTGAATGAAAAGTAATTATGCATAGATTCATCATCAAACATCACTTAACCTTTGCCCTTCTCAAGTTATACTCAAAAAAGGTTTTTCCCAGGATTTCTTAGTTTGTCCTGTCATATCTCAGGTTCTAATTGAGATACATTGTTCGTTTTGGTCTAAGAACACTCATTGAATCATGTTCTATCATTAGAGATATCATTCGACATATTTAGTTACCTCTAAGAGGAGTTATGCGTGGACAAACAGTTATGAAGTGGGGGTCTGGGGCAAAGCCATATTGTCTTGATGATGTTTTGTAGAAATTAAATAACCTTTAATTTGTGTTGCCCGACGATATTAGTCTTGCTAGTGAAAGGCCTCGCAAGTTAAATGCTTGAAAGTAGTGGCTTATGTTTTATTTTTCTTTCATTTTAAATTAATTCCAATACTATGGCTCAAGTTCTCTATTCATATTTTATGTTTAACAGCTTACATTTTTATAATTCCCATGTTTTTATAAATTGTTAAATATTTTCAACTTCTCCTGAAAATAAATGTTTATAGGCATACTAATTTCTATCGAAATCGAATCATAAACATAGCCGACACGCAGCCACAAGCGCTACGGGGTAATCTTTGCGGATTTCCAATCAAACAGAATCTATTTTGAAATGGATGAAATTCTTTTGTACACAGTTAGTAACTTTTACAATTTCATTTGTAAGATTTGCCTTATTTACTCAATGGTTTTGTATAGTAAACAAAGAATAGCTGTTAATAGTTGTATTTGCTTTGGAATAAGAAAGTTGTTTGATTTCTGTAACCAAGGAATCTTAGGCTAGATAATTATATAAAAGCAAATTTATGTTAATTGTTAATTTATGCCCAGTGCTCTGAATGTCAAAGTGCAGTTCTTTTTTATATATTTTAGTAAACAGAAATAACTTATAAATAGATATATATAAATACAGCTATTAGTAATGCTAAATAGTTTGTTTATAACTACAGAAATTTGAGGGACCAGGACCAAACATTTTTGTCTTAAAGTTTTTTTATAAATATAAATATTTGCCATTTAACTCAGGAGGTGTTCGGAAGCAAAACACTGCAAATCGCACCTTTCTACGACGTACGAGTATCCTTATTTTTGGCGGAAGAAATAAATAGCTCTATTTCCTATGGAATTTCGCAAATAAAACTCAAACGCTTACCTAACACGACAATGAACATATGGAGGTAAAAGTATTGGTGGGGGGTGAGGGGGTTGGATGGGCTGTTTGAAGGGGTTGTACGATTTGAGTGTTGGGGGGGGGGGAGGAGTGAAGAGTCTGTACACAGTTTGGCTTTCAACTCAAGAGCTTCAATACTTGGATTTGTTGAGCCACTGTTTACACTAAACAATTCTCGTTCCTCTCATAAACAGTACGTATATGCACCTTTGTATGAACATATGCGTGTATACATTAATCCTGGTAAATTGTACTGAAGACAAATGAGTACACAAGGTACACGGGTACACGGGTGTAGGGGGTGTGTTAGGTTTAGGACGTCATTTACATTTTACGCACATTTTTGGCACAAGTGATGACCCGTACTACTTTTTGTAATGATAAAAATTATTTTATATTGAGGGACAACAGTATTTCAAAAGATGTATAATATTCTTAACACCGATTAGTAAGGAACTTGTGTAACGTATAGTATTTTAAAAATATGAATTTGGAATATGAAATTTTTAACAATTTATTAAAAACATAAATCAATGAAATTTATTCTTTATACTATAGCATTATGTCAAAAGGTATTGCACCCGCCTCGCCTCAAAGGTATCCTGAAATGTATTACGCAAATCTTAAGGCATGAAAAACACGATGTAACTTTTAAAAAAAATTTTACACGATCTACAAATTACAAATCTTTTGTGGAACACATCAGAAAATAAGATGTCTCATCTTTGATTGAAGATGGCACTGCAATGCCTCTATTGTTAAATACATGTTTTTATTCAGAATTCTTTTTATATATTTATTTATTATTTAACTAACCCCTATTTTTATTTACAGCGTATATTCTACAACTATAAAATGTGTCTTGTTAAAAAATTGCAACCAGCCTATTCATAGTTCATCTTGTACATGTAGCAACATTCGATTGACTGTGAAACTCTACACAAGAACACTTCCCTGGCTGTAACTGACTCCGCTTTGCAAGGGAGTGAATTGAGGTCCCAAACGTGTCCGGAGTTTGTCACTGCAGAGGATATTTCTGTCAAGTTTTACCTTCGAACACAAATTGTTCCGTCCCCGAAGTGTTAAACTCGTAACTTGATCAAACTTGATTTGTGAGTTTACTACTCAGGTATAGATTGGAGTTACATAATCATTTTTCAGCATTGTATTTTAATTTTCTACTCGGCCTTTCAACTATTTGAATCATAACCTTAGACAAGAGAAAACTATAATATTTTGTTGGTTGTGATAATGACAACCATCATAATGTCACTTTTTAATAAAATACAATTACAAACTAGACACGTAATTTGCCTAGGCCCATCAAATTGTGTAAGGAATCTAAACATATATCTAACTTTATTACATTAGTGTACAATGTAATGAAGCGAATTGCAACCTTATATTGGTTCTTCTAATCGATGTTCACAAAAGTAAGTTCGCAAGTTTCTTTTAGAATTCCTTATTTTAATTTACAGTTAAATTTCGTTACATAAAAACTCAATGGCAACATTATATCCAAGCGAGCAGCGATAACAGCTAAAGGTTTTGCGCTAAAATATTTCTAAGTTATGAAAATCAAAATTAAATTAAGAAATATTTAATGTATTTGTATCAAAGTTTATATATACTGATGGATGATTACTATTTTGGTTATGTCAAAGTTTCGAACGATTTGGTAATGCCTGCTCTACGTCCGCTAATACACAGACGAACAATCAACCCGTTGATCCGTAGGTAAGGACTTCATTCTTCGAAGCTAATAAAGATATATACAAGTAGACATGTTGATAATTGTTCCTAATCTGCCCCCTGCAACCTGCCTCCACAGGGGCTTACATTGTTTTATCCCCAGGGTGCTTTCTGATACCCCCAGGGGTCGGTCCTATCTCACTCACACCCTTAATTGTGTAGGCCAATAGTAGCTCGTAGCGCTGAAATGTGACCTGAGTAAGATGTGTACAGGGTGTTTCAGAACAATATTTTAACGACTTACAAACTGTATAAACTTATTATACATTTTAAGACTTTAATCAAGTTTTGATTCATTGGGGTTAATGAGTCAGAATCATTAAACATCAATGCTAACGCCTGTACTAGTAAATTATCTAGCTACAAACATAATTAGTAAAGACTATGTTCGTAGACTATATGGCAACAAAATCAATGCTCTCTTATTTGATTCTGTAGCTGGTGCCTGGTGCAATGTGCAATGTTACAGATGAACTCTAGTCAGGCAGATGACTCAGTCCATGTCAGGCAGCAGCTGTTGCCTACATGACCACTGATGACTCATAAACAGTTGCAATGTGCAATTTTACAGATGAACTCTAGTCAGGCAGATGACTCAGTCCATGTCAGGCAGCAGCTGTTGCCTACATGACCACTGATGACTCATAAACAGTTGCAATGTGCAATTTTACAGATGAAACTCTAGTCAGGCAGATGAATCAGTCCATGTCAGGCAGCAGCTGTGCCTACGTGATCACTGATGACTCATAAACAGTTGCAATGTGCAATTTTACAGATGAACTCTAGTCAGGCAGATGACTCAGTCCATGTCAGGCAGCAGCATGCCTACGTGATCACTGATGACTCATAAACAGTTGCAATGTGCAATTTTAAAGATGAAACGCTAGTCAGGCAGATAACTCAGTCCATGTCAGGCAGCAGCTGTTGCCTACGTGATCACTGATGACTCATAAACAGTTGCAATGTGCAATTTTAAAGATGAAACGCTAGTCAGGCAGATAACTCAGTCCATGTCAGGCAGCAGCTATTGCCTACGTGATCACTGATGACTCATAAACAGTTGCAATGTGCAATTTTAAAGATGAAACGCTAGTCAGGCAGATAACTCAGTCCATGTCAGGCAGCAGCTGTTGCCTACGTGATCACTGATGACTCATAAACAGTTGCAATGTGCAATTTTAAAGATGAAACGCTAGTCAGGCAGATGACTCAGTCCATGTCAGGCAGCAGCTATTGCCTACATGATCACTGATGACTCATAAACAGTTGCAATGTGCAATTTTAAAGATGAAACGCTAGTCAGGCAGATGACTCAGTCCATGTCAGGCAGCAGCTATTGCTTACTACATGACCACTGATGACACATAAACTGTTGCAATGTGCAATTTTAAAGATGAAACCAGTCAGGCAGAGCTGACCGTCAGGCAGCGCGTTGCCGCCTGAACGCATGCTCATACGCGTACATTGCTGGTTAAAACGCTAGTCAGGCAGATAATCAGTCCATGTCAGGCAGCAGCTATTGCCTACGTGATCACTGATGACTCATAAACAGCTGTGTGCAATTTTAAAGATGAAACGCTAGTCAGGCAGATGACTCAGTCCATGTCAGGCAGCAGCTATTGCCTACGCTGATCACTGATGACTCATAAACTGGTTGCAATGTGCAATTTTAAAGATGAAACACAACGCTATTTGCAATTTCCGGATGTTGTCTGTGTATCGGGAACTTGTGTACCAAGCCAATGGCTCTTCAAGGTCTTTAATGTAGGAATTGTATCATAGATGGACCGGTATAGTGCAAGAATTGCATCTTTTAAATAAAAAGGTTGATAATCATCTGAAAAAAAACCTTTTGTAACACTTGTTGAACGCATCAGGAATATTTGAAATTAAGTTTTGTTATGATCTTTGGATCATGTCGTCACTGCACGGGCTCACTGGTCAATATTCTTTACCTAATTCTTTTATGCATATTTTGAACTAGCTGAGAGTACCCGTGCTTCGCCTCGGGGCATTGTTAACATAGCTGTTGCATCATGAGCCTGTTTCTTCACACTGAAGGAAGCTTTCCGAGCAAAACGGTTGAAGATACCACAAAAATGCTCAGAATAATTTTTGTAGAGGATTTAATTTTAAAGCTCGAATGGGATGTTAAATTTTAAATATCTTTTACGGGTTTTCCAAAATTTCACGTTACAGTATTGGGCTTATAAATTTTCACATGTAATGAGGTCTTATCAATGACCACCATATTAAAAATAATAAAATTATTAAACATGTTAATAACCTATGTGTTGGCCAGGTATATAAGCTAAATTCCTATAAAATAGCATTGAAATGGGTCCAGTGGTATTTGTGTGATTGAGGAACAGACAGACATACACCATCTTATTTTTTTAAGTATTAGTATAGATAAACCAAATTGTTCATTACTAATTGAATTGAGTTTTTTAAATCTACAATAACAAATATTATTTTAAACATATTTTAGAGTTGTTCCACGCCACATTGTGAGGATATTTGATGAAATAAACTTCATTGAATGAGACACATTTTCACTTTAAACACTGCACAAGTTCAGCGCCTGCATTTTCAAGCTGCAATACCCGCACTACACGCGTGTACTAATTTTGCGGTGAGCGCCGTGAGATCTTTTCAAAGCATATCACTGCAGAAGCCGGGTGTTTTCCTATGTTTATGTTCGCGAACTTTGATATACGCGCTGGATTTATTTTTTTACGATACGTTAACATTTCTTTTCAAATTAAACTATAGTTTACCAACAAAAATAAGTTTTCGTCTATTACTATCTGACAAAAAGTCTCTGTCCATTTTGAGTTGTATGCCGACACTGGGGTCTTTTTAAATGCAATAAATTATAATCCTATGAATAAACAAGAAGCGTTGAACATTGTGTTAACAATAAACTCACTCAGTACGCGAAAATAATAAAGTTAGTGCTGTCATCACGTTTTTTTTTTTTGTCGACTGAGCTTTTTCAATTAGGATTTAATGTTTAACAGCTTAAATTTTATGAACCCTTTGTTTTTATAAATTGTTAAATACTTTCAACTTTTCCTGAAGCTTCGTGTTTTCACTAACAGATCATTTACAATAACGATAAGTAATTGCCGCAATAGTAGTTTTTGATTTTGTTAAAACCTTTGTTCTATACTGACAACTATTAATTACTCAAAAAAATATTATAATTTTATGTGAGCTAGACTGATGCATAGGCAAAGTTCACAGACCATTACTGAGGGCTGGATTGATCCATACTCTACATAACGGAGTGCACAGCACACAGATGTTTGTAAATACACCAAGTGTGTTTGTTTTGCACGAGCGAGTTCAGTACCAACATGCAGAGATTGCAGTTAAGACCTTTGACAGTTTATTCTACAACTGTTCCACAACTCATATATACAGTATTATAGTTTGAAGAAATTGCGGGGCATTTGAATTAAAATGCATTAGAAATTCCTGTACATGAGCTGTAAAAACAATATTAGACCGGATTGTTCGTTTGGTCAATGAAATGATCAAGCCAGTGGCTCGAATACAAATGTAACGGGTTTTAAATCAGAAGTGGTTACTTAATTGTTTGAACATTAAACCCTTTGCTTATTTTCTTGTGTAACATAAACACGAAGGAGTTTCAAAATTTACAGCTCTTGAACCCACCGCTGTGTTGTTCTGATTCGACCTTTGCTCTTTGTGACTTAATTCAACCTACTGAGTCCCATGTTCTGCAATCTGTTCTGCTGAAGGACGTCTCTGTATATATCATCAGCATTAAAGGAACAATCTGTTTGCAGTAGTGTTCTGTTATTAAGGGTACGCCTCAGCTGCTTGGTGACATGCTGACAGGTGACATTGTGACAATGTTAGGGCCTGCAGTAGTAAAAAAAACGACACTATACAAGTTGCGATTAAGTATTTACATTAATGTTTAAGCTACGAAGCTAAACTACACACGTGTAGGCTGTTTCATTTCGAAATTATGCATTTTAAGCGTACAACATGAAGTTAAAACACTAAAATTTGGAGAGTATCAAAATTTATTTGTGAAACTAACAATTAAACACATTATAATAAATTGAGCTTTATACACGTGTTTGAAATATCCACTTGTTTCTAAATATACCATGTTTATAAATGTAAAAGTTATTTTCAAAGGTGTTATATTTAAAGTATTTGAGATTGTTTTATTTAAGGAATGGCAACACAGGTACAGAACATTTATTTTATAATACAAGAAGATTTAGTAGAAATTTGATTAAGAAACCAAAAGTAAATAAATTTGTTTCTAAATGTTCTTTTCAATACTTAGGTCCTAAGCTTTTAACTTGTTGCCTCCTGAATTAAAGACCGCTAATAAAATAAAACTATTGAGTAAAAATGTAAAAAATGCTGGCTTTAAATGAAAAGGTAAATTTTTTCAAGGATCTTTGGTTTTGTATATTTATATATTTTTTTAGAAGTAAGTTTGAAAATTAAAGTTTTGTACATATGACTAGACACATACAGGTTACCCAGTAGATTACTCATGCATATTTTAGAAGTAAACTTTTGTTAGTTGTAGGATGACATATTGATAAGCCACAGGTTTTGTGTTCTGTGAACGCTACGGAGACGGCCTGTGTTTGTCAGGAATGACTAGACTCAAGTGTTTTGTTCTTTTACCTTTTGTATGTTCTGATGGCAGCTTCTGGAAATAGCCATCAGTATATTTCCTGACACATATTGTATTATCCAGTTTGTTTGTATAATTGGAAATAAACTTCATTATTTCATTAGAAACGTATCTGCGTTAACCCTTGCAATCGCTTGGTTTGACAGTTAGGCTGCATGAGTTGAAAGAGGGCCCGTTGTTCAGCCAGTTGTTACGTGCGCGGTCGTGTGTTCCGTGGACGGATGAATTCAGGTTTTCTTTGAGGTGGACCCTTAACATCTATACTATTAGTATTTCGGTTAGGGTTGTCCGGAGTGTTGAGATCTCGGAATCTGGCTGGGGTAATTCAGAATTTTTGAATAGAAATGGTCCTTAGTGCGTGTAGGGTGGGGGAAACGAATAAAATTATATAGATTTTTATTTTTATGGGGTTTTTGAGGTCCCCAATTCCCCATGTTATATTTATTTTTTTTAGTAAATATTTATTAGTAAATATCAACGGATTTGTTTGAAACTCGACACATAGTTGTATACCATTAACCCAAAGACCCTACTGATTTTGGGGTTCGGGGGCACAATATATGGATTGGGGGAAGGTTAAAGGGAGGGCAAGAAATAAAAAAATCATAAAAATCGATGTGGGGTATCAAAAAAGGGAATATTATGCTGATTTCAAAAATATATAGGTTGTCTACCAAATTGTTTGGGGAGGAAGGGGGTTAAAAAGTGGGGTAAAACATTAAAAATCCATGAGATAGGCCGGCAGGATGGCCGAGGAGCGTGCCAGGGGGTCTGGGGGCGAAGCTAGTTCTTTATTATTTCTAATCCTTTAAAATAACGTACTACTTGTGATAGCATCAGAAACTTGGATTGGTAGATTTGACGATGAGTGATTTCAGTATTTTCACATAATGTATGTGGGTTATAGTGTAGTTCAGCCAGCCAAGCAGTGAGACAAGGACATGGATATTGTTAAGTCTTACTCGTACTTGTTTGTTAACTGGTTTATGTCTTCGACTCCGTCTGCTGTCTCAGTCTGCCTTCACTCATCTCATTACTAATCAAGACTCGCAACTTAATCATACCATTCGATTTGTGCATAAGAGAAGTTTAAGCTTAAACACGCCGTTTTTTTCCGAACTTAGGCGGAGGTTTACTAATCAATGCTAAATATTTATTATGCTCATATATTCCCAGATCTCAGATATAGAGTACTTGTTTGGGGAAAGAAATTTCATTTATTAAAAACTGTTCGTAAATTATCAGAAACAGGCTATAAAAGGAATAAATTTAAACATAAAAACCAATATTGAAAATTTTTAATTTATGAGGTTTTTTTGCAGCAAAGTTGTCATCTTCAGATAACCTGAAAAGTTCAAAACAAAAATTCATGTTTGAATTTCGAGGTTATCTGAAGATGACAGCTTTGGAGCTTGAAAGGGCTCATAAATTAAAATTTACAATGTAGGTTTATTTGACGTTTAAATTTATTCTTTTACATAACCAATATTAGAGCTCATTCTTCAAGAAGGCTATAAGAAATGCATTTAATATTAAAAGTTTGTAAGCAAATATTTTTTGAAAACGTGACATAACGACTTAACCTTGTATAACAATTTTCGAGTGTCTCATTCATATGAAAAACTAACCTTCGGATATTTCATACGAAAACAAAATTAATAATCATTAAAATTTAAGAAAAAAAAAAATATTAAAATACTAATTCACAATTCCAATTTTTATACTGAAAATATAAAATATATACCGTCTAAACTGTATAATAAACCAGATAATTTGAAACAAAAGGTTTCAACGATTTTTCGTATTACAATTAAAAGGTATCTCTTGAAGATGACTTTCTACTCCACACATAAATACATTATGTAAGAAATATGCGAAGATTAGCTATGATTTCCTTGGTTTATTTATAATTGTTATTCGTTATTTTTCAATGTTTTTGTTTGTATTTCATTGTTTTCCTATGCATTTTGTATGCCACGAATACTTCTTTCTTTCAGTTGAGTTGTTTGCAATTTGCGCTGTTTACATATTTTTGTATATAGAATACTGATCAGTATTGAGGACTATGAACGCGTATCGACTAATATCTCGTTACATGAAGTAAGATGGAATCTGGAGGAGCTGTTAGGTAATTTCACGCCTGGCAGTTTCAATTAAACCTTGGCACTGCTACAGTGGAGATTGAATCTAGAGAGGATCCATAACTTGAGTACAGACAATAGAAATTCTCTACAGTCAATTTCTCCGTTATATAAAGAATGACAATGCTACAGTGGAGATTGAATCTAGAGAGGATCCATAACTTGAGACACAGACAATAGAAACCTCTACAGACGTCAATTTCTCCGTTATATATAAAATGACAATGCTACAGTGGAGATTGAATCTAGACAGGATCTAGAGCTTGAGACACAGACAATAGAAACTCTACAGACGTCAATTTCTCCGCTATATAAAGAATGACAATGCTACAGTAGAGATTGAATCTAGACAGGATCCAGAACTTGAGACACAGACAATAGAAACTCCCTACAGACGTCAATTTCTCCGTTATATAAAGAATGACAATGCTACAGTGGAGATTGAATCTAGACAGGATCCATAACTTGAGACACAGACAATAGAAACTCTCTACAGACGTCAATTTCTCCGTTATATAAAGAATGACAATGCTACAGTGGAGATTGAATAGAATATATGCAGGATCCATAACCTAAGACACAGACATTAAAATACTCTCTCTGATTTCTCCGTTATAGAGAATACAAAAGTTCAATCACCATAAAATCCATCACCGAGCACGGTTGCCATATCGTGGGGCTCGTTGTGGAGTTCACACCTACCCGTCCGCTCAATCACCGTAAGTAGTGTGGTTGTGAGGAAAAACAGAGGAAAGGCAGGTGAACTCAAGTAGACAGGTGAGGCAAGCAGGTGAGGCAAGTAGACAGGTGAGGCAAGCAGGTGAGGCAAGTAGACAGGTGAGGCAAGCAGGTGAGGCAAGTAGACAGGTGAGGCAAGCAGGTGAGGCAAGTAGACAGGTGAGGCAAGCAGGTGAGGCAAGTAGACAGGTGAGGCAAGCAGGTGAGGCAAGTAGACAGGTGAGGCAAGCAGGTGAGGCAAGTAGACAGGTGAGGCAAGCAGGTGAGGCAAGTAGACAGGTGAGGCAAGCAGGTGAGGCAAGAGTAGACGGAGCAGACAGCTGGTGGGTGTTGGAACCATAATCAAGTGCATTGGTGAGCTTCTTAAGAGTGAAATGAATGGGACAGTGTAATGAATAGGCAAGCTGGCAAGTGGTAAAAGATAAAGTTTGTCTTGTTTAACGAGGCGACCTTTACCTAGCGTTACCGAATAGTCACCTTAGTGTTGTGGTGGTTGGTGGAACAGGATATGTGGGATCTTAGGTGCTCTGCCAAAGGAAATATATTTCTCTAAATTCTTCGTGTAGAACGGTTCAACAGCTAGTTGCAAAATATAATAAAAATTCATTATTTTTAACTAACTTATTGTGTTTCTATTCAAGAGATTACACCAGTTGGTTTATTATCATAACACAAAATTAAACCAGCTGTATTGTATGTTCATTTATCGATTCTAGTTTAGTGGAAAATTATAACATAAAATGTAACAATAACCTGTAGTTTGTAGGTTTTAAATACTTCCAAAGATGTGATGGCGTGAAAATCCTTCGTATTCGTTTACTTGTATTACTTGTACATACTTTTTTAAGAGTCGAAGAGAAATAACAACTTGAAAACACTTTCAACCAGAGAGAGAGCTTCCAATATCCTCACAATAAAGAGATTCTCGCGCCTGGATGAACCGGAAACTGTGATGAAAACTTGAAGAACCGATTCAGGTTTAGACACGGACCACTTGGCACTGCTTTGCACTCAAGGAAAATTCCAACAATTCAAATGATTTTATACATAGATTTTATGTATCTGGTAGGTTAATTTAAACTCTATCAAACACTGTGTACACTGTTCTCAGCTTGTACACACACTTTGAGACAACTCTCTTATAGTACTTGTTATTATTTTGCCGCCATTGACAGTTAACTTTAATTTATTTTAAATGGAAGTTTTAATGAATGCATATGTTGGAAATAGGATCAATACTACAGGCTGTTGTTTGTTCAAACTGTAGTAAATCACGTTACCTTTTACAAACAATATAATAATTATGATGTTCATAAGTTTCCAGACTAAGTCGAACCCAAAGAGTTATATTAAGTTAAGGCTTCTAATAAATAATTGGATTTAATTATTTAATTAGTTTTAAGACATATTCTAATGTCCTATTGAGCTACTGCTGTCCTCGGTTGATAGATTTACAATATATTGAAGGACAGTTTGTAACTACATACTTTGACGTGATTTATTGCTCTTAACTTATTAATTGTATGACGAATAACGTGAAGATACGGACAGAGTGGCACTTTATTTATGATTTTTAAACTGTGTACGATATCCTTTTCTCTCGAGTAAAGTTTGAAGTTAATTATTCAAACTGAGCTCTTGTCTGCAGCTGCCGCTTCTTGATTGTTTCCTCACTTCACTTAACTTGGTTCATATTAGTTTCTTAACAACATCCAGGCATAACATTACTTTGTTCAATTACTAGTTATGTTTATTTTGCTTTCCCAAACTTAAGTTGCATTGTTTTAGTGTACGCAGCTACTTTACTGCTGATACTTACTTTAATAAAGAACCTAATGATTAATTCTACATTAGAAAGTGTATAATGTGAAACAGTCGCGACCTAAAGTTCTATTTTATAACTCAGTTTGCTACAACAATACAACGAGATCATGCTGTAGTTAATTCCTTAGAATTGGTTTTATTTCAATAAAAATGGGGAAAAACTGTCCCCAATCTCCATAGACAACCAAAATGCTCAATACAATCGATCATGCAACTTTGCTGGATAAACTTTGGCTAGCTGGAATTACTGGCTTATCTAAATTTCCATAGAAACCTGAAAACCAAATATCATATTCGGTAACTAAAGCTTCCGGTGTAGACCGTGTCAATTGAATATTTCTAACTTCTACTGCCCCAGACGTTTCGCTCATTTTGCAATGGAGCATCCTCAGTGGACTTGCTGAGACCTTTATTTAGTATAAGTCTATCGAAATACTTAGAAATATGTAAGTAATATACATTTACATTGTATAGTTTATAAATTCTGAATAAAACAAAATTTAAAACCTTAAAACTTATTTAAAATAGCCCTCAACAAGAAAATAAACAGTGCGAGTATCCTGGAGGTATTGAAATCAATGTTAGGAAGAAGAGGGGATTGAATCATTTTTCATTATGATCTGACAAATGGAAGAAGCTAAACTGAAATTGATGATCCTGTGTCCGTCCTTATCGACGATTTAAGAAATACTCTTCACATTTACGTTAGAGGATTAAGTAAGATGATCAGCTACCTTTCTTAATTACAATATGGTATCTAGACTAAACATGTATTTAGTGTTCAAGTGGGTTTAACATGATTTGGACCGTTAAGTTGTTTATTAATTTGTTAAGCTTGTTGTTAGCTTGTATTCAATTATTAACAGAAGCAGTTTGGCCGTAATTTGGAACGTAGTACTACAACAACTTTCTAAGAGCTTGAGGATAAAGCTTTCATGAGTATGACGAATAACGTGAAGTTACGGACAGCGTGGCACTTTATTTATGGTTTTCAAACTGTGTACGATAGTCTTTTTCTCTCGAGTAGTAGGTTTGTTTTTGCTTTCTAGGGAAGAGGATACCATCACGCGAAAAATATTTTCTTTATCTCTACAACTTTTAAAGTTTGATTGAAACCTTTCCGCAGTATGCACGTTCCAGCTGAGAATGACTTTTTTACTCCTTGTTTAAAAATGTCAAATGCCTAAAATAATAACTTTTAAAGTTTTAAATAGTTTTATTTTTAACACTGGGATCTTTTCATAAATTCTGAAACAGCTCGGTAACTTTAGATGCAATAGTGTATCTACAATACTAGCACTTATGAAAACCAGATTCATTTCGTTGGAAAAAAACGTTGTCATTAAAATGCTTTTTCAAAAAAGAAGATAAGCCCGAATGTTGCTTTCATATTCACATTGAAGTCACATTTACATTTTTTATAGTTTACACTGTTTTAAATCTGTTGTATAATTTAAACTATATTCTTGTTTAGAAACAACGTTGAATGTGTGTTTAACGTTGAACTGATTGAAGCAGAGTATGAATATGAGAGAAGATGTTTAGTGTAAACAGTGGCTCAACAAATCCAAGTATTGAAGCTCTTGAGTTGAAAGCCAAACTGTGTACCGACTCTTCACTTCCCCCCTCACCCTGCTGTTAGCAACGTGTACTGTAGCTTTCCGTTGTGTGTAGAGTACCATGTTATCAAACACACAATGGCTCATACTTTGAATTTTAAGACTGCTTCGTTAGGTGTTATATACTTTATATATTGCCCATTGCAAGTATTAATTTTACTAACCAGCTGGTTATTATTTTGTTTAAATAGCTAACAATGTTTTATACACTTTGTTTATGTTTTTGTTAAAGTTAGTTTAAAAGACAAATGAATTTGATTGTATTTAAATATTTAATTTAAATAGGATACAATAATTGGTGACGAGGTAAAACAGTTTAAAATGAGCCACTCATGAGTCTGAAAGACAACCAATCATACAAGAAGACAAAGGCCCATGGTGCAATATGGCATTTGAAAAATTTCAGGAGGATACTGAAACATGGGACACATTCATTTGTCGTCTTGAGAACTACTTTGCAATCATGAATGTAGGAGAAGAGCATATTACTAGAAAACACAGGTATTGATCAATACAATGGGTGTAAGGACTTACCTTTGTGACCATCTCAGTCCAGACAAACCAAGCTCAAAGGATTATCAAGAGTTGGTGGATAAGTTACTAAACCCAAGGCCTAGCACTATCACTGGCAGTATAACTTCACTGCAAGAAAGCAGAGGGAAGGTGAGTCTATACATCAGTACGTTTGTGATCTAAAGAAAGCAGCTAAATATTGTAGCTTCAAATGTGAAAAGTGTAAAGCATCAACTCAAGAAGCCCATATTAGACAACAGTTTATTTCGGGTCTACAAAATAATAACCAGCTGGTTAGTAAAATTAATACTTGCAATGAACAATATATAAAATATATAACATTAGGTAATCCATGTGATTAATTGATTATGTCACCAATCTTAGATGAACGTGTGCACAATCACATTACAGGCTTGTTCTCAACCAAACACACTTTGAAAACAACTCACATTATACTTTGGCGATTTAAGTTGAGCAATTCATGAAAACCTACGCACCGGACTTAAAGGAGGGGGCTTTCACGTTTTGGTGGTTGCGGTATGCTAGTGAAGATCACTCTATGATTTCAACCTACCTAAAATGATATCTTCATTCCAAGTAAGATATTCAACCTGTAAAAAATTGCTGTAAATTGACATTTTTCTTTTAAATTTTGGTGTTAGTTTTGTACCCCAATCCAGTACAATAGGAAACTCAGTTTCCGAAACAAAATAAAGATTGCTCTTTTTGATTCCAGTGTGGTAAAGAAGTAACTACATAAAATATGATTTATGTCCAAATTCATAGTTCGTAAATAAAACAAGTTGATTATTGACAAGCATCCGTTAGTGAGTCTTTCAAAAGCTTGTAAGAAAGCCATATGAAAACTTACAGTTGCAATTCTAGCTTTGATAATATTTCGGTTTTGACAATTGTCAAATCATTATCAACATTTGAATGGCAACTTGGCCAAAATGGCATTTGAGTTTTGTATGATATTAGTACAGTTTAAAGCCAGTTTAGCACTGTTACTGTTCTGACAGGTATTGAACAGGAAATGAACTCACGCCGGTTGAGAAGGCAACAGGTGTTTATGAAACTCAACTCTAAACTCACTAAACACTTCACTTTCACTTTACTTATTAATAACACGCTTGAAAATTTCCTCTTACCTTAAGCTTTTAGCCATTATGTTTAACCCACAAGGTTTTGATACTGTAAACGTAGTAAAGCTGTAAGTAGTGTATAAGTTGTATAAGTACTCACAAAAATAATCAAGTTAACCAAGCCTCCGCACTAGAAACAAGATCTCTACTAAACTTGAGCTCGTCTGAACAATATTCTTCCAGTTAATAGAGTTTTGATTGACCTTTCAACTTTTAAATTACCTTTTAATCTTTGAGACAAACAATATGATTAAACTCTCCTTGGAAGCTGTTTTCTTGTCAAGTCTACCGTTCGTTTACCATTTTAGGAAAAATACCAAAGCAATGTTATCTTCCGATGAGGAATGTACATTGTATTGGTATAAGGGGCTATTCGTTGAAACTTGTCGAGCAGACTACTTAAATTTAAATTATTACAAAAGCAGTTGTTTTTATTTTAAATATTTCCTTGACCAAATTTAGAGTAATCTCTTTTCCTAAATAATTTAAATAATACAGTGGTTTCAAAACGATCTTGTGCAAAATTACTTTAAAACAAACTTTTGCCTTTAAATTGAAAATGAACTACAAAATAGACAGTTAAAATGTAGAATAACACATTAGAGTTTGACGTTTTGTAACGTGCCTTTATTTTCCAAAACAGATGACACCAAAATTTAGTTTATTTGTATGTACAAGAGCATTTAAAAATGGAGACTTCCGAAATGGTTGCATAGCTAGAAACGACTTATCATTGATTGTAGAGATGTCCATGGGTATCTAACAAACTCCAACTCCAATATAGTGTTGTCGGTTCCATTGTTCTGTCTTTGTCGTCAGCTGACCGGTAAGACAGAAATTACAATAACCTTGTTATTCCTCATTCAACTTTCAAATTTTACACAATTTTGGAAAGGGAACTAAATGCACTAAAAAAGGTAAGATACGAGTATCAATGCCTTAGTCTAGCTGAAACCTACTAATTAACGTCAATGTAATTTCTTTGTTGTTCTTAGTCGCATATATCCGTTCATACTTAGGCCTATGTGTATTGAAAATATGTATGTTATTGTAATGTATGTTATATGAAGTAATAACTAATAAACCAATAGAAAATCAAAAACATATTTAACACACTATAAATATATCCCATTATATATAACTAATTATTCATATATTGAATATTAACTTAAAATATACAAAATTAAACCCACTTCTGCTACGGTAGGAGATGATTTGTAATTATATATACGATTATACGTATATGTGTACAAATGCATGAAAAATAGTTTAAACCGGCCTACTGGTAAAGTTCTTCTTGAAAAGGTCAATGCATTTAGTAATGTGAAATAAATAAATAAATTGCCACTGCTTAATCTTGAATGTTATATTTGAAGATCGTATTCCATTAGCTCAAGGATTACTTAAAAGCACTAAATATAAGTAGTGGCAAAGTGTAAAAGTACAAAGGCTTTTCAGATGAAGACTTGATTAAACTTTAAGTTTTGTATTTTACGAACTATAAAAGTTGAGTTTCGACACTTTCCGTAGTTAATGTCAGTAAATAAATAATCTCAAAGTTGGTTCTAAACCGTAACTCCCCGAATGGACTGAGAGCAGTTAACAGTTTTAATGAGTTGAACTCACAGTTCCAAATGAAACAAAGATAACAGTTGATAGAATGGCAAAACTGGACTTAATGCTTTAACCACTGACTAATTTCGAGATAATTCATTCTGTAGTTTAGAGTTAAGTAAGAGCTCTTGTTTTATCTTGCTATTTATTTAAAAGTTGGTTGGTTCAAGTTTTGCTGAGTAGTTTGCAATTTTAATTTCTATGTTCAAAAGTCTAATGATTAGGTTCAACACCTGCTACGTACTACAGTGTCACCTAATGTATGAACTGGGACGCTCTTGGCTCATTGCTTTAGTACTAATTAGATCACACCGTCTAAATGTAGGTCGCTCAGCATGTCACCTCCAGAGCCTTAAGGCTCTATTCTACAACTTACTATCGACTGTCACGTGGTCAATGATAATTTTTATTATAAATGCGTAGGCCTACAAGCTACATTTAAAAAGAAAATGAGAAAATCATTATAATTGTGAACAAGTAGTTTAGCTTTCAACTAGTCAATAGTGGTGGGACACAGCTATATTTAAAATATTCTCTTGGTTAAAAGTTTTTTAGACAAATGTTCATGAAACACAGTTTTTCTATTTTGCCGAATAAATACACTGTCTAAACACTTTCTTTCTAGATCAAGTGCCCTTTCAGTGTAAGCTTGGCGCAAACAGCAGGTGACGGTTGGATATTGCACCGGAAGTAACCGGAAATGGGACCCAGGTGTTGATGCACTTCCGGTAACGAGCTAAGTGACAATTCCACCTTAACAAAGTTACTTAGTCCCCCAGTGTTAACCGACGACGTCGCCAAGGTTGTTTCCGTCAATATTAAAGTTTAAAGAGGACTCTAAAGCCGTAAGTAATGTAACAATTCACCGCTTGTACAAAACTTCGTCAATAAAATTCGTTTTGTTGGGGTTATTTGATCAAAATTGATCAGTGAAACTGTAAGTTTTCAATATTTGTTTATATACCAATCCTTAAATCAAATTATGAATTCATTTTGTTTCAGTCAGTTCATTTCTGTACGACTTCTGTCATACACCCACATTTGTTGTGGGTTCAACTGTAAAAATATTAACAAAATATATAAATAGATTTGATAGAAATGTTGCTAACAAGTCGTTCAATTTTGTAACAGCGTTGTTGTAAATCATTCAATTTAAAATGGTCTGACTACATTGAAACTCTTACTGCCAGTGTGCAGTGTAAACGGTCAAAGTTTAATTATTAATTAAG
This sequence comes from Matsumurasca onukii, assembly GCA_018831715.1. Lineage (NCBI taxonomy): Eukaryota > Metazoa > Arthropoda > Insecta > Hemiptera > Cicadellidae > Matsumurasca > Matsumurasca onukii. The sequence goes on from CM032062.1 coordinate 54,414,337, forward strand.
GTTTAGTTTATCGACGAATACTAGTGTTACGTACTCTAAAATTGTATTTATTAGCAACAGAATGTATTGCCTGCGTATTCAGAGAACTCGGTTGTTTTAAACAACATTGCCAAGAGGTTGTTGTTGGTCTGTCTGTCTGCCTGATTGGTTAATACAGTTAACTAGTTAGTGAAGCTTTCCGCGCGGCCCAATCGAACAGCTCAATTTAGAGGTGAGTGTTTTAAGTAAAGGCCTTTGTGGTTTATAATACCGCGTCCCCCTTCTTGAAGGAATGAATATCTTGAATTCAATTATCTCAATTATAACAAAATCTCTATAAGGTGTAATAACTAATAACTCTGAAAGTGATAGACACTTTTCACCGTCACAATGTCTCTAATGTGTTTCAATATTGAAATAACTAAACGTCATAAGTGATAAAACTTTCAAATATCAACGTGATTTCAGTTTTCAATTGATTTATGGAAATGTTGTTAGTCTGGAACTGTCAATTCAAATGTATTCACCGAAACAACAACAGAGCTTTGTCTAGTTTGAAAGCATCTGTGAATAATTTTAACCTCGTGAATAATATCGCACTCTTTCTGCAAACACTAGAGTTTGTGATGCGATTCTCATAACTTTTAGATAACGAAAGTAACTTCAAACTAAACAAAACCAATCGTGAAAATACAATTCACTGTTTTAACAAATCTTAGTCGATAGTGCCGAGCTGTTAATAACTGTAACTTATTTCCCACAAATGTAAATAAAATGTATTGGCAAAATAAGGTTTTATTCTGTTCGTAAGTAAGCTAAAGACATTTTTACAATGTAATTAATACATTAACGAAAAAAGGAAGGGAAGGTTATAACTCTGATATAGCCTAACTAGAAACTATGAACATTTTAACTTATCACACTAAACCTGAAACACAGATTTTTGAAACGCAAGCTCGTTTTTATTTTGTTGATGTTCTCATTTGAAGACAAATTCGCCCATCGTTTTTACTTACACTTTGACGTACCGTCTTTCTTCATCTCGCAAAATTTGCTTCAATATTTCTTCTTTGCATATTGTATGTACAGTATTCAACAGTTTTAATTGAAACTGTTACATTTTAAATTTTGAAGAGCTTTTTCACAACTGAATCACAAGTTGAAAGATTGAGCTAAAACCCCAACGAAAATTATTTGCAATGGGCTGACCTTTTTGACTCATAGTGTTTTCATTCCCTCTTACATATAAACTAGTAACATGGGGTTTCCAACTTATTGACCAAATTTTAGCCTTTTAATATTCGTTATTTTGGTATCATGGAATTATGTTATATCTGAAGCTCTTTCGTTGAAATCAACTGATTTAGTATTTGAAATTATAGGTTGATCTTAGCTCATTGACCGTAGAGTTGAGTCAAAGTAAAGTAAGTATAAAGTAAAGTTTGGTGGCAAGTTACGTGCTGGGACAATAGAAACTTTGCCTTCATTGCGCCATTGTGGTTAATCCTTATTGTGCTCTCAGCTTTCACACCAACTCAACTTTCATATCACTCTGACCTTTCACACTTTAACACGTCCTTAGAGGATCAGTTTTAGATTTATGATGATGATGTTTTTGGATTATAGTGTCTGCAAAGAAGTTTGAATACAATTTTATCAAACGTATTAGGTTTACGTTGAAAAATATACTGTTTGCCTTTTAACGATTTGAAGTTTTGCATCGCATCGTAGTGCAAAAGAAGTGAGGTAGGGGAGAGGTTTGAGGCATACACTTAGGCAAGCACTACAACGTACACTGTAAACATTGTAACGTTGTCGCAACCTTGCGAATCTGATAATTGTCGTTGGTTATACAACATCCATATTGTCATACTTTTACAAAGTTAAATTTTAGATTTTTATATCATACCCCGTTATAAAACTAACATTAAGATTGACAGATTTATGAAATTTTAAGTAAATGTTTCATAAACATGACAGTATTCATCAATATACCAAAAATTATAAACCCGTTTCAAAATGGCGGTCAAAAGAGTGAGTTCTCGCTTTAAAAGCGTTATAAGTACTCCAATTTTAATGAAATTTAAAAAGAAATTAACTCATGGTACGTAGTAAAACGTGCAATAAAACCACGTAAGTCTAAGGCCGTAGGCCGAAGCGAGGCTGTGAGCGTAGCACATAGCCTCGTATACCCTTGATAATAAAGAAAGCAAAGCTTCACTCATGCTAGCGGCGCTTTAGCGCTTAGCTGCGTGTCGGCCCGGTTTTAGTGTCGTATCAACGTCTCGAGAAAACGAGGTAATCAAGGAACGTACAGATACGTGCTTTAATCAACTCTAGACCCTCAGCTCAGAGAGTAAGTCAGTTACAATGTAGGAGAACACATATAACACAGAGTTGTAACGCATTTGTCACTGAACACAGAACAAACTTATGTGATCTACAACTGCTGGATCTATTCAGCGCTAAACTTTCATCAATGGTTCCTCTGGTCTTTGAAGAAATTAGACAGTGTGTATAAGTGGCATACACTCTTGGAGAGATTCTCAGTAGAGGATTTTAAGGAATTATTACGCGAAATACTCGGAAATTTAGTTGAAAAGACACTAAAAACGTACGTGAATTAACTTAGTAAACAGACTCTGGGTTCATCGAAACGTGGCAATAAAAGAAGGGTTTAAAGTGCAGGTTCCACACAAACAGACATGTATGAGAAACACACATTTACAAAAAGTTATGTGATTTCCAGGAAATTTGATCAAAGGAAAGTTATTTAAAGGAGAGAAGTACCCTCGCCAACGAAAGAAAAAGTAATTCCGAAAGAATGAATCAAGTCTGGGCACAACGAAAAGCTTTAACGTAACTGACAAGGTCCGACCGGGTCTATACGTGAATAACTACGAGTATAATATCTAATAACTGAAATCGTGTTGTCTAACAGTGATATATAATTAACAGCCTAATACAAGTTCAATCCCCTTGGATGCATCTGCTAACGTCATCAATGCTTTGAAATTTTTTACGGATAATTGTACACACTTCTGTATATCAAAGGGCTAAGGCTAGCTTGCTTTCTAGTTCCTCGGTTATGTTTTTGTTGGATGTTACCTGAAGACAGGAATATAGCAGATCCCAAAGTTCTAGAAATTTCTTGCTTACTAACCGATGGAACATGTCCGCAACATATCCGGATCAACTTATCCGGACGCAAAATAAGACTTTTCAAATACAGTCAATTGTATCATTTGGAACTTGTATGATTCAAATAGAAGTTGTTTGTTTGGATCAATTCACAATTCACAGAAACAACAACAGAGCTTTGTCTAGTTTGAAAGCATCTTTGAATAATTTAAACCTCGTGAATAATTTATCATTCTTTGTGCAAACACTAACCTCTGTCGTGTATCTGGTGTTGCCTTGACGTATTTAATTGAAGGGATAACGTGCTAAACAATGTGACACTGGTTTGAATTCAGACTTTATATTACAAAGAATTACGTGTGTATAATTTCCAAAAACTGTTTTTAGAAACTAATATTGTTGAGTTTTTAAAGAAGTAGAATGGTGGTGCATCTGATAATGTTATTATTATGCTTATGGAACAGCTGTGAATTATATCAACATCAACACATTCAAACAATAACCAGCTGTTTCTATATAATCAATCATGGAAATAATGTATACACCTCTTTAATATATCTTTGGTTTACAGAAGGCATCTTTTTACGTTTTCTATAGAACCAGTATGAGGAGCCAATATGAAACCGTAACCAAACCTGAATAGAAGAAAGGTTACAATTTTAATACTTTGCATCCGTCAAAACATAATTTTAAACAAAGTAGCCTGCAGTACAAAACTATCTTCAAATCTACTTACATCATATTCCGATGCAAACTGAAGGTGTGATGTGTCTCCAGAAAGTGTGTTTTCATATCTCTGTCATGAAACAAACTAAAACTCGCAGCTGGTACTGAGTACTGAGCTCTCTTAAAGCTGTCAATAATAATGAAAGAGTTAGTTACATTCAGAGGAACAGGTGTTAACCCTCATTAAGTAACAAAATTGATGGTAAAATTGTCCGATTTCGAAACATCCAACAAGGTCAATAAATCTTGCGAAGTGCTCAAAACTAATGCAGTTACAAAAACCTAGAACCTCTTGTAAACTACAGCTTTATTTGGCTCTTCAAAGCGATCTGTGTAGCAATTAGAACTTCATCAAACTGTAAGCAACTGCAACTTGGATATTGTTAGCTTTGTTTCAGTTTTGAACTCTCAACTTGAACTCATTAAAACTGTTAACTGCTCTCAACCAGTTCAAAGAGCAAACTGTTTGTATGCTTCAAACTTGGGTTTGTTTCAACTTTTAATACAAATCCTTTGTCTATTGAAACTCAACTAATATATTGCCATATATCTGTAAGAGAGATCAAATGTGAGGACTTAACCGGGAGTAAATAGGAATATATAAAGATCACTTTGCTATTTAGCATTTATACAAAATAAGACCTGTATAAAGAATAATTTGATAGGAAATCATACCATAGCTAAACACTAACAATATAAAATACACAGAACCAATTATTGTTTACCATTATTTTTAACTGGCTTCGTCGATAAACTGTGGAAATTAAATTCGGATTTACAAATGCACAGTTCCAACAGTGGAAAATAATAACATATAATATACATTTTCATTAGTTTTATATCAAACAACATTTCGTCCGACCCATAGCTTCTTAAACTCTTAGGCAATGGCTTTGTGTTGGAAATTAATTTCTTTTAATGTCACACAACTCTTACGTATAAACTAAAATATTGAGCGTCATCTATTTTAAGGAATTTTCTTGATATTTTCAAACGTTGAATTATCTATCCATCTTTTTAGAAGACTGCATTTATTGGTGGACTTAAATGACGTCTTCCTCGTAAGGTACAAACTATTAGTTTTCGTTTCATTCACGGTTGTTTTAAATCGGTTTAGATAAAGTAGAAAACTAATCATAAATCTTAGACGCTCTTGCATTACAGAGATGGAAAGCTGCTCTCTTCAGCAATAAGAATATCTAAAACAAATAAACTTTCTTCAGATTAATTCAATGTTCAAATTTTATTGTCCTGATATTCCAACACAAGATCTTCAAAGATGTCATTGCTCAATGTAGACCACGCTTCATAACACACGTCAAATTAGAACCTAATGAATTGTGAAATGAGCCGCACAGCTGTGAGCTGTGTATCTCTGCAATTACAAGTTGTCCGACCACATGAGTTGGGCGGTCACTGGTCAAGGGATTCACCACAAACCTAAACTGACATAACTCTCTAAACTAATTACAAGGGTTGAACCAGCTGCTCACTTGTCTAATGCTTATCAATCCTCCCACTAGCCCACTAGATCTGATAACAGTGTTATCAGTGTCAAGTATTCAAGAGCTGAGTGGCTTAGTTCGTGAGCGTGGGAGTGCATAGTAATTTCACTAGTTTAGTGATACTTAACGGATAAACTGAATTTGGTGATTTGGAGAAATATGTACAACTCTTTAACATAGTGACTTTTAAGTTTGTGGTACTTTTTTCTACAGCATCGATAAAAAATGCTATAAAATGTTCCAATACGATTTGGTTAAGAGTAATCAGACCAGGCTTTCAGAAAACCAAAGCGAGGATGTGAGCGTTCACTCATGCCAGCGCTGCTTTAGTGCCTAGCTGCGTGTTGGCTTGTTTAACTTGTAAATTAATATAATCCCTGGCTCTCTCCTCTCTTGAACCAGTTAAACAAATGAAATATACGTTCTGTTACACCTTCTTTTCTGTTTAAATCCTATTTTAGTGAGGTATTGAAGCTTCTGGGCATTTCTTTATATATATTTTTAAAAACACATACACAGAATGTGTACACACACGCGAAAATAGCGTAACCTCTGAAACCGGTAGTAATAAATCACATTATGTTAATGGAAGGGAAGGTCTTACTTCATTTTACATAATTATGCATAATTATACTGTTTTGAAACCATGCTCAAAACATGTTCTTAACTTGGGACCGAGAAGGTAAAAGGAAACCACTATGCAACTATTAAATGGAATAGAATTGTCTACCAATAATATTAATCTGAAATATGTCTTTCTTTAAATGGTCAAAACGTAGGAATACAACGTTTAAGTTCTTAAGGACAGTGGTGAATTATTAAAACCCTGTTTTATTAAGGAAAGAAGGCTTCGATTTCACAACACAATTCTGGAACAAAGAAAGCCTCAAAGGTTGGATTATGACATCATCTGACATTTTGCTTCGAACAGGATGAGGTTCTGAAAGGCCCTTGTCCCTCAAAGGTCAGAATCTTTTGTCTTGAGTAAGGATCGATCGTACACTTTTCATTCATTCTCGTGTTGAACTCACCCTCCTTTAAAGAAGTTTAGTACTGTTGATGGAAAGAATAAAAACCTTTAGATGTTATTTATACGAAGTATGCTTTATATATATATACGAAGTATGCATAATTATTTATAAATTAACTAACAAACAGTTCATCAGTTCATTCTCCGTAGTACTAAAGTAAAACGTCTAATAGTATTTTTTATGGATACATGTTATGTCCTTTCCTACTGTGTTGACAAAGTCCTTTCCCATACTTTGAGATTTACAGAACTACAAATAAAATTGGTAAACAGAAACAGCTATTTCTTCAAAATGAACAAAGCCTTAATTTGTTACCCAAAATAAGTATATGCAAGTGCAAGAGACACACAGTAAAAAATGCACGTTTTTAGTGCAACTGTCTACACTATGTTTAGTAATTTCTTTGGTCATGACTATTTCCCTTACGACATATATTTGTCTATTCGGTTAAAGGACTTTAATTCTGTAACAGATTACTTGAGTACATGTTTTATTGTGTAATATATAAAACAATATAAAACAATAAAACAATAACACAATATTGAGGTTAATTTCGAGAACAAAGTGGGCACGGGAAAGTGAAAGCCTGCGACACTGTTTACATAGTTTATTCTCTCTGGTTTATACATGGTCTCACACTATGTAATATTTACATGGGCAGGTAACTGCAATTCGCGCGATATGTACAAATATAAGATTCTGGCATTAGTAAAAATAATATCAATATGTTAGATTGATCTACGGTACATACTCGTACTGATGTCACACAAAATCAGGGACAGAAGAGTCTCGGCTGTGCTTCTTCTTATCTTATATTTTATAATAATTAAATCTTCCAAGTTAATTAAATTTAATACATTAATAATCTGCTGTTGTGTATATGTAGTGTACATATTTCTAAATGTTAATTTTTAAGGAACAAGTTACAAACATGTTATTGATTTAGGGACTAATCGGGTAAGATTAAATCTTTTCTTAACAAATAGACGTGTTTATTTATTCGTATGCTATGTTAGCTGCAAACTTAAAATTTCTCAACATTAGAATGAAGAAAAAAGACAATATGTGCTGCTGGCAAACGCTCTTACGACATTTCCTTGTTTCCAGCAGTTAAAAATACGAGTATGTGTTACTGTTGATAAATATAACAGTAAATGTAGTCTTAAGTTTTATACTTATTACAAAGCCTTAGTTTTCGAAATGGCCTTCAAAATCGTCAAATTAGTGGTGTCATTGGAAGGTGCCATTATTTTATTCACTAAAAAGTGTGTATGTAAGAATGCCCTGATTATATTTTCATACCGGCAGGTATTTTATTTTTATTTATCAGACATTTAGACACAAGAACGCATTAAAAGTGATATTTATTGCTACTTCAAAATGCACGCCCTAAACACAACAGTTTGGTTAACTTGGAATAGAAAAACGCTCTGCCGATAGTGAATAGTACTGAATTTAACATCAAAACTTCTAAAACTCTATAAACTGTGGACCAGATACAAAGAAACACACCCGAGACCCCATTTACACAAGGCAGAACATTTAGTCAGGACTCACTACAACAACTCTAACACACAACATCACTCTTCGTATCTCTAGTTTATAAATGCTACAAAACGTCTATGTACACACTTTGTGCTTTTCCCCGTAAATGTAACATGAAAAGGAACAGAAGACTCAACTTAGGCTTAGGTATTCGTTGACTCATGACAGACCGCAAGGTGCGACCTTTGAACAAGGTATTGATATGAAGCTTTCTCTCTTTACTAGATTACATCTGTGTTCATGAATCTTGTGACACTAGTTTAATTTGCAAATATAATGTATAGTTGTTTTATCTCGTTTGTAAATCTGTCTTAATCTCTCTCTCAAGCACCATAAATAATCCACAGACATAGTTCATGCCGGGCTTTAACAATAGTTTAATGTGTACCACCAAACATTGCAAAGGTAAACTTTTAATTTTAAACTGCATGAAAGGACCAATTCATTTTATTTGTGACGAGACTTTAAAATTGTAGTTGATAGACAGATTTGATTGCTATAACCATTCTTTTAAGTAATTTGCTGAACCAAAACCTTTTTATGTTACAAGTACTTCTTGTATTTTGTTTCCTATTGAGAATAAGGTTTAATAATCATTTAAACCCGCTGTAGAGTAGATTTACCATACCATTTTTATTATTAAAATTGGCATGTCTTGCATATCAATACCTATGTTCGAATTTTACAGATAATTATTTTCTACATTTATCAAATATCTGACTAACACAGTTTCTGCAAGATTGTCGAGCTTATTTATTTGATTTGAATACCAACAAAGAGCTGCCCGTAAACCACTAAGTAAAGTTGAAAGCTATCTAAAAAAAAGAGGTTTGCGCTTTAGAGGCAGTAACATATGTTTTAGAGCTTAAGTACGGTACTTCCTGGTTTCATATTATTTTCATACTTACTTAACACTTCATACAAGTATAAGTTGTCTTACTTTAAACTGTGAAGCCATGAATAGTGGTTTGAAATTGATAAATTTACTTTAACTATAAATATTACTCACGTCAACAAATATTTGTCTGACAAAGCTTACTAAGGTAGTTATTCTGTATGGGCAAGGTAGCACTTTGATTTAACAGCTGTTACCGAATTCCCAAATTCACATGGAAGTGCTCATACAAATTATTGGTAGTATTAAAAACAAATTAACTTTTCGATATTAAATATCCCCCATTTTAATAGTGGTTTTCCAATCAGTTCAATATAGGTATTCATATCAATAACACATGTTATTTAATGTATTTTGATTCTAGTTTGGACCATGTGGTTTAAGTTACAGACAAGTTCACAACATCTAAACTGTATATAAGTGATTTTAACGTCCATATTATGAAGTGGGCTGTTAAATATACTTTATATAATATACATTCATAGTGAACAATAAGCATGTAAGACCCTTATCAGTTGACATGTCCCTCTCTCGTGTGCTTTCAACTGTTTCTTCCTTTTTTGTTAAACGGGGTGTTCAAAAGTGTCAACATAAACAAATGACTGATCGAGGAAACAAATGATTCGTTAAGCAGCAAAATATCCACCGAAGAATTGTTTCCTTAGTTTGACAATTGCCTGAGCTTTGTTAAAGTACACTGCTAATGCTGGTCCAACGAACGACACCAAACTTTGTTTATTTTCAAAACTGTACTAACCTGCCATAATATAATTTTATGTTCAAACGTACTTCGAACTAATAAGAAACTTGTAATTAACATTGGCTTTTAACTCATGAACGCAAAGTTTTCAATAATGACTCAAATAAATATATTTGTTTTCTCAGGTATGTGGTTAGTTTTACCTGTGTACCGTGTTATTGAACCTTCCTAACTTCTTTGTCCGTCCCAGTATTCTCCCTTGTTTCATCATGAATGTATAATACACAAGTATATACTTCTTATTTACATATACATTTAGGTTCTCGGATCACAGAAAGCTACTTAGCCTATTCGTATAGCACACACACATGAAACAATGTTGGAACTTACAGTATTTTATATATATATATACTTTTATAGAGATTCATTGGTATTTTGGTTCTTAATATATAGTACATGTTGCATAAACTTTAAAGTAGTATTAACTTACATGAATTCAGTGTTTACAATAGTTTTAAAATGGGTTCTTCTAATGAAAAAGCACGTTGAGCTTGGTGAAATAATGGTGTACTTTTACAGAAAATTCTGATTTTTCCTGAATACTAACTGGAAGTGTTATATGTATATCATACAATGTTAACTTTCCAACAGGTTGGAGTCATCGGATATAGCATTTTAGTAGAATATTTGATTTTACTTAAGGTAGCATAAAGGTGATGGAACTCAAGTGTTGGATCTTCAAAACAATATGTATTATTATTTTCTTGATTTAATCAGTGCCGTTAACTATCTTTTGTCCAAACGCTATAAATGGAAACTATCTTCAACCTCTCGTCATGATTATGAAAGCCTATCTATTACAAAATGTTAACATAAAAGAGTAAGGCTGAAGCAACACTGATGAGCTGTTCTAACTACTGTTATATCATTAATTATTCAAAAAATGGTGTGAATGATTCTAATATTTCTTTTATATGGTAAAACTCAAGTGGCAATCAGAAATATACAACGTATTTTTGTTAAATACCGTTCGATTAAATTAAAATACACTTGAAATGTTTAAAAAAATGGCATTACCTTCTAAAGTGTGCTAAACTAAAGTTTTTCTGTGGACTCTATTAATTTTAGGTGGAACAGATAAAGTAAGTTTAAAATAATTTAAGTGGTATTTTCACAGATAGAGTCCATATTCAAATCATATTTCATTATCAGACTGTAGTTAATAATGAACCGAATCAAGTTTAAAGCCAAACGCTACAGCACTGTTACATACGGTTGCTGTAAAGCAAATTTCTTTGGTTCCTCTTTGCAGCATTTGAACAAAGTATGACTTACAGTATGTACTGAAGTACTAAGCCATCATAACACTATCATACAGTGAATTCACGTCAGTCAAACACCAAACAAATTTATAAAATTTTTACATATTTAATACGTATTGCATATTTCCACAAAATTTCAACTGATAGTTAAATGCATTTGAGTATAAAATATATTTCAAATATCACATCTACTTCAATATGTACACTGTTTACCAAATATATAAAATCTATTATAGACCCGTGGTTGTTCAAGATCGCCACCGAAATGGTGACAGTTAGCTTTATACCTTAGATAAAATATCTTATAATGCGTTCTATCTATAAAAAATACTTATTGCTTCATCGAGGGCAAATACAGCTCTAAGCGTCTCATGTAAAGAATATTTAATACATACAAGTTCACAAGTCCCAACATAATAAACTAGCAAAAGTTAGAAAACAATTTTAAACGGTACGAACAATTGGCATGTATAGATTCAAAAAAATTATAACTATAAAAGTTTATAGAAATCCTTAGGTTGCGACAAAAAGGTTAAGTCTCGATTTAATTTGAAAAAGATATGTGTAAAAGCCTATATTAAATTTATAAAAATTAGGTTATAAAGAAACCTTAATAATTTACAAATTGAATGTTAAGCCCGTCTAAAAAATTACAAAATGTGTCTTCATATCAATACAACACATTATTACAAAAAATAACGGTACAATTTTAAATTAACTAAATAGAGCTTTACAAACCAGATTGCTTGCTCATGTAATGATCGTCTATTACTCATTCACAATAATATGTAACACAGTTTCCAACTGTTCCCATACCTTGAAAGTAGTTAAGATGTAGGCTACTGTTCTAGGCCTAAAACTGCCGAGAACAATTTACATAACTATTATTAACTCGTTTTTCGCTAGTAAGACTTCAGTTTGAATTTACAACACCAGTCACATGTTTGTGCCTATGTCTTCAATCTGTCTTACTAAACTGTTTCTGCAAACCTGTTTTACGTACGCTGTTCCAAATCTCTTGACATTAATTTAAATTTAGTAAACCAATGCGAATTTTAAATAGTGGATTGAACAATTTGGAAAAACACTTAGCTTCATGAGTTTTCTATTTCTTATCTTTGATATTTGCCTCCTTTCTAGGAGTAAACAACAAAAGTTGGTATATTAAAACCTTTCTTTTTTACGTTTTAGTTTGGGATTCGTAAGAAAAAACTAAAAAGACAATTTAAGTACCCCTTGTATTTAATGTGGTGCATGTTATAAGTAGCTCATTAAGTAGGTATGGCAGTTTACTCGGCCGAGTTTGATGGCGAGTGGTAATCAGCTGTATAATCGGGTGAATAAAAACATTTTAGAACATACAAATTATTATAAATTTGTAGTGTAAAGAATAAAACAGATACACAATAATCTTGTATCTTCGAAAAGACGAGTCGAGTCACAGCTAAAACCTGAGTGAATTCTACTGGACTAAAGTTAGTTTTGCGTCGAAACTTGACGTTTTAATACTTTGAGCGTGACTGAGAAAATATAGTTGCTGTATAATTTTGATAAATAAAGATAAGAACTTCGATAAATAAGAAAAACAATGTAGAGCGCAAAACGTTAAGGAGTTAGGAAGCAAGGTACGTCATCACACGCAGTACACCTGCTCTCTAGCTGACACCACTCAAACTCTCCTGTAAACCGCCTTTTAGAAAGTAACATAAGATACTTCTTCATAATTCAGTTACAGACAAGATCTGGTTCAACATTGAAATGAAATAATCAACAAGATATCGGGGTGGGGAAAGCTCTCGTCTACACGTTCTGCTCGTATCACAGGCTGGAGCCTAGCTCGCTGGAGCGGCGGCGGTCGATGTGCTTGAGATAAGTCTCAGAGTAGATGGACTTGGTCCTGTCGTCGTACCGGAGACTGTGTCTGCGTAAGTCCAAGGCCTCAAGGTCGCTAGGAGGCCGCCTGCAGAGGCTACAGAAGGCGCACTGCAGTGTGTTCTTGAAGGCCTCCCTGAAGTCGCGATTGAAGTAGGCGTAGATCAGTGGGTTGAGAGTGGAGTTGAAGTAACCCACCCAGAACACCGTGATAATCACCACGTCCGGGTACTGCACACCGAGCACCGTGTCCGTCACGTACCTACGTCACAACAATACTAGGATCAAGAAGATAACCGGTTCACTTTTGAAAAGCCAAGAGGAAACTGTGATAAGTATACTTTGGGTAGATAAGTTGATAACCACGAGAGTTCGAAAACAGCGTATACGATATGTACTCATACATAGTATTATTATATATATAATTTGACTTTCAAAACGTTACTAGGTTGATTTATCAACATGAAGAAATATTGCAATTTTCTTATGCATGGTGTTTTTGCAAAATATCAGCAAGTCATTTAAATACGAAGTAAGATTTGAACACGATAAAATAAATAAATAGTGTTTACCATTCAATTAAGTACCAGTTCTAAACAAACAAGACAAGACTCTTACTACATGCAACTTTTTAAAATGTATTAGATTGTTTTTAAAAATCAAGGGACATATCTGAAAGGCTTAACTTTATTTAGTACAAGGTTCGTTAAATGGTGAGGAGGAAATCGTATACATAAAATAGGAACCTTTGAAATAACACCTCACATTTCTTTGTTTAAATACTCGCTAGTTAAGCCTAAGCCTATCTTAGTCTGATAAAGGGTTTTAAACTTTGGTTTAAACCTAAAGACAGGAATATACTTAATTACGCCGTTTGTACTTTTTTGTCAGCAGTTGCTGTGAAAGTACGTGGAGTTGAAGTAGACAGCTCATTAAATAAATAACCGGGAGTGTTGTTACGAGCAAGTTCTTACCACGAGAAGAACGGGAGCCAGCACAGGATGAAGGTGCCCATGATAATACCCAGAGTGCGCGCTGCCTTGTGCTCCCGCTTCATCTTGATGATGTTCCTGTCCTTGGTGGGAGTGGACTGCGCATGAGTCGGCCCCACCTCGTGCAGGGTCAACGTTTTGCTCGAGCCTCCACTGAAATATGGTGAGACAATGCAGCAACACAAACGAACTCATGAAAAACAAAAGTAAAACAGCAAACAAGCTACCCCAAAACAGCTCGTTCAAAACATATATTCTGACAGTCTATGTTCTGAATGTTTATTCCAAATCCTGTACTTAGGTTTTACAGATTGCTAAAACCTCCCTAAAGCGACCCTACGTAGCATTGACTCCGGAGCTTGCTGCGTATTATGTTGGCCATTATTTCGACGGTTTCGTCAAATTTCCTGAGGATAGTTTCTAGCAAGTATGGTCTACAAGATCATTTAGGATCTAACCGCAACGTATAATCTTTGATTAGAAGTATCCCAAGAAATGTTGTAGGAAGACAACACGACTTTGACTGTCTGATTAGTCTCACAAAGCTAAACGAAATGTGACTATGTTGAGTCTTTACAGATTCAAACGGTTGTAATTTTCGATGTTTGCTGAGCAACTGATGACACAGTTACGAACTGATTGTACTGGTGAGCATACATTCTTGACGTATATAATTAATGATAACGAACTGAATCTCTTGGTACTTCGTACCTAGGAGGTTTTCCCATGACCCAACAACAATGTAAGATACTCACAAACTGTTAACGATCACGATACGACTTAAGCGCCCTTAAGGGGTACTCAGTGCATCCCGGAAAGTGCGGATTACGTTCTCCTGCCTGTCGGTATTCCTACCCATAAATCCTCTGGCTAAAAAACATGATCGTGCACTGTACACGATCAAGAGGTCGAGTCCGAAGGTGCTGAAATCCAAACTTCAGGAGTGGTTGCTTGAACACCCTTTCTACAGTTTGAAAGAATTTATGGACTGTCCAAAACTCATGTAAATAGCTAAAGTTTAAACCTGACTATGTATAATCTGAATTGTAACCTTGACACAGTTTCAATCTTGAAGATTGCAAATAAAGAATATTCTCTCTCTCTCTCATCTCTAACTTGTAAGCTTAACTATCTCACCTTGAACTGAGGACCTCGCCATTGCAGTCCCTAGAGTGCTGAAGGAGCGCAGGGTTGCCCATCCTGGAGTGGATCTGCTTCTCCTGCCTGTTGGCTTCCTTGAAGATCGCCAGGTAGGTGAAGATCATGATCGTGCACGGGATCCAAAAAGACACCGAAGACGAAAAGAGAGCGTACCATGGATTAACCTGCATATACGAGAAAAACGGCTTAAACATGAAACAACTTTGAAATGGTTAAGTTATTGGTATTTAATGCAGAGTAGGATAAATAACACTGAACACTAGAGTGTGCCAGATAAGCTCAGTTAGCTCACTCTATAACCGAGTTGAAGCGCTGCAGCTAAGCCCAGAGTAGTATAGGAACAACTGCTTCCTATTCGTATTGATCTTTGGGTCGAGTAAATAGCTAATTAATAGTTAGTTTTTCTAGTTAAACTAGTCGCTTCTTCTGACGAATAAGGCTATTTTCGCTTTCTGAGACGAAATAGTTTTAAAAACAAACACGTAGTTTCTAACAAACTATACTCTAAAATTCAAATAATAATGCCTAATCCAATTACCTAGATACTTAGGTTGTAACTAGTAGTTTTATGTCATTCATAAAACCCAATCACGGTAGGTAAGCTTCCCGGGACGACTTTATTATTCTAGCCAATTAGCTTTGCAAGAGACTAATTGAAATAATGATTGAGTTGTAATGAATACATAGTGAAGTCGGTTAGAAATGAACCCAGTGATGAATATCTGATTCATTTAGTGTAATATTAGTGCTCTGTTTCGATAGAAAACTTAGTTTGCATAAAGGGAGATCACTTATTGCTTGTGTTACTTATACCTATAACTTAAGCCGTTCAATATTTATTTTTAATGGCTAACACGATGCAGCATTTTCATGTAGAGTTATTTTATTGTTGAGAACCCTCTGAATCCGACTGTTGGAAATACAATAGATCACTAGAGTTAACAAATTTCAATTTCTTCTCCTCTTGACACTCATTTTTAGTAGGTGACACGTGAAGTAATTACGAATAGCGCATTCACATTATAGTGTTTAGTCTACTAAGATCGTTTCACTCATCGTGAAACATCATTGCTGAAACCCTTCCCCTTGCTTAAAACACTGAGATGCGAGGTACTATTGGAATACGTTGTGGTAATGCTGTCAGTACAAATCAAATACAACATTTTTGTTATGATGTTACTTGTACAGTACGTATACTCCACTCAGCCACTAGAGATATATACGCATATAACTAAAATTTAATTTTCAAATAGACAATTCGTTGGTTTAAAAATACAATAAGCTATTATTTAAAAACCATATAAC
Organism: Matsumurasca onukii; assembly: GCA_018831715.1. Taxonomy (NCBI): domain Eukaryota; kingdom Metazoa; phylum Arthropoda; class Insecta; order Hemiptera; family Cicadellidae; genus Matsumurasca; species Matsumurasca onukii. The sequence goes on from CM032062.1 coordinate 54,430,511, forward strand.
TACTACTAGATATTTGCTGGGGTTTCCTCCATCTCCAATTTTCAACTTAAACTTTCTCCCAATTCCGCCCCCACGGGTATCGCTTCGCACAACGGGCTCACCTCAAAGTCGCACTCGTTGGGCACCTGCTTGTGGTCAGAGGTGGTGTACCAGCCGCAGAAGATGGGTGGGAAGGAGATGACGGCTGGGGCGAGCCAAGTGTTGATCAGCATGATGGCCACTACGCGCTTGGTCATGTTGATGGGGTACTTGAGTGGCTTGACTATGGCGTAGTAGCGGTCCACACTGATACAACACAAGTGTAGTATACTGGCTGTGGAGAAGTAGACATCTAGCGAGTTCCACACATCGCACATGAACTGAGAGAACATCCATCGACCTGAACAAATAAAACACCAGTATTAGTTCAAAATAAAAATTGACTTTTCAGTATAAATGAACCACTAAACATAAACTACACGTTCACAGGGGTCTAACACCCCATTTTACAACACAAATGTACATGGCGTACTTTAGAGTGTTTAATGAATAAGCGACCCGTTTTGTTTTGCTGAAGTTGCCACACTGAATGTGACAGCTGCAAACCTCTTAGCAAAAATGAAAGGCAAAACCATGAGGTTTATTTGATATAAAACAGCTGATTGTTGTTTTGTCAGCTCACTGCAGTCGCAATCAGTTGAAACATGCCAGGACCGAAGAAAGGACAGAAGTGGTCCTAATGAGTGGCCAGCTCAAAGTCCGGATCTAACCCCATGTGACTTCTTATTGTGGGTTTGGGCCAAATAAGAGGTTTACTGAACTATCTAAAACATGACTGGAGAAATATTGACGCACGTTCCTGTACAGGCTACAAGCTACAGACTGCAGTGGCTGATGTCCTGAAAAGTCAATGGAAGAGCGCCGTAAACATTGGCGTACATGTAGATATTTATCAGAAAATTTATTAACACAATTTCAGAGTATAAAAGTTGTAATAACAATGTTAAGCAATTTAAAAACTAATTACAACCTATTTCATAAGTAAAACTGTATTTAATCCAGGAACTCTAGCCACTTCCTAGATCTCTGAGCACTTACATCGTCATGTGTATGTATTTATAATGTTAATAGTGTCTTAAATTGACTTAAATACATGGATTTTGACTTAAATTGATAAACTATTGTAAATTATTGAACTATTATTAATTATGATCTAGCATATTGTGACACTATTCATCAATGTATATGGTACCTTAATATGTACATCCTTTAGTTGAATCAAGATATTTAGAACTTGAAATGTAGCTGTGAGATTTAATTTTTAAACTTCGTACATATACAATAGATATATACGTTTTATAGAGTTGCACTAAAAATGTAATTAAATTACAAATTGGTCACTTATGTATCAAATACCCGGTATATGTTCAGCCTAAGACTCTCTACTTTCAATGTAAATTCTATAGGCAAATGAGCCAATGTTAATTGGATAACAAGGTGGTTCCAGCTTTCTACTAACAACGTCTAGTTTGTTCAGTTATTAGGAACTCAATTACTTATTGCCATTGGAACATCAAACCAACCATTCCTTTGTTGACTCATCATTAGTTGACTCAGAGAGTTCTTAGTTTGTATTTACTCTGATCAATTACTAAGTTTGGACGTGTTTGAGTTAACAATTTAGTTTAAACGTTTGGAATGTAAACACAACACGTATTTAATCAAAAGCCCTTTACTAAATGAAAAGTCCTTTCCTCACTTTTGATTCAAAGGCCAAGTGTAGTTTATGTATATTTGCTGTTATTCGAGCAGACTGAAATCACTGAAGCAGTTTCTCTCGCTAATTGCACATTCTGTCCTTTAGTGTGTCATGAATGAACAATAGTTATTGTTCAATGTAGCTTTGTCTCTTGAAATTCCTTAACAGCTTTAAAGGGAATATATTTGACGGATAGTTTAGGCAGTGTTTAAAATTGAAAATAACAAAGCGGTGAATAGATAGATTTATGTTCGACTAATAATACTATACTTGTATGATAAATGTATCACTTTATCAGTAATGTTTGAGTAACTATTTATGTAACATTGTCTTTTCAACTAAAACGTTTATTTTGTTTTCAAACGGTCACCTGTGAGTTGAAGACTAGCGTTGAACGTCATGACTGCGATGGCCACCAGGATATCCGCAAACGCCAGTGATACCACGAAGTAGTTAGTAATGATGCGCAGCTTGCGATGCCTCATCACACTGACGATGACCAGGAGGTTGCCGAAGATGGCTCCGATGATGATGCTGCCCATCACACTAGCCTTGAAGATGAGCAGCAGCACGTCCGTCCACTCCGGCTCATCTTCAGCCAACGTCACGTTCAGCCCCATGCTGCCGTTGACGGCAGTGACGTTGGCGGGAGAGAGTGACGTCGTCGCCAAGGACGAGTATCTCAAGTCGTTCACGTCACTTGACCCCATGTTCTCGGTGAACTTAAGTTTTTGATCTTTCAAACACTGTGAGGTGATGTTTCGTCATTTTTGGCTCTTGGTTGGTAACTTTTCGATTGAGGTTTCACTCAAAGGTAGCCAGTTTTCCTCGGAGCATCCTGTGTTTGTGATGGATCTGTAACAAAAAGCCGACCGGTTTAGTTATGAGCAATGATGAGAGGTAATGATTAACGTTAGGATTAGCTAAAACATCAATATACTACTTTATGGTTAAGGAGGCTTCTACAGTATTCAACTGGTAACTGCAGCGCTTTACCACTAAACAGTTAAGACAGTTCAAATATAAAGACCTTTGCTTATGAAAGAAACAATTTCAATTTCACTGCCCACCACAAGTTAACTGGCTAGTGACAATCTCAAATTCTTTACAATTTACAAGAACAAGGTTCAGTAGAGCTTCTTTTAACTAGACCACTTAAGACGCCGCTGGGGAGATTTCCACATCTATTCTTAGTAAGTGGACAAGAGCGTTACGGAGACAAACGTCGCACAGCTGTATAACCACAGTAACATGTCCACGATAAAACCTCGCAGTGTTCCAGCACATACAGCTTCAGCGAGGCCTTCTCGTGGCTGTGGACTAATACACGTCCGTTATTAATGAGAGAGTTAAATGGGGCGGCGTGCGTACTGTATGATTTGCCACTTTGGACAATGTGACCTCGAGTTGCTAGAAATAGAAGTTCAAAGACAAATGCAGTGTCATCCGCGTACAGATCAGAATATCACGTGTATCTCTCTGTTGTGGCATGTTTGAGGTCATACAGCTTCTCTAGGAGTTTAAACATGCTCACGGACAAGATTAAATACAGAATGATCACGGTATTTAACTGTATAACGGAATATAATTTTGTAATTAAAAACAATGAACCCCTAGAAATTTGAGCTTTCAAATATTATTTTTGTATGTTAACGACTACTACGAGTACTAAGTTACTTGGCTTCACATAAAGAAAAAACGAGCCAACGATAAAAATACTGGATTAATTTAATTTATACTTATGTAATAGAGAAGAATGGTAAGATTAGCTATTTTCAACTGAAATCTATTAAATAAATTATTAAATACTTGATACGTGATTTTTTGGTAAACTATAGAACGATTTTTACCTAAATATAAGGCTCTGTAGTCATAGGGAATTAGTATCTGCTATTTGTGTTTGCGCAAACATACAAAAATAGTAAAACCCTGAGTTTTTAGTTTAAATTGATCTCACATGAAAACTTGTGGAGATAGAAAAGGGTATTATTTCGTTCTGACCGTTTTTCGTCAAATTAAAGATCCGAGGGCTCAGTTAGCTTCTATCGATGAAAGCGTAAAGGCTTGTGTGGGCGAGCTTCACTCAACGTAGCTCTCTCCGACCTAAAACCCCTTTTAAAATTCCATCTTTCTAGAACGTATGGTATGTGAGATACTGTGATTATTTTATCACATAGTAGGTCTATCTTATATACCATGTAAGGAAACTGCAGGCTGACTCTGAAGAAGGTGAAATCCATATAGTTCCATTCAATGTTGCACAATTTTTAATGTACAATATTCAGACTTAAACCGTTAACTTTTACGTACGTCTCCAAACATTTTACTTAGCCTTACTTAGCTTATGTTTTAGGTCTATCTTTATTTACGTAGCCACGAACCCCATACATAAGTAATGACAGATTCCACATTAGATTTAGTTACCATGAATTGAATTCTAAAGATACAACTTGGTGGCAACGTTAACACGCTGATTAACTCATATTCCAAATGTTAACACACGTGTTTACATCGAGCAGATGACGCTTGATTCATTGTGACATGTTTAACCACTTCTACGAGTTGAGAAAGAAGTTTATGACTAGCTCAAACATCTTAATGCACTTACATGTTAGTGTAAATACTTTTACAGATCAGAAATGTAGAGTTGATGTTAGGTTTCCAGTTTATACTCAGTTATCGCCCACTTATAAGCTATAGTGTTGTATTGAGTGTTCTGAGGTGTAAGTTATTTCTCACGAATTTAAATGTTTTTCAATGTAATGAGTGTTATAGTTTTTTGACAATTTTATGTATACAAGCGTGTTTCACTGTAACATTGAATGACTGTTTGTTTTATGATTCATGGACACGCTTTAAGTCTATCAAATAAAAACTAACGTTCATTAGACCATTTAAATACATTTAATGATTCATTTATTGAGTCGTTTACATTAATGGCAGTTGTTTACATTTAAGTTACAGAGGCGTACGATAAAAATGACTTTGCACGCAACTAAGCTATGGTATCTTGGAAAAGCGGTGATCGCGTTTTACGGTCTTAAACTAAGATAAAATTTGATTTGATTACCGTTCTCCAAGAAAACACTTCTATTAGACTAGATCGGAAACAAAAGTTCACCGTCATATTACGGACGTGTGTTAGTATTCACCGCTTCTTAGAAAACCACACATTTATACTCCTGATAACTGTAAATCCTAATACACAATAGCACAAATACACAATCATTGTTTATATTATTTGTGTTAGTTTCAAAAGTAAAAAAATCATCCAACTCACGTAAATTATGGATACGACTCTTAGTTTAGTAAAATAAGAGTTTAAAAGATCCAATACTCTAAGGAAAACCTATGTTTTGTGCAATGATACAAACTTCTAGAGTAATTAGTTTATATATTTTCTCCAGGATGTATTTGTTTCCTTAAAGTTAAAATAAAAATCGCAGAAAAAGGGCACTCGACGAAAGAAGTTACCATCATTACCTATATTACATGTAATTAAAGATCACAGGTGTTGGGTTTTGCTATGACAGGAAGTAATCTTGATCGTATCCATGCAAAGGACTTCATCCCTCTGTGTTCTAAGGCAACAGTATTGAATGGATATTATATTAATTACAAATATATCGAGTAATAGTCAATCATTAGAACACGAAACAGTATTAAGAAATGTATTGCGTGATAATAAGTGTATGTTTTCATGACTACTAAAAACTAAATTGGTTTTGATTAAGTATATAATTAACAGCTATTTACTAAGATGTTTTCTGTAATCTTTACTGCATTTAAAGGGGTTTCGCAATGTACAACATATTTTAATACGATTTTAACAAACCAGTTTAGTGGTTCCTTTTTCCTTTTAACACGTTTTAGTCAAATAAATAGCTACCATTTAGGTACTTATAAATATTTACTGAAATGATCACAAACAAAATACTTTCACCATGTTTGGTGCAGAAATCTCTTAACTGTCCTTAGTTGAGGTGATTTTGATTTAAAGAAACATTTTAAGTTTAGTTAAGTTTAGAAAGTGTCTTATTCAATGAGATATATTTCATCAAATATCCTCACAACGTGACATGTAATCACTCTAAAATATGTTTAAGATAAGCTTTTTATTACAAATTTAAAAACAATTGAATTTGTAATGAATAATTTGGCGTATTAAAAATAATGATAAAATAATTAGGTTAAGAAAATGCAGAGTTTAAACAACGCATTGTTGTTTAGCTTACTTAAAAATAAATAAATCTTTATTAATTCTTTTCAAGTATTACAGTAGAATAAGTAGTCCGATTTTATTGAAACATTTGAAACGAGTTTTCCCCCAAATCTATCTCTAAAGGACGTTGTAAATCTGAGGCTGAAGGCCAAAGCGATACCTGAGCGTGGTGAATTAGAGACGAGTAACAAATAACAAAGGAAGTTCGCTTTATCCACGCCAACGGCCTGGTTTTTGTTCTGTTTTACATGATTTGATTTTGATAGTTCATAAACTACACCCAGCTTTTGTGTGAATTTAAACTACTGAACTACCACCTGAACTATTTCCAATTTGATACCCTTACTATTTTATTTGGCGATGATTAATATTCGATAAGACAAACGACTGGATGAATATTCACAAGACAAAGCATCCAATTGAATGCTTTACTGTTGACGTTGTTCTTTCCCTCAGCCTTCGCCTGGTGTTTATCATATAAGTACAAACTATGACTCTTTCCCTCGGCCTTACATTACTATTACGTAATTACACATTGTTATTCTAGCCCTCGACCTTCAGCCTGAGGTTATATTCGAGTGAGGAGCTGTTTATTTGAGCAAAATGACAAAACACGTAATTCACATCGATATCTACTGCCTACGTAACGCATTCATTATGCAGACTTTGGTCGGGTTAGGTAACTAGTTTGACGCCGAGGTTTAAGTACGCCATGTGTCGTGATTTAACTATTCACAGTGCCATTAATCATTCACAGACAGTCTAGCAGGAGAGGAGTTCCAAGATCAAGTCTCTGCAATTGTGTGTTTCAATGTTTCCGTTGTTAATGAAAATATTCAATAATAATAGCTCATATTTGCTATAACGATACACATATTAATATAGCAAATAGAAAAGGAATGTGTAAAACAAGTTAAAGAACACCTTAAGTAGACAGTTTTAAATTTTAGTAATATTTGTGGCTCTGTGAATAAATTCTCTGCACAATTTCTTACGTTCTTTTTTTAAAGCAGTGAGTTTACTACAAGTGGAATAGACGTTTAGTGTAGGGAGATTTTTCACAACCATCGACAGCTAGTATTAAAAGACAACTGTCGAACTTTCCCTTAGCAAATTATCATACAAGACCTTTATGGTTTAAACTTTATAAACTAATTGTAATTCAATCTAATTTTTAATTTATTGTTGGAATAAATCATTACTTCATTATGTCTTCTTCAATTAACCACCTAAGTGTAAGAAAAGATCAACAAAGCCGTTTAGCTATAACGAAATCATTTTGGTTTTGGTTCCATAAAGACCAAAGACTTAAAATGTCCCAAAGGAAAAACCAAATAAATACCAAAAATAATATATTATTTATAGGAAAACAAACATGGCTCAAAATTTGGAAACATAAATAATTATTTACCTTGATAGCTGTACTAAAAACAATGTTTTACAGGTGCTAACAAGTTTTCCAATATTAGTTGTTTTATCTATTTGTGTACTAAGAAATATATTTATGTTAGTTATTATTAACTTTTATAAAGTTTTAAAGCATATTTTGAAATATTAGTTTATCGAGAGAATCACAAACATTGTATGTTTTACAGTTCCTTCTTACAAGATCCTTAAACAATAAATACTTCCTCTTGGTATAGGTGTGGGAATGGTTTTGTTATTCAAACTCCCTACTAACAGCACCTTAGGTAAAATGGATAAGGTAATCTCATGATCCCCATCAAGCTCGAGTGAAGATGTTGATTTTTGGTTTCACAAACAAGTAACTTTCCTAAACAGTTTTGAAGATAACTTGGTTACTTTGGAGAAGAAAAATACGCTTTAAAATGTAAGAAACACGTTTCTCTAAAAGTTTAAAAGTTAAACGTGTAAGATTTATTCTGTGTAAACATTATTCAACCAATAGTAAACTTTTGAATTATGTGCGTGCCAGGTTAAAAATGGAAATACGTTTTATAATTAGATGAAAACTTGATTGATAGAGTTAGCATATAAATGGAATGTGAAAGATACCATTTTATAAACCCAAAAGCGGCTTTGCTGGCCCACAGCCGACAGGAGAGCTGAAAATATTGTGCTAACATAGTGCATTTTTGTTTAACTGAGTACTACGTATAAAAAGTAATATAATTGGTTTATTTCGTTCTTTTAAAACGTTGTTTGAATACAAAACCTTTTATTTCTGTGTCAACTGAATTTAACACTTTGAAGTATCGTTTTAGTTCTTGGTTGCAAAGTTGCAAGTTCAATATAGGCGTAGAGTTGTCTCAAGGGAAATCAATCAACATTAGTAGTGTCAATTATCTAATTACAAGTTTTACGTTAATTACAATTATAAGAGTCGATTTAATAGCCGAGACGCTAATTCAAGTCAGGTGAAAGTATTAACAGGTAGCCTTCGGCTTGGCATTGACAGAAATCGCTATTAAAATAATTTTACCGACCATGGTCAGTTGAAAAAAAACATAGCTGACGCGTAGCTACAAGTGTTAACCGGAAGCGGCTCCTTTTTTGCAGGGGAAGGGGAGTTTTCTCCCAAAACAAGTGGTTTATTCTATAACAACTGTATTTTTTAGCCGACTTCCATATTATTACAGGTACAATGATTTGCGGCAACGTACCCAAGATGTGCACGAACAATCAACAAAATATTATCAGCCAGACTCGGCAAATACCAAATTATTTAACCAAACTTCATAAAAATCACACAGAACATTTATATTTTTATAAAGTTTCACCCATTAAATCGTGAGGTGTTGGGAAACATTAAATTGCCAACGGTTTTGTTCTATGTTGTTTCCTTCTTTTTAACAATATATATGAATAGCTCTCTTCCTATGTAAAATCCCTAATAAAATACATATGCATAAACTAACAACAAGCCCACTTTGTTAATAACAGCAAAATTTATAGAGTTGTGATCAACTGTAAAATAGGACGCAGTAAACTGGCATTATCAACAAACAACTTGTTTTGTCCCTTAGACGCATTGTTAACTCGGGTCGGGTCTCGGTAATCTAGTTAGTAGAACCCGGGCCACTCAACTAACAACTGACAACAACAACCTTGTCCTTGTCTGTATCCGCTTCTCTCATAAAATAAATGTTCTGCTAGTTTCGTGAACAGTAGACCTCGCGTTCAGGTTTCAACTGGGACTTGGACACCCAAGAGTTTAACGGTACAAAAGGTTTTATTTACAAAGTTCGTTAGGATCTCGTTTAAAATTCTTCAACATAAATCATGTAATAAGAGGCTCGCAACTCAAAACCGCTAGTACAACTTCACTGTTTCGTGCATGGGAAAAATCAATTTTATCATTGAAAAATATTAATTAAATCTAACACAAGAGTTAAAATCGAGTTGAGTGTAAACGTGGAAAATTAAATGTACTTTTCTTATTTATGAAATAAAGTTTGGTGCAGGATTTTAGATCCGAATCACCCGATAGAGTAAAGGTAACGATAATAGCGCAGAGCTCCATGGCACGTCACTCGCCCCATGCTAAAAGCAACTTAATCTCGTCTACCGCTAGTTCTAGAACACAACTAAAGAATTTTAATTTACTGCCACTCATTGTTTGTCATGTTTTTGTGCAAGATCGGGCTTTCTTTATATACGATATGTAGGCCGCAACTACATACATTTTTGAATGCAAACGCCGCGATTTTTCATGTCGTATTTCCAGGAGGTTGGTTTATAAACTCGGCTTAAACTGTGTTAAAACAAACTAACCAACAAGCAGAATGCCAAATAGAATAGTTAAATAAGAGACCTTTACTTCACTCGCTTAGTTATAATAAACTAAATAACTTAACTTTTTGGCGATTCAGCACGACTCAATATATTTTACTCACATGGTCTAGAAACAGATCTGAACACGTCCAATGTGTTAAAACCCGTTTCAGCTCAAAACGGATTGGTAAACAAGTAACATTTTTAGTTAAAATAACTCGCTTTTTCAAATCAGCAAACTTCTGAGGTATGTAGTTAAACTATATGTACGAGTATATTCTTTGCATTAAATGTTTACTCGTCACATTGTCTTTATGTTGTACTTTCAGTTCATACGACATACTCGTACAGTGGATGCCATAACCTCAATAATTAGCACACAACGGAACCGAAAACTTAGTTTAAATATTAAATTAACTGTTAGTTGCTAATTATCGATCATTCTTTATTCTATCTCGCAAAACTCCGACCAAGGTTATAATTCTTCTAGATTGTGTACAATAGCTCTGATAAAATCAATAAGAAATGAAAATATTAAAGTACCATTTGCTAAAAACACGAATAAAACTAATCCAGAAGATAGGAACTAGAGAACCAGTAATCAAGCTGAGATTGAAATACTTTGAGATAAAGTATTCCGCGGGATAGACAACTTTCTCAGCTGAAAAAGTAATTTGTTTCCAGTTATCACTTCATCATAAATCTTTTTGATGGTTTCTCTAATTAACCTCTTTAGCTTTAAGATTTATACCAGAAGAGAGTTCTTTCTACAAAATCAGGAATTACAATTTCACTTGTGCTGCTTGGGGATGTTCCTTTGATCCGATTCCTTGATTTCAATAATATATGAAATTGTTCGTTAGCAACAGAACTGGCCATTAAAGAAACAATTCAAAACTGTAACACGCTTTTTTTACAATTATAAAATTAACACGATAAGCAATTGCATTACGTGTAACATGTGTATTGATGTTGGTAGATTAGAATAAAGTTTGTGATACCTTTTTGTTTATAAGCTAAAGACTCAAAGCCAAAGATCAGTATTCAGAATGTATAAAATGTATAATTATAATTAGTTCTATCAAAAAAGCCTTTCTACAGAGAGAGGGGGGTAGTATTTTCCACATCTCTGTCCTCCCAATAGTCTGGACCCGGCTATATTAATAATTATCTACGCCACTGTGAAAAGTGGTTGAAATGTCAATTTCTATTGTATAAATTCGATAGTGAATCTAAGTAACATTGAGTCAGGAACTACAACTCAGGTCACTTTCTCGCCTGGTATGTGTGAAGTTTGCCCGGGCACGTAAACAGCGGCGCGCTCATGTGCGAATGGTGCGTGAAGTTAGCCCGTAACTTTCAACTCTCCGTGACTGAAGTCAACACAAAATCTATCAGTCAACTCTGCACGTGTCTGTCCACTTGACGCTGTTTTATGTTACTTTACTTTTAGAACTTGGAGTGAGAAATACTTGGTACGTTGTGTACGGTATGGAAAATATCGGTTGGTAGTATTAAAACTTTTTTCCGATTAGTCTATTTATAAAATTTGATAAATAGTAGAAAACAAAATAACTAACTTTAGGAACACTTTTGGCAAAATTCATTCAATCCAATTGAAATTAAACCCATATGTTTAAACAACACATTAGTAATGACAACAATAAAAATAAATAACAATTATAGTGGTGCGATAATTTTGTCCATAGTGTATGAGGGAAGAAGAGTATGAGGGGCGAATACAATTTGTGATTCACCGCAAAGGAATAAATACATCTTGTAAACAACTTCCTTGATAAAAAACTGTTTTATAATAAAGTAAGTGCCTTATTGAAAGCACTTATACGCTCTTGGGAACTCTTAACTACTTACTGAATGCATGTTTGACGTTAATAATGATCCGACAATAACTTAATTTCGAATTAAGTATGCAAATAAGTTTTTACAGTTGTAAAATTATGAAACAGCTAATCGACTAATTTATTTGGGTTATTCTTAGAACTTTTGTAAACCTTACAGCGATTAAGAATTACAACAGGTTTGAATTAATTTACATAAACTACTAAGTATCATGGCTCGTCATAAACTACTACTTTTAAAAACACTGCAATTTTAACTGTTATTGTATTTTTCTTACACAGCTTCTTTTCAAATTTAGCTAAACACCAGTATACAACTGATTGGATTTTTATTCTTTTGTAAAGATGAGAACAATTAAATACCTTTGGTGAAACGTGTCAATATCCAAAACTAAGTGCAACGAACTGTGACAAAACCCAAATCAAAAAGTTTACTGAATAATAAACAACGTTATATTCTAAAAAATTTAAAGCCACATCAAATGAAAAGAAGCAGAGGTAGATGGAGTAAAATCTCTAATGTACTCCCTGGTCACTGCTTTATTCCCACCACTTTACATCGTTAACCTTTATTTTATTGCTCCTGTTACACTTTGCTCCGTGCAACAACACTCGTTCAACCCCTTCTTGTAAACACATTAGAGTCCTTCTTTAAGTGTTTCAGGTGGAATTGAGTGATAATGTGGAGTTTGAGTAAATGTAACGGGAATATTGTTTGAATCTGACTCCAAGTGCGGTGCGTGAGAAGAGTGGCACAATTTGCTACGAGACACAAATGTGGTTTTGAATCACACCTCACGATAAGAAGCAATGTCTATATAAATGCAATTTTATGAATATTGCTCAAATTATAAAACTACAGTACGCCGAGACCTAATGTGCTATTTACCTGGGTTGATTGGAGAAAACTCTAAATTAAAATTAACATAACCGTCTCGTAGCGATAAGCGCTAACGTGAGTAATAGCGAATTTTCATAAGGGAGTCAAATTACGTCTTTGAATTTGGTGCTCAAAACACTGAATTTATGATCTGTTTACCTGTATGACTTGGTTTACACATTGCCATCGTAGCACACTGGAGTGGCAAAATACAGTTTAATAGAGCAAATAATACCAACTGACATTGAAAAGTGGTTGAGTTTAATTTATACTTTTATATTCTATCAACTTCGTCTGTAACATTGGTTCTTTGCTAATTCTGAATATGTTATAGTTACATATATTCATATATTTCATTATTTATTTCAGTGGTATTGCCAATCGGTTACTATATTCTTTTATTACACAAACAATGAACAAGTCACATTAAAGAAAAGATGGTTTATGTTTCGTTGCTGGCTTAATCATAGCCTAAATAAAAATAGTTTTAGTTAGGCTATGATTAAGCCATGTGATACGAAAATATTCATCTTTCTTTTAATGAAGACTTGTTTTCATTGTGTTTGTGTAATAGAAGAACATATATATTACATGTTATATTATAACATAGTTATAGCTATATTTATTTGATATACTTTCTGCTGGTTATTTACTTTCCCTTCAACTTTATACCGTTATTCAATATTATTTTACCTAATCAGGCTCTTAACATTGTGACGTTCCACACCGCTTCAGTTTTGGTAAAGCATTGTTAATACTTTTCGCTGACAAAAGAATGAAACAACATCAACCCGCCAACAACAAATCCCACGTTCAGAAAACAATTCCATTACAAAAGAATTGTTGTTAGGTAACGAAACAAATATAAATCACGGTGGCGCGCAACCATTTGTTCTGAACAATAAATAAATTAGAAAACTTAGGAGCGAACAGAACAGAACAATGTTTCACTGAGCACGAGTTGGAAATGTGTTTTCACCACGTGTACTGATAACTGCTACTTGGGCTTGGAATCAAACAAATTCAACTGATTTTCACCCAAGTATGTTATTGTATTTGGATTACATAGCTGGAATTGTGTAACTAGCTTAAGTCCTTGCAATTAATTGAAGCCATTCTAATTGATCGCTAATGTACTCGTACCTGTGTGTGCAAAATCTCGGTAATAACTTATTTTGAAAACATCGACTCTTAATAAGAACGTTGAATTATCCAAATCAGTATGAAAGAGGACTGTATTACTAAACTAGATTGCACTATATCTTTGACGATAGTTTTGAACAGTATTTTAAAACTTTACAGGGACAAACGAGTGTTTCCAAAACTTATAATTATGTCAAAATTTTTCAAACACGATTTTTTAAATTAGATATAACACGTTATAAAGGTTAACTCATAACCCTACTTCAAAAACTACTATGTAGAAATTAAAAATGAGGGGTTTTTAGTTGGTAGTCGGGTGTACTTTTATTTTTGAGCTGCCGGAAGAACAACACTTGTAAAGTTTGCGTCGCTGTGCAGTGTTCATGAATACGTTTACTTCTAAACCAAAATAAAATACGACTAATGCAGTGTATCTCTTAAACTTCTAATTGTTCAAAAATGGTTGATGTTTTATTACATGATTGAGATGAAATACTTTCATTCTTATTTTATGTACCAGGACCACACCAGTAAAATCTGGAAGTACAAAAGAATAAACTTTCTACTTTGAAAGTAAAGGAGAAACATAATCCTGCCTTCACAACAACCGGTCCAGCTTTTCCAAAACACATCTGGAACTGGCTTGGAGTGCATAATTTCTTTAACTTTGTACCTGGTTTAAAATTCAAAACAGTATTCATACAGTCGGAAAGACCTTTAAGGTCTGGCAACACGTAAACCCATTTAATAATAATTATAAGCTATAATATTTCATGCGTCTTGATAAGTTTTCTTCGGATTGAAGTACGATTGAAGTACATAATAAATCAACCTAAGATTCAATTTACCACCACTACCATATTCAAAAACTACTTTAAAGTTTACTCTTGAGCCTAAATTAGCTTTGACTGTACATTTATTGCATCTAAGTCGTTTTTATTATGACATTTCTGAAGTAAGAATTGTAACTCATTACTTTCAACGTTCATTGATTCAGTGTGTGCTACGGTGCCGGTTAATGCCTCATGTTTAAAGGGTACTGTCTCCTGTTCACCAGTTCTTTAACCTAAAAATCCAAAATTACTTACCCAAGTGGATCTCGGTGTCGCTAAATCTGCAACAAACACATTTTTATGAACATAAAAGATATAGTGTAGTAAATGTAAACTGCATGATTATTCAGAAAAGTAATGTGATTAAAATATTATTGTAACTCAGAATGAGTAATGTAGTATTTTTTATTTTTAAGTTGGGTGCAAACTTACTGCACCCGAAACTTTCACTCTAAAAATGAAGAAGTGAAGGCCACTTAGAAATAATGAAATTTCGCTCTTTTGGGTGTTGAAACCCAGCCACTCTTATTAAAGAGTTGCTCGATTTCCACTATTTTGGGTATGGTTTTCACGGTTTAATATTAAGTGTGTGTGTTTAAGATATAAAACTTTAACAGTTTTGCAAAGCCTTGAATTAGAACTCAAATTGTAACTAGATAATATATTTTTCAATAGCACTAATTGATCAGATTATCTCGCATTTATATTGACCGACGATATCATCAAAATCAAATCAAAGGACACTGTTAACAGAACAGTTCTGTTCTAGGTCGATTTAAATAGTAGATTGAATTCAAGGTTAAATCACGGTGGACGACATTAACCATTACTTGAGTACATTAACCGGTCGTGATGCCAACACTAAACAAACCAGTAAATGTCGTTGTAAACTTTATACGCACTGGTTTATAGACATATAACACCACTAACTGAACACCGTTTCATGGTTACAAAACACACCGAAATTGTTCAAAACAAAGTCAGTACTTTCGTGTTTGTTAACTGAAATGTTCGGTACAAATCTTCCTAGCTGCAGTTCAAAGATTTAAAGTACACTATTTCTACGTAGAGATTTGAAAATCAAACTTAAATGTTGGCCTAGTAAACATAAATTTACTGGATATTTTAAAAGTTTTGTTCAGATTCAAAACGAGTACTACAATATACTATAAAATATATTCCCACTAGGACTATGAGTCTGTGTGGGGAGCAGTTATTACTAGAAAATGTAGGTAACTAGATACTCGTAGTAAAACATGTTGAGGTGAAACTTGTCGTATCTTTAGACATTAAATAAAGTACATCACAGTGTTCAATCATATTATTGTTCCTCCTGAGATATATTTATTGAAAGTTTGTACTGAGCATATAACAACACGTAATACATTTAACAAGGAGGATGTAAATAATGTTGTTGTTTAGTTGGGTCGCTCTGAATCACTCTAAGAGAGGACGAATTTATGTAAATCGCCAGATCGATGAAACATCTTTGACTTAACAGCTCTACACAAGTGTAATAATTGTATACAATAAACTGTTCATTTGTTTACAATATACGCTACTTACTGTATATTAACACATGCAAAACAAGTTTACCTTTTAAACATAGATAGTACCATTTCGTCGATGCCGAGCTCTATACCGTAGAATTCACCAGCATCGTATCGTCTTGTTTAATTAGTTATTGTGTTAGGCTACAAACACATAAAACCCCAAACCATGGATTTAAAGTAACCTGATGTTTGTTACGATACCTCTTATATACGATATAACGTAGCCATAGTTCTAGCTTAGAATCAATTTGACCGCTATAATTTCTTATATAACAAGAAGGGTGGCTTCAGATTGCAAAGCTGAAAGGGATATCCCATACAAAAAAAGGTAAAGTTTGTCTTGTTTAACGAGGCGAGGTTAGGACTACAAAGTCCTCTCTACCACTCAACCTCGACCTTTACCTAGCGTCACCGTATTTAGTCACATTACAAATGTAAGTGTTGACTGCGGGGATCGAACCCGCGCCACCGGAGTGATGAGCTCCGGAGTCGCGTGCGATACCAATCCGCCACGGATCCGCTAAACAACACATCTTTCATCAAACGATACAATCGACATCAAAACACAAAAACCAGTTTTTAAAGAAAACCGCATACTTTGAGAAAACACAAGACGCAAAGCAGCGTATAACGCACACGGCACAACTTCTGTATGTACAAAGTGCTAAGTACTAAGCAGAGTAGAGTAGTGCTGCTAACTAAAGGTAACTTTTAAATAAGGAAATTCACGTGATACACAGAGGGAGAGGAGGAAGCGGGGGTGGAGGGGAGGGGTGCAGAAGAGGGATTAGGGATTAAACTTTGTTCTTTGTAGCCTTTGTTTTCTAAAGTTCATAATGAACTTCTCTATCCCTACTTAACACCTTTACATAACAACGTTAACTAACGTCAGCCAATAAGGTATTTTAATTACTTTATTGTGATCCTTTTCTATATGTCATTTGGTTTTTGAAATTGAAACAACGACACGAATAAATGGTTTATTTAGAATCTTTATGTAAAATTCAATGTTGATATAAATTTGATTTTTAAGATATTAAATATTAAAAAGGATAATTGAGTTACATATACCAATAAATAATACGCATATGTCAAAACGAACACTCATACAAATGTTCACTAATTTGCTATAGAGAATGTAGGCAACCATTGTATAGAGAATACAATTTTTATTTTTCGTTGCTTATAGTTAAATAATTTTAGTATATTTAGTTGCGAGTTTCAAAGCTGGTTTGAATAATTTGGTCTTACTGGTTTGTGTCATATGTGTGGCACAATATGGTTTAATTTAACTGATGGATGCATTAGAAGATAATTTATGATATAAAGACAAATAGCGAAATTACTGAAAGGTTCTGATAAGGTTAAGGTAAAGGTGTGTAGCAGTTGTATACTTTTGTAAGCAATCATTGAATAATTGGTTAATGGATTATATTAACTTTTATTAGTAGCCGAAGAGACCGATTCAGGATGTCAGGACCACTTAGCTCTGAAAAACAATTAGATATTTCCACTAAAATTGCTTTAAATAGGGTGTAAATAAACAGCAATACCATTGTGTTTATAAATATCCTTTATACATTTTGCTATAGTAGAACAGTGATAACTCAAACTGCAATTTTTAAAGGATTTTATATACAGTACATAATTTTAAGTGTTGTTTTATTTGATAAAATGGTGCATCAGCCTATTTGCATGTAAATTGATTGATACAGCTAATGGGCATTTATCACCTAGGGGAGGAGGGAGCCTGCATTACATTAAGTAGATTAACATGCAACATGTACAGATTTACTGAGCCCATTTCCATGGACCAGATAACCTGCTTCTGATGTTTATAAATTTAGATACATAATTTTATTATGTACGTATTATATTTATAAATCAGGATATAAAAAATTAGTTTACTAGTAGTTTTTGAAATTTATTAATCAGGTTTTAAAAATATGTTTTACTAATAAGTGCTAAATTAACGGCTGAATAAAACAACACAATAAAGTGTTAACCTTAAAAAAGACTGAACTTTTATTTTGTTTGTGTTGTTCTATAGGACAAAATAAGCTGTGATTAAATCTTAATGGTTTTGTTAACGTGCAAATACGCTGTAAAATTCAGAACAACATCGTGCTCAACCTCTTTACTGTAATTGATGGTTAGTTAGCGTTCGGAATAATGCTGTAGTAATAGTAAGTTTAAAGATGTAGTAGGCTATTTAAAAATAATTCAAATTAAATATTTGGTGTAAGTTTTTACTCGTAAAACCAGATACATAACAACAGTCGGGAAGGTTTGAGGACAGAAATGAGAGAGGACCGGTGTTGGCTAAAAATGTAAGACTTAAGTATTCTTAGGGAAACCCCGGGCAATCTTCTTATTTGTGCTTAAGTCACCCCTACCCTTCCCCTCTCACCCACCACCAGGGGAAACCCTTTCCACCTGACGCTGATACTACTGTAACAAATGAACTCAAGAATCACCAGGTAAATGCAATCAATGTTACTGTCAACAATTGATGCATTGTTTGAACGTAAGTCACTTCTTTAACAATTTAAGGATCCGTTGTCTAACCTGACTTGATGCACTTCTTTGATAAGTACACGTTGTGCTAAAGTAGGCTAGTTTGTTCAGCCCAGGCTACTTAGCTATGTCAGCTCAACCTACGTGCCAATAAAGGGTCGATAGTGCGTCAAGGTACAATGCCTACTCCACTCTTCATATATTCCATCCCATTACCGAGAAAAGTCCTTAATCAAAACATTTCTAAGTAAACATGTACCAGTTTGGTTAAACTAGGAATAAAACAGCAAACATATTTTGTAGTTTAGCTTCTTTCTACGTTTGTAATCATCTTTAAAATGTCTTAAAGCGCTTGTGCTAAGTATTACGAACTTAATACTATAGCCAAAAGTGCCTCTTTGTTAGTTACTTGTACCTTATTGTTAGCTCAATTCAACTTTAGGCCCATAATCTGTTTTCTACCCACCGTGGTGACCCCGAAACACCGGCCATCTCATATTCGTAGTCGGACTCCTGGAAGAGACCGACTGGCTCCGACCGCTTGGCCGAAAACGAAGCACCGTTCCCCGCCAACCGTCCGGCTGAGTCGGCCTAAACGTTTTTTCCAGAATGTGGATATATTATACATTTTTGGAACCGCCTTGACAAATTGAACACGAATTTGTGACTCCCGTCGCCGTATCTTGAACCATTCACATACGTTAATAGCAAAAACCTTTTCCCACGAACCGATATTTTCCAAACATTTAGAATTGTTTACTTGTGAGCCAAGACTTATGAAGTCCCCTCTGTACCGACACCAAAATGCCATACACTCAATCTCGTAGACGGCTTTTTGGCGAAAATCCCTACTCGATTTTTGACAAAGTGGCCCCGACTCCCACCAACCAATGTATGGCTCTCCTCTCACGAAAGAGGCCGGCCAGTCCGACCTCTTGGCCGAAAACGAGGCACCGTCCCCCACCGACCGTCCGGCCAAGGTCCCTTATACCGTTTTTCCTTGTATCTTAAATTAATATTTTAATTATCTTAGATTAATATCGCATTGATGTTTTCTGTGCTGAAATTCATATCCAGCAGAAAGTATTTGAGTATTTAAAATTTATGATCAAACTGCGAAAATTAAAACAATCCAATTTATAACCACTGGTTTTAGATCAATAGATCAAGTTTTCGAGATAGGATACAAACACGTGCGCACTTCAACTTTGATTATAGGATTAGAAATTATCAAGAGGAAATTTGATTTTAAAAAGTAACTAATTAACATACAGTCCATATTTATTGAGAGGAATAGAAAGTGCACGCCGGAAGTTTACGAAATTCCTTGCAGTGGTGGTTCAGTGTATATTGGCGATACTGAAAGATCGATTTCAAGAGAGTTCAGGAACACAAAACACGAAGACGTTGAAAAGTTAGCCATAGCAGTGGTTTAGTGATTTAGAAGCAGACCCCGTATCTCTAGCTTGTCTATTTCGAAATGTATTCGACTTTCGTCAAACAAGTATCCCTGGGACTTTTCTCACCAACCGATAAATTCGGACGAGGAAACCTTTTACTAGACGTATTATACCGGACGCGTCTAGACGCCCTTAACAAAAATCAGTTAAGGTCGTAAAGATATCTTTATCCGTTCTCGAGTTATCGGCCGTCTGTACTTGACCGAGAACGAGGCACCGTTCCCCGCCAACAGTCCGGCATTTTACTATCTTCCAATATATTTGGTGCAAGAAGAACAACCGTAGCAACATATCTAATGATTAATGAAACTCAGTACTACAAACAACTTTCAGAATGATTAAGATATTTTCCAAAGGACAGCTTCTGCGAAACAGGCAGGGAAGAGAAGACACGAAATGAGTTTTCAGCTGAAGTAAAGGAGAAGCTAAACGTGCATACTTTACGTTTGTAAAAGGAACATCAGAGCAGATTGGAAAAGGTTTTGGGGCTGTAAACGCTGTCTTCAAACCCAGCAGCAAAATAAAAGGTTTTCCGTATACCTTGGAAAAGTCAAGTGGCTGATTTCTACTTGAGCTAAAGAACACGTGGTTTGTAACAAATGAAGGCCCGGGCGTAGCAGCACACAGTTTAATGACGATATGGTAAGCATAGCACGAGTACTTGCTAAGATATCATATTACCCAAATGGGCTGTTAATATAATAACAAATCAATAAATATCTTTATTTACCACGTACAAAAAGTATTTCTTGCTTGTTAAGTTTTATAATTCTAAATAGTTACAACCAAATAGACTGTTTAGCAAGATTCCTTTAAGAAAATTAACTAATCTTTTTATTAGTATGGTGAGACCGGGTAAGAGCGTAAAATGAGCAGTTGAGCACTGCTCCTGCCGCGAAAAGTTTTGAGCATTTTATCAGAAATGTATAAACAGAGTCTGTAATATGTGCAGCTCGTAACCCTCGTGATCACATAAGAGGTAAAGCTAAGGCCGAAGCGAGGCTGTAACCGCAGCGAATAACCTCTAATTTCCTGTGGTAATAGAGCACGAAAAGCTGAAGCCAAACGGCAAAGCGAAGCTGTGAGCGTAGTGAACCAGTGCTACAATTAGCGAATTAGAGTAACAAACTGCGGCGCTCTAGCACTTAGCTGCGTGTTGGCTTACTTCTAGTCTCACTGTCAATGGCAATTATGTGAGAAAGCTACGACAATCAAATAAAAGAGTGAAGTAGTTTGCTTATCGAGGGAAGTTTCTCTCAATTCCTCTTATCAAAAGTTTTAATGTTCTTTGAGAAGTGCTTTACATCTTCCGGATGAGGTGAGTTACATCTTCCACCGTAAATCCGCTCTTTAACTCTCTGCAAATATCTTCAAGTTAAAGAATGGGACTTACCAACTAAATACCTTTAATAATGAGGTTAAACGCGTTTATATCAAAAAATATAATTATTAGTTTTCTTTACGGTTTTGGTATGAAAGTCTTGTATCTTGTCTCGCTACGGCAAATTCGATGTTACACACAATTCAGATAACACTCTAGAACATTTTGGTAAATTTTCAACAAATAGCAAAACTTATAATAAAGAAACAAAACTTGAGAAACATGAACTTAAAATGGAGGGATATTTCAGAGCATATTATTAAAAAAAGTAAGAACTTACGATTGTATACAGGCTGTTTAAAAAACCCATGGAGTAAGTAGACATTGTTCCTAGGACTTAATGAAGCCAATAATTCATACATGCTCAGCGAAATTTCGTATTCAATAGGTGTACTTGTAAGCGAATTCATATTATGTTTTGTGCTGAAAGAATCAAACAGACAATAATTCTGTGGTCATTCTTAAAGAGCACAAATGCATCCCTGGTGAGTTGTTTGTACACTAGGAGATGCTGTTTGTTGGCACACTTAAATATGTTAATAGTTTATTAGTTTCAACTCTAACACTTCCCCAACCAAGAACTTGCTTCTGTAGTTAAACTCGATGCAGGATGATGTTTTAGCACATCATCTTTTTCTAACGACATTATTTAACATGTATTTAGCGCAGGTTTCCAGTCAACTATTGAACCATCTTTGAATTTTACGTTCTCCTATTGATCATTTTCCCTACATGACCACGATCGTTAGGCCATAGTTACATTAGAGGGACAGTAAAAACGTCACTGACAAAGCGATTTCTTGACAAATAAAAGTAGCTCTAGAGTCCAAACAAAATTTAATCATTGGAATGATCGCTGAATCATAACACACCCAGTAGCCACTCCTCTCACTATTCTGTTAGTCTATTGATCATCGATGAGAGTACTATAAAATAAAACGACGATTTTTTGACTAGCCAAAGCAGCTCACGGGGCAAATCTATTGTTTGTTATCTGATGAATGTTAGTGATAAGGTTTACCAGTGTTGTGTTCCTCCGGCTCAGATGCCACGGAGAGTGACTCGGCAGAAATCATTCAAGCAGGAAACTGGACTCTAACAAATACAGTGTTGTAAATTTTAGTTTTCACTGGCCTCACTACTTGGAAAAGTGGCCAGTTAATTCCAAGCTATTTGTATACAATGTATGTAAACTTTTATTGATGGAATAAATTTCATGTGTTCATTTATTCAAATGAAATTTAATACACTTATTGCTGATATATTTTAAATGATACAATTGCAGACCTGTGACTTTTTATAGTAAAAGGTAGAAGGTGGTAAAAATACTTTTCAAACAACTATTATTTTACACAGTTTATAAAAGACAAGACTTCCGTTATGGACATATTAGGTCAATTATCGTAATTTATATCAGTGAAACAATGAACCAGAAGGTTTTTTATGTAAAAATCGTGTTATACGACACAATTATTAATTGAATAAGTTAAAAATGCTATTAACAATAGGAAGCAACATTAAGATAACAACTCCGGTTCTAACCGGTTATGCAGTAAAGGAAGTGGCTTTGACCGGTGAAGCAAGTCAAAGCTTCTGTCCTTCCTCTTCAAAGTATTTCCTCTCCACTCTGTCTAAAAGTGGTGAACTTTATACTGTATAACCTAACGTGTTGTATGTCTTTTTAAAAGTTACACAATCATGTCCTATTTAGTTACCTCGATATTGATAAAAACTAAAAAGACATACGGTACATATTTTTAGTTCAGGGTTGTATTTTTTCTGATGAATTTAATAATGAAACCTGAACAGTATAATTTTTTTGAAGGAAATAGTATTTTGGGCACAATATGAAAACTAGACACTTTCGCGTGTTCTTCCATAATTGTTTCATATAACTTACACCAAACAACTCCTTTACTCGAGTTTATAGATTAAGAAATGGCTTCCAGACATTGTCTCATAAAGCAAATTAAGGTGAGAGCGGAGAGTGCGGAGGTGTCATTGTTATTTGACGTTCAATCAACTCTTTATTGGTACGTAGGTAGAGGTAATTTCATAGTTGTCTGAACAAACTACTTGAGCGCTACAAGTTTCAAACCGAGGAGGTAGGTGGGAAGTGGAACTCTCAACTGTCAAAAAGGTGATTTTCGTCAAAAAATACAATTGCTGACAGTAACATGTATTGGGCTTAAGTGGCTCTTTTTGAGTTGATTTGTTACAGAAGTCTCGGCGTCAGGTGGAAAGGGTTGCCACCTGGTGGTGGGTGGGGGTGGTGGTGAAGGGGGTGACTTAAGCACCAATAAGGAGATTGCCCGGGGTTTCCCCTAAGAATACTTAAGTCTTACATTTTTAACCAACACCGGTCCTCTCTCATTTCTGTCCTCAAACCTGCCTGACCTTTGTTATTCCCCTGGTTTTATAAGTCTTACGATAGAAGTTAAATTGTGTAAATGTATTCAGTCATTATATGTTTCTGACTTTTTTGAAATGCTTTGTTTACAACCTCGTTAGCTATATTGTAAATGATACACAATTATAGTTCAAGTGATAAATTAAAAAGAAACCTTTTCGCCAGATCATCACGTAGACGATTTCTTTTTTTATAAAACGACTAGCTGTCAGTACCCGCGCTTCGCCTCGGGGCTTCTAAACATAGCAGTGTGAATATTTTAATAAAACTGCAAACTATTAAGTAAACAAAACGGTTTCCTATTTATCCTTAGAAAACCATTTAGTTTGCCTGTTGTTAACCATCTTCTCCTTGTAAGTGTTGGTTGCCTTATAGTACAACCTTTATTTTAATTTATCATGACAAACCACATAAGTTTAAATCAAAATAACTACTTTGCTTTGTAAATGGTCTGCATTACAAGCTTTACCTAAGCGGATTGGAGTTGCGTATTGAAAATTGATGTTACGTGTAACCCCCCCCCTTGCACCCCCCCCCAACACACACACCCACGCAGGCTTGCCAACTCTAAATCACTCGCTACACAGGTGCGCTGCTGTCACCAACCCCGGAACTGATTCAAGGGGAAGTATAATAATTCTACTTGGAAGTATTGTAGATAGACTGAGTCAGGTTAATTTAGTTTTGGGGAATTTATATTGGGATTAGACCCTCTCTTTTGGGTGGGATTTCAGAAGGAAATACAGAGGAAATAAGTATGAGTATTTACCATTAAATCTTAATGAAACGTAATGTTTTGATGCAGTTTTTAACGATGTTTCTTCTAAATGATATTTTCTAATAATATTGCCATTTTGCTCGTTTTATTTTGTAGTTGGTGTGATATACTGTTAAATTAAACCTTGTACATTTAAAATAATTAAACTAATCGATTTAGAAAAAAGTTGAAATTTATCGAAAGTAGGAAGTTTTCTAGTGGCTTTGATCTAATAGTTTATCAAAAAATATGTCTTATCAATCTAAAATTATTGCTTTTGCTATGTGTCTGTTCTTGAAATTTTACCAGAAACCACAGTTGCATAACTAATGTCCAATTCATCCATTTCCTATAAGTATTCTCCCAACTGTTCACAAACTGCTTGTAGAGCAATCTGTCGAGTAAAGTTAGGCTACTACTTTTGTATTCAAGTGGTGACCAAAAGTTCGTACTTTGTTAAAACCTTACATTTTATCCAGCATTAAACACGTCAGCAAGCACTGAGCTACGTAACTGGAGAAGCAAGTGGTTGGTGTGAGGTGAGGAAAGATAAAAGCAGCGCTTTGAGAGCAGAAAGTATAAAATATTCACAGATTTGAGTCAACCGACAGACAGCGCTTGTGTGCTTACAACTCACCAGGGATTCGGACTGGAACCGTTGCATTTAAATAAAATAATAATAAGTATTTAAAATATTCTGCAGTGTTATAAAAATGGCTTTTAAAATCTTCGTAAGACTGCTAATTACAGTAGATGTTTTGTACTAAAACACGAGCAACGTGAGGAAGAGAGTAACAAGCCTGCGCCGACTGACTGCGCACTTAAACAAAGAACAAAACTAAAATACGAGTATTTACATCAACATATCTTGATGAACTTTTTCTGATTGAATAATTTAGAAATACAGAAAACATTCTAAATGTATAACTATATGACAGTTAGACGTTTTTCTGGATTAAAATCCAGTTTTTAAATATTAAACGTTGAGTGGCCTAAAGGTACAGTATAGGTATTTGGTTTACAAACAAATACGAGTATGTAGTCAAACTAATAAATTTAATGTACGTATAATGTAAATTTAGTTTATATAATTTAATAAGACGTACATCCAGCGTGACAGGTTCTTAAGACTTTTTAAAAAGTTACAGGTGTAAAATAATAATTGTACTTTCTACAGTGTTAATAAAAACAGAAAATAAATACACTTATTGCTGATATATTTTAAATGATACAATTGCAGACCTGTGACTTTTATAGTAAAAGGTAGAAGGTGGTAAAAATACTTTTCAAACAACTATTATTTTACACAGTTTATAAAAGACAAGACTTCCGTTATGGACATATTAGGTCAATTATCGTAATTTATATCAGTGAAACAATGAACCAGAAGGTTTTTTTCTATGTAAAATGACAAAATTATGTGTTATACGACACAATTATTAAATGAATAAGTTAAAAATGCTATTAACAATAGGAAGCAACATTAAGATAACAACCCGGTTCTAACCGGTTATGCAGTAAAGGAAGTGGCTTTGACCGGTGAAGCAAGTCAAAGCTCTGTCCTTCCTCTTCAAAGTATTTCTCCACTCTGTCTAAAAGTGGTGAACTTTATACTGTATAACCTAACGTGTTGTATGTCTTTTTAAAAGTTACACAATCATGTCCTTATTTAGTTACTTCGATATTGATAAAACTAAAAAAATGACATAGGCCTACGGTATATATTTTAGTTCAGGGTTGTATTTTATCTGATGAATTTTTATTGAAACCTGAACAATATAATTTTGTTTAAGGAAATAGTATTTTGGGCACAATATGAAAACTAGACACTTTCGCGTGTTCTTCCATTGTTTCATATAACTTACACCAAACAACTCCTTTACTCGAGTTTATAGATTAAGAAATGGCTTCCAGACATTGTCTCATAAAGCAAATTAAGGTGAGAGCGGAGAGTGCGGAGGTGTCATTGTTATTTGACGTTCAATCAACTCTTTATTGGTACGTAGGTAGAGGTAATTTTATAGTTGTCTGAACAAACTTAAGCGCTGCAAATTTCAAACCGAGGAGGTAGGTGGGAAGTGGAACTCCCTCAACTGTCAAAAGGTGATTTTCGTCAAAAAAATACAATTGCTGACAGTAACATGTGTATTGGGCTCTTTTGAGTTGATTTGTTACAGAAGTCTCGGCGTCAGGTGGAAAGGGTTGCCACCTGGTGGTGGGTGAGGTGGTGGTGAAGGGGTGACTTGCACCAATAAGGAGATTGCCCGGGGTTTCCCTAAGAATACTTAAGTCTTACATTTTAACCAACACCGGTCCTCTCTCATTTCTGTCCTCAAACCTGCCTGACCTTTGTTATTCCCTGGTTTTATAAGTCTTACGATAGAAGTTAAATTGTGTAAATGTATTCAGTCATTATATGTTTCTGACCTTTTGAAATGCTTTGTTTACAACCTCGTTAGCTATATTGTAAATGATACACAATTATAGTTCAAGTGATAAATTAAAAGAAACCTTTTCGCCAGATCATCACGTAGACGATTTCTTTTTTTTATAAAACGACTAGTTGTCAGTACCCGCGCTTCGCCTCGGGGCTTTAAACATAGCAGTGTGAATATTTTAATAAAACTGCAAACTATTAGTAAACAAAACGGTTTCCTATTTATCCTTAGAAAACCATTTAGTTTGCCTGTTAGTTAACCATCTTCCTTGTAAGTGTTGGTTGCCTTATAGTACAACATTTATTTTAATTTATATCACCACAATTAATCCAAAAAATAACTAATCTTTTTTAGTTGAAAATTGAAAATTACATGTCATAGTACATATTTTTATTTTATTCATCATGACAAACCACATAAGTTTGAAATCAAAATTAACTACTCTTGCTTAGTTGTAAATGAAAATTACATATTATCGTACAAAAGTTACTTTATTTTAAATTTATCATGACAAACCACCGTTAAGTCCAAAATAAACTAATTTGTTTTGTTGAAAATGGATAACTACATGGCTATAGTGCAACACTCTTATTTGGTTTGCACGCTGTAAAGCATAAATCGTAAGTAACGTGGTCAACAAACACTGACGGTCGGATCTATACTGACGCGCCGAGGAGAGGTGTAACCCGTGGAAGTGCCGAGTTTGATATGCGCAGCGGCGCATCATGAGCCTGTTTCTCCACGCTGAAGCAAGCCTGAGCAAACGGTTGAAGATACAAAAAAAGTGCTCAGGACCATTTGTGTAGAAAATAAAATTTTAAAGCTCAAGGGCTAACAAGTTAAATATCTTTTACAGGTTTTCTACATTTCACGTGACAGTTTTGGGGTTATAAATTGTCACATGTAGTAAAGTCCTATAAAGACCGCCGCCTTAAAATAATAAATTATCAAACATGTTAATAGCCTATGTGTTAACCAGGTAAATAAGCCACATTTCTGTAAAATTCATTAAAATTGGTCCAGTTGTATTTACGTGATTGAGAAACACAGACACACAGACAAAACAGACAATAACAGACACACAGACACACCATCTCATATTTTTTTATATATTAGTTTTATCTTGGTAAACAACAAACCCAAATGTAAGCAGGTTTCAAAACTACTGGAAAATTTGTATATTAGTTATTAATAATTAATATTATTAATATTAAAGAGGCACGAGATTAAAACTAGTCTAGCTATTTATTTCAGGATAATATTTAAAAAAATGTGTTGGGTGAATTATGCTAATATCTAAACCATTATATTATTTTTAATTTACCTTCTATTACGAACACCCTGTATTTTCTATAATGTATAATGTAGACCTATAGTGAACGGTACAGTTGCACTAACGTAGTTGTTCGCAGAAACAGTTAGCTGATTACAATGATTCATCTGATTTGGGGAAAATCAGTATCATGTTGTGCGGTTCACGGAAATTGGCTCAGTAAATCTGTACATGTTGCATGTTAATCTACTTAATGTAATGCAGGCTTCCTCCTCCCCTAGGTGATAAATGTCCATTAGCTTCATTAATCGATTTATATGCAAGTACGTTAGTACTTAAGTCTGGCCAAATAACATATATATAATCGTTTCTAAGTGTTATACAGTTGTGTTCTCTACTACCTCTCTGCTATACCTTTCATAAACATAATAAGTATGAAACAATTTTTACCATATGTAGTTTATGCAAATAGTATATTTCATCACTAGGTCCTAAAGAGACACTTTTGATATTAACGAGGTTTAAAAGATACTTAGGGCGAGTGATGAACGATACTGTCGTGATGCAAGTAGAAGAGGTACAAATGGTTAGTTAGTTAATTTAAAAACGTTTTGTAAAATATTTTAGATAATTATGGGTCAAACGCTACAGTTTTTATTTTTCATTGTTTCGTGCTAAACAGCTGTTCATTTGATTTACCATGCCAGTTATGATTATATTAAATCGACATCGCACTCAATCTAAATATAAATTACCTGAGATTTAGATTGATATTCACAGTTTAGTCGTTGTATCGACTATAAACAATAATCGAACAAATCTCAATTTGAACAAAACCATTGACCAGCTTGATGTCCATGCCACGAAAAGATCACTAAACGATCTTTTTTCTCCCTAGGAAAAAATATCATCAAAACAATCCATTTATTCACTGCTAAAAGTGACACTTTAGCACTGTCAATACATGTGTTCCAAAGCAGCTGTTTTCGGAACTGAATGACAAACACATGTTTTAAATAGTTAATCTTGGATTAAACAGGTACTACCAATTGAATTTTGTACATAGTGTTGGAACACGTGATAATACATCATACGCATTTGTAACGCTCCCCTTTGAATGCTAAACGATTGGGGGCTAGTGTAGCTTTTTCAGATGGTAGAGTAAAAGAACTGCAAACCAAATTAAACTTGTTTATTTAATAAGACACAAACTAAGAAAGCAGATAGACAGATCCAAATTAAAATGTTAACTAAGTGAACTACCACAAAAAGGTCATCGTCACTGGACTCTACGTTAAGATGTGTTCATACTAGTAATTTCAAGATTGAATATTAAATATTAAGAGCTGAATCTAATTATCTAAAGTAATCTTATTTGAAAGGTAAGCTAAAATAAAAGTATTATAAAATGAATCTATATAACCTGTGAGACAACTAGAACTGCAAGAAGGAGCAAATAAATTTTGGAAATAAATGAAAATTAAAAAAGAACATAAGAACTGACTTGACTTAAGTTAGAGTTAGGACCTCACTCCCCAGGGCAGCATCGTGGAGGAGACCCCCCACACGCAGGATTCTCCTAGGCAACTGAACCCAGAGGAGCTTGCCAAACACCTTTTATTACTTGCTCAGCATAACCTTGACTATCAAAACAATCTGGCCAACATTGCTTTCATAACAAGGAAGCAGTTCTGCAGGTTGTCCATCCAACATTGCGGCACTATGTTATTGGAAAAAGAATGTGTAAGTATTCAAAACTGAAGGTAAAGAGAATTTTCTAACTTACATACAATATTAAAATCATGAATATTCTAACCATCGTTATATCCCTCTTACTTCGCCCATGACGATGACCTCATCGTCGGAATATAAGACTCCGACAGCGGCAATTGTTTTTAGGTGTTTTTTTATGTTATGCCTCTAAACTAACCTACAATAAAAATGTACAAAAAATATATTCGACATGTATCGCGGCAGCGAGAAGATCCCAGCAGCGAAGTCGTCCTCGATGTCCCAGCAGAGTAACAGCACACACGCTCCCAGCAGTTGTCCAGCTCCTCGCCCACGGCAAGGAAATCGCAGTTGTCCAGCTCCTCGCCTCCACGGCAAGGGAAATCGCAGTTAACCAGCCTCGCCTCCACGGCAAGGAAATCGCAGTTGTCCAGCCTCGCCTCCACGGCAAGGAAATCGAAGTTGTCCAGCCTCGCCTCCACGGCAAGAAGATCGCAGTAGTCCAGCTCCCCTCGCCTCCACGGCAAGAAAATCGCAGTTGTCCAGCTCCTCGCCTCCACAGCAAGAAATCGCAGTTGTCCAGCTCCTCGCCTCCACGGCAAGGAAATCGCAGTTGTCCAGCTCCTGCCTCCACGGCAAGGAAATCGTAGTAGTCCAGCTCCTCGCCTCCACGGCAGAAGATCGCAGAGTCCAGCTCCTCGCCTCCACGGCAAGAAAATCGCAGGGTCCAGCTCCTCGCCTCCACGGCAAGGAAATCGCAGTAGTCCAGCTCCTCGCCTCCACAGCAAGAAACGCAGTTGTCCTCAGCTCCTCGCCTCCACGGCAAGAAATCGTGTTGTCCAGCTCCTCGCCCACGGCAAGGAAATCGCAGTTGTCCAATTCCGCCTCCACGGCAAGAAATCGTGTTGTCCAGCTCCTCGCCTCCACGGCAAGAAATCGCAGAAACCAGCTCCTGCCTCCACGGCAAGGAAATCGCAGTAGTCCAGCTCCCGCCCACGGCAAGAAATCGCAGTACCAGCCCTCGCCCCACGGCAAGGAAATCGCAGTCGTCAGCTCCTCGCCTCCCGGCAAGAACATCGCAGTATCCAGGTCCTCGCCATCCCGGCAAGAACATCGCAGTAGTCAGGTCCTCGCCATCCCGGCAAGAACATCGCAGTAGTCAGGTCCTCGCCATCCTCGGCAAGAACATCGCAGTATCAGGTTCTCGCCATCCCGGCAAGAACATCGCAGTAGCCAGGTCCTCATCCCGGGAAGAAGTCGCACAAGGAGAAGCCAAATCTTCCAAAATCCGCTATGGAAGACAACTCTAATACCCACAGCTTTATCTCCAACATAAAGTGCTTACCCCAAGGTTCGGTAGGTCCCAACAAAAATGAAAATATAATAACAGTTTTTTTTTAGTAAAAGACATTGATTTGCGTAAAGGTTAACTTTGTAGATTTTATAACTCGAAAAATATTTTAATAAACTTTATGAATAATCAACGCTCTGAAATTCTAGTTGTCTCAAAAACCAAAGAACTCACTTAATCAAAACCCACTTTCGGCGAGCTATTGCCTAAATGTTTCTAAACAAATTTTATAAAATATGCAAATAATAACAAATCTTCCAAATTTGAAACTTTAAGTATAAATTTAAACTAATTTTAGTTCTCAAAAATAAAGGTAGCCACAGATTTGTTATTCCTTTTGTCTAATAATAAAAAACCTAATTCATCACTTGAACTGTAATTGAATGAATGAAAGTTGCCCATATTTACTTCGGCAAAATTCTCTTTTACATTACCAAAAATAAAACTACACAGCAAATTGAAACTTGAAATGTATATATCTTAATATCTAGATGTAGATGATGTGGTATAACTCAAAACTCACTGACATTTACTGCGGTAAAATACAATCTATAAAGTTAATACTAAGAAAGACTATTTTTAACCACCTAGGACTAAGACCAATTATTATAATCAAATTAAATTTCAATTCAATATTATGCTTATTTTAAAACTACATGGAAGTCTAATTAATAAACCCTCTTTGTTTGCTAAAAGGCTTAAGGATAATAAAAAAATGTTTAGCTATTGAAAATCATAAATTAAAGAATTTAATCGTATATTTTTGGTTATCTAATGTGTAAGAATATTTGAATTACTAGTGCTTTGACATCTGACTACACAGAAATGAAACTGAATCAGCTCTGAAGTGCAACGACAGTGACATACTAAGCGCTCTGCTAGATATTATGCTGACACATCAAAACAAAGTAACGCAACTCCAGAGTAGTGACGAGTGTAAGAATACTGAGTAGTGTAATGTGAAATCATAGATTTATATATGTTTAGTTTTAGTGAGGTTTTGATGAGAAATTTTGATGAGGTTTTTTTGATGAGAAATTTGATGAGAGGTACCGAAGATCGAAAACCCAAAACTCAAGGTTTTAGCCCCTGGCCTCTACCATGTAACGTTCCCCTTGAAAGCTAAAGCGTCGGGGACTGGTGTAGCCAGATGGTAGAGTAAAGCACTCAAACCAAATTAAAACTATGTTTATTTAATAAGACACAAACTAAGAAAGCAGATAGACAGATCCAAATTAAAATGTTAACTAAGTGAACTACCATAAAAAGGTCATCGTCACTGACTCTACGTTAAGATGTGTTCATACTAGTAACTTCAAGATTTTGGAATATTAAATATTAAGAGCTGAATCTATTATCTAAAGTAATCTTATTTGAAAGGTAAGCTAAAATAAAAGTATTATAAAATGAATCTATATAACTGTGAGACAACTAGAACTGCAAGAGCTGAGCAAATAACATTTGGAAATAAATGAAAATTAAAAAAGAACATAAGAACTGAGTTTTGGACCTAAGTTAGAGTTAGGACCTACCCCCCAGGGCAGCATCGTGGAGGGAGACCCCACACGCAGGGATTCTCCTAGGCAACTGAACCCAGAGGAGCTAAGCCAAACACCTTTTATTGCTTGCTCAGCATAACCTTGACTATCAAAACAATCTGGCCAACATTGCTTTCATAATACAGAAGCAGTTCTGCAGGTTGTCAGCATCCAACATTGCGGCACTATGTTATTGGAAAGAATGTGTAAATATTCAAAACTGAAGGTAAAAGAGATTCTTTTCTAATTTTACATACAATATTAAAATCATGAATATTCTAACCATCGTTATGTTATTTTCAGACATTTAAAAATGTATTTACCGATAAATTGTGGTTTTGTTCTGGGTTTACAGTGTTATCAACTTAAAACTGAATAAATACTACATTATAAAATATATCACTACTAAAGGAAAAGAATACAATATATAAAAGAATATATCAGTAAAAAATTACGTATTTTATATTAAAGTGTTCCATGGCTGCACACAGTCAGCTGATGCACTTGAATTTGTTTCTCAGTTTAAATATCCCATTACTACTCATCATTACTTTAGACTGTCTATTGAAAGGTAAGCAGTGTCACCTCCTGTTAGCCCTCACAGCTACCAAGACTCTAAGTTCTCAAACTGTATGTACTGGCGGCATTTCCCAGGTAGACCAGGGCTTTATTGATCACAGGCAGCATCCCAACTCCCTGGATATGAGTCTTCATTTACACTGTTAACAACTAACACCTTGTTACATTGCTTCCGTATACTCAAATTATTTTCTAATTGTAGCGCGTGACTTATATTTTGTTAGTAGACCTAATCCGAATTAGTTCAGCCTAATCCTAACAAAAGATAGGCCTACATCTTTTAAGACAACATTTTAAGGTTTAATTAAATTGTTACTTATCGAGCTTCCTTAAGATAAGCTTACAAATTCAATCTTTGTACATAATGAACACGTTAGGCTAACGTTTTGTTCACAGTTAGTTAGGTTCAACCTAGTGGGGATTAAGATAACCCAAAAAATGCAATTAGGTGAATTTTGGCTAGATAACGTTAAACTTGAGTAGGGGAAGAATTTTGAGTTCGTAAAATCATGTCCAGGACGTTTTTGTAGGTAACTAATTGTAATGATAGGACTGTATTCCAATTGTCTATATAGTAAAGTGAAACGTGATGCTATGTAAAAGAATATAATTTAGACAAGTTTTTCAACCTGAAAATCTTTACGTTAAACTGCTAACGCAAAATGAGCCTACGCTGGAGAAAGAAGAATTACTAATATTATAAGGTCGAATAATATTGCAAGGAGTATACATCTTTTGGCTTAAAGACGCATTTGGTGTTGATTGTGACTTTCAATTTTGTCGTCGCTCTTTCTTTGCAGGTTCTCTCAAAGGACAAGGAAGCCACGAGGTGGAAGTCAAGGCCTCACCGGCAACACAACAATCAGGTTGGTGTCAAAGGTGAATAAGGGCACGTGCCTTGTTCCACTCAATTCACTCGTCTTGCTTTTATTGAGATTTGTATTTTCAATATTATATTTGTTTCTTGTGTGGTTGCTATTCAGAAAATATAATATAAAGCTAAGGAATGTCTAGATTTAAAACAGGGTCGACGCAGCTAAGCGCTAAAGCACCGCTTGCATGAGTGAATCGAATATTTCCTTTACAATTTGTTATTCACTACGCTCACAGTCTCGCTTCTGCACTCTGCGCTGGCTTGGCCTCCTGTGTGACCATGGCGTACGTACGCAGTTTCGAACTGGCCTCCTATCTCAGGCATAATTTGAAACAATATTGTTTTAGATCAACCAAATGTGTGAAATAGTAACAATTCCTTGAATTTCGGTAATCCGTCTGTAGAAATTAGTCCTTAGTAAGAAATTTACCTTACACGTGTAAATTTATCTACAAACATTATTACTAAATAAATTTGAAGACAAAAAATATTTGGACCGAGCCGTTGTAAAATAATGCAAAGAACGTGATTTAAACAATTGTATGTGTACAACTCATAAACAATAAACAAAACAAGTAAACCAGTATTATTAACTAAAAAACAGTATCAGCTGATTATATGACATTCCTCCCTCTTCTTTAAAGCATCAGCGTGCCTTCTCTGGACTCGACCATCCTCTTCAACATCATACATGACTTGTCCAATATTCCTTCGTATGGTACCTGCTTGAATTTTGCCTTTTTCCATTTTACCCAAACTTGGTCTCCTGGTTTGAAAGGTTCTCGAGTGATATTGTCCTCCGTCATGATATTTCTTTTTTGTCTCACAAGAGCAGCGTCTATATGTTAGCACGTCTCTGGTTAGGAGACTTGATCTTGTTCTCATTGGACGACCGAACACCATGTCAGGGCTTCCAGTCGTTTGGTGAGTGTGATTCTATAGCTGAACAGGAATGTTTGTAAGCACTTTGTTAAGTTTTACCATCTAGCTGCATGCTCAAAGCGTTTCTTGAAAGTCTGAATTTGTCTTTCCGCTAGTCCATTTGACCTTGATTGATATGGGCTGTTGTTATATGACAGAATGTTGTTGGACGAACAAAATGTTTTAAATAAATGAGACGTGAATTGGGCTCCGTTGTCACTGACAATTAACTTCGGCAGACCAAATCAGCAACACTTCTTCAAGAATCGTAGTTTTCTCTGCAGTTGCGATTTTTTTTGTAGGGTATTTCCAACCACTTCGTTGTTGCATCAACAACCGCCAACTAATAAAGCCGTGACCAGGTCCAGCATAGTCTACATGATGCGTGACCATGATTCTGAGGACAGTCCATGAGAATAAGGGTATCTCGGGTTCTTTGTTTCTGAACTGTTGGCATTGCACAAGACCGAACAAAAGACTCAATTTCTGCATCCATGTTTGGCCACAAACATGAAATCTTATAAGAACGTGATTTGAACAATTGTATTGCAACTCATAAACAATCAAGCAAAACAAGTAAACCAGTATTGTTAACTAAAAAAGCAGTATCAGCGATGTTTGGCCGCAAACATGAAATCTTCAAAAAGAACGCATTCCTACATTCAGGATGGCCTTCAAATTGGTACATTCAGAATTACAGTTTGGGCTTGGGTATTACGATGCGTCCTTTCCATAAAAGTAACCCATCTTCAAAGCTAAGTTCGTCTCTTTTGTCGTAGTAACAATGCAAGCTTGAATCAATATCCTTTCTCTCAGGCCACGTTCCCCAGCAATAGTGTATAATTTTTCTTTAATGTCATTTGTCGCATGATGTTTGTACACAGAAATTTCAATGAGCGCGTAAATCTTCTATCCGTAAATTGAGGATTTGTTTGCCAAAATCGTTGTTTTGAAACTCTTCAGTTGATCCTTGTACAGGAAGGCGAGACAAGGCATCAGCAGGGGCATTTGATTTACCTTCATTGTACCTAATCTCAAAATTGTACGCTCCAAGTATAACACTCCACCTTGTTAGTCTATCGTTTGTAATTCGGGGCAACTCCGAATTTTGGCCGAAGATATGTACTAGTGGTTTATGGTCCGTTCGAAGAATGAACGAACGACCATACAAGTAGTCATGAAACTTCGTAACAGCAAACATTATGCCCAAAGCCTCTCTGTCGATCACTGAATATCGTTTCTCAGCAGTCTGTAGGAGCACGTTTTTTTGCATGGATCTTAAGGATGCGTATTTTCAGCAAGTTGACTTCAAAACATCAAGGCAATATGCTTGGTTATTTCGACACCTTTTGGCTATTACAGGTACACTAGAGTACCTTTTGGGGTTCGTTCAGCTCCAGGTGAGTTTCAAAGCAAAATCGAACAAGTTCTTTCGGGAAGGAGTTGCACAATTTTTGGATGATTCAATTGTTACAGGAAAAGATCGAAAAGAACATCTTGACAACTTAAAAGAGGTGCTTGAGCGTTTCAAAAAAGCAGGGATTCGCGTACAACGAGCTAAGTGTTCGTTTGTAGAAAAATCAGTTACATACCTTGGTCATATTATTGACGAAATCGGTTTACATCCGACGAACAAACATTTGGAAGCTTTACAGCGTATGCCAAATCCTTCAAACATCAAACAGTATCAGCTGATTATATGACACCGTTAATACCGACACACAAACTTTGTGGTAAAAGGAAATAAAGACATTAACTGGCATACGTTCAGACAGTAAGAAAAGAAGATTAAATTCTACGGCCATACAAAAATGCAACCTTCTACACTCGCAAAGGACATCTTAGAATTTAATCAAGCTGAAGTAGGCAAGAGTAGAAACAGAGAAGTGGATCACGGAAGTAGAGAAAATCATAACGCACGTACCTCACAAACGGCCATGTATGATAGAGGCTATTTAGGACAAATTGTTTTTGATTCAAATTCTGTTAATTTTCATCAAAAGAAATATAAAATTAAAGAACTGTGCGGATTTCCCAATATCACAGTTTTCTTAAGATAAGTTTCATAAATAGACCATGCTACTACTCAGAAAAACAGTCAGTTTAATGTTGCACATAACTAAGGCCATTGTACTCTGTTTAGTATTCTCATGTAGAGCAAACCGTAGCTTAAGAGCTGTACGTAGTTGCGTCAATACTCTTCTAAAACAACATTGTTTTAGAAATATCTAGGAAGAATTAACAACTTCTCAAGTAAAGAAACAAGTTCCATAAGCTGTATTAAGTGCCCGAAGCTAAAAGTAGCCGCCCTGCTATTAAAAACAGACGAGACAAAATATTATTTCAGGCGGAAGACAGAGCGACGGCGCGGTGACGTGGGTGGACGCAGAAATATTGTCTGAGACAACGGTGCCGGGTGCGTGTTTGTGTTGGGAGAGTTGGCACGCTACAATTACTGCTGTCTCTCACAACACAGATGACACTTGACAGCGAAGACGCGAGGACGTGGACAGTGTCGCACTCTGGCTGTC
This sequence comes from Matsumurasca onukii, assembly GCA_018831715.1. Classification (NCBI taxonomy): domain Eukaryota; kingdom Metazoa; phylum Arthropoda; class Insecta; order Hemiptera; family Cicadellidae; genus Matsumurasca; species Matsumurasca onukii. The sequence continues at coordinate 54,468,235 of CM032062.1, forward strand.
GTCAGCTGTAGTTTGTATCAATCTGGGGAGTAAAGCCACGTTGCTCAACCGAGGTCGACCATATTTTCATGTGACAAATAGAGAATCCTCGGGCCGTTGTTATTTCATTTAAATATTAGGGAATGAAACTATTATAGTACACCTATTTGTTTAGCGCCTTAGCATTCAGGAATTAACGCTTCATTTAAAATAGATAAATATCTTATGATCAGCAAAGAGCCTCCATACTGTCTTTATTATCTTCAACAAAGCTATGTTTTCTTAGCTGCAAAAAACTAGTTCTTACTTCAAAACCAAACGCTTCAAATCAAAACAGATATTTGGCTTCGCACAAGACCTCAAATGGTAAAATATAGGACGTTGAAGGACGATACGAATTTAAACAATACACCACAAATAATATTGAAATATATTAATAACTGTAGCATTATTAGTAGTATTAGTGGTAAATAATAATTCACTATTATTAGTAATTCAAAATTGTAAGACAATTGTAATGTAATCTAAGAACCGTGATGATTTAAAGCCAAAAAAAGAAAAAATCGACGAAAGAAATGAAAGTAAAATGCTATGAATGAAAAACGTAATGAAACATTACACAAATACTTTCAAGTAATTTGCGGGATAATGTTTTGCAGTTAAATTTCATCAGGAATTAATTGGGCTTCAGCAAGAGCCACTATTGAATATCAGCACAGCTTAACTCATCAGCTTAACACGGGTACAGCTATCTATGTGCTATCTACTGCTAGCTACGTAGCTGAGCGCAAGAATTGAGTGAATCTACATCTCAGCATTGCAACAATACGTTACTCGTATACGAATAGATCCTATACAAAACCTTTAAGATGACACTAAACGGTTTTCCCTCTATATGTGAGACATGTTGTGTGAATTGTTTTAAAAACTAATAGTTAATCACTGAGACCTTTTATCTATTCTGTAGCACTGTGAGCTGTTAACGTATTGTTCTTTCTTATGGTTGTGGTAGAGACATTGCCCATCAGACAAACTCTCAAGGCAAAATTTAGCGTTCAGCTTTAATATAATAATTGTAAAAAGAAGACGAAAATCTTAAATTTTCATTAAATTTACGAATAAAGACACATTATTCAGATAAGGGTGTGCGATAATTGACACACAGCCTGTAAAGGGGGCACATGGGGTACATGGGGGGGGGGCTCGGGGCTCGCGTCAGGGAATGCAATTGCGATTCCTAGGGAGGAGGGCTGCATTGATTTGCCCCCCCCAAGCACCCCTTCTGACTTGGGCTCACTTTTTACTCGCGATGGTTTTGGAAGCGGGTGCCGGGGAGGGGAGGGGTAGACCCCGTACTCTCATCATTTCCCCAGTTGTAATTTACCATCATCTTCTTCTTTCTTTATTTGGAAAATTATTTTATGGAATTTGAAACGCTAAATTTTATTTTTAGGATAACGATTCAAAAACTCTTTGTATTTTTAAGTAGGTCTATGATATTTAAAACTCCTTTTAAATACCCTGGTGATCGTGGCTTAATATATATTTTTAAAGTCATGCTTTGGTGGAAAATGTTTCCGTTTAACGTGGACCGTCATCCTACGTACCTGATCATTACAAACCGTCTTTATTTTATAAACACTCGCACTAGTTATTTTCGAATTCAATGACTCTTTGGTATTTATTTCTAATAGGCTTAACTTCACCTTCACTTCAAAATTGCATGGGCTTACTATTTCTATAAATAAATTTGCCTGATTCGGTATAACTGATTCTTGTATACTTTAACAAAAATTGATATGTGTTTGTAAGTATTTGATACGCTGGAAGGTAGTCTTAAATCAGCAATCTACTGCATAATTGTCTATAAACATTCACTGGCCAATTCATTGTCGTTCAGTCTAAACTATTTGAAATTAAAAGTTTACTTGGGTTAAGCACAGATTACCTTTGTAGTTTATCTCCGGTTAAAGGTTTTATTTGACTTCCCATTTACCCTTGTATTTCCTTGAACCACTTTACGTGGCATTGAACCAAAGCTGAGCTGAGAAAATTTGAAAAAAGCACTTTCTACGTTTAAGCGTGCTCTAAACCCATGGGCCGTCAAAGAATGGTTTCAAATTACTGTAAACTATAGCTTTAAATCAATATTCCTACATTTCGTTTCATTAACGATACCCAATTTCAAGCAACAACTCCAGAGGGAGAGAGAGAGAGAGATAGGAACGGTTCATATTTCAGTGTGAATATGAAGATAAAGTGAGGGATTTGTCGAAAGTTGTCTGCGACTTGTCAGCAAGTGATTTAGGAACCCAGTTGAATTCATGACTGAAACCACGATAGATCAATCTGTATATCGCGCGTGATTCCTTTAAATAAAACTTATTTGAGTAGGAACTTATTTAAGTAAGAACTTAGTAGAACCACAGACAAACGAATATACAGTCCGTTAGTCTTTGGTAGAACTTATAACAAGTATAAAGCACCTGAAAGGGCAGCATGTTAAGTATGAACTATAAACAAAACTGCGGTGGTGCTGATGAAAGATCATGCTGCAAAGTGGCATTATATTGTAATTAAGTCAATTCTTTCATTAACATAGTGAAATATCAGGAGAACGTTCTACAGTGAATTGCCATCCGACTAAGAAATGCAAAATTGTTTAATGTTATGTTTCAAGTCTACACAGACGGCTGGCATGAACTGTTGTCCACTAGTGGTCTGTGTGCACAAGCACGGTGAGTATACTCGGACTCGGCAACTGCGGTCACAACTTTGCGGTTTGGCTTCAATGTTGTTATTGGTCGAGTTCAATGTTGAGAACATTTCTACTAGAAGTTCAATGATTGAAAATAAGAATAAGAAGCCAATAGTTCAGGCTTATCTTTCTATATAAAAAATGAAGCTAACGTTCATAGTTAATTTTGTACTGTCACTAAAACCCATTATTTTGTCTGAATAGGAAGGCTCACAATGTGGGATGGATGCATTATCAACTTTTCGTGGTTGATAATATTATGACTAAATAGAAGATAATATTGACAAACTAGATTTTAAAACAACGTTTTGACTAATGTCCAAATGCTGTAGTTTCATCATTGTTTTAAAGACGCAATTGAGATATGATAAAATTAATAGTAATCTTAAAATACATATTCAATCATGTAAAGTTATTTGAATTACTATCATAGGTTTATAAAATATTTATTTGTTTATATAATTTATTTGTTTGTGCAGCTCCGTAGAAGGCAACATTAAAGCCAAAATATAAGCTTTTGCACAGTTTCTATTTTTTTCTCTCTTTGAAAATACAAAAGATTATTTAAATATATATTTATAAAAGTATATACTTTCCCCTTCGTGATATTTAAAATAACTCAAGTGCTATCCGGGTATGTAATGTTGAGATATTGTTTCACCTGTAGACACGTACGTGGGAGTATGAGACGCCATGTTTATTATAATAAAGAACGAGAAACAGCTGTAAACATCAGCCTCATACATTTACATCCAGCTGTTCAGTTCTAGCCAAGATCAGACATTATTTTGGTCTCGTATTCAGCTGTTGCAGTCACTCCAAGGTACGTGAATCACGTTTATGATTCACTTTTCAGACTTTGCAGTCCAATGTCATAATATGTAGTGTTTAAAAGAAACAAAATTGGGGTTTAACAGGAAACCTTTGGAATATTTTAATCCGACATTTGCAAACACTATTTTGGTTTTAGTTTATTTGAAATACACATCTAAATTATTAATTTATTGCGTCACGATAAGTAGCTTTTCAGCAAACCATTACTCAGTCTATTTACCTTTTTTCTAATTGGAGGTCATGCTTCTTCTTTTAATTTACCTAAAACAGAATAAAAACATATATACTAACATAAATTATTCAAGTTCCTCTAAAACAGCTGTTATTGAAACGTTATGAGTACAACTAATGTTTTAACTGTTCTATTTCTTATAATTTGCAATATAATTGTTTGCAAGCTTTCCATTGTGATTGGCATTAGGTTTATGTGAAACAATATCAATTGTGTTTCAATATTTGATCACTAGTCCTCATTCGGACTAGTGCCATTTCTCATTACCTCATTTAGATGTATAAGCTTTTCATCAAAAAGAAGATCCCAAAGAAAGTTAAGCTTTTTGTTACGAGCCACCGTTTAACGTCTAAGGCAGGAGATGACTAATGTAATGAAAGATGCATTAACAATTATTGTGGTGTAATAATATTTAGAAAAATTCAATCAATAAAAGAAAAAAGTAAAATAACAAAATAAACAGAACCTTTCTTTCCCTGGGAATGAAAGGGCAACTTTATAACCAACTTAAGAATTTTGTTACAAGTGCGAAAATGCCGTTTTAGAGCCAAATGACAAACCCTTTTCAGAATCAAACAACCAATATACTGTAAATGTCGCGTTTAGTATATTTATACAGTATATATCACCACTAAGCTTAAAGTGAAGCTTTTTGATCCAGGTTAAATGAGTGAAGGTATGCACGTTCGATTTAAATTTAGATGAAAGGAATACTTTTGCTCGTGAATATTGGCGATTGTCATGTATTCGCTGTAAAGGCTTTAACACAACGAACCCTTCATTTAGTATAGTTGATAAGTAATTATGAGACAACAAAGTTTACATAATTATTGTATTGAAACAAAAGCATATACTTCCACGTAGTTCCGCAAAATGCTCACTTAAGTAAATCAGAAACTTGCAAAATGCTGGAATGAATCAAGAGCTCGAAAGGCAAATTTGTGGCCTGGGAGACTTTAGGCGGGCTTCTAAAAGATTACTCCATTCTGAGCGAACAGTAAACATTTATTTAGGACGGGAATCCCTGTCTCCTCCCTTATCAAGACTTTTCGGTTGATAGAATTTTCAAGTAGGTAAACTTCTAAACATACTTGTGCACAGTGTTATACTAACTCATGTCATTTAACTCAGCTGTTACACTAAGCATACTTGTGTCACTAATCTGCTCACATTGTTTTACAAAATGGGAAGATGTTTGGCTATTGGTATCTGTAACGGGATTGTTCTTTAGAAGGCTAAGAAATTCCCCTTTATAATGAACTTCTTGAGTAGGGACCGTGTAGTTTGGCCGGCGTACATGGGTTAAGGTGCATTGTCACTGGTGCGGCTGGAACGTCTATCGTTCAACGTCAGTCGTTGGACGTCAGTCGTAGAGCGCCTGCTTTGTATTGTTTCTTATCGTGCCATTGTCACTCACACGGCCGCCGCTAGAGTCATTAACGTCTATCGTAGGGGTCTGCTCTTGGAGCAGTCATAGTCGCAGTCGTTGCACGATTTTTGAGGTGTACACACATAAAGTTTCGTGAAAGTGCGTAGTGTTTTTTGCGATGTCTACAAAATTTAGTTTTACATCCGAGGAAGACGAAAAGCTAATTGAGGCGATTTCTCCCACTCTGCTATTTACGATTTGAAAGTCTGAAGAACTCAGAAAACATTCTCTCATCAGCTTGCAAATGATTATTTATTAATATGTTGAAGTATCCTTCTTCTGTTCTTGTTTTAAATATATTATGCATGCTAAGTCGTGGTGTACATATCATTTCTAAAGTTTCTTCATCTTCTATATCTTCAATAAACAGATAACTTAATAAGACTTTTTTGAATTCATCATGGAACAGTACACTCACCGACCGTCAAGAAGCAACTGAGCTACCGACTACCGTGAGAAAATCGGATCAGTGACAACAACCACTACAACGATAATCTCCGAGCGATAATCGTTCAACGACTGACGTTGAACGATAGACGTTCGAGCCGCACCAGTGACAATGCACCTTTACTCAGTAGTAGACGTCTGTTGGTGTGCGAACTCTCTCTGTACGGCGGCGATATGACACGGCCGCAAAGATGATAAATGAATTGATACTGTTGTTCTTGACCTCTACAACTGTATTGCAATTCGACTCTTGCAATACGTCTACTTTGTCCAGTTAAACTCTCAACCCATTTATGTAACCTCTGATAGTATTACGTTGAACAAAAGTTAGGCCTGTAGTAGCAGGTGTTCGTTTTTTTTAAGTAGAACTTATGAGAAACGTTGGTATAACTGTTTTTAAGTTTGATGCTACACTAAATCTGTTTAAATACTTTGAAGATTTAATTTAGTTTACCACATATAACAAGTAATAGTAAAAAGATTTGGTAATACAATTTATAATTAATTGTATTTTTAAGGTATTTATTAAACAAACATGGCAGAAAGGACGGTACAGAAAGACCTTACTTCGCCACGTGAAGAAACCCGTATTTCATTTTACTGTTAAATGAAATTTATAATTAAACTATTAAGGTCATATTTAATCTTCCGAGGTTAGAACTCTGTCTCCGAGTGCTTTGACGTCGGATATCGAACTGATTATTTCAAATATTAAGAAAAAACTGCTGTAGAAGCTAACACAAAAATGTTTGGTGTTTGTCGTGTCACATTTTAATTTAGAGTGTTTAAATTTGAGAGCGACAAAATACTGTCTGCTCCATAATTGCACGATAATTTCATGACAAAATATAGTACAATCGAAGATGTGTCATGCTTTTTAAGCTACGAAACGTTAAAAGTATACGCAAGAGGTGACAGCCACAAACAACGAGATTCGCCGGAATCTTTTCAAGGAAGGTATTTGAATAATAATTTGAAACCAGAGCTGAATCTGCATAATTTGATTTCATGGCTTTAACGAGGTTTGACTTCCGACAACGAAACTCGGACGTGATCTCGTTAGAGTGCTCAGTTCAAGTTCTCGGCTTAACATCGGGAATCGAACCGTGTAATCACCACAACACTTCCAACTGCAAACTGCATGAAAACAAGACTGTTTCTTTCTGGATTTTTTTTATTCAGTAAAAAAAGTTAAAGTAATTCTTTAGCTATGAACAGTGAACACTGCCTAGGCCTATTACTTTTAGAGTTGGTTTTATTAAAATTTGGATAAAACTTACTGAAGAAACACCTTGTTTGCCTAGCCAAATCCAGTCCATGGTGTATTACAATAGTTAAAAGCCGTAAAAATTGCCCGATACATTTATGAAGCACATTTGTGCAACCTATCGTTGGAGTTTTAGTTTATTATTTTAAAAAACCTTACTTTAAGGTATAAAACATAACAAACAAACATTGACTACAGATATAGACAATACTTAAAATTTTAAAATATCCAAGTTGTAAAAACATTCATTAATTAACCAGCTCTTCAATTTGTTTTCAAAATAAATTTCATCTTCAAAGGCCAAATCTTGAATTTGTTTTGGAAGTCTATTAAAAAGTGTTCTCCCGTAAACACAGGGTTTTTTCAAAGTGCTTCAAATTGTGTTGTTCACTTGAATGGAATTTTAGTCTTGTGTTATATTTATGGTTAGATGTCACCACTATAAAATTTTGATTTACTATGTAAAGAACTGTTTCATAAATATATAAACTTGGGACTGTAAGTACTCTGTTTGATTTAAAGATTTCTCTACACGGTTGTCTTTTATTTTAAGTTCAACATACTTCCTGCTCTTTTTGTAACAAGAAAATTTTGAGAAGGTTTTTTGCCGATGAGGATTCCCACAGTATGATCGAGTAAATTACATGCGAATAAAAGAAGCTGTAGTAACATTGTAGAGACAATTGCTTGCATCCCAATTTTGAAATGGTGTTAATAATATAAAGTGATGAGGATAATTGAATAATAAAATATAATTGAATACGTACAATCATAGCTTACTAATGGCCATAGTAATTTTGTGTAGGTGTAAATGCTTAAACAGGGTGTAGTAATGCTCAAACTGTAGTAAGTAGTTCTTTTCGAGCAATATTTGTTCGTAAGTGTGCATTATTTGTTTACGCATTTCAATATATATATTGACTGGACTGTATGGTTGCGGTAATATTGTGATTTAATAATTTGATATTTTGAAATTGACTTACTGAGGTTTGAACATTGGGTTGAAAAAAAAAACACCTTTCATATGGAAGTTTGGTGTCATATGGAAACATATGTTTATATACACGCGAAACTTAAATTTGTTACTAAATAAACAACTTAATTTTGAACTGTATTTGATTAAGGAAACTATGTTTTACGGCCAATTTGTACACATCGTTCAACATAAAATAGGTCTCATGCAATGAACAAATTAGGGTATAAATACATTGTGGGATCTTATACAGGAGTCACAAAAATGTTTAGTTGCTAGGCAGAACCGGATTCTACAATCATACGAAATTAAGTCGAAAATGGTAAGTAACATTTTTTCATTTCGGATTAGTTTAGCCGTAATCCGCCATTTTGTAAAGTTTTGAATATAGCCTAGCCTAACTAATATTTCGAAAACCTTTTTAGATATTTTTGTGAAACTTGGTCTAAACTTTCATTGTTTTCCTAATACAATTTTCCAACAATACTTTTATCTAACTTATCAAATTAAAAATAGCGGCTATTTAAAAAATTAAAGTGGTATTAAATTGGAATTTGAATTTTAAATTTTTAAATGGCCGCGATTATGAAATTTGATAAGTTAGATACAAAATATTTTTGGAACTACCCGTGTCTACCTGTTTGTTGTCTATCACCTGTACGCCATTGAAACGTAGGCTATACCAAAAACCATCTTAGTTCCAGAAAAAAATACTTAATTCAATTTAGTCTTTTAATTAAGTTTCCCCCTTACAAGCTACAGTTCATATTTCTCTACAAATGCATAAATAAAGCAATTTGTATGCACAGTAATAAATTGGAATTTTCTACAAAATGCATAGTCATAAGACAATAATTGAGATCCGTGTTTTTCTGGGAGCTATTTAAGATAAAACTCATAATAGGTCATAATGGTAGGTTTGAACGCAGTGCACGTTGTAATTTAGCTTTAACTGCATAATAATACAAGTGTTATCAATTCCTGATTCTGTTTCCCTCTAACAATCACCCACGATATTAAAACCTCTTGGCCACTCACGACTGCCCAAATTAAACATATTGAGGGTTCTTCATTAAAACAATGTATCTTGTTAAATTTAATACAGGCACCCTTCTGCCCAAAAATGAAAAGGAATATACAACTTGCTGTATACATATCATAAAAACCATACAGTATGTAACATTAAATTTAAATGGTATAATTAACTAATACCTTCTTCCTGATTTAAAACATCTGTTGACAAGTGGTTACTGGATAGATATTGTGACACACATTTGTGGTGTGTAAATAGTGTAAGTGTTAGGTCTGGGGATGGAACCAGCTGTAAGAATCAATACCGATGCAGCCAGGCCGGCCTGGGCTCTCGCTGCACTCATCAGTTCTACCAGCACTAGCACCAGTAGTGTTACCAGTCAAGTAAGTAGTTGTAAATCAGTTAATATAGTATTGTAGAAAACATATTATGTAACTATTGAGCCGGTCAACACGACAAAATAATGTGATCGGTGGAATTTACAATTCTTTAACTGGTCAAATATTAATTCCTCAAGGTGGATTCTCGAGTTCTGTGAAAATAAACTAAGGCATTTGCTGGAATGTAATTTTGTCCATTCTTTCACAATACTTCACAGTGACAACTGTGGACAGATGTTTATTTTGAAGGTATGTGGTTTACTTTTATTATTTTATGGGAGTTGTCCTCTTCAAGAAAACTGATATCCGTGTTGACATTTTCTGACGTTTTTTTATTTGTTTGTTTGTTTATCTGTGTTGTATAGTATAAGATAAAACAACTTATTAATGTTTAACTTTATAAACATATGTTAAACAATTATTGATATATTGTTTTGGTTACGGAATATTAATGTTTTGTTTAGAGTTTGAAATGTATTAAAAATGAGCTGAAGAATTCATTGAGTTATTTAATTAAGATATTACATTTGGCGACGAGGAAATGGGAACAAGAAGTAAAAAAAGACAAACTATGCCACTTGACAACTATGAGACAAAAGAAACAGTAAGTCTGCTACCAGAGTTCGATATTCACTCAGAAGATTGGAATATGTATGAGGAACTCTTGGAACAATTTTTCCAGGTAAATGCAATTGACGAGGATCGTAAGGTGTCTGTGTTGATAACTTGTATTGGTACAGAGGCATATAAATACCTTAGGGACGTATGCATACCAAGTTTACCTAGATATAAAACATATCTAGGCCTGTGTGAAGCTATGAAGTCAATTTTCACGCAAGTTGTCGATATTTAGAGAAATATCAGATTTTTACAACGTAAAACAAGATACGGACGAACCGATAAAATCTTGGTATTTCCGGGTAAAGAAACAGGCCGCAACTTGTAGTTTTGGATCTCGTTAAACAACTTATTTATGTTTATCTTTATAAACATATGTTAAATAATTATTGATATATTGTTTTGGTTACGGAATATTAATGTTTTTGTTTAGAGTTTGGAATGTATTACAAATGAGCTGAAGAATTTATTGAGCTATTTAATCAAGATATTACAGCCTGTAAGATTTTTTCTTCCAAATCGGTGAACAGTTTTGTATCTGTATTGGTTTGTTGTTTGGTTGTTCAAATGTATATCTATATGTTCAAGGGATACCTCAATAGAGTTGTGATGTAAATGAGTGTATTTTATTTATAATTTAAGTATGTTTATATTGTTGCATGCATATAACGTGTATTATAGTAAAATGTATACATTATTTTGTACGATATGACTTGTTATCCAATTACGTATGTTTAGCCTTATTGTAATTATTGTTATCTATGTTTATAACTATGTTAGATCATAATTGTTATTGTTTTCTATACTATATATTTTATTAATACATGTTAATTTAATTCACCACGTTTGCATTTATGGGTTGCTAATCGGCATTAATAAAATAAACAAATGAATACATTATAATTGAACACTTTATTCGTAATGAAATGTATGTATGTTTTGTATGGTATGCTATTATGATATATTTCATGTGGTCCCCAGCGACAAGTTATGCATAACTTGGTGGAGCCAATAAATGTGACAAATTGTAAAAATAAATAAATAAAATATATATTACTTGTAAAAGTTGTACTTTAAAAGAATAATAATACCGTGCATAAATCAGCCTAAAAATCATACTATTTGTAAAAAAAATAATAAGAAATTGTTTTGAAAAGATTCCTTACATTGTGCAAGCATATGTTAAATGTGATCATTTGTACTGGAACTGAACGTGAGAGATTGAAAGATAAAGGGACCGTGTAAGAGGAGATATGATTTGTTATCTTTTGATACATCACAGGCAATACCTTTATCCAATACCTTTTGAGGAGAATTTAGCCAAAGCTGGAGATGAAGGATATATCCAGAGACAAAGCGAGACCTTATGCTCTCTAACATCCCCCCCCCCACCATTCCCCCACCATGTCTGCAGCCAACTCACATAAATCTACCGTCCAATCATCGGTTCCTGATCGTTGCCATCTTCTCTTACAAAGAAACTCTCTTCTGCTTTCAACCACTTTCCCTCCAACTCATCTCATTTTCACTGACCGTGCTTTACGTTCTTTTTTAGTAAAGTTCCATGTTTTTCTAGTAAAGTCAAGAATGTGGACTGTAACTATATTCTTTAGCCCTGGTTGAGTACTGCCAGTATTGCTGGTTAAATCGCAATGGCGATAATGTTGAGAAACGATAGTGAGTTTAACAATACGTGAATAGAACTAATAAAGATTGTTCAATAAAACTTAACTCTTCAAGACATGAATATGTTGATAGTTGTAGTCGGGAGGTGACTATGTTATATAACTGTAAGGTTAACCGTTACCTGATATAAATAATAAATATTAGATAATAGAGATTGATTGATGGATGTGTAATGGCAACAGCTACATTAGAGTGTGACACTATCTAGAGGTAAAGGTGTTGACAAGTGATTGACGAGCATAGTTTCATCCACTGTCAGGTCTCACCTCACTAGACAACAGTGAGCTTAACTATTAGTACTTCGCGGCCGGTGACTCAAATATAATCTAGTTCTTCCGGTTCACATGGAGTCAAAGTATCATAGTAATTTGCACGAAATGTTTCAACAGGATCACCTCAGAAAACGAAGACGTTGAAATGTCGGCCTTAGCAGAACGCGGTTAAGGCCCAAAGCATGCGGTAGAGCTTAAAAAAGCCAAAGAATTGGCCACAATTTAAAATTATTAATCGAAAGTCATCCCAGAAACTATTAAAATAATTGAACACGACAATAACTTCAACAAAGAAGATAGCATACAATTTTCAAGGATTGGCAACTACACCTGAAGAAATCTTTTCGATAGTGTCATAGCCAGGGAAAACATCGACAGTTGGCATCCCTGCTGTAGTGGACGTATAGAATAGGACAGCAGATAGCAATTAACTCAGTTTCAGCCCATCAGTGTCCAAAAGTGGTACTTCACAGTGAGACCGAAATATTTCTAGCTAATTATTATATTTTTGACTCTGTGTGAACTGGAAGAACTAGATTACAGTTATGACTTTAGTGGGTAGATGATAATGGTTGATGAGGGATGTAATGAAAGAGAGTGACACAGTGTCTACAGCTGAAGGGGTTGCCTAGAGAGTGACATCACTCTTTGTCAGCTCACAGCTCACTGAATTCTCGTGCATGATAATATCCGTTACATTATAATAATGATTTATAGTGATGCAATGAAACAAGGGTTCGATAATGTATAAAGTTGGAGGTGTCTTATGTTGCAGATGTTGACACAGGATTGACGAGGATAATCTCATCCACTGTCAGCTCATAGCTAACAACATCGACATGCTTGATTACAGTGGTCAAAGGATAATAACGAATGATTGGTGAGTATGTAAACAAACAAGTGAATGGGACACGTCTTAAGAGTGAAGGTGTTGGGTGGACAACTGAGTGTCGAGTCTGCTGTCTTCTCACACAATCATATCACTCTATGTGATCAGATGTTTGTGATAACATTAGATCATATGATAATAGTGATTGTTACAGGTTTAATTCAACTAGAGAGAGAGAGACCGAGAGTGACACTGTCTAGAGTTGAAGGTGTTGACAACTGAGTGACGAGGGTAATCTCATCCACTGTCAGCTCACAGCTGACTCTTTCACTCCTTCCTTTCTATCTCTCTCTCCCCCTCTCTCTTTGAGCTATGCTTATCCTTTCTTTGTAGTTTATGAAATTCATATAATATATTGTTTACTAAGGACTTGTTACCAAATAACCAAAATACTTTTCTTTCCCCAATTGCATTTGCTTTCCGTTCATATTTTTTATCTGAACTTTTTTTCTTGTGGACACTGTTTTGTCTACGTCTAACACATTTCTTTAATTTAAAATATACGATTATTTTAGTTATTTACTTTTTATACTTTTGGATTTAGTACTGTTAATAACATACTGATAAACGATTCTTACGAGGCAAGGATAAACAGTAAGTTTAAAGTGGTTTAAAGTGGTTCATAGTTTTCTGATTTCAAATGTCTGATTTCAAATATGGATATAGGTTTGTTCATTTCTCCCTTATCGCCAAAGACATAGGCTGTATAAGTATTTACAGATCAAACTGTGCTTTCCCCTCCTTCTACTCACGAAAATTCTACTTTCCAAATTAAGCCCTTTTCCATTGAAATAAAGTTTTGCCGGATAAATCAAAACAGGTACTTCCCGTCTGCTGTTAAATAAATAAAACTCAATCCGTGAAGTTTTAAGCCTTTGAATTAGAGTGAAATGAGGGAAAGCGCGTAAAACAGTGGAACAAAGCGGGGGTGAGAAATGTTAATATTTTCACAAATGCTTTTCTCTCGCAAATGAAAACTCCGGAGCTGTCAGTTATCTCTACAGTGTTTGCAAACAAGTGTTCAACTTCAAATCTTGTACCCAACATTAATCTTTCCGCTACAATTCTCTCCTACACCTTTTTGAAAGGATTTTAGCGTCTTAACTGCATTTAACAGGCATTAAATTAATAGCTGACACGTGGGTTAATTTCAGTTGGCATTCTTGTACCTTTCTCTTACAGGGAAACTTAGAATCTATTAAGAGTTTTTTATAATTACTATTATTTATTCCCTAACAGCATTTTTGGATTCTTTTAGCACTCGGGCAACTTCAATTGAAATGTTTTTAAACCAGTTAAAATCATACGTTTAAACTGTATCCTAATTTTTGTTGCAAGTCAGAAATTGAACTATTTTATCCACATTAAACGTTATATTGTGTTTGTGTTGGTTTTGTAATTTTCTTCGATAAGGAATGTAAAGCCTAGGAAAGTCGGCTTGAACCAGCCGAAAATCTTTATGTTTGAAATGTTAACAAGGCCGTAGTTCAAACATTTCAAAAGCACTATACATTTTGCTAAATTAACAGCAAACCTTGACGGTTTGCTTTCCAGATAACATGAGTTTACTGACTGACACGTTATAATTCAATTATAATTTAAATATAAATAAATAATAATTCTGAATTAATTTTGGATTTGTGAGAGTTATACCTTTCTTTGCCAAGACCTAGACACCTATAAACGAGGACATTTAAAGTTTTAAAAAACCTGCTTTTGGTTAGGTTTATGAATAATTTAATAACATTTAGTACTGTCTGTAAATAAAAGCCTTTAATATGTAACAATTTTCCTAAATCTAGTCTTATAAATGCAGTAAATGCAAAATATTTCGAACCCTCTACTTGTTTAAAGTTTGGACTAAGTCGCGTTTCGGGAGCAAAGACTATTGACAACCGACTAACCAAAGTAGAGGTGCAAGTATATTTCCCCAAGGACACTTCTACACAGCTCACAGCTGCTGGTTTGGTTTTACAAAAGGCTTAAACAGCTGAGCAGGAAATCAGGAAGCGCTTTGTGTAAACCCTGGTCTGATCTCTTCACAAACAGCTCAGCCTAGCTCTGACTACAATCCCTCACCATCACTCAAACCTGTGATGTCACTCAAACCTGGTAGCTGTCACTCAATCCTTAGCCATCACTCGAATCCTAGTCACATTTCAAATGCTAATATCAAATCACTGAGGTTGGAAGATACTGTGGGACTCTCCAGTACAACACGTCGTGGTAACACTGATGTCCGATTTTGTAAACTAATTTATCCATTTTCAAAGACTGCTTTCTGAAGTTTTACCAGAAAGTTACTCTGCATAGTGAGCTAAAATTGATAGTATTGGTGATATTAAAAACAATACATTTTAATGTTTTCAATCATTAAACAAATCGATTGATATGCCATTTAGAAAAGAATTGTACAAAACCTATAATTTTACCTTTATAATTTTCTGACGAAACATAACCCAAGGAACGACTTAGCCCCGTTTACACTGGGCAATCGATCGTCGCCGAGTAGTCGTCGGGGCACTCGGCACAATGTTCTTAATGGAGCCGTTTACACTGAGGCCGACTATTCTGACTATTGAGGCAGCAATTAGTCAGTGGTCAGTCTTTTCAGCAGCGACTGACACGGCGATTTAAAATCGACTGCCAACTGCAGAAGCATTGCGGCTTATGAGAGCGTTCACATTTACGACTAGTTGCTCACCGGTTTCATGCGCAAGCACCCTCTTCCCTCCCTTTTTCATTTCATTTCGATTTCTTTATTCAAGAAATAATAGCCATAATACTAACACAAATGCATTGTATAAAATTCAAACGAGAGTTTTATGGGTTAAGATTGGAAAAATATGTATGTATTGCAAATTGGAAGAGTAAACTACCAAACACTATTTTTTACATTCATAATCTATACTAATATTTATAAATAATTATACAGAGTGTCCCATGAGCAAAGTGCCAGACTGTAGCAATGGATATATGGGTCAAAATAAAACAAATTTATGTATAACAATTTTTTCAAAGACGTTTAGTTAACCAGATATTCACCATTTTATATTTGTCACCACTATTTATTATAACCCTCACTACTTATCGGATTTGACTCAAACTTGACATAAGTTTATCTAAATAAGACCATTTATGGAAATTATCAGGATGATCCAACTTATCATTTTAAAACGGTGCTATTTTGTAATTTTATGGCATTTTGGCGTTACACCTAAATAGTGAATAACTAGAGTTTTACGATAAAATGTAAAAATACCATTTTAGAGAATTTTGTTACCTATTTATTGACACCAAGGCAAAATCAATTAAGAATTGACAAAGTTACGGAAAACCATGGCAAACATCAAGATAATAAGGTGGAAAGTTGTCTGTTTTCAGCCAGAGTTTCCAAAAGCTTCGTTATTTCCCAATAGTTCTTTATGACATTGATGTCAATGGGTAGGTAATAAAATTACATAGCGTTATTCTATACATGTTATCGTTACACACCGTTTATTCGCTATTTAAGGTGTAACGTCAAAATTGCATAAAATAGCCACCGTTTAAAGTGATAAGTTAGATCATTCTGGTAATTTTGTTTCAGAAATGGCTTACAAGATGTTATGTTGAGTTTGGTCCGATATGATTTGAATAATGGTAAAAAATGTTAGTGAAAATATAAAATGGCAAATATCTGGTTAAATAACGTTTTTGAAAATTCCGACTTAAGTTTTTTTTATTTTGGCCCATATATAACTTTCTAGATACCCTGTACATCAACAAATAAGTAAACATAAATAATTTATAACAAAAAAATTGTTCTATAACAATAAAGAAATACATTACCTACAAGTGGTAATTTGACTTTAAAAAATCGGCAGCGACTAATTGCTAGAAAGTTGTTGTGCCGAAGATTGAGTGACAATCGATTGTTAGTTGCTCTGCCGACTAGCCGCCGACGATCGATTGCCCACTGTAAACGGGGCCTTATACATCTCTTATATCAGTTTTCGTTGTTCAAAAGAAAGGGCGAATTGAACGAAACTTTATTACAATTCCAACAAAATTAAGCAACATTCCAAATAACTATGGTGATACTAGAAGGCCAGAGAGTCAGCAGTTTGCTGGTGAGTTAATGCACTACTCGTATCGGCAGCCGGGGCCAGGTGTGTGCACTGTGCAAGGTATAAAGGGTACAAATGACCCAGTCTCTCTCTAATGCTCGTATAACTACACTCAACTCCATTCACCCCCCTTTAACCCCGGGCTAAACTGCCGGCTGACATTGTAAGCGTTTCCAGTTACAGCCAACAAATTCTGTACCTCGTATTTATGAGATTACAAGTGGTTCAATGCATTACAGCAACACAGTAACAGTATGTTCAATATGTCAGGTATACTTTACTATTCATACCGTGACACATCTTTTGGAAAATGTTGCGCAAAATTTTGAAATGTTCAGCCTCAGTTTCGTACTTCATTGTTAGGGGCGTTGCAAGGCTGTGAGGCACTTTGCACTCTGGCTTCAAGTTAACGCGTTTTTCAGCAAAATCAGATGGAATTAGCTATTTTTAGATGGTTAAAACCTGTTTTGTGAAAACACTTTGAAAATTACGTCTACCTTACAAAGGTTCGTCAAGTACTCTTTATAGTACGGCACAGTGTAGACTCTGAAAAGGAGACGCTGCATATTCAACTATAGGCTAAAAAAAACGTGATTGACAGGCTTGCAAAGGAACATTTGTATCCCTTTCAAGGACAATTAGACCAAATGGTGACTTTTAGATAGCTTACATGTGAACGAGAGCTATCTAAAATTTATATAAAAATGTTGTTAAGTATACTTAGACTAGAAAGTCTTGAGATCATTACAAAATATTCATCCACCGAATGAAATATTGATAACGTTATTTATCTTTAGCCTCGAACAAACGATCAACATTACTATCAAACACATTTCACCACATTTGTTCGGTTTTCTTGATTTTATCTTCAGATATTATTTGTTAACATTTTATTTCTAATATACAAAAAAACATTGTGTTGGTAATAACAAAAAAAACAATTACAACTTATAAGCAAAATTACAAGCCACTACAGTGAATATTATAGCCAATTATTGTACAATTTGAATTTAAACTAGTAAATGTATATAGAACACCAGACTTCTGGTGTGGTAAGTGAGTGATCCATAAATTCCTGTAAACTATAAACTCGTTGGTGACAAGATAATTCTAAGTTCGTCTAAACAATTCCAAATTTTGAAGACCTTGCGATTTCTTGGGAAGTTTTTTGAAAGAATGTAATTCCGGCCTGAATGGCAATTTTTGAATGAAAAAAATTATGTTATGATAGGTAGATGGCGCATTTATGCTGGTTTGCTAGGAAGGAAAACAATATATAGTGCAGCCCAAGCACAGATAGCACTGCGAGGGAATTCTTTAAGAGTCTCAAGTAGAGCATTAATTCAACACTTTATATATAACCTTATAATACACAAGGTGAGTTTTAAATGTCCCCCCACCTTAACTTTTGAAGAAGGAAATATTTTTTAAGCCCAATGGGGAATGTTTTAATGGGGTTCTAAAGTTTGTTTTGACGTACTTTGCGTCACCCACCCCACCCAAAATCCGGAAGGACTTTATGTGTGGCACCACTCGTAAAAAACACGTAAGTCTGAGGCCGAAGGCTGAAGCGAGACTGTGAACGGAGCGAATAAGAGTAACAAATCGCAAAGAAAATTCGATTCCTTGCAAACAGCGCTTTAGCACTTAGCTGCGTGTTGGCCTGGTTTATTTTGGGGGTTGTTCGGAGTGACTAAAAGTATGAACCTAAGATTTATTAAAACTGCACAGTACTCCAGGTACAAGCCACAACAAATTTCGTCTTATGGATTATCAAAGATTAAGTAGACTAAATAAGTACAAAATGTGTTATTTCATAAAATGTTAATGGTATAGTCTACAGTTTGTCTAACGCCTTTTCTTATTTTTAAACAAATAGGCCATAGTAGCTTTTTTAAACGCTCTTAGTTTTTACAGGAGTTGTAAAACCTTACGTTTTATTTATTATCTTTGCAAGATTTAGGAGAGTTTTAAACTATAAAAAACTTAAGAAATTACAAAATTTGAATATTTAGGTTCATTTTGACTTAGACACCCTTTAAGGCTAAACTTTTACCTACCTAGTATGATGAGCATATATTCAACTTTTTGCTTGAATAATGATTATTCCACTTTGAACAGTTCAATGCACCCTAACCACCCCACAATTTAGACTATTAATGGTAACTCAAACGGGGAACAGTTTTAAAATGTTGAACACTATACTCTAATTGTTGTAGATTGCTTAGTTTCAAATGACAAAATTCTTGATTAGAACAATTCAAATGTTTAATTTTATTGATAGTTTAGCTGAAATATTGATATAGAAACGGCTATTGAAAACGTTTAAGTACCAGGGTTTATAATCTGAACACCGAGTATTTAAGCAAATTGTAATCACACAATTACAGCAACTATAATTTAACTTTGCTATCCAACCTCCTCACAACACAATGCATTATCCCTCCCACTCATAGTTCGAGCGCACAGCAATGCTAAAGTTAGTTTAGTGTGTTTGGAAACAAATGCTCAGCTCTGAATTACGTTTGCCCGGATTTGAACCCAAGTTAGCGTCCAATTTAAACTTTTCAATCCGTGAGTGGTGGGGAGGGGGTGGGATGTATCTCCATATTCAATGTTAGTTGGTGAAACAACTTCATCCTACCGACTGATTCAACTACTCGTGCTGAGTCAGCATTAACATTTGTGTTCCCGTCATGGCATAGTCGGCTGGAGTACTTGTCGAGTGCTGTGTTATTGTATGTAAGGTACGGGAGATAGCTTGGGTTTGTATTGACGAAGCGCACGGCCATGCGTTACTTTAAAGCAAATTTTAAAATTTTTACAAAGAGTAAAACAAGGTTAAGCCAACACATTTTTTTCTGAGACTAAATATTGTTGTAAAATTTGAACATTCAATATATAACTCTGAAATGTGTGAGTACTTGCTACGTGGCCTTTTCTGTTCTTAATCGAACACTTTACCCTTTATCAACTTGACTTTGGCCTTCTTTGAGTTGAAAGTGATTAAGTGAAAAGTATCAAATATGACGTAGTCGAATTTACTCTGTAAAATCTATAAACTGTAAGTTTCTGAAGAAATGGCTACAACACAAAATAAAAAAAAGTTAATTTAACACTTTTAACCCTGAAATTGTTTTGTTTGGTTTGTGCTAAAACAAGGTAAACTGAAAGTAACGATTATATGAACTATGAGGAAATTAAAATAACTATATTTTTGAATTTAATCGACGGATACATTAATTTAGATATTATATACAGAAACTAGAATCTCAGGACCTGAGTAAGCGTACGTTTATTTGCTTCTTGGCTATGGTGTAGTCTACATTAAATGCAAGTGTTGATGTCAGTCCACCAGCCACTTCAGAGCTGTATATCTCCCCTTGCGGTAAATACTTAACCAGGACCAGGACTCTCCCAGGCCATATGCACTTTATTACTCTACCAAGACTCTTGTACACCACATCTTCTATATCGCTACACAAATTCGTATTTTATTTATTAATTTGAAAGTATGTATGCTTTAAGTTATCATAAATGAAGTGAGCTGATTTTCTCGCAAGAATTTGGGTCTCAAAACTGGGTATTTTCAGGACTAAAATGCAGCCTTATTCTGTTGTGTAGGCCGTAAAATAATACAACGGCTGGTCTCAGCTCAGCTATAAGGCCAGTTTTCCCTCTATCAGTGTTAGTCGGCTTTTTTGGTCCAAAACAGACTGATCCTTCTAGAATTTTCCCAAGTGCCCTCATGGCCAATCACTTAGCTTAGCGCAGGATCGTATTTATGGTTTTCACTCACAGATGGTCTAGTCGGAGATGAACTGAACTTAAAGGTCAAAATATTTAGCATCTCTAGTTGATTTTCTTGTTAGGCTGTTCAAACATTTATACTTGTGACATTGTACTTACTGTATCTTGATATTAACACCTTGAAGATAAGGGCGTTAACTTTTACTTTGTTGTATTCCAACTCCCCCTAGCTTCATTTAAACATTGTTTTTACTGATATCAAAATTATTTGTAATTTTTTAAATAATCCCACCATCTACATTGGTGATAGTTTTCATCACACATCTATGCAAGAGTGTTGTGTTTTGGCTCAACTTAATGCCCGTGCTGCTTATTCTGCTTTTAATTTATTGTGTTTCTACTTCTAATATTGCTGTGATATGACAGGACTAAGACTGGTGTTTAGCTAAATTTATCACTTGGCTTGACATTTTATCTAATTTATAGGTTCGTTGTGTTATTCAGCAGTTTGTTGTAAACTATGGTAATATATCCTTTCATTGTGAAATAAAGTGAACATAAAGTGAAATAATTAGTTTCACTAAAATAGACGTTGAAATTATTACTTACGAAATTAATAAAGTTAACCATTGCTGAATACAGAACGGAACTGTGGAATCGTATTAATATTGCATTAGTAAAATGGATGTTTTAATACTTATATATTGTACGCGTTGATTATTGTTGATTAAATTTAGAACGGTTCATACTCAATAAATCTTCAAGATTATAAATCTAGCTGACCTAATTACTATTTAACACGTATTGTGTAGTTACTACTATTGCAACTTTTTTGTCGTCCATTTGTGTTGAGGCTATCTTATAACTTTGCACTTCAACCTTCCTGTCAACCATAGTTATTATTACAGCAAGATAACAACAAGTATATTTATTCGCGTGGAAATGGGTCTGAATGTGTGGAGAAGGAGGTGGAAAACACCTCTGAGAATTCAGGTAAGGATGGTGTAAGTAATGGAGGAGGTGTGCCTGGGGGACTGTGTGTTATGTGTTTTATGGTAGGAGTCAACTCCCCCCCTCCTCAACTCATATACACATTCAAATTGCGAAGACCTGCCAACCCCCCCCCCCCAACCACACCATCACCAACAAACTTGGCAATGCATACTCACTTTTAACTTTACGAATAGTTGGTTACCTTTTTAAAGAAAACCTAAATTTATTAATAATGTCAATACAAACATTTTCCCCATTAAAAGTTCGCAGAGCTGGCTTGGGTAGGTACCAACGATGTTTTTAATAACGTATTAGAACCAACTATTGTAATTGAATGTTTTCAAACCAACTTTACACAACAATGAGATATAAGAGGAGCTTGATAGTTCTTAGGTGTGAGTTAAGTTTTTTACCCTTATATTAGAAATATCAGGAGGAACAAAAAAACTAACATTGTTTCTTTATTTGTTTTGTAGTTATGGTTTTACAACGACACGAATAATTTTACAATAATTTAAGATTGTTAATACCCAACTAAGTTACAATCAAATTAACATAATTAAGAAAAATTCAATTAGAAATTATACTTCTATTATAACTTGCAAAAAGGTTTCAAGCCTAAAATTATATTTTAATTTACACTCTGGTGACTTGAGAACTTATAAGGCAATTAAACGGAAATACCGTTGTGCAACCTTGGGCCAAAGTAAGCGCCCTATTGCCTCCTATTGTCGTGTAAAGCACTAAGAGATCACATTAACTGTCAGTAATCTCAGCACCGTTGCTTGTAAATCAGAATAGTTGCCTTTAAAGTGTTGATGTACTACGTGTGTAAAGCAAAGAGCACGGTACCGCAGGCTAAGTGATTACTGACGTGTAAAGCACTAAGAGATCACATTAACTGTCAGTAATCTCAGCACCGTTGCTTGTAAATCAGAATAGTTGCCTTTAAAGTGTTGATGTACTACGTGTGTAAACAAAGCACACGGTACCGCGGGGTAAGTGATTACTGGCGTAAAGCACTAAGAGATCACATTAATTGTCAGTAATCTCAGCACCGTTGCTTGTAAATCAGAATAGTTGCCTTTAAAGTGTTGATGTCCTACGTGTGTAAAGCAAAGAGCAAGGTACCGCGGGGTAAGTGATTACTGGCGTAAAGCACCAGAGATCACATTAATTGTCAGTAATCTCAGCACCGCGTTTGTAAATCAGAATAGTTGCCTTTAAAGTGTTGATGTACTACGTGTAGCAAAGAGCACGGTGCAGCGGGTAAGTGATTACTGGCGTAAAGCACCAAGAGATCACATTAATTGTCAGTAATCTCAGCACCGTTGCTTGTAAATCAGAATAGTTGCCTTTAAAGTGTTGATGTCCTACGTAAAGCAAAGAGCAGTACCGCAGGCTAAGTGATTACTGACGCAAAGCACTAATGATCACATTAACTGTCGTAATCCAGCACCGTTGCTTGTAATCAGAATAGTTGCCTTTAAAGTGTTGATGTCCTACGTGTAAAGCAAAGAGGTACCGCGGCTAAGTGATTACTGACGTGCACTAAGTGATCACATTAACTGTCAGTAACCAGCACCGTTGCTTGTAAATCAGAATACAGTAGTTGCCTTTAAAGTGTTGATGTCCTACGTGTGTAAAGCAAAGAGCACGGTACCGCGGGCTAAGTGATTACTGACGTAAAGCACTAAGTGATCACATTAACTTTCAGTAATCTCAGCACCGTTGCTTGTAAATCAGAATACAGTAGTTGCCTTTAAAGTTGATGTCCTACGTGTGTAAAGCAAAGAGCACGGCGGGCTAAGTGATTACTGACGTGTAAAGCACTAAGTGATCACATTAACTGTCAGTAACTCAGCACCGTTGCTTGTAAATCGAAGAATAGTTGCCTTTAAAGTGTTGATGTATACGTGTGTAAAGCAAAGAGCACGGTACCGCGGGCTAAGTGATTACTGACGTGTAAAGCACGATCACATTAACTGTCAGTAATCTCAGCACCGCTGCTTGTAAATCAGAATAGTTGCCTTTAAAGTGTTGATGTACTACGTGTGTAAAGCAAAGAGCACGGTACCGCGTAAGTGATTACTGACGTGTAAAGCACTAAGCGATCACATTAACTGTCAGTAACTCCAGCACCGCTGCTTGTAAATCAGAATAGTTGCCTTAAAGTGTTGATGTATACGTAAAGCAAAGAGCACGGTACCGCGGGCTAAGTGATTACTGACGTGTAAAGCACTAAGTGATCACATTAACTGTCAGTTATCGCAGCACCAGTGTACCTTTATAAAAAATGTATAACCATTGTCAGAAACATACTAAGGGTTTTAAATACATTATGTCAAGATTAGTTTTGGATTTGAACATTACCTATTTTACGCGTCTGTGAACTATGATATTTTAAAGTTGATCTTGGCTTCAGTGTATACACTGTGTTGGTGTTTGCAAGCGTGAGCCTGTCTTGGGGCAGACCTTAAATAGGACCATTGGTTCTATTTAAGGCAAGCAAAATAAACGCATTGTCAAATTGTCATTCATTTGAATTGTCTCTTGTGCCAATTGTTTGACAAAAGTCTCCAGTCACCATACAGGCTGTTCTCCCAGTCTAGCCGAATACTTGTCTATACTGTAGAAAACTTCTGACCAATATCTGATTTAGATCTACTTTGACAGAAGGTTTTATTCAGAAGCTATATTTGCGTCAAAGCTCAGGGCTGGGTTCCGCCGTTGTATCGACAGTGACGTAGCACGCTACGAGGCTTATCCTTCCTCCTTCCTCAACCTTGCTCGTCTGACAGGACACGTCAGGATGTTGTGTATTAATCGTGCTTATCTTTTAGGAGGTCCATTTTGTAAAATGAACTAATAAATGCTCTTTAAGGCTAAGTGTATTTCTGTTTCTAGTAAAACGTCAGGACTTTTAAGGTTCCTTTTAAGAATTATTATCTGAATGATTCCGAGGTTCACTTAAGCCTCCTTAGCTTTTTGAAGAAGTGTTTTTAATTATTTACAACAAAGACAATGTTACAGTTGGTAGATAGCACATATATTAGTCACGACTGAAGCAGGCAGCTAATCGTATTTGTGCAGCCCACGCACAGAATGCGCTGCGATAGTCTTCAGTACAGCCAATGACGCACGCGCAAGTTCGGCTTTTCTCGTAAATCGCTCGCTTAGGTCACATTCGGATCGTCTACATAGGGAAAACTCGGCGGCAGAGGAGGGGGGGGAAAACGGCAATCTTTGCTTCAGCTGTTGTGTGTACACTGTGTTGGTGTGTGCACTGTGTTGGTGTGTTCACTGTATTGGTGTATACACTTTCGTGTGAACGCGGCGTATCTCCCGACTCAATGAGCTCATCGATTGTTTAATACCTTCACTCCCCGATCTAATTCTCGCTATCAGAGAGAGTGAGTTCACTCTGTCACTTGCTGATTAACCTGGTTTCCTGTTGTGTTGTCACATTAAGCGTAGAGTTGTGTCTGTGAAATGCAGTGTAGGTATGGCCGAGTTCTAGAAGAAGAGGGTGAAGCAGCTTGCAGTGCGAAATATAACGGGATCGTTTCTTAGCGCGTGACATTTGTTTTACCATATCTAAACGCCAGGACAAATGTTCCTTACATGTACTCCCACCAAAGAAATATTTGCATTAAATATCTTCCATAGGATTTAAAACTTTGGAAGAGTTTTTCGTTTGCATGTGATCCAGCGTTTTGTGAATTAATGTTTAGGTTAAAAAGTAAGCACGTCCTTTTTGCGTTACGTACACTCGGGGTACGCATCATGAAGTGGCATGCAAAAGCGTGGAAAACCTTGTGACTTAGTTTGATAAGTGCTCCAAGCTTTGTAGTGAACATGCAATAGTATAGTTGAAAAGAATTGTGTAACATAAAATATATAATTTACAAATGGTAAACGTTTTCGTATTATTAAATAAAGGTCAAATACAGCGCTTTGATATATAGTTTCTTAAAATTACCTAATATGGTATGTATCAAAGGCGATAAGTAAAGAGACAAATAAAACATATATAATAATTATAGTTAAACGAAAAAATCATGAAGTTTTAAAATATCACCCCGTTGTTTACTATTGTATTACATTACTTTTGGCGTACAGTTCACGTTAGTTTAATGTTCCGGAATCAGTGAATAATAAATAAATGCTTTTAAAATTTTATTGGTTGTTGTTAACTGTGTTTTTAAATAATACTATTTTATAATTTAAGATACTGTATAATTCAAATAAGGTGTCTTTGACAAATTTGATTTTCACTTACAAATCAGCAAACTAAGAGCAGTTCTGGTCTTCTTACCTGTAAAAAATAAACACTTTTTAGAAACGTAGAAAACCAAAGATACTCCTCGTTCCAAAACTGCTGCAAGTATGAAACAAATGTAAACCTAAACCTTGAAGCAACGAAGTGATTTCAAGAAATTTACAAACCGTACACTACACTACTTAGAGAAGAAATCCCGACGTAAAACTACATGTTACAGGCAGAGACTAAATAACGGGCGGACCCTAAAGAGCAGTAAGTTACCTTTTATAGGGCGCCTCGGGGCTGTATTTTAGCCCAATAACCTTTCACCTTACCTTACAGAGCTCTTACACTCCTGCTTCAAGGCTTACTCTACACTTTGCAGTTTGGACACAGCTAATATTGAGTAAAACAAACAACATGATTTTGTACTTTGAATAAGACATGGCGAGAATAAACAGTATTTGTGTTCTAAACCGTAGTTAGAATAAACATCAAATACCTAATTGGAGGTTAAAACTGGGTATAGTATCAGTAATGGAACATTGTTAATCCTGAAGAAATGTTACAGGTGAACTGTTCTTGTTAGATAAGATAAGAGTAGTTGATACAAATATACGATTTGTTGACGACGAGAAATAAGTTTAATTTAGAGGGCAACTATTTTGATAAACTCATTCATTATTAAATAGAAAGTATTTAAAATTCTTCGTTCGAAGTAGATTATTTTGTTAATTGTACAAAGCCCAACTACAGTTCGCTGCTGAGTGAGAGTGCAAATTTACAATGAGCTACAATATTGTCAGACCAAGCACCAGTAACATTACTGTAGCAGTGGTTAGTGAATATCTTAAATTGCAACTTTGTTGCTGTAGATGAATTTATTTTTTAAATAGACTGAATGTTTTATTTCAACCTGGGTGATCTCATGAACCAGCCTAGAAATTGTATGAACTTTATCTAGTTGGGATTGTAAAAGTAGTATTTCTGCGTACAGTAAACCCTGGAATAATTGGAAAAAAGACGATGTTGAGGTTTAAGAGATGAATTAAATAGGTGACAATTCTTTAACCACAATACTTTATACCCCAAAAACCATACACCTGACATTCAAAATTGGTTTTAAATTACATCTTTTGTTTTGTGTTAAATTGAGGTCATTACGCTTTCACACAAAGTGCAGTTTCAATTGTTGGAGCCCTAACAAACTACAGTAATGTATTTGGCATTTATTTTCATTCTAAAAAAGCAACCCATTTGACTTAGTTATGTTTTAAATTTATTTATTTATTAAATTATGATAACTATTTATTAAATTTATTAGTGAACAAATGTAAAATAACAGGCCCATAGGGAGTAGCGTGCGCGTAAACAGCAATAACCTCGTAAGCGGTATTGACTACGAGGTACTGCACTCGTACGTAATACTTACTCAATAACCACTGGTTTGGGGCAAAGTTTGTGGCATGAATAAGTTGGAAATTTGGTTTTCTGTCTAATTTGGTGGACTGCTTTCTATTTACTCAGTAATTTAAAATGTAAACTAAGTCAACCGCTAAGTCTCAGCCAGTCAACCAGCTACTGAGGATGGCTCTCCATGGCGAGGTCGAAACGTTTAGCAGTAATTATATTTTGAACTAATACGCGTTGTAAACTTAAATATCTTAGTACAGACACCGGCCGCGAAAGCTTAAGAGTTAAGATTATACGTAAGCTAAGTATTACATTCGTAATCATAGGTTAAAGAGCCCTAGTTTTAAAGTAAAAGAAGCTTATAGCTCCCAACCCATACAACGTTCTGTCTAAATAATAAGTAATTTGTGAGAGAAAAAACAATTGAAAGTTCATAATAGTGGCGGAGAGTTAGTTAAAGAACGGATCTTTTTTTCTCGTTATTTGATATTCTAACGTTTCAGAGTTAAACCACCCTCTGAAGACGGTGGAGTTTTTAACTACCCGAAACGTTAGAGTTTCTCCGGAAGTGTACAGGAAAAGTCCGTTATTTTCCTTTTTTCTAAAAAACAATTAATCCATAATTGCAGTCTTAATTGTTCCTTTAATCATTGTCTCACCCTTTATAGAGCAATTTCGCTAAGTGAGCAAGCAAGTAAAGTGATATTTAGCGTTAATAAGCAAACTCTCAGAGACTAAATGTAAACATACTGAGTGCTCGCTAAATGCTGGGATTTAGTGGTTACATCCAAGTACGGGTATTATACCGTTCTGTTTGAAAAGCCACCAAGCCAACCGAAGCCGAACCGTTCTTAGTTACCTATGACGCTTTAAGTGCCATAGTATCGTATATGAAACTGGTTGCTATTTGTAGTTAGTAGTATTAAATATTTAATTTGTTCCAACCAATTGTTTTGGGATGTTGTTTCAACGAGGTTAGAAAAACATACGCGTTGATGGTTTCCTTCTTTTGTATATTGTATATATTGTATTGTATATTGTAAATATTGTATATTGTAAAGTGGCAATTGTGTTTTAAACAAATTATCTACTTAAGGTTTTGTAATTAGTTTGAGATAGATTTTTTTAAAACTCTCTAAAATTCTTTAAAACCGCTTACGCACTTTAAAACGTCTTGGGTATTGTTTTATGAACGGTTCTTAACAGAATTGATTCATCCTTTGATGGGAATGACTGATGATACAATAGAACATTGCGGATATAAACTTTGACATTATACAATATACTTTACACTATAAAATAACATTAAATTGGTGTTTGGTGACGATAGCAACAAACATTGCAAGAACGATTCCACAGAGTCTACACAATACAATCATTACATTGTTTTTTCTACATTATTCCTTTTCATATTTTACATATGCTATATGGAAAAAATTAAAATAAAATGTGGTGTATACAGAATAAAAATACGTGGCAAATGTTTTTAAACATTTTAACACCATTTTTGTTGTGCTGCAATAGGTAACAACGGAGTAATTAAAGTTTTCCCTGAGCACAAACCTTAGTACACGTATGTTTCTCAAATGTAAATAAAGGGTTGTGTTCAGGAAAACTTTAATACATCCGTTGCTATTTGTTGCAGCACAACAAATTTGGAACAATCCTTTGTTAGTATTTAAGAAACATCTGTAAATACAGGAGTGCGCTCAGAAAAACTTAAATTTCTCCGTTAATAACAATTTCAAAAAAACTTGGTGTTAAAACTTTTATAAAAACATTTGCTACACATTGTTATTCTTATATGTATATTTACAATAAAGTGTAAGGTTTTAAGTTACTAAGCTTAGAAAATTTAATATGGCTGCCATTTTTAAACAAAAAATGAAAATTAGTGAAATTTATTTTTATATATTGGTTTTTATTATACTAACAAGTGTGCAAAGTTTTTAGTTTATAACTTAGTTGACCTCGGAGATAAAACTATTTAGTAAGAAACACGGACAGACAGGCAGACGGAAAACTAGGCGAGATAGGACTATGTGTTATAGAAATTTTTTTATTATGACCTGATAACCACTGACCTGATCCACCCGTTGAAGTTTGATCCCTTAATTACTGGACACCCTGTATATATGTATACTCTCTACAGGTCGCCTTTTTTCAATAAAATTTAACATGCGTTCACCTTCATGATATGTTGTAAGAATTTGCAGTGTTTTTCAAGCTGCCTTGTTTATTAAATCTATAATAGATATCACAAACAAATCTTAAATAAAACTCAAATTCAACTAATTATGTAAGAAAACAACCCCAAGCTACACCAGCAATACACAGTAACTCGACCGTTTGCCAGCAGTAACTATACAGTGTACTGTGTAGAGGGTAAGTATACTCGTGGGTTAGTAGTGGACTAAACGGTCGGTGTTTTATACACTTTGGGGAGGTGAGCGTCGGCTCAAACCTCTAATGGGTGATAAACCCTTGGCCGGCTCGTGTAACGACCGATTCCGAGCATTTATTTCACTATACCGTGTACCGTGTAGTGGGTAGCGATACAATTCCACTCATCGATATCCTTTCATCCATAATAGGTGTTCGGATCATACTAATAGTCTTCCCCTTTCTGCTGGACTTGTTTTCATGTGTTAGTTAAAACAAAAGCATTTGTGTGTTTTGAGTACAATATTAACCCATAATTTTTACATTTATTTAGTCAGGGTTGCAATAGTTTACATATTTTAAAAGTCTGGTTACACTTGCGACATCAGAAATTTAAGAAATTTAGATCGATTAAATCAAAACCATCAATCAAAATTATGTGGATTTACAATGCCTCTTGTTCTTGCTGATTATAGGCATAAAGAATCATCAATAAAGTTCCATACATGATCTAAATAATTTCTTTAAAACAAAATAAAATAAAATTAGTAAAGCTCCTGCGCGAGGTGACGTCACGTGGTTGCAAGTAAGGAAAACACTGTTGCACTCCAAAAGTTGAAAATTGAACACTGTAAGTTTGCACTTATAATTATTAAATACGAACGCTAATTTTATTTTGATAATACATTTGTTTTTATAATGAACCCATGCACCATTTCAATTTTTGTAAACCATCAAGCAAATGAAACAATAACGGTGTTATAGTATTTTACATTAAAAGTTTTGCAAACGAAAAAACTAAAATTTATGGAAATGGACCGAGATTATTTATCTATATACATTCAGACGCCCCTTCAAAACTGACTCACTCACTGAAAACACGATTCCACAAACCAAGGTTTAATTTACTCAGACACTCAACCCTAAGGTAAAAGGTAAGCGACACACCTTTACAATCGAGTTACTACAAATAATTCTGTTTATCTTTTTCCGGTAAAATTACGCTATGAACTATACCTGTTTGAGGAGTTATCTAGTTAAATACTACGGTTTCTTGTATTTGTTTTGCCTTTATCATTCCTAACTTGTATGCAAAGAGCCACTTGTAACAAAAAGGGAAGAGGTTACGTAACCAATGTCTTAGAAACTGAAGAACTTAATAACATTGACTTGTATGCAAAGCAGAATATATCTTGGAGTAAAGGACTCTCAAACAAAGAGCTCTTCAACGGTTCCAAACTTGAACTTGAAAAGGTTACTTTCCAGACTGTTTTGCCAGGCCTTTTTCCTCAATACAACTCTATAAATTTTAGCATTGGACTTGCTATTTTAAATTTGAAACCTTTGTTGCTTGTGAAATAAGATGAGAAATATTTCGGTTTATAATTATTATAAGAAGAACCATTTTAAGATACAAAACGTTTCACTTACACTTAAGCCAAATACCATCAGTCGCAAGGCTTATAGTTGAGTAAACCGTTTTTGTTTAAATGTTGTACACAATTTAAATTTAAGCCTTAATAATTTCACTTGTAAATAAACATTCAGAGAGGAAGTGAAAATAATAGGACTTGATTTTTAAGGTGTATAGCGAGTAAACTGTTCGAAATACAATGAATTCTATTGTTGTATATGAATAAACAACAAGGTCTCAGGCAGGCTGAAAATAATTTGAAAGTTTCCTCTATTTGACGTTTTCTAACTACGCTACGTTCAATTTTTTATTATTAATATGATTGTAGTAACACGCTCTTTTTCAAACTACCACTTAGTCATATGTAGTTTTTTCAATTAAGTGTATGTTTTTCTAAAGGTACCTAATTTTATTACTGATCATCATAAAGAAATACGCATTCTTTGCAGATTATGATGAAAAACTAATTTTATATTAATTAAATGTGAATGCTCATTTGCTATGACGCGTTTTAAGGGCTGTTACCAGTCTCCAGTTGAAACAGCGTACAACCTTTTAGAACTAGGGACGTGTGAATGAATACCTCGGCGGAAGGTGTAATAACCCAATAACACATTATTGTAATGTTGCGTAGTACACGGCTTACTGCACGTCGGCATTTGTGACTAAACAGATGGAGGAAATGAACACGGGCAGAGAGGATTCGTGCTGAGTGCTGAGTGATCGTTCAGCAATCACAGTGTGTTTGTTGACGTGCTGAGCCAACACTCTGCTGATGAACCCTGCTGAGTCCATCCAACCTTTGTCTCCCCATTGTGTGAGTATGTGTGATTATATTACACTGTACTCAGCTCTATTACTTGTTCTAATGAAACAGCTCAGCCATTTATACTGCTTTTAAACTAGCCTACCTCACTGCTTGTATTACTTTTAGGGTTCATTCGGTGTGATTTATCAGTAGAAAATGTAAAGGTATATTTGTTTGTATAAATAATTATTCTTTTTACATTATTAAACATTTTTTTATTGAATAAGTATTTAATATGACGTGTATCTCAAATCGACAGTTCATCCAAAGCAACATGATTGGTTTCGGAACTTGTTCGTTTTCACAGCGGTTACTCAGGTTTTGAAATATACCAAACGTTCATTATTCAAATATTTATGACATCAAAGGAGCCTAGAGAATTGCATCTAGGTATCATGTGATTTTGAACCTCATATTTTAATTTCAATAAATTGTTCACTTGGACTCGAAAGGTAGGATGACGTAAATCACTTAACTCAGTGAAATCGACTCATATATCTAAGACAGAATATAAATAATTTTGCTCAGAGTAATTGACTCAAAATTGAGTCAATTTGAACTAAAAGTCGATATGTCTCAGGAATTGTGTGGTCCTCTTCGAACTTCATAATTAAGTAAACTTTAAGGTGACTGAAATAAGTTTTTACTGAGTCTCGTACGTTTTTCCAGCAAATGTATGATTTTTATCCCTAGTAAACGTAAGTTAGCCTCATCTTGCTCGAACATACAAGGGGGCAGATTTGAGGTATAATCTCACCTTATGGGATGTCTCGCAGCAATTAAATGATAATATACAAGGACATCAACAGGATACTAACCTTAAAAAAATGTTTGTAATGGGCCTACTGAATACGAATTATATGGGTTGTGGGCTTTAATGTACGGGTAATATTTTATAAATACTTGAACTATTATCAAAGAGAAAAAGTGCATGCAGATTGTTACCTTTTGACCGTATAAAATAGAAAACCTGAATGTCTACTAGAAATAACTCACTTAGAACAGCAGCAGACGTGGGTTGGTTTGATGTAACCTGATTGTGAGGAACGTGAACATGTGAACACTTGTGAGGTTGAGAACGTGTTGCTCCATTGTGTCTCACGTGAGTCTCAGCCACTCGAACGCGTTCCACTTCAACTTGTTTCACAAACTCCCCAACAATTGCAACTGTAACACACTTACCTCACCTCCAGTCTACTGGAAACTATCTTCAAAAGCTCTCTTCATATAGAGCGTAACTTTTTATCAACGTTTGTATTTCAACTGTTCCCACAATTCAGCTTTTGTTATAAACGTCATTCAACTCAAAATAATCACGTGCTGATTGTTACAGGAGAGAGAGAGAAAGAGAGAGCGAGTTGCTTGCAGGTGAGTTCTAAGACAGAGATGTGAAGAGCTTGATTTATAACAGACACAGCAGTGATACATGAGACTGAGACGTATCTCGGTACTCACGCTCTCGAGCTGGATAAGCCGCACTATATCTCAACCCACGCTAGGCGCTTTGTTTCTTCAAGGAGAAGTGTTTCGAAACACGCAGATTTACAACAATCATCTAAGAGGTAAGCAACAGTTTACTTTTCTGACTCTTGCAAATTAAATGCTGATAAAGTGTTCGTTGTTGCCAAAACCCAAATGGATACCCCATTTTTCTTTGAAAAGCTCCAATAGGTCCAACTTGGAGGGGCACACTTGGAGCTTCTTGCTATAATCTTTGAGCACTCTTTACATACAAGTACGTATGGTACCTTCTTTTTCTTAACAGCTAACATACGTCTTACATACAGTTTTATTTATATTACACACATATGCAATAGTGAGCATACAGTGAATTTGTAACCACGCTCAGTATAAAAGGTAGCAAATCATTGTAAACACATTTCGTGTACGACCCAGAAACACACCAAGCGCGAACTTCTAAAATACAGAATAATTAATTATCATAATTTTGAAATATTCTCTCACCTAATTCTTTTAATTATCTCGTCACAATAAGGTTGAAGTAAACCCTGTCCGTAAAAAAGGTGTTTAAAATTATAAGTATTAATTGATTATATTTCACAATTTTCTGTTAAAACTAATATATTTGGTATTGTAATAAATTAAAATAGCCTCATTAATATCGGATTTATTCATGAATATATTATAATAAGGTGTCTTTTCATGAAATAAGATCAATTCAATTCATTACCGGTGTTAAAAATCATTCACCATCTTAAAATAATATGTTTTAATTGTTTTTATTCAAATCTAAATTAAATTGTTAAGCGTCTTCAAAGTTGTGGCGTAATTTTAGCCTTTGTGGTGCAGATGTATGTTTAATCGAAATAGATTGACTTTTAGTTTCGTAGATACTTTTTAATGGGCTGTTAACTCATAATTAAAATGTTCTAACACTTCCATAAGCACAAAACGTTTTGCTCTATTATTATTTAAAGCACATGTTTCACAACAAATCATAACGTGTTTATTGTTACAGATGATCGTTACAGTTTTCTAGCAAGAGAGGACAGTTATTGGAAACGTATATAGCAGAGCAGAGTGAGTTTCCAGTAGGATTTACGGAAAGAGCCAATATATTTAGGATTGAGGGAATCAGAGAAGGATTAGAGATGAAGAGGGGGCAAGGAGTTGTTATTGCTTCGGAGTTGACTTCTCACCACTTAATTTTATATAAAAAACAATTTAGTCTCACTTTAGCGTCGCGTATTTTATAGAGATATATTTACATTATATTTTATAGAAATTATCTACATTAACTGTTTAAAACTTATTAGAATATAAGCTATTTTTAATATTATTTTAACTAAAGGGAGGTTTCTACAATAAAACTCTTTTCTTTCATTATAACTTAATAACAGTTTTTGATTTACTGCTGGGTTATGTCTATGCCCTTTTCTCTCAATACGTCCACTATCAATACATCTAGCACATTGCACAGGTTACAACACTTCAAAATATGCGATACCTTTCTAAAATTATTGGTATTGAAAATATTGCTTAGAATAATATTTATAAATTAAATAAACTAAAACACTAAGTTATATAGTTGTGTTCGAGAACATCTTTCGTTGTGGAAATACAATACCGATTTTTAAATAACTATTATACATTTGAAATATTATTGTTATTTGAAAACATGAGAAACATAAGGTTGCGTTCTCATAAGAAGGGTAATGCAATGCGGTTAGACTGTATTTAAAGGAGGACGCGACAATTGGCTTAAACTTGTTAGCTCTAAAAAGCACTGGTTCTGTTTAGTTAGATGTTCTTTTAATTTCCTTTCTTTCTACCTCTCTCTCATTTATTTTCTCTTTTTAAGCTGCATTTCTTTTGCTTTTGTCATGCCTAACTCACGTAAAACTTAAAATATAAAGATAGTGTTTACTTTTATGAATAGTACATTCTTACATTTAAATGCGGTCCTATAAGAGAAAGTGACAAATAAAGGCAGGGTGAACTACAGTCCTGGGAGCCAGAGAATGGTAGATCGCATTTTATTTCAGCCTGTTTATTTCCTTGAGATCTTATCAAGCAGAGTTCAACTTATCACCCATTTGCCAAATTTGTTTTAAAAGTGTCCCAATGCTGAAAACGTTCCAAACTGGTGTGAAAACATTTAAACTGAGGAAGCGTTTTATACAAGTTTTGTGGCACAGATGAACTTATATATACGCAGATGGGCTTAAGTAGGTGAAAACGGAACAAACAGTCAACAGGGCCAGAGTCAGGAATGAATGTATAAATACATTATTTAATACAGGGGACGACTGCATACGATTAAAAATGTTATCCTCAGTAGGTTTAATTTTGTGTTATTTCTTAAATGTGTAAATACTTTCCAGTTTAGTGTAAATACTACACCTTGGTTCAAATAAATCTTGACGGAACAATATCATCAACTCGAAAGAAAATATTAGATTTCAAGTAACAATACTGATTACGAGAAAGAGGTGAGGTCTAAGTTGTAATAACGCTTCAAGAGCTGTTTCTTCTCCACTTAATTTTATTGAGAACAATTTTGTTCTTTTCTTTATGGTTCAAGTTTTACGATGATACAGCCGCAAAGTCTTGGCTGCTTTTACGAGTAATAAAGGAAACAACTTTTTGTAGTGGTGTCGACATTTTACAAATTATTGTTACAACGTTATTTGGGTGTTTGCAAAAAAGGCGTTCCATGATAACACAGTTCATTGGATGAACTGAAATTCTTAATTTGTTTCAGTGTGTTCGTCACAATTGTTTCTTTTACAATTTAAAGGGTTCTGCCTAGGTGATCTATGTTAAAAAGTAGTTAATCACTAAAAAACTACTTTTTAGATCTGTAACATTTTCCCTGGAAATGTACCCCTGGTTTTACCCCTAACCCTTTTAATAATGGATCAACTTACTTCCTTACACAATTAACCACTTCGAAACAATCCAGAACATCAAGAACAAGTATTTACCGAATCCATAGCAATAGTATACTTAATCAAGTCATATTAAGTCGAATATGCTTAAAAGCACTAAAACTCTGAGTTCTGTTACCCACCGAAAATATTGTAAATATCTATGGTGAGTTTTTACTTTTACTAATACACTTCTATAAACCAATAAAACAGTTCTCAAGTCACTTCATATACTGCTACCCACGATATATATGAGTAACTTTAACCATTCAAGCCCAGTGTAAACACTGACTTTGCTATTTCCGCTGCACGTGTATACGCAACCTCACGTTTCTTACCGCTCTTATAAAACTTTGACCACTGGCCACGTATTGCAAACCACTCAAACTCGCGAGTGTTACCATAATTTATATCATATACTAACCTCCACGCTATCGAACTGTATGGGTTCATTTTGTACGAGTTTTTATACAGTCCACTATAGAGATACTCTACACTCAAATATGGTTTTTTACAGTATCATTTCTATAAAATAAACATGCTTGAATTTTCTATCAAAGTTTGTAAACAACAAAACCTTACTTTAAACCGGTGATAATAATAATGCATGTTGTGAAGATGACACTCAAAATTACTGAAAAACAAGTTTCTACCAAGAAACGCGAAGTGTTTACTGTATTCTACTATATACTACTACTTTTCTTTTTAACGTTTACTTATCCTACATTTTTTATACCGTGTGTTCATAATATTTGAAATGTATATGTTTTAACAACACTTTTAAGTTTTTGAATTTTTGAGGTTGTCTGAAGATGACAGATTTGCTTATCGAAAGGCCTCATAAATTAAACATTTCAAGTATTATTTAATGTGGTTTTAAAATTTTATTTATCGGTCCAATATTAGAGCTTTTTTCTCAAGATCGAGAATGGTGTCTAGTTCACTTTCTTTTATGGGATATGCTTTTCTACTGGATATTTTACATGCTCTTTTCTTCTCAAAACTTTTACTTTTAACACATACACTATATTTCACACTATATCCTAATAATTCTAAAACGTATAATAAATTACATTCAATTACAATTTTTAAATCCAATAAAAATAACTGTCCATTGTAAACGTAACGTTTATAGCCCCTAACATTGATAGAATAAGGCTTAAGGTTATGTGATGCAAAATCTTCTGTCTAGAGTTTCGGTAAGTATTTTCTCAAACGATTCTACATATATTTTAAATTATATTTGGAAAATGAAAAGACTCCGTGTTGGTTCTAACCGTGTTAGGTTGAAGAGGTAAAGAGCAGGTTAAGAGGAAAGGCGACGGCAATGTCTTGGAGAGCTTGCTGGTCCTCCTCGTAATTCCTCCAACAAACAGTTTTGTCTCGACTTCAATATCTTCTGTATTAAGCCTTGTTAGAGTTGTCACTCTCAGAACATCTTCAACCTATATTATCATTCTGGTATTTCTTGTTTTTGCTTTTGAAGGTTTTTGAACAGTCAAGTATGTTTATTTTTAAAGTGAATGTAAGTGTTTCACTGAGTGCCAGATGGAACTACGTAGAATAGTATAATTTTATTAAAAGGTAGGAAGGTTCGACGAAATGGAAATATCACGTACTCGTATCATGGTGTAGAAGAGTCTAATAAAACATGAAAATAGAATTTAAAGATCTATTTGCGGTCTTTTCCAGCTTGTGTTTAAATATGAACGATGAACAATAACATTTTTAGCTACATGAAAATGGTTTTATCTGCCTAAGGCAAATCACTATTTTAAAACAAAACTTACGTTGTAAAGTTATCTTGCAGAACATGTTAACCGGATGAATAAATAATTAAGTTATACAAACTAGGTTAAGTGTAACTTAATAAACTTTTAAAGTTTGTGTAACGAGTTTGTAATAAAAGTACGTCAGTTTTGGCAGTCAAAATTTGTGATCTAGAAAATAGTATTCTTTACAAATTTTTCACTAGATAAATAAGCTTTTTACAACCCGCACGGTTTGCAAACATAGATAGAAACAACAATGTTGCGTTATGTTAACAACAGGTCAGGCAGAGGTTTCGGTTTTGGGGTCTGATGATGGTGGAAGGGAGGGGAAGAGGAGGATTAATCCTGTCAACCTTTGACGCAACCCCTCTCCCTCTCACCCCTAAATCATCAGCACTAACCCAGTCTCTTGCTGATAACTGTGCAAGGCCGTGTCAATCAGAAATGTTGAACAATAACTATAGATCTAACGTTGTAGAGTATATTGCAAATAATAAACTCATACGGGTTTCTTAGTTTTGAGACATGTATATAATGTGTGTTTGAATGTGCTTTCACTTTCCAATATTGATTAAATCGATGTACTTAGAACTTTGGCACTTTATGACAGTCCTTGGTGTGTTATTACTTACAAACTACAGATTAGAGTTTACGCCACGTATTTATTTTATCCTGACGTATGAATCTTACAATAGAATTACATGCTAAGGGTTATACATTGAAAGTTAGCTTTGTTAACAACCTAAAGGCTATAAAATCATTTACCCCTTATATTTTCAACAGAATTTGGTATAACAACGAACTATAAACTGATTTTAACAAACATACTTTCCTCGCTGGACTCCAAACAGTCCAAACAGTCGAGATGATAGTTTTCAAAGCGTTTAAATTAGTTTTATTTCCTTTAACAGTAGTATTTTTAGTTTTACTACGTGCATTATACCTTAATATTGTTCAGGTCTTGCAGAAGTACCTACATAAAGCTCAGTCAATGCTACATCCATAATAGTTTGTATACAATGTATGTTCCAATGCAACACTCATATCAAAGGACAGAAAGCAACTCTCTGATAAACAACGTTCAACAAAGAGAGGTATTGAATTCACAAACTATTTTCTGCAAAGAGATCGACTGCATAGTTTTCTACTGTTTTCCATTCGATGCACAAACACACGTTGAGCTTTAGAGTATTGTTGAACACGTCGGAGTGGATATTCCGTTACTTTAACAATGCCATACGACACGGTACACACGTTTGTAGCTTGTGTACTGGTTTCAGAGACCAGGCACAAGAAAAGAATGTTAACAGATATTTGGTTCTTATTATTTTAGGAATGTGATGCGTGGTTATATACACTTTGATTTGCTATTTTTTGCGTAAATAAAAAACTCCCGATGAGTTAAAAGTAATCTTACTATATAGAAATTGTGATCTACGTTCGATTTCGTTCGAGAAAACAGATTTCATGACTAAAATAAAATCTACTCTTAAATATCGCATTACCAAAAAATATTGTACATTTAAAATAATTATTTTGATTGCCTTGGAGAGGTTATCAAATAGGCAAGATTTAAAAATGTGCACACGAAGTACTTTGCGAAACAAATACAACAGCGTTTGGATCAACTCAGAAAGTTTATAACAAGAAATTATCTCTCAGTGCAGAGAGCTCGGACACTACAACACGAAATCATACCAGAATACCTTTATGCAGCAGACACATTCAAATAAAATAATGAGCAATTTCAAAAGTGACATGCCTCATTTAGAAATAAAGCTGTGTAATTTGCAAATGATTCTCTAGAGTTTCTACATCATTCAATGTCGAAACATCAGCTGTCTGCTGTCTGTTCATCGATCCATGCACTAAGCCACTGCCTGTCAGTTTTCATTTTATCTTAAAAAGAATTTGTGCATGTTAACATGTCAACCCAAACATTTCAACATTTTAGCTAAATAACTAACTAATTGTTACCCTATGGAGTTATAATAAGAGTTATAATACAGAGTTATATATCAAGAGGGTCAATACTGTTGGATTACATGATTTGTCTAAGAAGCTATTTTATCATGACAAAGATTATTATTTTAAACATTGAATTGTTTTAAACATATTGCATTCCGGCTAGAATTCTCTAGTGCTTTGACTTAAGGTAACCATACCGATTCGCAAATTTATTCAAAAATACGATGTATTGTGACCGGGCAATCACCTAAAATAATTTTAAACTCTTATTATTACTAGAACAATAGTATAGGTAAAGTATTATAATTTTCTTTAGAAAGATAATATGTTTTACGAATAATGTCACTATTATGTCTAAGGATCTACGTTAAACTTTAATAGTTATCAATATCTTAAAAGAAAATCTGTCAAATCTATTACCTCAAAATGTTAACATACATTCGGTCTAACTATTTCATTTTTAACATAAGGAACGGTGTTTCCTCCTAGAACGATAGGTCACCAGTGAGAAAGGTTGGGTGTTGGCTTGGACTTTTGCCAGAACTCGAATCTGCCAACAAAGTTTCTCTGCCAAACTTCTCAAATCAGTGAACAGATTCTCCACAATCATGGCAATTGTTAACAACTGAACCACAAGCTATTTGTAAATATTTTTTTAAATATATGTTTTTCTATAATGTATAGGGAAATAGATAAAATGAGTCTACAGTTTGCTCACAATGTATAGTAATCGACAGCTAATCCTTCTGATCTGATTGTAGATTTTCTCCCCATTATACAGGAAACCAAATATACTAGCTACAAATAAATGTTTCGATACATTGAAAAGAGACTAAAAGAAGTAGAGAAGATCTTTATTTTTACATTTATCAACAGACTTTGGATACGTGTTCTCTGGTTATACGTTCAACTTATTGAATGACTATCAAAAGTATTATTAAATCATGAAGTTTATATTAAATGTTATATTAATATCTAAAGCGTCCGGTTTACACTGCGTCACAGTTGAATTACAAATACTGCTAAACGTTTCGACCTCGCTGTGGAAATTCATCCTCAGTAGCTGTTTGACTTACTGAGACTGAAACTACTACTGAGGATGACTCTCCACAGCGAATCATTTCGTTTGCTGTGTAATTCAACTGTAACTCTTCAGACCAGTAATGATGAAACCGGTCGCGAAAGCTTAAGAGTTAAAATTTTATATTAATTTAAGTTTGATCAGAAAAATGTATAATAATGGAATCATCATATTAATGGTTTAGTTCTTGCACTACGAGCGCAAGTACAACATGTTTCCAAAGAAAAAGCTGTTAGAAAGGTGTTTGATTTTACCACTGACTGGTGGTTGAGACACTCACAAATTGTCGTGTGGATAAGAAACTTTGCTTTAAATTACAAAGAGGTTAATGATTCACAAAATATAAATTTACCGACCAAGCATAGTATGTAGGCTACTGCCGATGATATTTGGTCAAGGCAAAGCCTGAAGTTACAGTAACAAGGGCCTACGTATGTTGTTGGCAAACAGAGGGGATCCAGTTTTTGCTAATTTGCATTTTTATACAGCAATGTCTAAGGCCGTGTGTTCAAATAGACGACCTGTTTTCTGTTAACTGACATACAAAATAACTCACCGTAAAATTGACGTGATTATATTGATATAAATCCATTATAATGAAAGCATTTAGGCGAGGAAACCAGGTGACAAACTGTAATGCAAAAAAACAAACTATTTCTTGGGGTTAGGCAGCTATTATTTGTAGCCTATTGTTTTGTATTAACAAATTTCAACTGGGTGTAGCCAAAAGTTCTATAACTATCATTTCTAACCATGAAAGTTTAAGACAAAAATCAATATTTATTAAATTTAACCGATTTACTAATTGAAGTGTTTACTGTATGACGAACTTTCCCCGAATGTGATATTAGATATAATGAACCAAATACAAAACGCTTGAGTGCAGTACTATAGTCATGAAAACTATTAGCAAAATCCCAAAGTGTCATGTTAAAGTCGTACTGTATTGGTTTTACGGTCCTGCGCTTCTTGCAAACACAGTATTTGACAGATTGTTTGGGTAAACAACATAATGAAGACAGGAACTGACCTTAAATTGTGTGGAAACATCTAGAGGAAATGAAGGAAAGGAGTTAAAAACAAGAGTTGTTTCCGGCGACCAGGGACTCAAGAGTAAACACTTCCGGCGAGCTTCTCGTCTTCTTCCGCTGCGAACAATCACGGATCTTTCATAAACAGTTGTCTTTCATCTTCATCCGAGTTCAAGAGAATCAACGTCTTTCAGCAATCAGTTTTATGTATAATTATGCAAATTAAAATGTACATAGTTTAATAGTTTATATTCAGCTAGTTTAATAACCGAGGCTGTTTTAAATGGATGTTGAGGCTACCAATGCTGAAGAGAAAACCGTAGTCAGTAAAACTTACTACCGAAAAAATAAACACGTTTTTACACTTGTAGTTTTTACATATTTTAGACAAGCCCAGA
This sequence comes from Matsumurasca onukii, assembly GCA_018831715.1. Classification (NCBI taxonomy): domain Eukaryota; kingdom Metazoa; phylum Arthropoda; class Insecta; order Hemiptera; family Cicadellidae; genus Matsumurasca; species Matsumurasca onukii. The sequence continues at coordinate 54,510,806 of CM032062.1, forward strand.
AGAAAAAGGTAGGATTTAAAATCAGGACAAAAATAAGATTGATAATCTAAACCGTAGAAGCTCTACCAAAAGTAAAAATTTCACAGTTGGTTCAGGAAATAGAACAAAATAGTCTTGCAGCTATTTTGTTGTTTTCAGTAGTTAACCAAACGCAACAAACACTGTGTGTACCTGAAGGGTTAGTTGAAATTTGAATATTTGACAGACGATTATAATTATCCGAAGGCATTATTAGGCTACGTCTGTGTATAAAATATTAACCTATTATTTGTTTTTACCTGATAAAGATACTAGAATGTTGAACGTATCAAAATACATTGTGTTTAAAATGTCCAATTTACTTAGTTCACAGACAAAGTCTAATAACGCCTACGATAATTGAATCTGTTAAATCGTTGTTAGACATGAACCCCAAAGAAGAACAGAACGGTACAAGATGTAGAAGTGGATTAGACTGCCGAGTGCGTGCAAGGATTGTAAGCGTGTCTACACCAGACTGATAAGAAGTTAGGCCTACTTATCAACACGTGATAAGAGAGTTCTTGATGAGGAGTTATTTGGGAACAACATGCTTCGCCAAACCTGCAGCACACTTGCAAATTTCACATTTCAACTTCAACCCTTCTCTTTGAATAGCATTGACAATGGCAGGTTCTCAGTTTAAAATAAAGTCAATATTTTTATGAGTTGGAAGTACTAAAATTTATCTGAACGATGATTGATTAAGCATAACTCTGTTTTAACTCGATTGATCGACGCCTCGCATGTTTGTCAGTCTGGTTGTAACACAGTTACGTCGCAATGATTGTAAAATATTATTGAATTTGCAAAGCATATACTTTATACACAGGTTGAACTATGAAAGTGTAAGGAATTTTGAAATGAGTTGTATTTTAAAACACCGTCGTTTTTATCCAATGTGGTAGATGTATTTGTCGGAAGTTAAATTAGTTTTCAAAATATTGGCCAAACAGTTCGTTGGATCAAATGTTGACCCTCCACGCAGAACCTAATTTCTTTCACGAATGGTTTGGTGATACTTTGTCCTACAACCGACGTATACGAAATCTAATTACTTTAAACACAAGTGAGCAACACTCCTTGGACCTTCTCACTGTGAGGTTTTCGGAATATTCACATTGAAAATCTACTACAGCTTTAGTAGTAAGAGCTACTACAGTAGCTGAGTGTCTGTTTAATATGGCCGAAGTTTGCAGCATTTAAAATCTGTTTACTATCAACTGAACTTGCTGGTTAGTTTTAAAACTATTTTATTTTGTTGAGTCAGATATGGTAGTATAAAATTGTTTCAACTACAATAACTATGAAGCACCGGTATAAAATGAATAACATACCATTATTCAGTTTGTTAACCATTACAGTTGTACATAACAAAGCCATCGAAAAACCAATCTCAATTTTTTTAAATTTAATAGCCAGTCTCCTGGAGCAGCAATTCGACTGCATTCCAGGTCCTAGCCTCATGTGAACGCAGCTGTAGCAAGCTGTAAATATTAGCCAGTTATACTCCAATTGGCATGCCAATTGTATAAGAAGTTACGATGTTTGGTACTTTCAATTTAAACAATAAAGCCATGTTCGAAGCTAATTATGTCAATTGTCTGTGTCCATAAATGGTCAAAAGTATAGTAAAGCACACTACTCTGAACCCACCCCTTAGCTGGGATGTAATAACATAGCTGGTCGTTTGTACGTAAAACAAAATGTCTGGCTACTACCATCTTGCACTGCTAACAATACGTTGGATTTTATTTTGTTCAGTTTATAAGTTACGTTGCAAAAGAAAACTTACCACTTACCTCACTTAGGGCCCAGGTATTGCCACAACGCAAAGTGCAAAGTTTGGATTTTAACATTTCTTCCGCTTTCAAACTTTCCGACATGTGAGTTGTTAGAAGTACCGACATTTGTTAAGAGAAAGGACACATATATATTGATTCAAAGTTATATTTCCATGAATTAGAGAGGTGCAAACAACTAATGTCACATACTATAAAACTCTAATTTGCAAATATATACTTATCTTGCTTTAAGTTGTAATAATGTATCTAAACATCCACCTTTACAATGTTATAGCTGTTTGGGAAATTGTGTTTTGTTACTTAACAAAAGCAATTGTGCCCTCAAACTAATGACATGATATTATAAAGCATATATGAAAATTTGACTTCTTAAAGTCACTAAAACTTGTTATTAACAACATTTGGTAACACGATGGTTATTTTATTGAAACATAATGACACTGTATGATAGATGTTTTAAAAGAAAATCATTGTATTTATGTGACGTATTCCAAGGTCATGTCAAGTACTGCGCACGCTTAACTCACTAATGAATTTGCTTCGTCTCGCCATTGACTGATTTATCCGGATTGGTGCTGCAACCAAAGGTTAGATTAAGATTATTTCGAACCCATACACAAATTCAAACGGTTAAACAATTGAATTGCATGTAAGCAATCCAATAAATCTGTGATTAACAGTAAAGCCATCGTGTTTGTCATATTTTATGCGTAAAGGTCTCCTATATATTAATATTAAAGCTGCTAACATTCTGAATGTTTGAGTGAAAAGGGATGTAAATTTCAGAAAGCGTCGAGTGTGAAATGGAAACTGTAAATGAAAACAGCTGTGATATTTCGAGAACAATAGGAGCTATTGTTGAAGTCAGCTAACATGGGACTAAGGGTGGGAGTGGGGGTTGAGTGAGTGGGGATAGAGGGGTTGCTTGTTTTGATTCATTCATAACAAATGGATGTAATACACGCAGTGGGTCCTCCTTTACTGAAAACCTTTCTTTGAATGAGCTTTTTTGTCTAGAAAATACCGAACTTTAAAAATCGGATATTATGTAGTTAGAACGAGTTTAAAGTAGTTAATATTGTATTTCAAAGCTAAACTAAAAAGTAAAGCATTTTGATTCGAGTTTAACGAGTAAAGATAAAATTTGATCATGGTACAAAAACACAAATGATAAACGATATATTTGTCATGATGCAAGTTCAGTGTTACATGTGTTAATGAATCTGGGTTCAATCCAAACATGGCAGTTGCTTGTTACACTAGATGAACGTAGCATAAGTAATATTCGAGGTAAACAGAGGTGTATTGTCGTCAGTCAGTAAACAAAAAACTATATGCCAAATAAAGCACAGGTGACAGTAACGTTACTTAATCAACCAACAGTTATTAATGATTCAGTCAAAAATAAAACTTTCACAAAAAGAATTTACTAAAAGTAAGTTATTTACTCATGTAGTCAGAGTTTTTAGGTTACGAATTTTCACAATGCATTGCAATCGTCAATTAGAATGTGTAACTAAAGTTTTCCATTCTCTCAAACATCGAGAACTATTTCAAACATACATTGTGTGCACTCATTCATCTTCATTCATACGAATTGTTCCTTCCTAGCTTTTTGATCAAAGTGTGAATTGTATTCAGATGTCCCCAATTGTGTGTCAAACACGTATCAACGTTGTAAAACGCTTAAATATAAAACTAAAACTATAAAGTCCTCACTCGACAAAAAAATGTATGACACTTGTTTTATTAGTTTCTCGTACTGAGTTAGTTAAATGTTAACACAACGCTTCAGGAATAAGTTAAAAGCTTCTTGCTTATTCACAGGACTATAATTTATTTCATTTAAAAAGCCCTTAGTGTTGGCATACTATTTAAAATGGAGAAGGATTTTTTGTCACAGAGCAACAGAGGAAAACTTACTTTTCTTAGTAAACAATAGTATAGTTTGGAAAAAATGACAACGTTTCGTGGACAAATAAATCTAACGCGTATATATAGGAAAGCACCGGTCTTATACAAGGATATGCTTTGAAGAGATCTCACGGCGCTCAACGCAAAACTAGTACACGCGTGTAGTGCGGGTATTGCAGCTTGGAAACTGCAGGCGCTGAACTTGTGCAGTGTTTAAAGCGAAAATTTGTCTCATTCAATGCGATATATTTCATCAAATATCCTCACAATGTGACATAGAACCACTCTTAAATATGTTCAAAATAATCTGTTTTATTGTAAATTAAAAAAAGTACTGTAATTGCTATTCTCAGTCCATCTATTATTGTGATATTATTACTATACTCGTACATCTTTCAAATACATAGTTTTAAATCAAATCAATGGTTTATTGCATAACATTTCCTCGCATAAGAGAGTTAGCTCGTCCTTTTTATTCCCAGGATTGCATAGCGCAATAACGTGTTTCGTATATCCTATCTCAATCAAACTAAAGCTTAGCAAAATAGTTTATAGATTCCTTGACATAGTCAGGACTATATTTAGCTCATAGGAAATGTCGTCTTATTTAGCAGATAAAGGTACACGTCAGTTTAATTCAGCAGCTGGTTCCGCTTTCAGACAAGGCAGTATTAAAATGCTAATGTGCAAAAACTCAGTTCTCCCTGTTTGCAAACAGCTACGTGCCGTACTTAGAAAATAGTGTTACTTTAGGCTTTTCATTCCATCCCTCTACAGTATCATCGAACAAGTGCTTCTTTATTTGTTCATAATATAAAATAGGCTTGAGTATTTTCAAAATTTTTAATTTACTTAGTGGAAACATCATGCTGTTGTTTGCTACAGCTTTTTTTCTGTCGAAGGAGTGCAGTTAAAACTAAATCACTAAATCACTATTTAAGATGCCGACCACTCTCATGAGGGTATTTTAAGGCAAATATGTGGTGAAGGATGAGTGTGATGAGTGGTAGTAATGAGTTATGAGGTGTAGTCTTGTTACAAACTAAGGCCGACTCTTCCTTAGAATGGGTCATTAATTAATAGCCCAATGACCAATGGAATTACAAGGACCAACGGCTTAACGTGACTTCCGAACCACGCAGGTGATGGTCTGATATGTCTAAGCGATGGTGGGAGTTGATGCGGGTATCATCAGATGATCACTGAGACTATCTGAGCCGCTTTAGACCTAAATCGTCCTCAAAACCTGACCTCCATGAAGCTGGATTACAGGACCACGCCACGAGTCCCAGTCAGTTAAACTACCTGCAGTTAAAAGTTAAAACAGTAGAAAGCACCTAAAGGCATCAAAACTGAAGTACAGGAAAATAACTGTTATTTGTGACCATGTTTTTTAGCATTTAGGCGTGGTGATTAATTAATAGTTCTTTATAAGCCTACTTATAAAGTTTGTGCAATTTACTTATACGTTTGCTTCCAAGTAACAAACAGCTGCTCACTGGTGGTTAGGTTGTTAGCGATTCCCACGGTTGAGGAGGATCTGTTTGCTGATTTGAGAAGTTTGGCGGAAACTTTGTTGGCAGGTTCAAGTCCTGGCAACAGTCCAACTCACAACCTTTCCAACTGCTGACATTGCGTTCTGTGCTTTATTATTTATTATTGTTATTACGTTGATTTCAACTTCAATTTCTTAGTTACGTAATAGTACAACTTTACATTCCATATAAAGTTATGTATTTAACTGATGGTGGTTGGTATCATTGCTCACCAACATGTAAATGACCCAAGTGGGCAAATTAATTAATGGTTTAAATATGCAATGTAAGTATTTGACAGCAGTTCAAATACTGTTATTTGGAGTTAAAACTGTATAAATATGTGTATATTGCATTTGAAATTAAAAGTGACCTACTAAAATGGAAGTATTACAAATATTATTTACTTAATGCAGCCATTTCAAAGGTTTCAAAAATATTACGCTTTTAAAGTCATAAAAAGGGTAAAACGTTTTGCAGGCCTAACGGTGATAGTAAAATATTTTTACCTTGGGCAGTTGATACATATTGGTTTTGAGAGCATAGAAAGATAAAAATAACGGTGCAACTTGCAACTTTACGGTGCTCCTGAAGGAAGAGGTAGCCATTCAAGTTGAGATACTGTACTGATCTACTTCTTCTTCTACTTCTATCTTTAAATTTGTTATATTTTTAAACTGATTATAGTCTGAAAGCATACTTTGTACATACATACCGTCACTCTTCTTTGTAAAAGACGTAGATAAACAGTTCGTAAGATTGTGTGGGAGGTTTGATCTTAAAAGTTTTAGCGTTTTTTCGGACCAACTTGTTTTGAGCAAGATATGCTATTTTTTCCGTGTCAGAAGAAGTATATTATTTTGTTTTAGCATGATCACGTTTATAATTCCAGTCATAGCTGAATTAATAAAATATTACTTGTCTGGATACTCTGTAGTCGCTGCTGTTGAACTAACAATGCAACAAGGATTTACAATGAACGCAATACAATAATAATTATAACCCAAGGTAAACTGTTTCTAAGTTCAGCTAACTTACTTGGTGACGTTAGTAAAACATTGTAGTGCGTCACGCCGACCAACCCTGGGAGTGGATTTGTCCCCGTACATTAGAAACACAAATCTACTACAGTTCAGACATTATTATCATAAACTTAACTCAAACTGATGTCAAATATGTTATTACAACGGTAAAATACGAGTATTAATACTTAAAACCTTTGAAAAGAACTAAAACCACGTTGAAAACCCTCCAAGTAACAACGAGATAGTGAGAATGTATCTGCTGAGTGGAAAATACAGTATGAAGGGTGAAACCAATCCATTGTGAGGGTAAACCGTATCAGTCTGTGAACATTGTGTACATGTGTTGTGATCTCACAATAGAACAAGGGCTATTTGCTATTTTAAATCACCCTGCGTCTACTGTAAAATCACAACAGCCAAACCTTTATTTACTTTTCCAACAGATCGTCGTAACGTTCGTATTATGAAACCAAAGGTAAACTGTCACCGAATAGCAGTAATTAAATTCAATATACAGTTTGTGGTAGGTTTGATTATCAGTGCTTTGGAGACGGACCCCACAATAATCAAGTTTCTTAAATCCTGCGATATTATTGTTTTAGCCTATATTGTATTGTTGATTTACTTAAGAAACCGTTATCTTTAGGTGCACAACTTCTACACTGTACATTTGAGTACTCAGGCGCCTTATGAGGCAAGGTATGAGGTAAGGCGAGAAGTGATTTAGATAAAAATTACAATAAAAAAGATTGAATAAAAATCAAATTAGGATCGAGGTAAAACAAAACATCACTAAAACGTGTGCTTTTTTGTTTACCAACAATGGAAAATGTTCCAATAATATTTCAAACTCAGGGTTCTACCTCCTATCGTTAAGAAAAAAAAAATTAACAAACTTTAAAATGGTTAATAATTTGAACGCCTTTCGGTACAGTAATTTTGACTGAAAATCTTATTTTTAATGGATATAAGTTTTACTTACTACATAGGTGAAACGTGTCGTATGCTTCTTTCAAATAAATAAGTACGTAAAATTCAAATTGGAATTAGCCTCTTGGAAAAATAACAGTTGAGTAAAACTACTCTTGGTAGCAGTGATCACATAAGTAGGGTGTAAAGTTGTTAAGTTTGAACATTACTTAGTGACAGTTAACTTTCCACTTGCCTCATGTCCTGAACCCGGCGCAGAGTGCAAAGTTTGTCCTTTCATACCGCCAAATGTAAAAGTGGATGAATGGTAACTAGTTTTGAAAAGAGACAATAGGTAATTGACTTGTTATATTATAAAAATTCATTACTAGTTGAACACAATAAGTGTAACATAATCTGTTTAAAACCAAGAACGTCCTCTATTCCGTATTTAACCGTACGCCATTCAATACCGTATATGTACGATACAAAAACACCAATAAAAACTAACCTTTGCGGTTCCACTTTAATTGAAAAGTTATTTGACATGTGACATGTGTGTTTTATTTCTTCCAAATTAAACCAAGCAAAACCTAGTTTTCGATCTATTCTAAATGAAATATTTTGATTATCACAATTCCAATAATTTCTATAGTGAGTTTAAAATATGTAGAAACGGCTTGGTGGCATTTAACGATTAATTTTAAAATAAATTTGCTAGGTGATCGTTGTAAAATGTGAATACCTTTTAAAGTGGACGTCATCCAAGGGGACAGAAACCTTGAGAATCAGAAGTCAATCGTTGTTATTAATATGCATGTTTCGAGTAATAACCTTGCAATATAGATTTTAAAACGCAAGAGAAAGTTATTGAATATAAAATTATTAATCTTTTCATACAAAGTAATGTTTTAAAATTACTAGTTTAATTCTTTGTTTAAAGTTTGTTGTTGACGATGGGAGAATTTCAGAGTTAAAACTGGACATGTTCCATCGTTAGTGCGCAAGATTATCACGACGTTTCGGGATCTGCAATCTGATCCTGTCTTCAGGTGAAAAGAACCTAAAACATGACACAGAACATTAGAAAACGAGCTAGCCTAAAGTAATTAGGGCAAGCTGACCAGTCAAACACAACCAAACAACATGTAGCTGTTAAAGTCACAATACTAAACCACAAGACTGATTTTAAGTATTGTGACTCTTACAGCTTCATGTTGTTTGGTTGTGTTTGACTGGTCAGCTTGCCCTAATTACTTTAGACTAGCTCGTTTTCTAATGTTCTGTGTTAAGTTTTAGGTTATTTTCACCTGAAGACGGATCAGATTGCAGATCCCGAAACGTCATAATAATCTTGCTCACTAACGATGGAAAATGTCCGCAATAATAGTTTATACTTATTTAAAATTGACTATATTGGTGTTAAACTATTTGTGAAATGCAAATTTTAGAAAAGCTCTCGAGTATGAAATGGAAACTGTAAATGAAAACAGCTGTGATATTTCGAGAACAATAGGAGCTATTGTTGAAGTCAGCTAACATGGGACTAAGGGTGGGAGTGAAGGGTGGGGAGTGAGTGGTGATAGAGGGGAGGGGTTGCTTGTTTTGATTCATTCATAACAAATATGTACGATACATCTTTGCCTCTTCCAGTAAACCTTGTACATGCAATACTATACTCAGTTTTGACTTTAAAAATGTAATGACTAAAGAATAAAGTGAGCAATAATATGTGTTAAACCTCATAGACATACGGGATCTTTTTTATAAAAAGCATTTAAACTTTTGAGATTTTCATGTAGTTACATATTACTTTAAGAACGAACAGTGAATGGTTATGGAAGAGACGAGTAAGGCTTCCAATCATGATCCGTATATTTTTCCAGGAACTTCAAGATTCTGTTGGCTTTACAAAATCACAACTTCGTGGCTTTACAAAACCACAACGTCGTGGCTTTACAAAACCACAACTTCATGGCTTTACAAAACCACAACTTCGTGGCTTTACAAAACCACAACTTCGTGGCTTTACAAAACCACAACTTCGTGGCTTTACAAAACCACAACTTCATTGGCTGCAAAACCACAACTTCATGGCTTTACAAAACCACAAATTCGTGGCTACAAATCCACAACTTCATTGGCTTTACAAAACCACAACTTCGTGGCGTGGCTTTACTACAAAACACAACTTCGTGGCTTTACAAAAATGTAACTCTGGTTGAAGAATATAAAAAATTAGGTGAGAATATTTTAAATTATTTTCAGCCACCTGGAATATTGTATTTATTAGACCTGGCTGAGTATCACGTCTTCTGTGATACTAAACATGCTTTGCCTTTGGCACAGAAATCATGAGAGGTAATTCGTTTTAGGTTTTACATATACTCCAAGTTATGTTACACATAACCTATATTGAATCCATATATATATAGAATTATAGATTGATTGATAGCAATAGCTGTGGTAAATGTTTTACTTAAATTATTATTGAATTGTATTTATGAACGTTTAATATACATGGAGTTGAACCTTGTTGATTCGGGCTATCTGGTTCACCGAGTTGGTCCCGAATCTCTTGGTCGAAGAATTGCAGCCCTACAGTATACGAGCAAAGGTGGATTACAGAGGATTATAAAAATTAACACTTGAAAGGGGGATTATTGTTTTAATTACCAAGATTAATTTGATTGTTTGAGTCTGGGCACTCGGTTCTTCTTTGAACAATCTACACTCGTTTGTTCAGTAACTGAAATATTATAAAATATACATTTTTATATTTGAAATTAAATTGTTGGGTGGAGTTTTCTTACTGCCTTGCTGTTTTAAGAAGTACCTGAATAAGTACGTTAAAATAATAAAAACTGAACGTATAATTATTACAAAGTATATAAAAACGACTTAAAATATTTTAATGTGATACACATTAACATGTTCCATTCGATAAGAAAATGAAGTGTAAGTGTTGTTCATAGACACTACATCTTTAATTAATTACAATATCAAGCCATGCGTATCAAAGAAATTAAAATAAACTACAGTATGCGCCAAAATAAACAATACTGAAATTTTAAGATTTTGTTTACAGTGCTGTAACAAGATATACACTAAGATGAATTTAAATATATTTAAATAAGTTCATAAGACGTTCAATATGACTTCCGTTCAGTTTGCTCATACCGTGCTTGAACATCTCGTATCACTTTATTGAAGATGGGTTGTTTCATCCCTCTTACGTACCTGGTTATTTTTTACTTAGGTCAAAATAACGTTAGAATTCTATGGTGGATTCTAACAAAATATTAAGAAAATATATATATATATATCTAAATATATAAGAAGACGCCACGGCCGGCCAATCCAGTCTCAGCCAGTCAACAAGATACTGAGGATGACTCTCCACAGCGAGGTCGAAACGTTTAGCAGTAATTATATTTCAACTGTGACGCGGTGTAAACCGGAAGCCTTAGATCTTAACTTTAATTGTTAATACATTAGAGTAGCCCTTTCCACCCTGAGTGGTTGTTAAAAGTTTTTAATTTTGTCAGGAAATTTTGCCTCATTGTACAAATTAAAGCAGCTCGTCAGTTTAATCCTACTGCAGCCTCTGTTAACAGCTAAGGTTCGGTTAAAATGCAAATGTGCAAAAACCCGGCCTCCGTTTGTAGACAACACAGGGAGTCCTTGTTTTACCTGGGTTTATTTTATTTACTCTTTGAAACTGTACTCTGGACTCTGTTCTTTGTTTTTAAATACAATTACCTTGTACATATCTAATGGAAAGCTTCACAATTTTAGTTTTTTTTCTTGTACTAAAGCAAGATAACGTTAGCAGCTATAGCCTCCTCTGATACAAGGCCGCAGTACAGTAGCAACTAAGCTAAGTTTGTCCAGCTGTTTTGTCCCACACTGGCTGCTGGCTGGTGAGTTGACAGCTGATTGAGGAATGGAATCAATCTGATGACAGTTAAACACTGGAATCCACTTAGCCACCATTATTTCCAGTTTACAGGACGACAGTCAATCGTCCTCGCCATCAAACTCCATCCTCGCAATAGCTTTCAACTTAGTTGTAGATAGTTAAAAAGACTGTGTGTTGTTTATCGTCATGGTGGTTATATGTTTGCAAAACCGAGTGCAATAATCAACAACCTCCCGCTCAAACCAAAAAGTTTCTTAAACTTCAAATTGGCTTATAGGTACACGTAGAAAGGATATTCAAATTAATCTCGCACCACAGTAGCGTTATCCTGCAAACGTAACGAAATAATTATATCTTAGACAGTAACATAATTCAGCACCACGCTACACACAACTGCAGTCATCCAGTGTATGCATCCTGCATCTGCACTGATTTTATTTTTCCTCGAACTATTTTATATCCATAGCGATGAATCAAATCAAACTGTGATTGAAGCATGTGATTGAACAATTATTGCTGCTGCAGCTTCAAAGATTATGTTGGTTTTACTATTTCTGACGTGATTGTCCCTTAGTCATCGAATAAGTTAGAAGGAGCTGTGTGAAATTGCCGACATAGACCTATTACATTACTTACATGTTAGTCACCGGTTTTTCTGTTCATAAAAAAATCTTAACTAATCTTTAGAAAATCAAAACGTCTATAGAAAACAAGTTGAGTTTAACTTTGATTTTAAACGTTTGAAACTAATCCATAAAATACTCACGAAATCGTAACAGCACACAACACACGTAGGCTAAGATCATTACGATATCCTGCTACATGTACTATGACGACATGATATTACATTGTACTGTGGAAGGAGACATTGTCATAGTCACATGAGACATCACTGATGGTTACAGTCATTATGTCTGTCGTATGTCACAGCTGGCAAGTGTCAATTAAGGCAGCAGTATGATCTCAATTGATGAACCAATCCATTCCTGTCTGTTCCGGAGCATATTGCTACTGGAGTCAACAAGGAATTAATCTACGTATGTGGTAACGAGCCGTGTTTATGCATGGGACGTCTTTATTCAACGTTATCATTTTACCGGGCGTTAAGTACAGACTGTCGTTCCTTTGATCGATAACAGAATGATGGTACTGGACGAATGTTTGATCGAGAAAGGGTGGGAATTGCAACGGTGAGTTTACAAAAGCTTCATTCATGCAGCTTTCACTTGATTTACCTTACAAAAAAATTACTTCAGTCCGAAAATTGACTTACATCCTTAGATTTGTATATAGGCATGTCTTTATACATAAATATGTGGACAATTATTTACGTACAATGAAATTAAAAAGTAATACTTACAAATAACGTATTATTTATTTATTCATTTTACCTACGTAAATAATTGTCTACATATTTATTTATACAAGCATGCCTGAATAAAAATTGAAATTTGTTTTAGTACAAATGAAAATAAATGTGATCATTAAATTATAATTATTTGGTGTATTGAAAAGTATATGTAATGAATCAAGTGATATGAGATCTTTTCACGTATTATAACAAAACACTCGGTTCAATTAATACTGTACAAATAATAAAACTCAAACCAATTACAGAGATTGCATGTAATCATACGTATAGGTATGATTAGGCCATTACCACGTAATGCCTTAGCATTAACTTGAAAGTGATTGGCGTGGCTCATCAATATTACAACAGAATGTGTTATTTTAACTTGTTCTCTGAACTAAACACGATTGATGTTTTTCATAGAAGGATTTTTTATACGTTATACCTTAACATGGAATATTTTAAATGTAAATGTCGAACGTTTAGTCAGAAGGAGTGTGGAGTGAAGGGTTCTTATTAAATCATCAATTAAATGAAAACTGTCATGGAAAACGTTGCATTTAATTATCTGTATTTGGCAGATTTTAAAACCCAATTACTAATTTAAATAAAACCGTCCAAAATAAACTCAACGATGAAAGTGTGTATCAAGAAGCAAGTAGTTTGTTGATTCTTCTGCTGATAACCATCCAAGATCCACTCTTGAGAAGAATTGATTTACTTTTCCGGTTTATCTTAGTTGACGATAAAGTTTACGGAAAAGTGCATTTTTGAGGATAGCTTGTGACAGAGATCACGGACCACTGTTAAGGAATCTAGGTCACAGCTGATTTTGATTCCCAAGCTGTCACTTCCACGCAATCTATATCTAGCCAGCTACACTAACACTGCTTCCGGGATGATATCTCCTAGAAAATAGTATTGTGTAATAATCGGTAGTTATTCTGTGAAGTTAAAACATGTAAATGTATACCTGTACATGTTACCTTAATTACCTTGAAAGTAACGTAAAGGCTCGATCTGCTATGTTCATATATTTTCTTTCAGATTAAGCCGATTTACAAGGATAGTAGACAGTTGGTGGAAATTCATTGTTGGTTTGAATTAAGCTATAACGACTTAAAAGAATCACTTTGTTCTTTTTTGGTTAAATTGATGTTAAAGGTGTGCATTGTAGACGTAGAAATGTCTAACCAATCACTGTATTCTATGAGCGTAAAATACAACAGGTTTTGAACAGCGAGAACATGGAAAACCTTGAGTGAGCATTGTACGTGTGCCTTTTAGTGTTGGTAAATCTTGTTTAACTTGCACGTAATAAATAACCCTTTAAAATACTTTCCAAACCCGTAACAATAATCGAACTTTGTATTAAACGAGTTATTTATTCTTTCATCCATTCTTCTACATAACTGAAACTATTTGGTTTGTGGCAACTTAGCCTACGTATGTTAGTCTTTCCTAAATCCCAGGCACGTAAGTCTAAACACAAGAGTATCACAGCTTGCTTTGCAACCGTAGATAGGACAGAGTGGTAATGAGGTAGGTTTGGATAAGGTGTGAATTACAGTTTCAAGAGGAGGGGTGAGGGGTTGTAAGTAGGTCGAGGAATGTCAAGAGCTGGACATCGATCTGTCTTTGTTGCTCATCCTCATCACACCTGACTCTCTTCTCTGTTTGTTGACACACAGTCTAACACAGTTTTGGTGAATAATTTCTAGTAGAGAGTCTTTAAAAATCATTGTTTTTAAATGTGTACATGTCTTTTTACAGAAACTACTAAAACAGTACATTGGAAATGTAATTTTAAAGCGTTGGTTTGCAATCCACAAATAATTTCACTTTTCAGAGCTTTGATTGTTAGTTCTCTTGCATGTTTTGTTTTTAATAATAAACTCACACTGGTTGACATGGGGTTTAGAAAACTGATACGTAAAACTAATAAAAAACATTTTCGCCACGTCGTTCATCCTTATGATAGCGTCTGTTCAGTGAAATCGCTCTGTTTCCGTCAGGCAAGATGATCTCGAAAACGGTCAACATCTAAAATGCAAACTAGAATATCATATTCGATTATGCCAATAGATTCTTAAAGCTGTTAAACTAAGAAAACTCACCATTTAAACTCACAGTTTCCAAAGTATTGTTTTCTCAAGACCATGGTTAGAGTGAGGCAAAGCTATAGCGGAAGTTTTAAAGCATTAATTGAGCAAGACATGTAGCATTACAGTGCTGATTTTTTAGCTACTCTTTGCTGCCGTATTTCAAAACGGCTTTTATTAGAAAACTAGACTACACGTAAAATTTCCCAAAATTACCTCTTAAAAACTGACGTACAGTATTTGAATTCACATAACTTACATATTTTCTATACATTACGTACGAGTTTATATTTTAGTTTACTGTAAAAAAGTATGTCAGTTTCTAGACTCAGGTATGCGAAATATAGAAATATTTCGTAAGTCATTGTTGTTCGGGCTGCAAAAGGAGCAAGTTGGGCACCACGTAGCCAGGTTAAAAATACCCCTCCAAGCGTGAGTTAGCTAGATAGGTCGGCCTTCAAATCGTTAGATTTTCAGTTTCTTGACATTAAATATATACACCAACCAGGATATAATATTAATATTAGGAATTAAAAATGTTTCCTAAACAATCAACTTAGTTTCATCTCAATACAAAGATAAACACGAGCACACATGTACATACATATTATTGGCGCTGGTTTATTTTACCCTGCAAAGTCCCCGGGAGCCGAGTAAGTGTTGACATTTACCCTTCCCTGTGTGCACTTGAGTGAGGACTATGAATACAGGATGAAACCCCACATGCAAACTAGCTGCAAACCCTGGCTGTATTAGCTCTCTACTCGTAGATATACATGTAAATCCGCGGAACATGCAAATCAGGGACGGATTGCTGTTTGGCGTGTGCTGCAGTGTTTTATTTTAACAGTAATAGTTGAGGTAAGTTTGTTTCAACTACAAAATTCAACATACTATTTATAACATCTTGAATAAGTTTGAGTGAAACACAAAACAAGACGGCTGCAACGAGCTACAAATCAGTTTGGAAACGTGGCGTAAGTGATGAAACCACTAAACAAAACGTCTGAGAGCACTAGAAAACTGAGCAACATACGATGTAGTCTAACTAGTATTGTATGGTCTACTGCCGAAATGGACTACAATCTATGAATGCAAGTTTAAAGTTTAAAGGTTACATTAGGTGTTTACAAGGACATTCGATATCATAGACCTGGCAAGGCCAGACGCAGGACATTCACAGGGAATCAACAAAACCACATGGAAAGGGAAACAGGATTCTGCATGGAACTCCGAGATAGAGTTAGATTTTTCTAAATACAACCCTGCAATAGGTGATATAATAATAATAAAAGTAAGTCGTCTTAATTATTTTTTAACAAAAGGCGAAGAGTGTCCTTTTTACCTCTTAACCTTAAATCTAATTATGTATACGATGACAAAATGAAATCGAGTGTGTAGAAAAAAGAATGGGTAAACAGCAATCGATCTAAACACTTTGAAACACTTTGATCATTCCCATTTTTGGCCAAGTGATTTATCAATCGTGAAGGATACCTCGAGGAGAGGCTACTAAGAGAATGGGTGCTCTATGGGTCAGAAAACACGATATCGCAATTCACAGGACCATGATGTGTTGAACCAAGGACTAAGGTCAATGTATTATCTCTTGACAAGTCTTAACCTTTGCCCACTTGACTCTTACTCAGCCCTTCACCGTGCTTACCTTCCTCACCTTACACTAACAGAGGCTAGCAAAGAGCCAAGACTGTGTCAGCCAGCCAGGTATCACAAGACCTAGCTATGTACAACAAAGGGCTAAGATCAATGTCTCGGCTCTTGACAACTCTTGACCTTTGCCCACTTGACTCTTACTCAGCCCTTCACCGTGCTTACCTTCCTCACCTTACACTAACAGAGGCTAGCAAAGAGCCAAGACTGTGTCAGCCAGCCAGGTATCACAAGACCTAGCTATGTACAACAAAGGGCTAAGATCAATGTCTCGGCTCTTGACAACTCTTGACCTTTGCCCACTTGACTCTCACTCAAGCTACTTCACCATGCTTACCTTCCTCACCTTACACTAACAGAGGCTAGCAAAGAGCCAAAACTGTGTCAGCCAGCCAGGTATCACAAGACCTAGCTATGTACAACAAAGGGCTAAGATCAATGTCTCGGCTCTTGACAACTCTTGACCTTTGCCCACTTGACTCTCACTCGGTCCTTCACCGTGCTTACCTTCCTCACCTTACACTAACAGAGGCTAGCAAAGAGCCAAAACTGTGTCAGCAAGCCAGGTATCACAAGACCTAGCTATGTACAACAAAGGGCTAAGATCAATGTCTCGGCTCTTGACAACTCTTGACCTTTGCCCACTTGACTCTCACTCGGTCCTTCACCGTGCTTACCTTCCTCACCTTACACTAACAGAGGCTAGCAAAGAGCCAAAACTGTGTCAGCAAGCCAGGTATCACAAGACCTAGCTATGTACAACAAAGGGCTAAGATCAATGTCTCGGCTCTTGACAACTCTTGACCTTGCCCACTTGACTCTCACTCGGTCCTTCACCGTGCTTACCTTCCTCACCTTACACTAACAGAGGCTAGCAAAGAGCCAAGACTGTGTCAGCCAGCCAGGTATCACAAGATCTAGCTATGTACAACAAAGGGCTAAGATCAATGTCTCGGCTCTTGACAACTCTTGACCTTTGCCCACTTGACTCTTACTCCACGCTCACCTCTTTACCTTACATCAATAGAGGGGTAAATTATAAGACCGTGGCAGACAGCCTAAGATGCTTGTTGATGATCGGGTAAATGTCTTATGATAAAGTCAACAGGTGTTTAGTACAACGGCCCTACGTCAGAAATGTACCCTTACCTTGGGAAAGTTAACCCTTATAGACCATCATCTGTTATTTTACATATCTAATATAAGCCTTATGATTTTAAATAATATTCATTGTTCGGTTCCCTTCGTTATTGGCTAGTTAGCGGTATGTATGAAAGCAAACTCTAATTTATCCCGTCACCGATGCACTCGTGTTTGTATTAGCATATCTTTTTTAACATAACTTAGGTGTAAACAAACATGGCTAGATATTACAATCGCTAATGACTATATTATTTATATAAAGTTATAGAAAGTGTGTCCTTTCTTACCTAACTTGTAGGTGGGTTATTAACTAAGAAACTTTACGTCTTCCGTTTATCTGTACCTGAAATAAAAAAAAACTGTGTTATATGGCATACTAAAAATAATAATATTTATTCTTGAGTTAACTATCTACACCCAATGTAATAAGGTGGCTTATTTGTCTACTGTTCAATCAATGTATTTTGTATAGAAAGTAGACATGCTTTGTGTTATACTTTAAGATATTTCGTTTGTTAAAACTCTTTATACAATTATTATTAAACTATTTAATACAGTTGGCCCCCTTTATGTATGAGTTGTGCACAAACAATTCTAGAAAAGAAACATACACTTTATTTAAAGTGTCATGTTTAAATGAAGATTTTAACAATCGAGCAGAGGTAGACGATCGTTTCTGATATTCATAACTATTACAGGGTGTTGTTTTGAATAGCTTTGAAACTAGTGATATGAACTTATGAACATATTAGAATGCCCGTACTCACTACAATTCAACATTTCGTTTTGTTACAAAAAGCTTTAGTATAAAAAATAAATCATTGTAAATAAAAACGTCTTTATTACAAGCGTTTCTCAATTTAAATTACTTTACAGAACAACTCATAGTCACATTAAAATAATCTATAATTATGTTCTACTACACTTATGCTATCTTAATCTATTAAACATATTTACATAGTGCTCTGTTAACTAAGATTTAAAATTAGTAAATGACGTAAAGTTTTTTACTTCTTCGGGGAGGTCATTAAACATTGTACACTTACGAGTATTTGTAATAGTTGTAACGTTCAACGTTATAATACAACGAACAAAACGAACGAATAATACAATTTAAAAACACTTCTATGCCATTATTAATAAATAAATATTACATTTTATTTTAGTTGACGTTTTTTAAATTGTATTACTACATAAAGTGTTTTTAGCTAAAAGGCCCCAAAGGACGTGACAAAGCAATATGAAATAGCCGTTGCCAACTTGACAAAATGTAACTGTGACCTTTCCACGGAGAGAACAGGGAAACAGAATTACGGTCGCGTTTGTTGTGACAAACAGTTGTTTGTATTTTTAAACTTGGCACGGCGTTGTGATTTGGACAACTGTCGGTGAATAAATTTCACTATTTCTGACCAACATTGTGTTTGTGTTGCCAGCACTAAGTGAGTTGCTTGATAGCTTCTTCATTGCTTTATTTCAAGATTGAGAGTTGGATTTGTATTTTACGATGATGCGGGATCCATTTTCTGACTCAGCGTGTTGGGAAAGACTGCCTTGGTGATTTCGTAACGCCTTAATGCTATTTCCTAATGGCTTTCTGTTTATTTGAAGGCACAGGAAATCCGACTTGAAACATTACTACGACCAGGCACTTAGACCTAAAACAGATTTGAATGACGTTGTTTAGTCCATTAGATTGAATCCAAACATAATTCTCTCGTTGTTGCGTGTTTGATGCACTAGAATGAGCTCTATCTCGTCTATCTCTCCAGCAGTGATGGTGAGGGGGTGAGGGGGTGAAGGGTGGAGAATGCTGATACACTGCTGAGTAGATAGATGTGCTGATACACCTGGCACAAGAGCTTCTATCAGCACTGATGAGGCTTCTACACTTCAGTGCTGCCCTGAATAGAATATCTACTGTCTAAACAACTGTTTCGTTTGTGAATATTTAAAACCGACAGCATTATTAGGGTTAACATTTTAAAATACGATGAAACATGAACAGAAATCTACAGGAGAAATACAACATATGAACTAAGATAAAATAAAATACAACACAATTTGAAATTCAACTCGTTCGTTACTAACTTCATAACTTTATCGTCGCTTACTAATGCTCGTGTGGTAAAGGTTATTAGAAAAAAAAAACGATACATTCATTAATAAATACATGGAAAGTTATTCCATTTTAAGCTATGTACAGGAAAAACTACTATATTTATATGGATAAGCTTTGAACTTTGTCGTACATTTCTAATTAATAATTACATACATTGTCACGGTAAGTCTGTCAAGTTCTAGTATTAAATACATGGCCGCTATAAGCGATTCAAATGAACAATCAACTTTTTCTTCATATATATTAGCAACCAATGCTCTCGCTAGACTATATCCCTATGTTCCTATAACAGAAAACAAACTTAAAGTTGAAAACAGTACTCACGTAACTTAAACCCCAACTTTGAGCTAATTTGATGACATACACCAAACACCGGAGAGCTTAGAAGTAACCTAGGTTCAGGCAGCTACAAAGTGTGAATGCGACATTATTTACAGAAATAATACATAGCAAAGTGTCATGGCACCGTGACTGTTCTAGATTAGAGAGGACGGAAATACACGTCCTAGAATAATAGACCGAGACCGACCCTGAGGCTAATATAATATACACTCAGTTGCCAGCGTACTCAACACTCAACACTCAGCGTTCAGCGTGTTGCTGTTCCTGTGCGTGGCTATTCTCAGTACTGCGACACGAGTTCTGAGTTGTAAGGTGGAACTGTAGGCCTGACCATTATTAAAACTCATTTCAATTAGCCCCTGAACTGTGTAGTTAATGACTAAAATTAGGTAATTACCTCCATCAAACAGTTCAAAATTTTGCAGTACGTTCTGTTAGCCACATGTTTCGACGATTTTCGATTTTCAAGCCTGAAGATGACGATTATTCGTCGAAACATGTAGCTAACAGAACGTACTTCAAAATTTTGAACTGTTTGACGGAGGTAATCACTTAATTTTAGTCACTGAGCATTATGTTCACGTTGTCATTTCCAGAACGTGAGCAATCAGTAGCTTTATTTTTATTAGTCTTACACTCTCTAAGCTGTCTTCTTACATTAAAGAACAAATGCAGTTATATTAAAATAAAATTAACTAAAATTAATTAAAAAAATTTGTTATATATTATTAAAAATAAATTAACCACTTTTTATTTTTTTTTCAAGCAATGACTGGAAATGACTAGAAATACTTGACCATGTACATGTTTATCTGTTTAAAGGTTTCTGTTTTTCAGGTTATCTGTTTTTAGCGCACAATCTAAAAGCAACTAAACTTTAAGGAATTGTATTTCATTATAGTATTTTATTTATGAAATGAGAAAGAACTAAGATTTACACTTAATTATTTTAATGAGAGAATGTGGGTCTTGTTTAGTATTTCACGTTGGCGTAGGTCATATAAGACTGTGGATGTACAGAGCAAATTATTGTTAACGAAAATATAGTCAGGTCTGCGTGTTTCTTTTAGTCATCCATGTCAAAGCCACAAAATAAGCAAACATTAAAACAAGACACCTAAAAACCTAACCTCGCAATAAATTTAGAATATTAAATTAGAATATAAAAATTGCATTGAGCTGCATAAAAAATACGCTAGTTCCAACAAGAAAATTATACGCGATTCGTATGTTTTACTCAGTTCATAAAACCCCAGTGATAAATTCAGCACAATCAACGGTAAATTTTAAATTTTGAACAAAATACTCTTGCATAAGTCATCACAGATAAAACGTCACCATCTGGAGTCTTCAATCGCACAACTTGGCCCTCAGTTTACGAGTTAGTGCGGAACATCTGGGTGGAGGGAGCAGGGGGTGAGTTTACTTTACTGGCTGTAGTTTAAGTGAATAAACTAAACTTGCTGCATGAAATGTACAGTTTACTGCTGCAGTTGCCGAGTTGGGTACTAAAGTTCACATTCCACGCTCCTTTGCTGTGTTTAACTTGTTTATCGGTTCATGCTTTTAATTGTATGAGCAAATAAAACTAGTGTACAAATGTGATGACTCACTATTTAATGATTTAGATACAAGACGTGAAATTATTTATGATCAGTATAAGAAACTACTAATAACATGAGCAGCGTCAAAAACTATCATTGTAGACAGCGAATTCATACACTTGCTTACGTGTAACAAGGTGTTTTTAACGCCACCCAATTATATAACTAAGTGAGTAGACTATTGGCTTTTGTTGTTTCAAAATTCTTAAAGATTTTTAAGGAAATTTCTAAACTGGCTAACATTGTCCCAAATTTTTTCATATAGTAAAATCCAACTTTTCATTGATCTGTGCAAAAAGCTGTATTTTTACAATGTATGTATTTGTAACACCCAAAGCTAAATAGCTTAATAGGACAGGGATGAGGAATGCAAACCAATAACTTTTCTTGTGAATTTAGACTCATATCCTAAGAACAATATCTTCCAAACATTATGAATGTATTCAAAACAATATTCCACGTAAACTCTTTATACTATGTGTTATGTTATTTTATGACATTGTCACACACTTATGCACATCTTGCAAATTGAAACGTGTCTCTAAAAAGCACTGAAACACTAAAACATAGTTCCAAGACTAACAGCAGTTCGATTCACAGAAAGCTGGGAACTGGAGTATATGAAGAATCCTGGAAAGTGCTGACAACTTCGATAAAGAAACATATGAGAAACTTACTCAACATTTCTCGCGTCATTTCAAGTCACAAGTCGTCCCCTGAGTGTCGACAACTTGCCAAGTTTTGTGTCCGCAACACATACGAGTACACATCTTTTCCTGTGTTACTACCTTATACATTGTACCTTTTCTAGTACATTTACAATTTACATTTACAGCTTAAACATACCTGTTCTTAACTTGTATTAAGAAAGATTCACTTGGTCTTAGTTTATTGTAAACTAGCGGACCCGACAGACTTCATCCTGTCAAAAAGATTTGTAATGTGGCAGTTTGTTTTTTTTTCTACCGTACATATGTTTTATAAAAATAGGGATATCAGCTGGCAACGAATATCAATACAACTCAAATTGTTTACGTTTTAGTTAGAAAAGTTTGTATGGGAAAAAGAAAAGGGCTGTTTTAAGGGGTTTTCCGGCAATTATTCGAATTTTTGCCGTAAAACCATTCTTGAACTCCAACGAACATTTTTAAAAGAAATTTGCCCAAATTGGTCCAGGCGTTGTTGAGTTATGCGCTTAGCAACACATTTTGCGATTCATTTTTATACTATAGATTCATCAAAAGGCACGTGTCCCAAGGTTCCAACACTCCTTTCAATATCTCAAAAAGCTAAATATTCTCCCCGTAAAACACCTATACAAATACAAAGTTTAATGAGCTTTTTTAAATCGAGGGCGCTAATTTGTAGAAAATTCTTCAGTTTACTCTTCAAGATTTAGGCAAGACGTAGCCCTACCGACCGCAGCCATCTAAAGAAGCCTATAAACGGTTCTATAATTTAAGTTCTCTGAGAACTAAAATAGCTCTCTACCAAGATGGTCAGGGCAAATCACTGGCACTGGCGGGGTTCTGGCTACCTCAGCGAAGCTGCGTTCTCCAGGTGCTATCACTGGTGCTGTTGTGTCAGGTGAGGACAGTGTTGTCATCACAGGCACTGGAGAAGAGCTGCCACCGTCCATGGAGTGGGTGCGCCGGTTCGGCCAGGGTGACATAGAGGCTTGTCGAGCTGCAATGCGACCAGCTAGCAGACGCTTCCCACATGCCCGCAGATGTTGGCCATGGGCGGTGAAGTCGTAACGCCTGAAATGAAAGTCTCTCGTGGCAATGAAGATATAAAACTTACCTTTGAAATTCGTTTTAAGCCGCGAACCGATATACGAGGGCGGGAGAGGCGGGCCCGATTTAGGCCGAAATTCCCCGGCACCTGACGGACGACTCCGGTTTGCCCGACCGCTTGACCGAGAACGAGGCACTGTTCCCCCATCAACCGGCCGGCCAAGGGCCCTTCTACCGTTTTCACCTGTATCTTACTTAATGCCTGTTAGAATTGTTTCCAACTCTGTACGCTGCTAGTTTAGCATTGGCAGAACACTAATACCTCTAGATTGTCTATTATGACAGTTATTTGACTTTCGTCAAACCAATATCACTGAGAATTTTCCCCGATATATTCGAACATTTTTCCCCAACCTAGATGTATTGTACATCCCAACCGAAATGTCAGTAATAATATGAATCTGATAATAATATTAAAATATCGTAAAAGGGGTCTTTATCCATTTTGAGTTATAGGCAAAAACCGAGATCGGCCGCCGTTTGCACCGTTCCCTGCCAACCGTCTGGCAGAGTCGGCCTAAACTTTTATTCTTCAGAATGTGAACATATTATACATATTTTTCGGAACCGTCTTGACGAGCTCAACATGAATTTGTGACTCCCGTCACCGTAATATGTTCGGACATTATTAGCAAAAACCTTTTCCACAAACTGATATTATCCAACATTTTCGAATTTTTCACTTTTGTAGTTGTACTTCAACTTAAGTTTATTGTATTAAGATAGCTTAGGAACACGCTTGCATGGGGGTACTGAGCGTTATAATGTAAATATGTTACCATCGGAAACATGTGTCCTGCTAAATAAAATTTGAATAATTGCACTAGATTTTAGCTCAATTATTTTACTCTTTACAAAACCCTATTTGAATGTTTATGTATTCTATACAATGAAACCTTACATTTTAAAGCTGCGATTTAATTGTTTCAGATTAAACCGTGTTTACAAGTTCCACCATGTCTCGTAGTTGCAGTTATATAAACTTAGCTTATGTCTATACAAATCAAAATATACAAATCAGACGTGTGTGATACCAAATTTTAGCTTATTATTGACGATTGAGATGTATGTGTTGTAACATAATTATTCAATAAAACATTTATTTATTTAAATGGCGGTTTTCCTGTTATAGAGAGATCATTACGCCCCAGATTAAGATCACCGTTGTAACATGACAAAACTAAATGTGATCTTGTATTTATAACAGCAATGTCCTAATGACAAACAGTACTACTACGGATAATGTAGATTACACAATTTAATTTCAACACTGAGTATAGACTTGTGTAACTTTATCGTTGAATTTACCTGACACGATATAACTTACAAAATTTTCTTAAGTTAAACGTTACATTATTCCCAATTTGTCCCGTGGAAAAGCACGGACACCACCAGTTTAAAGTGAAAAGTAATAACCAAGTCACAAGTCAGTCTGTAAGTGAAACTCAGTCTAATCATAATAGCTGAAAGAGGAAGCGACTTTAATGACCCGAAGTATAAAGAAGGACCTCCCCTCGTCCCCCCTTACCACCTCAAACCCCCTTCCTTACCATCTTTCAGTCTCAGACGTCGTCTTTGTCCTGAGATCCTTTCAAGGAATTGGCGATTTTAATAATCTTTTCACCTTTGAGCTTCGAGTTTATCACAGTTCATTTTGGCCGTGTTTGCAAGTAATTTAACTAATTATCTAGTCTGACACTTTTGGACATTAAGTCAAGTAATTTAAAGTTGCCATTTTAACTTTCTTGATAATAGTTTTGAATAAAGAACCCGTTTTCTTAAATGTTTTCTCTTACAAAGTAAAATATTAACTTATTAACTATAATCGTTCATCCGCTTTGAAAGTTTTAATTTAACAGCTACACTAATGATGAATTGTTCCCTCCTGTGTTTAACCGCTGTTTGAAAGGGTCAGTAGTCAGTATTGTGAGTGGGGCTTGAAACGTTGATGTTTTGATGAAACCTCAATGTTTTGGCGCGGCTTTGTGCAACTCTGTTGTGGGTCACCTCAGCTTCAACTTCTCTGCGAGATACACACGGGCTCTTCTGTTCTGTTAGCAAATAGGAAACGATTGAGTTCTGAAATCATATATTGGGTGACAACTTTATCACGGACCAAATGGATGTCCATGTCATTTTTTTTGCTGCTGTCTACGCCAATGGAATCGTTTTAATAAGTGACTTAACTTAGTGGTTTGTGGGCATCACAAACGCTTTTAGGAAAGCGGTCCAAACCCTTGTGCCTGCGCCGGGAGTCGAACCCGCGACCTTGCGCTTTGCAAGCCGTGACAAAAACGATGCTGAGCCACGGAAGTTTTGACATTGCTTAACTGTGTACACTGGTGGAGGTTAAACACCTGAATTCACCCCTAAATTATGTCCAGTGTCTATGCGGTAACGTTAAATATTTGTCAAGGTTTATAGACATAGTGGACTATGTAGTCTAAATTTAACCTCATTAAAACCTCACTTTACCAAGGTAATTGGTAAGTACTTTAATCATTATATCGTCAAAATTCGCATTCCCCATATGTTATCTTAAAACTAGTATCACCCAATCAATAACAGTTGAAGGAAGGGTAACATGTAAGACACACAGGTTGTGCGTGCTCTCTTATGGCTTTTACTAGGTTGACTTTCTGATCTAGGGTTTAGTTATCATTCGTACTTCCATAAATGTGATAGGTATCAAGGTAGTTGCCATTTCATGTGCAGTCTGCAGATAACTGCCCTCCAAAAATGTTAATAATTTCAATTAAAAGACAATCAGCTGTGTATTAAATTTTAGATTTATACCTCCAATGGTGGGGTTCATCATACAACAAGAAGTGTTGATATGGAAATCTCTATGATTCACGGTAAAACTGTTACCCTGTATTTCGCAAATCTTAAATAGTGCAGCGTATTTCTTAACAGAAGTGAATAAAGTCGTACGTTGTTTTCATTGAATGCTAAGCCGTTGTCTAAAGAAAAGTATATGTCAATTATATTTGTTCAGCGAGAAAAATTATTTGTAAACAGTATTATTATTTAATTGACTGTTTCTTAGACAAAACACTTTATTTCCTCAAGCACAGGTAGTAGCTTCAATTGCTAACCAAGCCAATACATTATTCCAAATATCATTTACAAATGGTTGAATTGTTACACACGTATTGAACAATTATGTGTTTCTGTATTTCTTTAAGTATTAAATTGATGTTTATAGTTTCGGGTTTGTTCGATGGATATTTAGTAGAAGAATGTTGATTAATCAACAAAGGCAGTTGAAATTCGAAACGCTGAAAGTATTATTAAATACAAAACATTAAAACCTACCGAAAATTCGAGGCAAGTTTAAACTGGTTCTACTTTCCAGTCTTTAAAATCACAACTCGTATTTTATCTGCAAACGACAGTTCGTATTTTCAGAGTGAAGAGAAATAACAGAACTGTGTTGACAAGAAAGTAATTAGAGCAAATCAGTTTCACGCTGCTAAAGAAAACAAATTTATTTATACCTTGTGCCAATAACAAAACGTCTGGCAGGACTCAAACTGAGGCTTAAAGAGTTGAAAATATAAACATCAACTGTAAGCTTTAAATAGCTTTCTAGCTAACAGTGGACATCGTCATTAACTATTGTAAGTTCACGTGTTGCATTTGATAATTACAGAGTTAAAAGTATTTCAGAACTGATTTCATAGGCTCACATAGCTCTTCACAGATTACGGAGTTGGCATTCCTTAATTGAACATTAGTTCTTGTGTATAATACATATTACACTGAGACTAACTATGCCTGATATCTTAAAACTGCGAAATGCATGTTTCAATGTCGTAGTTTTAAATGAAAACTCTTTTGTTTGAGGGGCAAACTGATTCTTGATAAGATTTTAAATATTTAGAGCCTATGTTAAAATAAATTTAGCAGTAGTGTCCTTTAATCAACCTTAAATTCTATCTCTTAAATGTGTTGAAATCACATTCGAATAGTACTGACACCGAGGGCGTTCAAAAGTCTCCTTAAAAGCATTTTGATCCCACAATATTTGTATAGAACGGGCAAATTCATAGCAGTAAGTAAACATTGTAGCCTATCTTTGAAGGGGTTTTGATGTTGAATGCAGACAAAGATTTCAGCTAACTAATCCAGTGACGATTGACACACGTGAATGTACTATGTAAACGCAAAACACAACTTACTATTTAATAATGCCAAGCATAAAATTGACAGTATTTGAATACAAAGCATATTTTTCATACCAAATATTTCGTTCCGATATTACTGAAAACTCAATCTCATAGTAATACAATATAAGCTTACACAGTCTAACACATGTAATTCAACCAGAAAAGGATTTTATTGGCCGGTTGAAAATTATAGAACAAACGATCAAGTTAAAGTCAAGTCTGTCAAACTGCTGCAAACTTCAATAAAAACTACAGCTTCAAGTTTTAACTTCATACTTTGTGAAGTTTCAGAGAGTCGATCAATGTAAGACTGCAAGAGTCCTGAGTCGTTTAACTGTTTGTTTGGTTTGGTTACACATAGCCTACATACATTTCATTTCACATTAAAGAAGAATATCAACACTCTACTTGAGAGCTTTCACTGTCTCAAGTGTTTATTTTCTATTGAAATCACTTATTACACACAGATGCAAATAGGTTATACTATGAATAACTTATCAATGGGTGGTAAAATTATCAAGAGGAAGATATCAGGTTAACTAACAATGTTACAATCAGCTTTTATGTTCATTTATGAATATTCTTCGATACACAATGTTATCGTTAATATTTTATTAAGTAGACTGTTAGTTTGAAAATGTATTGCATTTTGTTATTTTAAATAAAAATCCACAAAAGGCTATAATTTATATAAATTGTATGTCTTATACCAGTTAAACTTTTCAAGGATGTTCCGTTATATTCTTTTAGTTAATTGATTAGCAATGGCAAATTTTTGGCCTGAAGAAAGATATGTCTGATTGTTAATACATGTATTACAATAAGGTGCTCAATATTAAGATTGTATCTTACATTGATTGAAATACTACCAACTGAGATAAAAAGTTAGTGATGTACAATATATTGAACAATACATAAAATGCCGATAAAAATGGGATTCTTCCAGTAAATCGTCCAGATGTATTCAAGTTAGAGGAGAGTTGTGCTACTTTACTGCGTTGTGTTGAATCAGCTGTTTGAAAGGCTCGGTTTAATCAGCTGGCTGAGCCAGTACAAAGGCGCAGAGCCCAAAGAAGCTAATTACTGGAAAAGAGGATATTTCTTTACTGACCCTTTCCTTCTTGCTAACATTATATCAGAGCCGAACCTTCCTGTCTCATCTACAGGAAACTCATTACATGCAACTAACCACAGGCAGCAAACTCACGCCGTAAGCTATCGTGTTTACTGGTAGCTGACTGCAGGAAAGGGCAGAGGTACAAGTTTGAATAATACCTGGGTATATACGAAAAGCTTTTACTATTAGTTTTCCATAAACTGTGTAATGTAAGTTAAGCTGGTTTATTCAAACATTTTATATTACCTTTAATTTGTTTGCTTAAAGTGGTTAACGCTCAATTACGTTAACGTTTATACGTATGAAGTATATTGTATTATTTTAATTAACAATTGTATGTGAACCCTAGTAAAACAGTTATTTGTAATAAAACACCGTTTTTGTGGTTCACCCAAAGGTTTTGTTTAAAACGACATAAATTGAAATACCAGTAATAATATTGTTTAACAATGTGATGAAGTGTGAATTGCATTGTTGAGCACGCAATGAAACATACTGAGTTTCAGTTCGCAAAGAGTTTATGGGTATTAGTTAATAACTACAGTGGTGAATACTCGTACTTTTCCATTAATCATTGTAAAGCCAGGAGTGCACTCTGCTAATTTGGTTTGGTTTCACACCTCTCTTTCTTTTTCACAAGATTTCCTAAAATGTAGCAAGAGAGCAAATAATTTAAGGAGTGCTATGTTTTTGGACCTTGTATTTAAAATGGGTTTTGTACTGAATGGATCCTGCCTCGGTATATGATTACTTGTGGTATACGATTTTGGAGAACCTGTTGTCCATGGGGGTTTGAGATGGCCGTGCTTAGCCGTGATCAGCTCAACCAGTAACAATACTGCAAATTCCGGTTGTTGCAACTAAATTCTCTACGCACTGTTAAAATATTAGAAATAACAAACCACGAAGCTCTTTATATATTAATCGAAGTTTTTTCCTTTCGATTTAAAATTTTTAATACAGGACTTTAGAATTCGAAATCACTTGAGAGCAATAAAGAAAGGATTAAACAAAAGAAGTGTTCAAAGTTCTTTGCTCCAGAATCATTATCGCCTGTCTCATCAGACTTGCCGTCAGATGAAGACGTTGTCACTAGCACAGCTGTTTCACATTGAGAATATTCCTTTTGTGAAAGGGTTTCACACTTAATAGGACGACATAATTGCACTCTAGACAATGCTTCTAGCTGAGCCTTGATCAACATTACTAAGAGTTGCTAATGATTTATGTATAATACGATTACTGTGTAATAATTTAAAACGGGTTTCGTGTAAAATTAGTTAGCTAGTCGTTTTAAGAGAACCTTATTACTTTATTGCTACCCAATTTTCTGAACTTGCAATTTAGCTTTTGTCAAAATATTTACTTAAAACAAATACAGTACGTCTTTAGTTCAAGTCACAACTGAGCTAAAGAACCTATAGAATATTGTGTATATGTTTGACATATATGTTTACATTCAATAAAGCATACGCAAATATATTTTAAATCCAATCGTTAAATAACTTACGACGACCTTAATTTTGGTAGTTAATTCTAAAACATATTACTCAAAATCAGCCCACAATCTTGTACATCCGATGTAGGCTATGTCTTTTCCCAGTTTAAATAGGCGTGACTTTAGCATTACAAATAGTTTCAGTTCACTCAATTTAATGCACTAGTTTTGAGACCAAAGTACAGGGCTATTCAAATAGAATGTCCTACTTTCAAACAACTCTCCTTCATTAACTATTGCTTAGATGTACATAGATTAAATACTAGAAAAAGCACTACAGTTTGTCTTCCTTGGTAAACTTCTATAAACGTTCACTATATGTTCCCTGAATCTAGTCGATAATCAAACTCTTTTCCCGTATCTCACGAAGTTAATATTAATTTTGGATTTGACTGCAGCTCTAATTCGGTTGCGCAGGCCGTACAGATTGTTTAACAGAGTGGGTACGTAAACCTCACCTTTACACACCCACAAAAGAAATTTCCGAGTAAATTACAAATATATCAAACTCTCGCTGAACTGAACTGACTGGCTTTTTGAACATTCAAGAACACAAAATATCCTGTTTTGAATGGGCAGCCATCTTGTTGGTAATGAAATCGGAAATTACCTTTCAGTATATGTAAACAAAACTTGAAACCTTTTCTTTCATCCATATGTAAATTACTAAAGAAACACTCATACTGTCAAAGCTTTAAAAGAATGAACAGACATTCTTATTGAATAAACTGTAAAGTAACATTCATTCAAACATTACGAATCGTTATGTATTTTCTTTGCCCTAATCAAATCGTTCATTTGTCTATTTTCAAGAATCTAAATACAGTAATGCACTTGAGCCAGAAATACACTTACGAGTTCCAGAGCACTAAGCTCCCAGCGCAGTAACCAGCTGTGTCATGTAGCAAGTTGGCCCATAAGCTGTAAACGTAAGTCAATAAAGTGTAGTTTCCCACTTTGAACATTATGTAGTGTCCTTGATTAAAACCTTATAGTGCCAAAGTTGTGTCACTGATATGGTGCAACATTATAGACATTTAATAAGCATTGTTAACATGCTCGCGTAGTACCTTCCTTGGAACCATAATGAAGTCGAGTTTAACAAGTTTGTCATTGGGCTTATATGAATGAAGCACTAAATCCAAATACAACGTTTACCGACTGAATTGGTATCCTTAATAATTTCGTCATTATCAAACTGATAAGAGTCTCAAGGGTTTGAATGTCACCGCTTCTGGTAGATGTAAAGTTGTCGTGTGGTTTATCTAATTAATGCTCTTGACGTCAGAATGTAGCTGATTAAAAGTTCATAAATATCAACTATAGTTTATTTAATTCTTTACATCTGGTTTTTCCATTTAATAAAGTCTAAATACCCGCACTATTTTTTTAGAGACGTATAGCCCTGTATTTTGCCCTTTCACACCCTGTACCGAACTGACTGACTATCTGGACCTTAAGGAAAGTAGGCTATACATGAGCTGATGAAAACCTGAAAACATTCTAGAAGACTTTTATGGAAGGCAGATCATAGAGGTACATAGTCATCGAAGAGTTAGTCTCTAAATCTCTAGACCAGCCGGGCCATTGACTTGCACTAATAATGCTGTCCCCGCCGTCACTGATGTGCTAACACTACTTTAGAACATGTAATATTATTTATTACATTCGATCATGCCTATTAACACTAAAAGAAACATCGTCAACATTGATCGATGTTTTGATTAAGTACGTAAATTGAACGCATAACTAAGCAGCATTGGGATTTTTGCGTCCATCTTCAGAACCTTGAACTCACCTGAGAAGCGAACAAATTATGCAAATATTTTCTTTTCCAGCGGAGGTTTTGCTTCTTTTCATTAAAGAGTTCAAATGTTCAGCGATGAAACTTTACAAAATAGATGAGAACGTAGTCTCCGAATCCCACTTCACTTTCTTGCAAGCTTGCACAACGTTATGTGTTTGTAGTTTCAAGTTGCATTTTACGAAGTTTAACATGCAGTGACCGTTCTGAAAGACAAGATTTACTGAAACTAATGTAATTTGACTTGAATCATAAATGAAGCTTGGTGATTTTCCAACCTTTACAATTTTCTGTTTCGTCACACAACTAGCTAGCCTTTTATTATTACTCTACAAATTAAACTAAATAATTTTCGACTCTTAAATTTGGCTTTTATATTGACGAAGAGTTTTGAAGGCTAATACATAGCCAATTTTTAAATGAAAGATATATTTAAATGAAATATATCTTATATATCGGCAGTTTTATTTAAATGAAAGATATGTTAAGCACCATTCAGCTTAGAGGTTGAATGTAAGAGAGTACTTGCTTCCAACTTCAGATGAATAAAGACATTTTTCATTTTATTTCAGATCTAAATCCAATTAATGTTTCATTACTAGTTTTGTTTTAACGTTGGTACTCTATATGCTAAATAATCTCAAACGGTCGTTGACTTTATCAACGGACTAACTACCAACAGCTGTTAGCTCACACGAAGTTCGAACCTATGGATTCATCACATCCTCTTGCACTATCAACTTAGCTACCAAACCAGCATTACAAATTTAAAAACACGTGAAAGACAATCCGTCTTTTTCCTGCAGATCACTGAGATACTGGGGTTTAAATTTAGCTTCAACTCTGAAGACAAAGTCTACTCTCATCTGAAGAGTCATAAAATATGGAAGAGAGTTGACTTTGGAAGATTTGATGGAAAAGAAACGTAATCTGCGGGCTGGGCTGTAATCCGGCTGTGATAGCTGGTATCAGACGAGCAAACACACCCTGCGTCCCCTAATACCTCCTCCCCCTCCCACCACTCCTCACCCTTTACTCTAAAACACAACACTCTTCTCATCTCTGCATTGTCCCTCAGCTTGCAACTTGTACAGATAATGTCTTTTTAGTATTTTTAAGAGTTGCTAATGGTTTCCTTTCATTTTAATTTTTCACTGTTTTTGTTTAATGTGTGGTATTTTTACTTGTCCAGTTTTCTGGTTCTAGTTTCGTAATCAAAATTAATGAGTTCAAAAGAAAAAACTTATACCTCAGTTTTATTATTTATTTTTTTGTGATATCCGTGTTTAGACTAAGGAAGAATTTCCGAACAGAGACCAGAATGTATTGTCTTTTAAATATTAAATGATTTAACCACTGCAGACGTGTAGGCGACATACACAGAAAAAGATTTGAACTAATGATGTCAATCTTGTGAGCTAACTATTGAATCTGACAAATTTGACAGGAAAATTATCTGTTTTTTCAACCAGTTACACATAAGAAACAAGCAATTAAAACAATATGCTACACTATTAACCAACATTTTAGAAATAGCATATAAAACACGTTGCATGAATTCCAAACCAATAGAGTTTGATTTGAAAATTTGAAAACTTATCAAGGCTATGTAAACTCTTTTTATATAAAAATTAATAAAGGGTGAATAAAATGTAATCAAGTGTGCTATGGCCATACATACAGCAAGTACGCCATGAGCACTACAACACAGTGTATAATACTCAACACGGGCGGAGGTATCATGTTTGAGTGCCGTATGTATGTATGTATGAAACATGTTGTATGCATCACTATTCGCCCATTATTGGATGCAAATTTGAGCTATCGAGTGTTCTACGTAGATACAGAGCAATAGACGATAACCGTATGTGCATTTCTAACCGACAATATTGTACTTGCATCAGATGTAACGGTTTGTATGTGTTAACTGTACAGCGTACAATGTTTTACACCCCTTTAGTTTATTGGAAACAATATATTTTAGATGTGTTTTTAGTTTAGTGAAAATATACTATGTAATTAAATGCAGATCATTTATATAGTTTTGTTTGAATAAAATAGTTACTGTTTCTCTTGATTTAACGAATAAGTCTAAGCATAATGCCTAAAGACCAGTTTATACTATCTTACCGAAATTGTCTACAAACCGTAAATCTTTTGAACTAATTTAAACTAGTAAATAAACAAGTAAACAATGAAATACTTTGAACTTTATTTTACTACTACACGACTAGTATTTTAAGTGAACAAATCAGAAATGATGACAAAGGGGAGACCCGGGTTCAAATCGGTTCGGTCCAAATATTTTTGTCTTCAAATTTATTTAGTAACAAATCAGAAATGTATACACAACTTATAAAATTTCTTATTGTCTTGTACTTATAATTTAAGTTAATTCAAGGTTTTCATCGTTTACTTTTTATTAGTATTATCTTTAAAGTAGCCTTTTTGTAACCTAACTTCACATAATTCAAACTAAGCACATATGATTGGTGACAAGAAAACAAAGTAAACAATAAAACCGTGGTATTAGAGCCAAACCGAGTACTTACGTTTTACCCAATATCACCAAATTTTGTTCTCAAATGTATCTGCTAAATTATTGTAAAGCATTTAATTTGGACAGTGCTAACGAGCCTTAAAGTTACTCTAGAGTATTAAATAAATCTGTCAATTAATTGTGATAAGAATATACCGTATAAGCTAATTTCTTTCAAGTAACATAAAGGATGGACAAGAAAAACATGACCTTATGCGTTGAGCTACTTTTATTTCATACTCGTAAGTGCAAAACTGTGTTCCTTTTTCTTATATACAAGTATAACGTATATTTTAAAAGTTCTACGATCATATAATAAACCGTTTGAAGGTGTTTTCAAATATTCCGAATCGTTTAACGTTGACTAATGTATTTATCTTTATGGATTTACTCTGTGTTCTAAGTTATAACTAATGTTTATAACTCTAATGTATCTTAACTAATGTTTATAAAAAACCCATAAATATTTTACCGACTGAAAATTATTTTATTGCTGCTTGGACCAAATTAAACAGAAATATCAATGCATATGTTTATATTTATGAAAACGTTGTAATATTCCTAATTAGGTAATTAACCTTCCAGAGGTCGCATCACGGAGGTTATCTTTGGGTGTATTTCAAATCGCTTTCACACGAGCCAAAATCCCTTTAATCCGCGTACCTTCCGCTCTTCATTCCTAGAACATGATACAATACAATTTAGCCACTTACATCTTAGATAGATATACGAGTAGATAGCTGTTTGTAACGGTTTATACTCGTATTAGAGCCCGGAGTTAACTTCCGTGATGTGCCTCCTTGTGTTACGGGGCAACCTGAATTCAACCTCCGTCCAGCAGGTGAATTCATTGCACCGTTCTTTTTACTTATATAGTTTTCATGAATCACTTCACCAAATGCATTTTATCCTGGTAAAATTATTATACAAATGCCATACTTTAAGAACAACGATGTTTTGCCTTTTTTATTAAGATTTTAACCTACCTGGAAGCAACCTCCGGGTGCGCCCTTTATGTTTTGAAAACCTATACGCCCTCTGGAAGGTTAATTTGGGTTTATAGGTTTGGTTGGTTAAATATTTAAAACACCTTAATGGCTTAGTATAATTATGTCAAAGAATTTTTCAGATATTATGTTTGTGTATAGCCTATAATAAAATCAAGGAAATTACTAATATGTCTGTGCACATTTAAACTATTCATCGTAATACAGTTTTTGTATAACAAAATTTTATGTCACGGGCGGAGGCGAGAAGAGATGAAGGGTCGGTCACGTGAGATGATTTTGTTTTTTACTCAATTAACTCTGGTAAGCGTGTTTGTGCCGCCAATTAAAAGTTAACGCCAAATTTTCCACTCCGGCCGTCGAAGCGCTGAAGTAAATGTGAGGTTTTCATGCGGACCCCATTTACTGGTTTCCCACCCTTAGTTGATCTGTTGTGAAGAATAATATGCAAGCAATTATATTTAGAACATTAAAAACACGGCTCAAGCACGATATGCTATGTCCAATATACTCTGCTGGGTTGTTTTGTTAACGTTAACTTTATACTGAAAATTGGTAATTTAGGGTAAACCTATAATTTTCTTCTATTTTAATAATTTGAAAGTAAAGGGATGTTATAGTTTAAAGTAATATAAATATACACCAGTGATAAAATATATATACAGGGTGTCCCATAAGTAAAGTGCCAAACTCTGGGAAAAGATTATATGGGTCAAAATAAAGAGAAAATCAAGAATAAAAATGTTTCCAAAAATTACTCGTAGTTAACCAGATTTTCACCATTTTATATTTTCTTTAACTATTTATTATCCCACACCATTTATCGGATTTGACTCAAACTAAGCATACATTTGTATCTTAGTAAGACCATTTAGGAATAAAATGATCAGGATGATTTCACTTTATAATTAAAAGGTGTATATTTATATTTTAGACATCTTTGAAGTTACACTTTAAATAGCGAATAAACAGTGAAGTACAATAGTATGTAAAGGTTAACCTATCTATTGACAGCAAGGTCAAAGAAATCAATTAAGAATCAATAAAGTTATAGTGGAAACTTTGGCTAAAACAGACAACTTTCCACCTTATTATCTTGATGTTTGCCACAGTTTCCACTATGACTTTGTTGATTCTTAATCAATTTCTTGTCCTGAGTCAATAAATAGGTAATAAAATTTGCTACTAAACGACTTTCTTTACATTTTATCGTAAAACTCGCCGTTTATTAGCTATTTAAGGTGTAACGCCCAAAAATGCCTAAAATTCCTTAAAATAGCCACCGTTTTAAAATGATTAGTTAGATCATGCTGGTAATTTTTTCCTTAAATGGTTTGGATACAAATTTATGTTAAGTTTGAGTCAAACCCGATAAATGGTGTGAAAGATAATAAATAACTAGTGAAAAATACAAAATGGCGAATATCTGGTTAACTAAGCGCTTTTGGGAACATTTTTTCCTTTATTTTCTCTTCATTTTGACCCATATAACCTTTTCCAAGAGTTTGGCACTTTACTTATGGGACACCCTATATATATTTTTGAAAGAGGAATATGCTAGCTGAGCAAATTATAAAAGTTGAAAACAACTGTTCAGTTAACGAATAATGCACTAAAGCTTCTCTCTTGGTCCTAGTGATACTACTGACCTAACTGTGCGTTTTTGTAAAATTGAATTTGTGTCGTGGGTAATAAAATAAATATATACACGTTGGAAATTCTTTAAATACAAACCAAAGTAACTCTCGTGAATTGTTTTAAACTCAAATGGCATTATCACTCTTAAGTTTATGTTTACTCATAAGCAATAACGTTAAAGATTCGTTACGTAGAAAATTCGTTTGGCTACTATGAATGATACAATTCGAGGTACTCAGTGTTAAAAATATATTTAAAAATTGCGTATTTGCAATGTATTATTGTTCATATATGTAATATAGTTTATTTATTTATTCTAGCCTTGATCGAATTCACCAACTTTACATTTGTACTTACACAATCTCGTCGTATGTCACTGAATTGTTAACACCTAGCTGAACCAACCTGTAAAAGAACGATACAGTCAACACCTTAAAATATAAAATACAGTTAATTAAATAACGTATTGACTTATTTCAACAAGATTACTTCAACATTCACCGTCAATAATTCTATAAGAATCGCTTAAACTGTGCGTTATTGTAACAGATAGCTGAGCAAACATGAATGGAACTGTAATGAAAACGCTGCCAGCTCACACAACTCCATTATCCGGAAGCGACTCAGTTATCGAACCCATAACTTTCCCTATCTACCCATAACTTGCCCATAACTTTCCTCTTTCCTCTTCCCAGCCTACACAGTACACAGTACACACTGCATACACCACTCTGCTCTGCTCTCTACAATACGCTCTATATGCTGCTCTGCCATTTAGTTCTACACTTCGGAGTTTTATTCCGGAGTTTTCTACTGTAATAGAAACAGCTGTGTGTTATTTTATATTATATTTTGTAGCGTACCTGGAAATCATGTTATACCTTTTATGTCTGAATAAAGTGTTTAAATTATAGTGGTTTCAAATAATAATTGTACTTAAGGTGAGTAATACATGTCTGAATGATAAGTAATACGGAACAGTGGGTTTTGTACATGTTTAGTTAGAGTGATACTCCTAATTTATTGTAGAAGACGTGTTTTCAACAAGTTCAATATTTTTAAAGTAAAGATTGGAGTTGTAAAACGTAGCAGTTCTGAATGGTTTACGCTTTCACATTTTATCATCTTATAAAAACAGGAACTAAATTTGTCTTTGGTGAAGAGCGAATTAGCGAAAAAATACGTTCGATGATCTCGTTTGTTCAGTTTAGCATTTCAAGAACTTAATCCAAAACATAACCAACAAATCATATATTTTGATTTGCAACATACCATATAGGTAATAATCTTAAAACAATTTCTCCAAGATATTCACCTTAATTGAGGGCTGACTTAAAATTTTCACCGAGTTTATGTCAGTTTCAGATTAGCCACAGGCGTTTATTCATACAGATTAATATAATTAAGGCATTTATATTTTGAAACTTGCCGGTATATAACGGAGTAATCTAATCACATATTTCCTACAGATTGGCTTTTGGAATTTCCTCAAACGCAACGATTTCCCAAATTTTCATTTCTTAAAAGGAAAATCAGAAAACTCACTTACCAAATTGAAAAGGGGAGAGCCGTCCAGACAAGCTTTTAAAACTTAACATGCACTCTTATACAACTAGAGACAAAGAGAACTGCTTCCTCTGGTAAGAAATTAACTATTCTACAGGTTACCAGATTCGATTAAAAATGACCTAACGCCCGGGGCTTTTAAAACTCATTTTAAAACAATTTTAATTGCAACACAATTTCAATGTAGCCTGAAAAACAGCATATTGGTGGCACATAATTGGGAGGACGAAGACTAACCGAAGTTATGGATAGAGTCAGGTAATTAAAATAAACGAGACTAATGTAAATATAATTGAATTAACTGTGAAAGAGACTTTAAGTTTGATGTCAGTATGAAATTGAAGGTTTTAACTGATTTTGAAATAGAGATGATTACAATTTATGTTACCGTGACATATGGAATAAATATTTATCTATTGATAAATAACAATAATTGTGTAAGGAACATTATAGTTATCTATTACACACAACAACACAGTATTAGTTATGAGAGGTGATGGGTGAGAGAGTTGGTCACACTGCTTCCTGATCCTGAGCTGTGCCGGATGTTGAGCGGTGGGATTTGCAAGTCAATGCAGGAAACCTGACAGCAAAGTGAGATGAATGACAGTAATTATGTAACAAACCGTCTCGTGAATCATTACACACCACAGAACACCGATATGATGCCTATTTCGTCGTAGCGATATCTTTACACATTGTGAGGAGAGGACTTTCTGGTGTATGTTATTTTAAGCACAAGTAAGTCAAATTCTGAACTGGAATAAATTGAAACAATAATTTATCGTGACGCACAAATTTATAAAATAAGTTTTGTTTCATCCTTTGGCCTTGACAATAGCAGTGCGTCCACCCGGTGTTTATGTTAACCTATGACCGGTTTTGAATTTAATAATATAGTTTTGAGCCTGAAATCTGCTTTACAGATTTGCGAAATACGAAGTCCAGATGTTTATTTATAGTACACCTCGTTGGCTGGTTTTTACCACGGCAAACAACAAAACCAATTCAAACGAGACCACTCCTATGTTCTCTGGTAGTATAGTGTTGGAACCACATATAGGATAGGACCCATGGAAGAAAGGGAGGTGATGTCGACATTGTTCAGTTCCCACAGTCGGACACGCTACAATACTCGTAGTATGGTGCACGTTACCTCATGCCATTTCCGCTTCCGGTTGCACGCCCTACAGTGCTACTCGCCACGACCTTGACCCAGTGTTCGTCTTCTTATTTTCAACAGCTTCGGGATATCAAGAGTTTTTAGTTCCGGGGTGTCTAATCAATCTGTTGTTTTTAGGATAGGCATAGTAGAATCTGCTTCAAGGATCGGAGTATTGTTTTGTCAAAACTCGTAAAATAAAAGATACTCCATTTTAGCATTACTGCACTTACGTTTCAATATAATATAATTATGTTCTGAAGTAGCTGTGATCTCGATTAAGTTTTTGCAATATTTTTGACCGAACGAGAAAACCACTACCAACGTATTTTTCTTTCTTTATACTTTTATATTTAACCTTGCCTAAGAACGTTCGCTATTGTCATGAATAAAAAAGATTAGTGAATATTGTTTGTAACTCAGCTGCCATTTGAAAGTATGTAGGCAACAATAGAGCAATTATTTCTTTAAATAGCACTTAAACTGTTAAAGTATCAGTGTTTAAGAATTTGTTTCTGGCAATTTCCATCGTTTTGATCGTTTTATAACCCAACAGTTCATGACGTTTCGGAATCTTCGATCTGATTTCATCTTCAGCTGAAAGAAAATCTACCTAAAACATAACATGTTAACTAAAAGTGAGCTAGTATGAACGACTCAGCGTACGCCAACTAGTCACTTAAACAAACAATATCTACGTGTATGTTGTAAACGGTATAAAGGAAACTATGGTTTAAACTATATTAACCAATTATTAACAGGGGTGAGCAATCATCATTCCCGTTCATTGCGTTACGTTCAGATCAACAACTCATTTTTGTTGAGCATTTTTGTAACAGTCCGTTAAACCCTTTCTCTTATTTTGTGTTTTACGCATTAAATTCACGCAGATTCACTAAAACATTACAATTTCTTTTCACCGGAGTGAATTTCATTTCCTCATGCAATCTAACATTGCACTTCACTCGCCATGCAGAACAGAGCGATAGATCATTGTAGACAACATCTCACTGTTCAACATGCACGTATGTGTAAGTTGGCAAGACATTGCGACAAACACAAAGTTGCAGAACCAAGAAGCAGTGAACGTGTCTTACACGTGATCTTTAGAAACGTAACTTTGCTCAAAGTTTAATCTCGGATGAAAATGTCATACAAAGAAGAAGAGACTTGAAGAAATGAAAAGTTCTGAACAATGTCTTCATTCCAGTCTCGACACGAGTTTATCTCTTCTTCCTGGAATATTTTATAAAATAACCGGTGAGTTTGTTTTTTAAGTTGGGTTTTCTTTCTAACCAAGAAATACGTTCAAATCAAGCTATTTTGAAGTAAAACATTTACATCGTCGAATGTTATTTATTTAAAAGTTTAAATTTCTATTGCCGTATTTACAATTCTTTCCAACTGAGGTATCTTTTACTCCTCAATTTATTTTTATTCCAAATTATTTAATTATTATCTTAGTAATATTAAAAATATATCGTTCATCCTTCGTTTCAATTTGATTGAAGTCGTCTGTATTGACGAATTTATACTATATTTCTTCATTCATAATAGCTAGTCAAGGAAATGACAAGAGTACTAAACCATTACACACAAAACCGGAATAAACATTTAAAAAACTGGTAAGTTTTGAAAGGTCCAAAGATGAATGGACCCCGGCTCAGTCGATGAAAAGTGACTCCCAGCTTTTAATTGCCGGTGGGTCAGTTGTGGAAGGTTTGGATTTCCATTTGACAATAAACAGCACTTTGGTACTCTGTACTGCAGTCGCATCCTTTGAAAGCACTTTACACCCATCAACGGTAGAAGCTCGGATGCAAGCACAAAGTATTTTCCACATTTTACAGCTTGCGTACCTGAAGTACTTCAACTGATGCTGTTTTCAAGTAGGTTTTCAGTTGTTTGGAATGTATCAATTAAAAGGATGATGATGCTTCAGTTCTTAATCAAAACTAGCGAAATCTGTTTAGAATTAATAGTAGTTTTAGATTCATTTGAAAGCCTCTAGAACTATTTATGTTTGGTTGTAAAAGGGTTTTATAGCGCAAAGGGCACTGATGAGGTTTTGAAAACAATAGTTAGAATAATCGGAAATGCCATGTTGTTTAAATAAATGAACAAGTTTGAAAACTAAACCAAAGTACTCATAGCAGCTCAGGTTTATAAGGTTGATATCGATACAAACACGCCGTTGATATCGCTTTGTTTTTCTAGTTCAACTGTTTTCATCGTCTTTCAGTGTTTTCTGTTACATTTGCCCTGTCATAAATTGTAAATTTCTCCAAAATATTTTTAATTTTAAAAGCCAATAAGCCTCATTGCACCTTTTACAAGTAGAGTCTTTTGTTTTTGAAGGACTATTCTCAATTGTAACGCGAAACTTTAAGGTTGAGTTACTTTAACAAGGGCAATTTTATTGTATTCAGTCT
Organism: Matsumurasca onukii; assembly: GCA_018831715.1. Lineage (NCBI taxonomy): Eukaryota > Metazoa > Arthropoda > Insecta > Hemiptera > Cicadellidae > Matsumurasca > Matsumurasca onukii. The sequence goes on from CM032062.1 coordinate 54,553,000, forward strand.
AAGTTCAATTCAGCGCTATATTTCAAAACCCCTTCAATGTTTCTTGATAGTTAACCCCCATTTAAACTACTCTTCCCTGTGTAATCTGAACGTTAATTTTACTTGTATTAAATGAGTTCAAGCAATTTTAATGTTAGTCTTTAATTTTAATAATGTGATATTAACTGAAATATTGCCGTTTTCACATAAATCAAATAATTTGATAGTTTACTAAGTTTGTTTAGTATAAGTATAATAATACCACCACAGCCTATCGTACACTGTCTCGGCTTTTCACCTGTAACTCGAGAACGAATAGAAATATCTTTGTGATCTGAACTGAATCGTCTTCGGGGCGTCGAGACGCGTCCGAAAATGTACAGTACGACTACGAAACTGAGTTTATTGAATTTTCAGTGTCGGAACAGTAGGAACTTCATAGCTTAGATCTCAGGTGAAAAGTAAAAAAATCAAACGTTTTGGAAAATATCGGTTTTTGGGAAAAGTACTAATAAAACTCAAAAAGGCTAATGACGTCTAAACTGTTAGAGATTCGGTACAAATTCGTGTTCAGCTCGTCAGGGCAGTTCCAAAAATGTATAATATTATGTCCACATTCCGGAGAAAAATAGCTTAGGCCGACCCGGCCAGACCGTTGCCTGGGAAGGGATACTGGTTTGACAAAAGTCGAATAACTTTTCAAATAGACAAGCTAGAAGTACGGGATTCATTCAGTAGTGTTTTCCGACGCTAAAATATCGGCGTATAGAGTTCGACACGATTCTAATGAGCATTAAGTAAGATCCAGGCAAAAACGGTAGAAGGAACCTCGGCCGGCCGGTTGGTGGGGAACAGTGCTTCGTTCTCGGCCAAGAGGTCGGACCAGCCGGCCTCTCACGTGAAAGGGGAGCCGCACATCGGTTTGCGGGAGTCGGGGCTGCTTTGTCAAAAGTCGAGTCGGGATTTAGGCCGAAAAAGCTATCCGACTAAGAAATTGAGTTTGTGGCATTATTGGGGTCAGTAAAGTGGGGCTTTATACATTTTAGGTTAAAAGTGAAATATTTGACAATTTTGGAAAGTATAGTTTCGTGGGAAAGTTTTTCGCTAATAACGTCCAAATGGTCAAAGACATGATGACGGGAGTCAGAAATTCGTTTCCAACTCGCCAAGGCGGTTCCGAAAATGTCTGTGTCCACATTTAAAGAAATAGTATATTTCATCACTAGGTCCTAAAGTGACACGTTTTGACACGAGGTCAAGTTAACCGTGGGTGAAAAAAAAACTTTCTGGCCGAGTGATGAACGATATTTTTGTCGACAACGATATATTTTTGAGAAATAAATGCCAAGAAATGTTTTAATATTTAAATAATGAATTAAGTAAACATTGTTTTGAGCTCGACAGTTTGAGTTTTAATGTTTTGAAGAAACAGCTGTTGCACTGATTTACTGATACACTTCAGTGTTAAATTTCAAAACAATCAAAGCAAACTCGTTGAACCAGCTGATGCCCATGCCACAAAAAGATCATTAAATGAAATTTTCTCTCTAGGGAGAAAAAGATCATCAAAACAATACTTTATTTACCTGGGTGTAAAAGTGACACTTAAGCACTGTCAATACATGTGTCTAAAGCAGCTGTTTTCAGAGCAGTTGTCAGAGAAATAGTTTAGGCCGACTCGGCCGGACGATTGGCAGGGAACGGTGTCCGAAAATGTCCAATACTTTTAGGTTGGGAAGAAAAGGTTTTCTCGTCCGAACGAAGGCAGTGAAGAACAGTGTCAATAATGTAACATGTTATAACGACCTGCCAGAACTTGGGATGAAGCCTTCGGCCAAATCGGCCCGACCTTCATTTGGATAGAGCGCGGTAACATCGCAATTAAGCCTTGGGTGGTTTTAAACAGCCTATAAATTTAGTTACCTCTTTTAAAGATCATTCCTTTCAGGAAAAATGACTAAGTTGTGAATTTAACACCTTTGGAATTGCGAACGAAAAGTTCTTCTCAAAGACTTTTAAGTCGAGTTTTTGTGTTAAAGCTCTCGATTGTGTCTTTCGAGTAAAGGTTCATTACATTGATGAAAACTAAATTCGATTTTGAACTCGCTTTGTTCTTTGTGAAGAAAGGAGATGTTTAATAAAGTAAAATTGGGAGTTGTCAAAGACGCGAACCAGAAGCGCTTGAAGACGATATTCACTTCTCTTCATTTGCATGTTTCAACAGTTTCTTCTTAGGCGAGCCAATTTTAATTCAAGCCAGTGGAAACTCCATCTAATAAAGTTCAGGTTTTGTCTTAAAATTGGATTTATAAAGTTCTTAGTACTTTGAAATATTAGAATTTGGAACATTTAAATGGTAGTCAACAGAAATAAAAGACAATAAATGTATGTGGCTTTACGGAGGTGACTTCCTTTAAACAATAAAATAACACGAGACGAGCCCCTGTAATTTTAAACAAAAATCGATTAACTCTTGAAATTAACTCACATAGCCTTTTTGTTAAACAAAGTAATCTTAAAAGTTAGAGATCCACGCACTAATTCCAAATGCTAGTTCCATATGATAAATGGGGTACATTGGTCCATATGCAATTTTAAAACAGGTTTCTTAAAACCATAAATAATAGAGATGGCAAAAGAAAATGACCAAAAGTCGTTCCTGAAAATCATGTAAACCTAAACCTTTAAACATGTAATTTTATTGGTCTTTTGCAACCATTAATGACAGCAGCAGGTTTAGTTCGTGCAAAAATGACAGAAAATCAGGTTTTCGTGCAATTGAACATAATGTATTTCGACTGTTTGAAGACTTATTCAAAAACAATTTAATTTGTTTACTTGTTTAAGCATTAAAACTAGACCTAACGTTTTATCACCAGCACACTTAAATGAGTTGAGTAAGTCCCAACTGAAAAACAAAATTGGCCGTTGTATTAATCTTTGAGTAACCCTAAAACCGTATTTCTCGATTATCATAAACATCAACCTCCTGTAACCTTAACCTTTTGAGTTCAATACCTCGACACTTCGATTTTGTGATTCTTTGATATGATTTGATCCACGGTGCCACGAACTTTATAAAATTTAATTTCACTAAAAGATGTTTATGACTTAAACAATTGAATGCTTTAGAATTTAGATACATATTTGTTATAGAATAGCTTTGTTTCACATCAGAAATGGTTAAAATCCGTCTACGTTTGCATTGTACAATCAATTGTAGAATAAGCGAGATCTTGAATGAAAATGTCAAACAAAGAGGATAATCTTGAAGAAATGAAAACCCGTGAACAATATCTCTTCTCAATACTTTTTATATCAACCTCACCGAATGAAATACTTTTACCTAGAAAATGGATTCCTCAAACCATTTACTACCTTCAATAATTTTATCACAACCGTCCTTAATTATGTTGAAAGTATAATAAAGCTAACCATTTTCATGTATCAAACCTGTTAAATTAACAAAACCACCATTGGTTCTTATAGCTGTTTATGATGAGGTTTGATAGTTAAATATTCGTATACAGAAAATGTTCAATCTACTCGTTTACAAAGCCAATGTATTGATAAAATATACATTGCCGTTCTGTTTTCAATTACACGTAGTTACACAATGTGGCTTTACAACATAAAAATAAGTTTAGGAATGAGTCTGTAAGTGGTCCTGAACATAGAAACCACCTATTGCCTTTTAATTAAAATCCCATTATTTAAAAGAATTTTCTCTGTTAAGAATAGGTTACTTGAGAACGTTAAGCCAGAAACACGTGTGTTTTCAACTGAACACCCTGTAGACGAGAGTGTGTGTTAAGTCTGGTTGAGTCATATGTCACTGTTGTTGAGACCGGGGATAAATCTCAGACAAAGCAGTTCAAGACGAATATTCTCTCAGGAATAAAGGATTAGACAACAGAAGACAGCTGTTGTTCTAATGTTCCAGAGTCTCGTTCCCAGAGTCTTCATCGTCTTATTTCTAAACATTTGGAACTTAAAGATAAACGTGAACTGAGTTTGCAATTATGTATAAGTAAGATGGAATGTTTGAGCTGACTCAACAATTCTTACTGTGAAAAGCTTGACTAGGGTGAATATGCTAAGAGTCCTAAATAATCTAAGGATAGGCAATCTAGTTGTAGCTAGGTATTTAGAAATACTCTAGGTATAGTACATAGATAGTTCAAACTAACTTAATCTACATTCCGAAATTGAGAACTTCAGGAAAATATGTGTTTAAATTAGTTTACAGAGTATACCGAAAAGGTTAACTATAACAGTTAAACAAATTCTATCCAGTAGGTGCTCAAAAGAAAGATTCAGATTACTTTTACCATAATTATTTAGTTTTACCATCCAGGTTTGATTTTTAATTCTGATTAGTTAAGGGTTACATAATTTGTGTACAAGCTATCAACTGTCATATTAAGTGAAATGTTCGATGACCTGTCCTATAACAGCAATGAAGTTATCCTTGGCATATGTTGAAAGCTAAAAACATCTTCAGCCGTTTTTAGTAGTTGAGGCTCACAAATCTTTGAGTGACGATTTAGGTAGAGTGGTCTTGTTGAGTATTGGGTCGAACGTTTTGGTTTTGCAAGACCTTTAAAATGATATCATACAGACTTTCCTATCACAACATCGAACCATCTTTTATAACATTTAAGAAATCCTAAGCAATGTAGCCTGCTTTGTTTTAAATCCTAAAACTACTAATCTTCCGAATAATTTTAAATAAATAAAAACACTTGCATTACGCAGCTTTTTCAATTTCAAGTTAATTTTCAAACTTAAACCAAATTACACAAAACGCTGTTGCTAAACGGCGCAACAAAAACCCGCCGGAGCTGATGTATTCAAACACTTGTCAGTTTGATTTGCTTGAATAAACATTCGCTTTCAAACAAACACAGCCACGTTTACACGAGTCCCAGATTGGCCAAACAATGCTCGCTAATTGGCGAGTCTATTGTTTTGTCAACTGTGTGATCTTCAGTTATTCCACTTCACTCTAATGTTGATATACCCGTGTCATGATGTGAGACGCCTTGCTTGATACAGTTGAAGATAACGTTTTCCTTATAGAAATCAGTATTCACGTGTTTAAGTGCATTGAAATCAGTTGTAATTAGAGCCACACCTGATCGGAGGGATTGGAAGTACAGGGTGACACACGGGAACCTGGCGGTTTTACTTTGGTTGTGGTGGAGGTAAATAAATGAATGATGCGTCTCTGAAATTATCATATGATGTCATTTTAGTATACATGGAAGAGTGGACTGACGTTTGTTAAAAACCTTTTTCAAGTTTTTAGTTTAATTTGTCTACAACATTTGGGTTTGTTCACTTAGATTCAAACTGTTTTAAAATATCTACATCAGCCTCCTTTTAGATTAAATTAATAAAACCGAACCAAACCTACTGTATCAAACAAACAGGAAACAAATTACAATGTTTTAACTTTATGCTCTAAATAAACTAGATTTGAGCAGTTAAATATTATTGACGAAAAATGTTTCCAGCTCGAGAAATATAGTGCGGCTAGAGAACGATCGTTTGAAGAAACATTTTAATAAAACTAACCCGTCAAAGTGCACCGAACTAACAAATCGAACTCTCTGTGGAAAGCCAAGTTTATTAGCTTTCCAGCTCACTGGTTCTGGATACTCTTTATCCACGGCTTCTAGCTTTCAAACCTGGAGTACTGGAACGTTTAGTTGATGTACGTATATAAATTTAGCTGATTGTTTGTTTTAAATGTAAGAGCATTTGCTCTCTTCTTGATTTATTTGTTTGAATTTGCTTAATAATTCAGAACCAGTATATCATACATTAAAATATTACTAAAGTTGGTATATATTTTAGAAATAAAAACACTTTTCGGATGAAGATCTTAGAGCTGTGTTTATTTTGTTGACATTCGTCTTATTAGTTAGCTTAAATATTTATTTATTAGCTTCTGCTGGATTGGATTCTATTCTCCAAAGTGTACTAGGTTTAATGCAATTTTGACATTGGAATTGAACATACTGTAAAATAGCATTTTGTCAGTTTAGCTTTGTTAGGATCTCCCGTGTATAAACGACGTAAAAGTATTTCTAAAGTGCTTTCCATCTTCTAGTTGTTTTAACCATTAGATACGTATTAGGTGTTAAGAAACTCACACATTTGAAGTATTGAAATGTAAGTCTGTCAAATTTTGAAATCTATCAATGCAAATTGTGTTTAAAATTAAACTTAGGCGTTCGCATTGGGTCCAAAACAATTAAAAAATATAATAAACTCTCCTAGCCGCTGCTTAGACGCTGAGAAATATTCTCAAACATTTTACATTTCACGAAATAAATGCTTATAGCTTTATCCTATGTAGAATCTAAGTACTTCAAACTGTACTAGTTTAATAGGTTCAAACAAAATACAAAACTTTTCAAATTCAAACAACAAATCAACACGTAATAGAATGAGACCAACTCAATAGTCAATAGGCCTAGTAAATTGAACTCCATTTAGGCACACGTGGCAATATATGAAAATTCACACTTGAGTAAAACCATCAATATTTTACATCCAATATTGGTTCGTTTCACATTGACCAGTGACAAATAGAGGACAAGTGAATTGAAATCAAACTTGCATTGTAGTTTACCAATACGTCAGAGCAACATACAGTGTGGGACTGTGGGTTTCTGCCACCGGCGCCTCACCAAACATAGTGGACTTTTACCGCGCTTTGTTTTAGTTTGATGGAACTGGTCGCTTTTAACTTTCAGTATTGTTTGTTTTAATGTTTAATTTCTAGATAGCTCCTTGTTGAAGCCCTTTCTTCGCAGTAAGAGCTCATAAATGCCCTGTTAAGTTGCCTTGGATCATGTCCTTTTGCATTTCTGTATAAAAACTGTTTTGATTACTACGGAGTTAACAATAGACAATTCTCGTGTGTTTGAATCTCTGTTGCAATTTATGGTAGATGCTATTAGTTTATGAACACTAGTTATAACTCATCGCTTCACATCTTCATCTCTTGCACAATACAATTTACTGCGTTTAAAGATAAAGGTAAATTTTTCAAAAAAAGTAAATTTTCCAACAATCTTGTCTTAAAAGTCTTCTAAGAGGCTTTGTTACAGGGTTGTAACGTTTCCCTCAGAAGAATTTGAAGAAAAACTAATATGCCAGTAAAAATAAATTGTATGTGAAATTTGGAATTTTCAACCTGACAACTTATAATCTTTAAATTAATATAACCAAAACGAATTAAAATAAAATTGTTGTCTTTGCGTCGTTGAATTTGTGTTAAAAATCACTTCCTCTTGGGGTGCCACAAATAGGGGGTTTGTAATTTTGTAATTAGGAAGGGCCCTCTCTTCGGTTTTGGGATAGAGGCTGGGTAACGCAAGTACGCCAAAACAAACTTCAGGATCCTATAAACAAAATCTCCAATTGGTTTATCAAAACTTTTTAAAGGTCAAGGTGGAGGAGGGGAATTCAAACCTCACCTTATATAACTGTAAAAGGTTATTTACTGGTTTCAATCACTTGAGCACCTTCGGCCTTCAATATGTTACTGGTTAGTTAATATTAACGTTCCAATTTGTTCCAAACTGTTGAGAACTGTCAATAAAAATTAATCTAATTTTTGAAAGTATTGTAGTAAGTAAAATAATGGCCTTTTACTTATTGCGCTATCTCAGTCCTAAGATTCAGAGCTAAGGAGATGCCCAAACTGAGGAGGACTCCAAGCACGTAATTAGTTTACTTACTAATTAGTTAAGTTACTAATTAAACCAGTGGAGCAACTGATTGACGTTGCAATCTGGTCTCGAGCCACAGCCTCCAGCTCTCCACTCTCCAGCAGCATTCAGTCTACCTGACTAACTGAGCAAACATTCAGTCACATGTCACACGTGTCAGTCAATATTGAATGGTAATAATTAAACTTCCAGTTTCAATAATTAACCAAGAATTGATCATGTTTAGTTATTGATGTATGGTTTAATTTATTGGTTTGTTTGTCATAACATGCTCACTAGCTCAAGTAAACCATTACCTCATGTATAAATAACTGTAACGTAAATGCCTTTCTCGTGGGTTTCTGCCTGTAGTAAGACGTGAGAATAGCTAGATTGTTAGTAATGACGAGCTGAAGTAGCTACAGTACAGTACAAAGTTTATGAAATGACCCCTTACTGCGTTGTTAGAAAGTTTCAAGTTGTATGACAGCTCTTCTAAAGGAATCCTCACAGTAAGTTCCTTAAGGCGTTTCTAAAGCCCGAGATTTTTGTCAAAACCATGACCACAGTCCAATAGAACTTTATTTCGCATGTAAAATGATAATCAAAGAGCTTTGATCTTAATTTAACTATGTTTAAAACTTGTACGTACGATATTTATACTAACTTGTGGTAGTGCAACTAATAAACACGTTATTTTTAACGATTGATCGTGTACAAAACGCACGAAAAGCTAACCTAGCATAGCTTTAACCGTTACACTTTTCTTCGGCGAAACGTCAAAACTACCACATTTTTGGAACTAAACCTGCGAAACTTGATATTTAAGGGGTTATATCGATACTAAAGTCCCTTTATTCAACTCAGTGAACTAAAAGGCTTATAAAACGATATTGAAATCTCTCGTTCAGCGAATGGCCACAGTTAACACAGCACAGCTACTCGTCTCTATCGCCAGAGAGAACAGAACGTCGTTGAATAACGTTAAACCAAAAAAAAAATACCAGTGGAAAATAATTTTTGCCAATATATTGTCTGGCTAATTTGTTGGTACACATGTTAGATACGGTGTCATGAATCGGTATGATTCATTCATTTGGATTCGGATCTTAGATACAGCTTTATGGCATAAAACACAATTTTCGGGGGGACGCTCCATTGGACCCGACTTTGCCGGTTAATGAACTTAACTTGATTTTTACAAAAGAAACAGCGGCACTAAATTCCGTTAAAGTCATACAAAATCCGACCTGTGGAGTTGTCACAGGGGTGGAAAAGGGGTTAAGAAACGGCACTTCCTGTGTTATTTTTACTTTGTAATAGGGAATTTAACTATGATTAGGGTAGCGCTTTTAACAAAGCTATAATTTTTATGAGTTTTGCCTTTATTTCCCACTTCAAAATTACCACTTTTATACAGCGTAGAATCAATTAAATGTATAACATGATAAGTTATATCAACTTTAAGAGTTATTTTTATTCATCATTATTATTGTAGAAAAACATATACATAACAAAACCCAAGTAGCATTTTAGAAGAAACTAAACCAATCACATGCAGAATTGGTTACTCCCAATCCCCTAAAACCATGTTTCACCAATTTCCATTTATTTCACTTATTTAGATATGACTTTACTGAATATCTTTACTAGTAGAGTAAAGATACTGTAAAATTTTCCACAATACATTTCAGTGAAATTATTTCGCTCATCAAAACATGAGACAATGCGACTGCCGAGTCTGTGAATAGGGAAATATTTAATTACTCTCTGACGTTCCCCAGCGTTCCTGGATGTGAAGGAATTTCATTATTCTTGTTTACGTCTCAACACAATAAATAAATACTTCAAACTTGAGAATTCGTTTCATTTCACTTGAACGAATGGAAACTATAAAATATCATAAGACGCAATTGTTTTAAACAACCAAGAAGTTTCTTTAGGTTTAATAGCATTGATAAAGCTATAACTGGATAAATATGTATACAGACATAACACCGATGCTTGAAAGAGATTTGATTAAAAATTAAAATGCTCGTAACAACTTTTTTTAAATACAGTATACGTAAATATAAATATTTAGTCAGAAAATACACTAATGCTAGGTCCCCTGGCTGCAGTTGCTTAACTTTGAAGATTTTAACAAAACAAATGTACAAAACTATATTATCTAATGCATTTACGAAATTGAGGCAAGCATTAAGTTATTAAAATCAAATTAACATCAGTCGTACAGCAAGGTAATGTAAATATTCTTAAAGCCTAAAGGTTTTTGTTTGAACCTGATTGAAATACTTGATGATTATTTGTTAAATACTAGGAGAATGATTGGGCTTTGGTTTTAATATAGCAAATTAGAATGTTTAAGGCTCAGTTTCAGCTAATTTGTGACTGAAGATGGTACTCCACAGTGGTACCAAAATATTTCAAGCTAACTATTATGATGTTTGACGTGGTGTGAAACGGAAGAACTAGATCATAGATATAGCGTGTTATTTAATATTTCATTCTATGTGAGATTTCAATTAACCAAATTACTCTTGAGACCTGGTCCAGCTTTAATAGTTAGTGATGGAAGGCCAACTAATTGGACTCTTCCCGAGAATAATAAATGGTTGATGTGAAGAAATCTTCAAGAAACCAATTACAACCTGTCACTCGTGGTGTTCCACAAGGTTCTGTTTTAGGGCCACTATTATTTTCACTATACATAGATGACGTAACCAACAAGATAGGATTTTGCCATTTTCATTTGTACGCTGGTGATTTACAAATCTATAGACATTTCTTTTTTAAATATTGCTACTGCAGTAAATTTAGTGAATTCAGATATTGATACGGTGACCAGATGGGCATGGCTTAAAACTTAACGAAAATAAAACACAAGTCATCCTAATGGCAAATCCACGTATTTTAGCAAATATAAATTTTAACTTGTTACCGAAATTGAAACTTAATAATTTTGAACTAGATTACAGTGATAAAGTCAAAAACCTTGGATTGATTATCAACAAAACACTCACTTGGAATGATCAGGTTACAGCCATATGCAATAAGGTGTTTGCTAGCATACACAGTATCAAACGAGTATCAACTTGTCTGCCCCACGAAGTAAAATTATGCTTGTTAAGACACTTGTACTACCTCACTTTAACTATTGTGATGTCGTCATCAATGATATGTCTGTAGAGCTCTCAGATAAACTGCAACGTGCTCAAAATTATTTAAATTATGATGAACATGTTACACCATACTTTAACAATCTATCAGTATTTAAGTTAATAGAGTTAAGAATGTATCATATAATTTGTCTTTTACATAAAATTCTTACTTTGAAAGTTCCAGCCTACTTATCTTAAAGATTTCAATTTGTTAACATTAATAATCAAATACATCGTAATACTCGGCATGGAGCTTCACTATTATCGGTTCCACCACATAGGACAAATTCATATAATAAATCATTTACTGTCACTGCGTGTCGATTATGGATCAACCTTGACATTGATATCAGAACATTAGATGATTGTATTAGGTTTGGGAAGAAAATAAAACATCAACTTATGCAGGATCTTGAGGAGTGATCGCTTTAAGAATGCTTCAAACATATGCATTATAAAATATGTCTCTTGTTTTTTTTTAGTTGTTTCGTTTTAAAAAATCATTCTTCTTTAGTTGTTGCTTTTAATTTTATTTTAAAGTTCTTCATGTGACACTTTGTTTGTTATTTATAATATTATGTCTGTATTTATAGTTGTTTTATATACTTTGTTGAGGTTAAGTGGTAGACTTCGCCTTTTGTTAAACCAAATAAAGACGTTTTATTATTATTATTACTTTTCATACCAACTATATAAGGTGATTGATACCCAAGCAGGTAGTGGTGATCCTATTACATATTTATTACAGCTAATGCATCATAAAACACAAATCTTTATGTCAATCACTTTGAGTGGTAAAAGTGTTCAATCAATTCGAAAATTGTATTTCTCTCATATTCTCCCCACAAAAACGTAACCACCCTACTTCTCCAGTAAAGGCACTGACAGCACGAATGAAAAGTTCATACTGACTCTCCCGAGCACAAACCGCGCTATAAATCTGCCAAATGAACAAGTGAATGTTGAATGTTGAATGATGAATGTGAATGCAAGTGCTGACCGCATTGCGCGTTCATGCGAGTTATGGAGCACAATGTTTGTTCAACTCAACTCAACTCATTCAATTTCTCCACTAATTCCATCACGACTCGTGTCATATATTGCCGCATTTAACACCGGTGCAGTTTTATTTGATCGCTGGAAGTGAACTCAGTGCATTGAAACGCTTTAGCGTAAGTGTTTATTCAACAAGTTTGGCGTATTTAGCTCTGAAATTGTGTATTTAATTGGTGGCCAAGGGTAGAACGTATCGTAAATTAGTTACAAAACTTGTAACGCAGATGGTTTTGTAAGTAGGTTTATCTTAGGAAAACTTAAAATTAATTTTGTAAGAATTTGGGTTTAAAGAGTATTGTATTCTTTTATGTCTGCGCAATAGATTTTACATACTTTGAAAAAACAGAATAAGGCCTGGTAGATCAAGAAACCCCATTTTTTAAATGGATGGTTTATATATTTTTGTTTTGTTAATACCATTATTGGAACGACAAAAAGCTACATCTAAAATTGTTATTGAACAACCTAATTGTACAATCTGTTTTGGTGAATAAAGTTATTTATTTATTTAAGGCACGTTGAAATGCTACTTTTTGAGAAACCGTGTCAACATTGAGAAAAGTTTCTACCAAAAAACTAGACCATACTTTAAATTGCTCTAAAACACTCTTTTTAAATAATACATTGGAGTTTACATATACGAAATGAAAAAGAAATACTCGTATGGGTTTTCAATACATTAGTGATGTGTTTTTATTGGAAACAAAAATATGTCAGATTTTTGTACAGGTCTGTAAAACATGCGTATGGAAAAAATAACTAAGGTGTAGTTTCTTTGTCGTTAGGGCGTAGATCAGCAATGGGATAGAGGGAACGCCACCGCCAGTCAGCGCTGTGGCAGCCTCAGTGCAGGTTGCGCGCTCTATTGAGGCAAACAATACCGCGGTGTGCGAGATCCACCTGCTGATGTACTCTGTCAGCCTCAATACTGTTCCTAATTTCTAGTGTCTTCAAAGCTACATTAGCCTAAACAAATGACGTAATTATTTTAAATAATTCAAAACTTTTCCAGGATTGGAGGTTTTATTTATTTTACACACGTAAACCTAGTATGATTGTTATAATAACTGATTGTGTATTAATCTTCTCACAACAAATTTCCGGTCAAGCAATAAATGTTAAATTTACCCCTAACATAACAGGGGTTTGAATAGTACTAGATGGCTGAGCTAGTAGTCTGGCTATAATTACTCGTACTACCAAGTACAGACAGGACTGGAATGTTGATTGTACACACAGAGCTAGTCAGGGTAGTCAATTAATTGTACTATACACATACCAACATAGATGTAATATTGAATAGTTTGCGAAGGTTAGGTTAAAGGTATGGTACTTGTTAAAGAGTGCGCAGTACGGACGTAAGAATTAAGGCGAATCAATACATTTACTTGACGAGCGTAAACACATGTGTGCAGCCATTAAACAAAACTTTACATGCATTAGAATATGTATGGAAACTAAAAGAGGTTAACTGGTGAGTTAAAGAGCAATATAATATGATATAATACTTGTTTTAAAATAAGTATCCGTTACACAACGATTTGCGGGTGTTAATAAGGGTTTCTCAAAAAAAATATATCTACAAATAAAATTATTTTCCAATGCAAACTATTGGCTAGACTTGTTTGTCAGTAGATTCAAACTCTTTGTTAAACACAATAAACAATGATAGCAGTTTATTTAATAAAATTAACTGTGTCAGCGTACAAATCACTTTGTTCATAAATAAATAAATAAAAATGCCTTTTATTACAAGCGAATTTCAGTTACATGACTGTTTTTCAAATTAACTCAAGTCAACACTAAAAGTAAAAGTAAATGGATCTATAATCTACACTACATCTATAATTTAACTAGTACAATCTATTATGAGCTAACAAAATATCCTTAAGCTTAATCTTAAAACTATTAGTTGACCTAATACATTTCAAGTCATCAGGGAGGCCATTGTACAACGCCGGGCCGAAATGAAAACTCCCGCCCGACCTCAAGCCGCACCTTTGGAAAATGAAGCTTTTGGTCTTGGCGAGTGCTTCTAGCTATCTCACTCCGGCACGGCAATCTCTACTAGGTATTGTGGCTCTTTAACTGCCAGAGTTTTATGGATCATGCAGCAGGTCATTAAGCTACATACGGCATTCATGGGGAGGATATTTAAGGCTTCTAAAGGCAGAGACATGGTCAAAACGGCCAAGGTTAAATATGAATCTGGCTGAGTTTTGCATTTTTGAATTCGACCAATGTCCTCCTTCGAGATGCTATTGCCATATGCAGGATAACAGTAATTGAAAACTGATAGTACCATTGATTGTACTATTTTCAACTTGGCTGTTTCCGGAAGTAAAGATCTAAATCTAGACAGACCCTTCAGTCTGCTAAGCGCGTTCTGGGTGGCGTAAGTGACGTGGTCAGAAAAACTGAGATCTTTGTCAAGCACAACAACTCTTGACAGTGTCGCACACTACCAATCTCTCACCACTGAGCTCAACACTCACATCACTATCGACAAAGAGCTGTGGCAGAGTGTCTGGTCCTATGTGCAGTACACTACACTTGCTAATGTTTAGTTTCAGACCATTTATTAATGACCACTCAGAAATCCGTTTTAAATCAGAGTTGAGCTGATTCATTGCATCTTTTATCGTACTGGGATCATACGAAAGATGCAGCTGGCAGTCATCAGCATAAAGATGTGCTGTACAGTTTTGCAAACAACTTGGCAGATCAGCTGTGTAAAGATTGAACAAAATTGGGCTAAACAACTACCCTGAGGAACACCTCGCAGTTTTAAAAGCGGATCAGACATTCCATTTCCAAGTCTGGTAACCTGCAGTCGTTCTTCAAGATAGGACTTAATCCATTTAGAGACATCTTCTCCAAATCCATAATAGTTCATTTTGGCCAGCAGCATTTCGTGGTTCAAAGAGGCTTGCGAATAATCAAGGAGAACTATTGAACTGTATTTGCCTTCATCCTTTGCTCTAAAAGATCCTCAAAATGTTGGTAAGAGCAGTGCATGTGCTGTGGCCTTTGCGAAAACCTGACTGGAGTTTAGGTATAATATTTTCTGAATCAGAGAAATAGTTTATTTGTTCAATAACAATTTTCTCCAAAATCTTTGACATAGCTGGTAAAATTGATATAGGTCTTAATTGTTTCAAGGTGGATGGAGATGCAATTTTTGGCAAAGGTTGTACAATACTCAATTTCCAATTCTTTGGATATTTGCCACTTTTAGGCTCTCATTGATCAGATGAGTGATACTCTCTATTGCATAAGGACTGGCAGCTTTTATCATTGAAATTGCCAAATCATCACATCCTACCGCTTCAGATTAAATACTATTCATTGCCTTTTTGACATCATCCACACATACTTCTGAGAATCTAAATTTATATTCTTCACTTTAGTGAATGGTCTTTAAAAGACTGAGCGACTCTAAATCAATACAACCAGCACCAATATTTATTCACATCATTTGCTTGTATATTGGGTGGTATGCTTGTAGTTCCGCTCTTCCCACCAAATTGCTCTTTTAGACAATTCCAGAAATGTCTACTTGATTTGTTTGAAGACAAATTGTTTTCAAAATATTCTTTCTTAGGTTTTCTTATTCTATAATTTAAACTGTTTCGTAAATTTTATAATTTTCCAGATTCTAACCTTGTTTTAACATATTTGTTTCGTTGTTTATTTTTACTTTGATAATTTCTTTGATTTCATTATTCAACCAGGGGATTTTTTCCTTGTCACTCTTTTGCAAACCACTGGGGCTAAATCATCATATACTGCCTTGATATTCGTTGTGATATACGATGCTATATCATCCACGTTGGTTTTGTTACATGCCTCTCCCCAGTTGACTTCAGAGAATCTAGTGACAGCTAAAGTTGCATCAAAGTTTGTAAAATCTCTATATCTTATATATTTTGTAGCTTTTCTTTCTTTAAGACATTCAATATCACAGTAGACTAGCCTATGATCAGTTATCTTAACATTTCTGTGATTTACTATGCTTGGAGCATCTACAACGCCGTTCCTCTTTATCTGGAGAGATTTGTCCACTATAATGTGATCTAATAATGTGGATGAATGTTCTGTTATTCTAGTCGCTTCTGTTATAACTAACTGTATGGCATTGTTCTGCTTTAAGAGTCGGCGTAAGTATCTCGACTGTGGACATGTAGTTGACTTCAAATCAATGTTATTGTCTCCAATATACATAATATGGTTGACCTCGACTGCTAAATTAACAAACAGGGAATGGCTGGGTCCGCTAAAATCTTGGTGCCTTTCAGTTTGACAACAGCACAAACGTATTCAATCCCAGTTTGTTGGTGATGATGGTAAAAACGAGATAATTTTTCAACGTACTAAAATATTAAAACATTCATAACTGAGTAACAACTTAATTAACTACTTTACTTAAACTTCCTTCTACTAAATTTAAACTAGTTCAAATGAGCTGTTTGGTCATATAAATCAGCATAAAAAAATAAAAAGGTGAAAATAACTACGTCCCGGAAAAGATAGATTAAATGTTAAATTGTCAGCTTTTTCCCACGACTGACCCAGTTGTATGGATTGACCTTGCAGCCGCAATTGCAATCCAAGCTTAGTTCACCTTTCCTGTGAATCTGCTGCAATTATCTCTGCTTCCGCTGCAATGTAATTTGCATTGCTAACTCCTTTACTTTTCCATTTCCGCTCAGGCTGACCGCGTGCTTATTTTCTCAGGTATAAGCTTGACTTTAAGGTTACTCAGTGTGGGGGATAGAAAACCGTTAATGTTAAGGTCTATTCCAGCATCAACCGTGGCTAAAATGGTGTAACTTTGAGTTTCAAATTTTATATGAAAGTAGCATATTTTTAATATTTATGAAGTTAATATTTAAAAGGTTTTGTTCAACAGGGCTACTTGTAATATTATTAAAGAACAAAAAGACAATAAAGTACCCTTTTTATCATTTTTTTAATAACCAACTACCGTTTCGGGACTTAGCCATCATCGTAGGTGTTTAGATTAATACAAATATTTTACAAAACAACAAACTTATAAACACAACATTTAAAGCAGATGTTAAAACAGTGGACTCTTGATCAATTTTTCTTTTACCTTTTTAAGTTGTTTAATCAAAACAGGGTTATTGGTAGTATTAATGCATAGTATTAAGCAATTGATCCGGGCTGGTTTTCTGGTTGACATAAATATGAAAGTCCTCTTTACAGTTCATGCTGTCACCTTTTACGTCCGTTTCTAGGATAACCATGTTCTTTTCCATATTTGAATAAGTATGGTTGGTTTCCAGCAAGTGTTCGGCAAAAGACGACTTCATAGACGTTGCGTTGTTAGACCGCAAAGCTTGAATGTGCTCTTTAAATCTGGATTTGAAGGGCCGCCCTGTTTGCACTATAAAACTACGGTGCGTCAAAACTATTTCAAGTTTGATAATAAATTTTATAAGCAGGAAGAAGTTTAGCTATGGGTTCTCCCATCTCAGGACTGCTATCTGATATTTACTTCATCACCTAGAAATTAATAAGATTTTAAATAATGCTAATCCTTTGCAAACAAACTGTTGTATTGGTTCCAGATATGTGGATGATGTAATCTGTTTGTTTATGGCGACGAATCTGAAATTGAAGAACTTTTAGACTATCTTAATAGTATAACGGGTAGTATTAAGTTTACTAAAGAATATCATAATGAAGAAATAAATTTCCTCGATATAACTATTTCAAAAGCAAGAAAAACATATGTTCAAATCTAAATTAATTATTCCAAAGGATTCCAACCACCCTGGTCACAGAAAATGGCTGATTTCATGCATTAGTTAACAGACTATGAATATTCCCATGAGCTAGTCTGATTTTAACAAAGAGAAGAACGTAATTAAATACATAGCAGTTAAAAATGGGTTTACAGTGGTAAGTTGATAGATAATATATTAAGAGGAAACATAATAATCAGAGTAAATTGGTAAGCCCTCAAAATTGTAATGACGAAGAAAGTTAGTTTGTGCCCTTACAATGATCATTAGACAAAGTAGAAAACATTCAAAATTCAGAGTTCAAATTATGCTATCGGACCAAGAACAACGCGTTCCAATTGATAAAAATCTAGTGAACAAACCAGAAAAATACAAACATGTTTGATAACTCTGGAGTCTATAGAATAAATTGTAATGACTGTTCAAGTTTTTATATTGGGCAAACAGGGCGGCCCTTCAAATCCAGATTTAAAGAGCAACAAGCTTTGCGGTCTAACAACGCAACGTCTATGAAGTCGTCGCCGAACACTTGCTGGAAACCAACCATACTTATTCAAATATGGAAGAACATGGTTATCCTAGAAACGGACGTAAAGGTGACAGCATGAACTGTAAAGAGAGACTTTCATATTTATGTCAACCAGATAACCCTGTTTTTGATAAACAACTTAAAAGGTAAAAAAAAATTCGATCAAGAGTCCACTGTTTAACATCTGCTTTGAATGTTGTGTTTATAAGTTTGTTGTTTTGTAAAATATTTGTATAACCTAAACACCTACGATGATGGGCAAGTCCCGAAACCGGTAGTTTGGTTATTAAAAATAGTAAAAGGGTACTTTATTGTCTTTTGTTCTTTAATAATTATGAAGTTAATGTATTTTTTAAGTAGGTAGGAAGTAAATTGATCTAAATTTTGTTATCGATTAGAAAGAAAATACTTATAAACGTCAAAATACAATAATTGTATTGCTTTAAAATCTCTGTCAAAATCTTGTGAGTTATGATTCATGCAAAAGGTCATGCATGAGAACACCGCTTTAAAATGTATAAAGACACAAAGCTCTGTTTCTACGAAATTCGTATGATTGTTGAGCTCGTATACTTGAATTTTACCTCGTCGTGTGATGCCACTCGTACAAGCGCAACCATCATAAAAAATACATTATAAGTTGATACTTTTTGATTCGTTTTGAATGTTGTTATGAGTGACCAACTACATCTTAAAATCAATTCTCGTTAGAGAAAAATAAATTAAAGACAGTAAATTTTTCTTGCACTTAGGCATTTAAAATTGATGAAATCAGTCTCTGTGCAAACGCTCCTTAAACATCAGTAAACATCTTCTTATTGAACCTATTGGTCCCTCGGACGAACGCAATACAACATTCAATTTACCTGAAACAAAACAAACATGGTTTGTGTCAGCTATCCACCCCCACCGGAGCTCTTTACTGTCCATTTCATCAGGTGACAAATATGGACAGACGCGGTCCACGCTCGAGCTCAATACAGTCTGTTACTCTTTATTTTAGGTTTCTCTGCAAAACACACCTGGCAACCAAGTCACGTGACTTGTACGTCGGAAAAATCTCTGCAGAAGCATTTGCTTTTTAGTTGTAAAGTGTCATATTCTTTATTATTTCTTTGTAAGCAGTTAAGTAGGTACTCTACATTTCCTGTAATGACGAAAGTCTTTTTCATCGGGAATTGTTGTTCTAGTACACCAAGAAAGTTCGTTGATTTATCTTTACGTTGTGTTTTCCGCTAATGATTGTTTTAATATTAGGGATCAAAGGGTTTTCGTTTTATATCAAAAGTCAAAACCACTTGTGACATTTCATATAAAACCTTCACGCATGTTCTCGGTTTTAAAGCTACTCGTACGTACTTGAACAGTATAACAGTAGATAACACAGGCGAGTCAGGATTCATCGGCCCGAATGCCTGACAAAGGTAAAACATTGATAATTTGCTACGTTATATTTTATAGCATGTTAAATTGTACTATTGGGGTTTTGCAACAATGTTACCTTTAACGTTCCTTACCAAGAGTAATGAGGACATCGAAATACTAGAAACCTATTTTTATTAATCCACTTAGTTGTCTACATAGGCAATCAATTATAGAATTTTTAAACTATAAGTTTTTATTGTATTTTAACTTTGGTAACGTTATTTCTTGCGTTTAAAAATGTTGAAACCTTTTGAACAATGTAGGTTAAAAACACGTGTTTTAACTTCTGGATCTTATCAAAAGATCAAGGGACCATAATTGAATTGTCCAACGTTACTTTGTTCAATAACAGTATATCATTTAAAATTTTCTATATCGGTGCATTGAATTCACTATTAATTACTAAAACTATACATAACAACATATGTATATGACTTTGCCCAGCTGATGAACCAGAACGCACGAGATACCACGCTAATCAATTACGCTACAAATATTGAATGATTTACTGTTCAACAATTCATAAAGTGCACTTAACACCATGAGCTTTCCCTTCTGACCTTCTCAATCAATCAGCCTCAACTGACAGATAGTTTATGACCGTGGTGAAAGTTTCCTTTTGAATTCATATTTTGTTTTGTAAACTTGACATTGCAGTTAGTAGAGTTGAAAGCGTTTAAAACTCTAGAAATAAATATACAACATTTATCTTTGCTGTAAAATAATAGAAGCTTTACTTGTCACTTACGCTCATTGAAGACTAATAGTGCCTGTAAGAATTGTCAAACCTCTAAAATATTATCATTGAATTATCATACACAATGTACGAGTATTAAACGTGTTTACTAATGATAATACTCGTACTTGTTCACAGGCAACTTTTAGTGTTCGTGAAGTTCGGGATGGATGCTTGCAGTTCACTTGTAATATGGCCACTTTTGGCAGCTGCTCTTTACAGTATGACTATGTTCTCAGATTAGCAAATCTTCAAACGCTTCTGTGGTTGATTTCAACAAAATGTGGGCTAGTTTTAGCGAACAAGAGTCACTTTGGAGCTGTATGTAAATTCAATGGTTTCATACGTGTGGAGTCCAACTCCATCGTTATCAAAACAAGCGTAAATTGATGTCCTATTCAAGCATATACAACTTAATTCAAGTCAGTAGATACGATTACAACACTTAGATGACCCAGCAAGGAACACGTCGCCAATGTTAATGTTTTCTCTCTCTATGAGAGTAGAGATCACTCACCTTTCTAAATAATTTGATCACTGTGATCATTTAAGCTGGGCATGTACCGTACTTTGATAAAGGAGGTTGATAATATTATAAATGTTTATGACTGAAATAACTTGGTAACTTGGTTTTATATAAGGGTTTTTATTTTGTAAAGCTGAGGCCTTAGGTGGTGGGTGACTTTTATATCTGTTGGTATTTGTATAAATGATGAAAAATGTGGAATGAATTAGTAGAGTTGATAGTTCTTATGCCTGCGGCATATTTACCCTGAAATCCCTTGAGTTTCTTGTACCATACTTAGGATTTATTTTTTAAATATGTTGTGTTTGTTTTATGAATAAACAATAATAACACAAATAAATTAATATTAAATACAAATTTAAATGTTGCTTATCTAAATCACTACAATGAATATTTGTTCAAAATAAGCCATCTGAATGTTTATCCTGAAACATGTACTGTAAATAGTATTAAATCAACCATCTGAAATATTACAAACAGTTTTAAATACTGTCAAATGACTTATTATGGGTCTTATTGTATAAACTAAATAGTAATTTATTACTAAATAAATTTGAAGACATTTACAATACGGGTTCAAATCCCAATTCGAAAATTTTTGTCTTCAAATTTATTTAGTAATTAATAACTATTCTTGTTATGATAAAGAATGTATAATAAACAATAATAACACTTACACTATCTGTGCAATATTAAATACTAAAATTCAACAAAATGAAGCTCTGTTGGATATCTAATGGAATTTCTATAATGCCCACTTTATTATGCATGTGTATCTACAAAATTTGTTTTTGTTTTGGACACCTTCAAGTAGATTATTAGATAAACCATCTAATAATTTACTTAAAGATAATTCACTCATTACTAACTTTGACTCGTCTGGCTACATGGCCAAAACGATAGAATTGTATTAAACCGTGCGGTTTATAAGTAGTGCAGTTTACATGTACGAGTCTCTCCCACAACCAACCGACCACATAATTAATCTGTTCTAGTCATCGTCCTTTCAGCCAATTACTGTCACTAATTGCTTAAACAAACTTGACTGCTTGAGCTCGTGTATGCCGTCATAAAATGTCGTTTCAGCAAAGGTTTGACCTTGTAATTATAACTATAAATAAATAAATTCTTTATCGCCGTGACATTTTCACAATGTATCAGTCGTCTAACACTAGCATTCACACACATCCAAATCGCATTCAAACATACAACACTTGAACCATTGACTCGCCATTTATACATACACTCAGATCAATATTTATTGATTTATTATTACTGAACACTAAACTGATTAATTGAACTTTATTAAATAAACTCTAATCCCTGCTCCTTTCCAAAAAATTCCGTGACTGAATAAAAGGAGTTAGTTACAAGCAAGCATTTTAATCTATTTTTGAACATCTTTAAGTTATTAATTTGTCGTTAGGAAGGCTGTGTATTCATTAATCTGATACCAAATTGTTTGGGGACCTGATGCATAATTTGTAGTAGTATGCTGTTGTATTCTATAGATATCTCTGTCCTGAGTGTCGTATTGGTGGACTTGCCTTCCTTATTCCAAGTCGCACTTTGATTTGCAGTAAACAATTACTTCATTATATGTAGGCAGGAGTAAAGTTAAGAGGCCAAGCCCTTAAAATCGGGTTTGCTGACGCTCTAAATGGTTTTTAATAATCCAGATAGCTTTGCGGATAAAACGCGTTGAAATCTTTCATTTGAACAACTTCTCCAAATTCGTATACCGTACGTAAAATGCGGGTATACCGACCTAAAGTAGGCAATTTTAGGCTTCCACTACATTAAGTCTCAGATTACGCAAGCAAATATTCCTGAAACAACCTTTGCACATATACTGTCCACATAATCACTCCAGGAATCAAACCACAGCTGTCTAGGTAATCCCCAAGAATTTTGTTGATTCAGTTTCCTCCAAGAAGACTTCATCTACGGAAGCTTGTGGGTTTCATGCGTGTTCCTGCTGTCTTAGGAAAAAATTAATATTTGATTTGATTGATTTGTAGCTAAATTAATTTCTGAAAAATATCGAATACAAAATTTATCCATGAAAGCCAACCTTCGCGGTTTTAAGGCAGATGGGAAAGTACCAGTTTCAAAGGAGGAATTAATTAATTTTGTTAGTGGCATCAGTAAATTCTTGAAGTATTGTTTGAGCATCCATACGGACATTCCATTTACGTCATGTGTCTTTTTAGAATTTAGTTTCTGGATCACTCGCTCGACCTCAGTCTCGTCTGCCGGAGCCAAAGCCATAGATAACAAGGGTTCTGTATGATTTGCAACAAACTCAGGGTTTGTTTTAGTTTTAAATGGTGCTGCTATTGTTGAAAAATACTAATTAAATTCATTTGCAATTTCAGCGGGGTCATCAATCTTACAGTTGTTAACTTCTATTTCTTTAAATTCGAATTTTGTTTTTAATTTGCCCCCTTTCGAGTTGTTAATAATTTCCCACGCTGTTTTGGAAAAAATTGTCAGTTGTACTTAAGGCTTTATTTACATCATACGCTTTTGCAGCTTTAATTGTGTTTTTTAAGTCTGTCTATATCGTTTGAAAAATGTTTTAAATTCCTCGTTTTGAGTTTTGATAAAAATTGTGTTGTAGAATTTTACCATTTCTCTAGAGACAAGAATTCCTTTAGTTATCCAAGAGCTTCTTTTAGCACTGTGGCCTTGTTTAGATTTTTTATTAGGACAAGATATATCTAAGAAATAATTGAAACCGTTACTAAACGCATCATACATTTTCTCTGTACAGTTATACTGGTTCAAGAACACCCAACTTTCTTTTTTTAGCAAATTATTTAGAATGATGATATTTTGGGCTTTGAGAATTCTTGTTAGTTTTTCTGTAGATTGTTTCATTTCCTGTTTACATCCACAAATCACGACTTCCAACAAAGTGATCAGAAATAGCGGTATTCAATACTGAAACTCTACAGTTTGGAATATTTGTGATTACATTATCGATAGCCGTACGTGATGTGGAGGTTATTCTGGTTGGGTGTCTACAGACCATTTTAAATTAAAAGATTGAAGTACATCACGTAATCTCAGAGTGGAAGGGTTTTTAGTGTCCAAAACGTTAATATTTATATCCCCGATCAAGACAAATTTTGAAGAGTTGGGCTATATTTTTAAGAGAAGTTGTTTGAATTTTTCAAAAAGGAACAACCGTTTGGAGATCGGTACAATCCGATGACTATTATATTTTCGGTGGAATTCAATCGAATTTTTATACCTACCGCTTCGAAATCTAGCTCTTGTTTTCATTTAAGTTATAAGGTTGACATTTTATGTTATCTCCAAATACTGAGACCCCATCGCCTTAACAATACTCACGACAAAAGTAGTTTACTAAACGATAGTTTTAGCTGAAACTGGAAATGTTTGTACAGCTTATTTCTAACGAGAAACCGTGTTCTGAGACAACAAACACGTCAGGTAATAGTTCGTTGCACATTAGTGTCAATTCATCAATTTTGTTATGACTGCGCGTTTTGGTGAATAATTTTTAAAGGATTTAACTTTAGATTTATATGTTTTGAAGATAAAAACTTGTATTAGTTTTAGGATTGTTTAGCACTGGATCTGAGCGACTGGGCCTAACTGTTCGGCACTATATCTACTTGTGAGGTTTTGACAGTCGTTGTGGAGAACCATTTACCTCTGTGTCGTGGGGCAGGACTCGTGGTTGGATCTGAGCAGCAGAAAATGGAGGTCTGTTGTCGTCACCGCATGTAAAGGGGCTGGTGCAGAAGTATAAGTATGTCTTGTGTGTATTGTTTTAGACAATGACTGAACAAGTACACTTGTTACTCTGAAACTGCGGGAAGAGGGTGGAGGGGTGATACGGTGAGCCACAAAGTCGGCAGGGGTTTAATTTAACCCGGCGGTTAACCTTGGAATTAACTATTTCAAGCAGTAACTAATAAGCAAGTCGTCTTGAAGCTGCGGAGAGCAACATTCTAATCTAATCTTGGCCACTTCTCTTAAGTCCTTTCTAGTGAGCTTATACTGACAATCTGTATACATTTAGTCTAATCCGTAGTTAAATATAACATTGTGCACAGTGATCTTGGGGGTTTGTATTGCTTATTTTATTAGTTGAGTGCTGACTTAGAAAATTAAAGATAACTACCAAAATATTGGGTTAAAGGTATTGTCTATATTATCTAAAGATACCATAGGAGTCGGAAAACTACATTATTTTAGTAGAAGTCATTGCGGCTTAGAGTTGCCGCCTTATTTTATTGTCAAGCATTTCTTAAACACACATGGTTTCCTTCTTAAATAAAAAGTTTGTAATTCAACAAACATATCTCAAGCGTGTGTAAAAAAATGCAAAGCACCACTTTATGGTGGAGAATACGTATATTCTCTATTGCACTCCGCAAGGAATTCATATCATGAACGCATATTGGAGCCGGAGCAGGGAGAGGATCTGGCTTTTATTAGATTGCGGCTGAAAGACATGTCTCCGGTATTTTCATACCTTTTGCTCTTCATTCCTCAGTTTTCTGTGTATTTTTCAAATCAAAATGCGTTATTTTACATTTAATTTACTCCAAAGAAACATTCTATTATTTTTTATGTTTAAAGTTGTTTAAAGGTTTTTAATTTTTATTTGAACTGGTAAAATTGTGTATAAACATTTAAAAGTGAAAATTAATTTAATATAATAACATAAATCGAGGGAATAGTCATTTAAATGATTTAAAACTTTAGTAACCATTCGGTTTTTTACAACGCGTCTTACCCACCAACTGCTTATTGTGTTTTATCGTACTACTTTCGGTTTTATATTAAAAGATTTAAACAAACCTACCTTTATGTTATGCTCGGGAATATTCTGGCACCTGAAACATAATAGGGTATTTTGTATTTACAAAGTAAACCAAGCAAGTTCATACAACATTTCAAACTTTTAAGGACTATTTTAATACTCGTTATTTTTTTCTATATTTATAAAAGGCTTTGTCCTGACTGACTGACTCACTCACTTACTCATCATCGCCGAGCCGAACCTACAAGGCCTAAAGAGTTGAAACTTAGCACACTTGTTTTAGTAGCCCACAACCACCCACTAAGAACGGTTTTGTAAAATGTTCATTTTAAGGGTGGATTTCGAGGGTGAAATTAAGCAATAATGGGCCGTGTACGTCTTTACTATTTAACCGCTAGCGCCTGAACGAGTGATGTGATCTTCAATCTGATGGTAAATCGTTAGTGTGGCATAACATTATGTACAAGTTTTACTTTGAACATTTTTTTGTATCTCTATAAGTTTACGAGTTATTGATCAAAATTTAAAGTAACTGGTCACTTGGTCCAGTTTCACCCGCGCCCCACCCCGCCATATCGAAAAGAGTGTTGAAAGATATTTTCCGAAGAGCTCCGAAAAGAGTATGTAGTTGAGAGGGGTAGCGTGCCGGGAAGTACCTAAACATTTACTTGTTGTTCAGTCAGCAGTCATTCACCTATACAACCGGCTTTATAGTATATTATTACACGTCTCAGAACTAGAACCTTTCAAATGTTCCAAATGTACGAGTTTAGAAAGTCTTAGCAACAACATTTTCCTCGTATAATTGTTAAATAAAGTCATATACAGTTGTGGAAAATACTTGAACTTAATGACTGCAAATACTATCTTCAGATCTGTTACAGAAATAGCACAACTGACCGCCCTAACACCGCTAATTGCAGCATACGAGTAAAGTATATCCGTCTGTAGATCTGCCATGGCCAGTGTGAATGTACTCTGTATATGACTGCCAAGAACCGTGTTATCAGTAGCTTATCAGTAGCTAGAAGCCGCGCACTCCACTCAGTTCAAGAGCACACCTTGGCCCAGATTACTCACTATAAATAGTGCAAGTGCACGCCGTCGAAGACAATACAAATCATGTATTCAAAATACGTTAATTGTTCTAATCAGTAAAACTTGTATTTTAATTAGCTTCTAAAGGTTTTAGGCAGCCGTATCATTGCATTATTTATATATATTTTACTACTAAATTGGTGTTGGTTTGGTTTGTGCATCCTAAGAGTCTTCACATCATCTACACTTTGACAGAGTTTGAAAGCAAAAAGTAACGTATAATTGTATTTTAGATATCAAAACTCCACTTCAAATATGAGAATTGTATCGATTCATTTTTAACTTGTGAATGAAACGCCTACTCAGCGAAGTTGGTGAAGTTATAATATTGTCACTAAATCCCACGCGTATTAAATCCCAGATTATACGATAACGTTAGCGATGACGCTCAATAAACTGATACATGTTCAATCCTAATCAGCTTAGAGGATTGTACAGAGATTGAAAACCACAAGTATTTAATAATGCAATCGTAAATCAGCGAATACTGTACATGAATTCAAGAGAAACTAGTTTACACCACACAGTAGTGCCATCATTTAAATATAATGTAGTTGCCGATACATAAACTATAATATAGCTTTCACTCTGCTACGTGGTTTTAAGTTGCTTTCGAGGCGTATATTGTTTGTAAAATTAACTATATTAGTCATGTTTAAAACGTCTGTTGATAAAAGTACTTTGCGCTGAAACTATCAAAGTATGGCACAAAGGGTAAAATTCTTGTAGTCCTGGGTCAATATATCATACAACACAGCAAGGTACTAAACTTTTCTGCTTTCTGACAATGTCACAACAAGAGTCAGCAACCACTAAATAGTTTTCTTTTCTTTGATAATAGTAACTTTAAAAACATTTCCATAAATTTTTACTACTTACCTATGTTGCAATATAAATAGTGACGTTTGAAGAGTTATTCTTTTATGCTTCACCTATATGTCAACGTTCAGCTATAGCCGTCAACCAGTTATATTTTTTATTACAGTTTTCATTTGATTACCCTTATTCTTTTTCGTGAAAAACTAATAATCCATGTGAAAATCTAAGAAGAAGAACACGCCAGAGTGGTAAGTAAATCTACCAAGAGTTGGAAAGGGAAGAAGCATCTGCTCAGCTTGCGAGAATGCATTCTCAGAGAATGCACCTTGAGATATGGACTCTCAAAGGAGATAACAGTCTACAAGTAGCTTGTTGTTTTCAAATATGTATCAGTAGTTTCATCACAATCAGTTTTTCTTTTTCTTCTGGTGGTTTTGTGGTACTTAACGTAATTAATAGGAAGATGGTTAGGTTTACAAGAATCTAACTAATCTAAAAGCTTTAAACTATGTTAGAAGATAACTGAACTAACTGAGTCACAGTCAAAATTTTTGAAAAAAAACTAGGTTGATAATTTCTACAGTTACCATGTTTTCTCAACGAACTTTCAGGTTCTTAATTCGTTGGTCTGGTGGTTGAGTTTTCAAAAGAATTGTTTGTCAACAGTCGTTTAATCGAGTTAGTCTCTAAAATCAACACTAGCTATGAAAACAAATGTTTTGTTACGTTACTTAATTTAATGAATTTTGATGAATGACGTTTTTCGGATGAATTTACCTAGTTACAAAAGCTAATTACTAAGCTTAAATTATTAGTTGAGTAATAAGGGGATAAAACCACTTTGCGAAAAATAAACTATTGGCTTGTGTGAAAAAAGGGGTTTTTACATTCTGTATATAATTATTGTTGAACTTCAATAAAGTTTGAACGGGTAAAAGGCTTCCTACTTAACCTCCAAACCAAACAAAATTGAAAAATGAAATTTCAAAAAGCCATACCGAGAACGAGTCAAAAACTAAATTGAAAACTACCCTCATCGATTGTACGAGTGTATGTACGCCATATTTCAGCCAGAGCGAGTACATTCTGCCTCGTTTGTACAGTTTATTGATATATTCCATTAGTCCACAGCTGATGAAGGATTCCCTTTGTAAAACAGCTGATTGCATGTCAACAAGCCCGCGTTGTTCAACCACTAATTTCATTTCATTCTGTCAGGATATTTTTACATGAGGTAGATTTTGACAGCTGTTATTGTGAGCACAGTGAGTATTATACCATATCCTTCTTTTACTTGATTTATAATTTTACATTGATTTAAAGAATATATTTTTACATTTTTTAAGATTTTTAAACTCACAATAACACTCTTCGTAAGGGTGGCGTTTGTTTCGAATCTGACCATTTCAATGTCACTTTTCTCCGTCTGTACCGCGCAGCCTGGTCTGTAAATGCTAGACCTGGTTGACCTTAAGAGTATGCCTATAATCGAGTGAATAAATATATCTTTGAAAACTTATGCAACTTTAGTGAATTACATTCTATATTCACTGTATTATGAGATGAGTAATAATGAAGATTGAATGAACATCCCATTTAACTAACTACAGCTGATTCTATACTTTTCGACCAACTGGTATACATTTCTTTAATGAAGAAAGTAAGTATTTCTAGACTATCTTCTTGAAGATTTTGTACAGCTTAGTTACATGTACTCAATTACCAAACATAATTCAGTTTCATTTATACTTTAAATTATTTTACTTGTGTAAATATATGACATTGAATGCAATACGTTTAAAACCGTATTGTACATTAACTTTAGATGTTTTAATGCTTCTTATGACCCTTTTGATAGAAGACGAGTTTTGTTTCAGAAGTAAAATAAGATATCTAAGGACTTTTTCAAATTAAGATTGAAATTGGTTTTAGAAGTAACATTAATAAACACGTTTTCACGATATTAATTCCTACCGAACATTACAATATGTATGCACCCAATATAAAACCATCGTTCCGTAACACTTTGCAATAAAACGCGAAAAAGTATGCAGATACAGAGAATAAATGTGGAAGAATGTTAGGATGTATGGCCAATAGTCAAAGCAACAATAAAGATGAAAGGTGGAAAGGTGGTCTGACCACGCTTTGTAATCGAGAACACTGTCAATTCATGAGTGTGTGTTGTGTAAACCAACCACTGGCCTCCTGCAAACCTTTGTGTCCTCACTCACTAGTGGACACTGTGTCTGTGTACTGTGTACTGTGTTCTGTGTGCTGCACAAGTCATGGACCGGCTTTATATGTTGAGTTTTAAATGTCCCCCCTCCCACCTTAACTTTAGAAAAAGGAAAATTTTGAAACAAATCAGTGACTGAACACAAATCAGTTGACTCCATAGCGTGGCCGAAATATCTCAACCTAATTATGAAGTTTTAACGCGGTGTGGACCAGACGAAATATAATGTAAAGATTATAATGGTGTACGCTAGTTATATAAGCATGCATAAATAAACCAAGAGATTACTATTTGCTCAATATGATATACCTTCTGCGTTTGAGAGAGTGTGTTTGATACGAGTAAGCCAAATATTTGTTTAGATGATCTAGTTCCGAGTTTCGCCAGACCTTTGGAATGAAGGCATGTTCAGATCTAGTGCGGCTCCTGGATATGAAATTCCTGAGTAACCCAACCCCAAATATGGCCGAGTGTTGTGCTGGAATCTGCGCTTTGGGGAGGTTCGTACAAGATATGTTAAACTAGAAACCAGAGCCACGTCAAGTGGTTTGTTATGTTATGCTTTACTCTGGAATATAAAAACAATTTTTCCTGAAGCGTAATCATTTTCATTTTGTTAGCGGTGGTTAAGACAGAATTGTTCATGTTCAGAAATGTATTATGAGTTTGGCCTATATAAAAGATGTAGCGGAGTCAAGATTTACAAGGATTATCCTACTGCCAAATACACTAGTTTAAATTATTATAACTTGTTCATACTTTGTTTGTTTTGGGTTAAATATGGAACTTTGATAATACCGACTTGGAACATCCTGTATTGCATAATACTGTGGTTAAAACACTTTCTTACATAACTTCCAACTAAAGTAATTTTGTACACTACAATTTAATTTGTAATGGCACTAATCCTTTCGGCGTTAAGGACAAGTTGTCATCTTTAGGCGGGAATAAATTAACCAATGGTTGTTTCTAGTTAAATCTGACATAACAAGTCGTCCCTTTCAAAACCCTGTTTACACTTTTGATTGTTTATTTTGTGGAACCCTGTCTCACCGCGAATAGTATTTTATTAGAAAACAAGGTTGCTCATTATTTATTTTAACGAAGAAATCTTTCATCGGTTAAGGAGAAACTTAACAGTTACGAGTAAAGGTGTGGACTACTAAATGGATCTTGAGAAACAAATTATCTACACTTTAAATGGGCCTTTAGAAAACGTTGACTTTTTTGTAATGATTACAACGAGTAATATTGTATAGACAATAATGATGTTAAAGATTATAAACACAATTCTAAACAGCGTCCAACCGTACAGTGGACGTGTATAAGTGTTGGTGTATAATGCTATTGGTCTTGGCACAGTTAGTGTTTATTTTGGTCGACTTACGAGTTCACAATGGAACAACTTTCTCTTGGTTGTCACTTATGCTAACTTGTACACAGTATAAACGCTACGCATTCAGTTTACTGTAAATCCCTGTTCTGTAGCTAATTTGAGTTTCTGTTTAAAAGGTTTGAAAACTCTTACTTTACAGACATTTTTATTTTAATTAATCCATCTTCACTGGCAACACTACTATGGGTTTAGTTAAAAATTATATAAGCATTAGGCGAATACTTTTTCCAAAGGAAAAGCTCCAACAAAATAAATAGTTGTATATTTAAGAACATTTAGTTAACATCGAAGTTATCAAATGAAGCGAAAGGTATCACTCCTTGTCTTACATACTCGTATCTTTTGTCTTGATGACATTATTGTTTTAAGATATTCTGTTCAGAAATTTTGAAGACGCGCATAAGAGATAGACTTATTATAAATTAGGCCATATTTTACGTAACTGTTTGCCTGAGAACATATGATGCTTCTATCAACATTAAATGGAATTTATTATGATCTAAAACCAATAGAGAATTTTTAGCTGACACTACTTTTCTAATTTTCGGTTAAGGACGTTACAAAACGTGATGCAATTAAGGTAGACAATAATGTAGGTAGGTCTCTATCACCAAGAAATCATGCATGCATAGTAGCAAACTAAGTAATGTATGATACTGGTATTTAGTTAATCTATTAAAAATAGGTTTCTTTTCAAAAAAGATTCACATAAATAAGCTTGGCACAGAGGTAGGCCAACAGAGGTGAGAAACTTTACCGAAACTTATTCATGCGTCACGAACAGGCGGGACCTCAAAAGGACTACATTCTTTTCTGATTAATAACATGATGAAGCGAGCAGTTTTCGTAGCACATGGGCTTTTTAAACCATTATGGCACGTCATAAATCTTTCAATGAAAGCTTGCAGCTATCAGCTGTTGCTAACACAGAACTCAGAGGATAGAGAGCACAAGAACTCATGTCGGGCGATGTTGTCGACAATGTTTGATTATTCTATAGCAAAGCCTCTAAGTGGCAGTTTACCTCACAACCCTGTGCTGTTGTTAGCCTGCAGTCATCATTACACCAGCCAAGCTACACTGTTCAAGAGTCGGGCAAATCAATTTAACTTCTATAATAATTCAGAAACTTGGTTTCGCTAAACAAGTATCGTTATAAGAACTAAAACTTTATTGGAAAA
Organism: Matsumurasca onukii; assembly: GCA_018831715.1. Taxonomy (NCBI): domain Eukaryota; kingdom Metazoa; phylum Arthropoda; class Insecta; order Hemiptera; family Cicadellidae; genus Matsumurasca; species Matsumurasca onukii. Next base: position 54,585,447 of record CM032062.1, read on the forward strand.
GTATCATATTTTCAAACTATTTAATAATACCCGAGAGAAAATATGCTAGACATTTTGAAAATACAAAGGTTTTAAATCTTGTTTTCAAGGAATTTCATTATCTTTGTTTGTGCTCACTTTATTCACAGGATTCCAAGAACGTAACGCATTCATCTCGTTGTGAGTCTGGGAATGTGTCGACGGACGGTTTGCAATGTGTCTAATGAAATATATTGTATAGATGTTTGTAAGTTGTACGGAACTAAAAACAATAGTTATAATTTTTAAATTGGTATTGTTAACATAAAATAATTCGACAACTAATCAAGTAGAATGCCTAGGTAGATGAATAAATAAAATAATACCTTATATTGACACATTAAATAGAGTATGATAAAAATAAGCTGGACAGTTTGTAAATATAGTAAGATATATAAACATTTACTGAGTACATTTATAAAACAGGGGCAGTTTAAATGGCTATTATGAAAACTATTAGGTGTTCGGAAACTGAGGTAAACGCCTTCGTTTCGCGAAGTTGGCTCCGTTCTCAAGACAAGGTAAAACGCCTTGTTATGCGCATCCTACGCTGAAATGTTCTCCGGCGTACAGGGCTCAAGCGTAGTAGCTTTCTCAATCGTAGTAGTCAATTTCATTGCTTTATCCATCCTAAGGTTAGTATAATCAAGAGTGGCTGTCAATGGAGCAAGTTTTTTATTTTTATTTTGAGAAAGAATAACAGTGAAGAGTTCAGATCGTGTAGATGAGCAAGGCTGTGACCTAGAGTGGGAAGTCGCATATTGAGCATAATGGCTGCGCTGATACTTCCATTGGACCACTCATTCCTTCCTTCCTTCCTTCTTTCTTCCTTCTTCCTTCTTCCCTTCCCTACTAATGCACTTCACCTGCAAACTGCACCTCACACTTTTATTCCTAAACCTACATGCAGACTATTACACTTCTGGGCTTCATGCTATACCTTCATTCCACCACTCATTCCACCTACTTACCCTGCGTCTCACGCACTTTGCAATCACCTACTACCTGAACCTGCACACTGCAGCCCTAACCTGCACATCTTGTTCGGACCTCTCGACAGATCCTGTCTCACCAGATACACTTTCTGAATACCTGCCTACTGCACGTCATACTACCCCACTGCACACCTAATCACTACTGTCACCTACTAAGACTTCACACGACCTATCCTGCCCCTAACACCAGTCAGGACCCTCTGCAAACCATTCACCTATAGACCATACCACCATACTTCCTTCCTTCCATTCCCATTCCTTCCCATTCCATTCGTTTCTTTCTCATTCTCAAACCTAAACCATACACTGCAAACTTCACACTGCAAACTGCACTTTACTGTCCGCGCTACACACTGCTGCCACTAAAACTGCAAACTGCACACAACCAAGCTGCACATTGGACACTACCACGCACACTGCAAACTGCACATTGCACACTGCAAACCGTACCACTGCAAACTACATATTACCAAACTGTACACTTTCACCAAACTACACACTGCAAACTGCACATTGGACACTGCAAACTGAACCTGCACACTGCAAACCGTACACTACAAACTGCACAAAGCACTTTTAACATCAGTTCTGTCTTCATACATACAAAATTCATTTTTAAATAGTTCTTGCTAAATGGAACAGGTTCATACACAAGACGAACTTACAAAAGACTAAGGCTATTACTACATTTTGTTATGACAACCATTGCAGTACTGAAAATAAATAAAATTATAAAGTATAAAATATGACTAGATATAGTCTTATTATTCACAGTTTAGAAAAACCAAAAGCTGCTTGCTTCTTACACCTCCCAACTGTTCTCGTTCGATGTATATACCTACTACTAAACCATAATTTAAAGCAAAAGTGTTTCTCTTGACCAAACCTCTTTAAACACAAACACAACTTAATCTGGTTAGAACTAGATTTATTGCAATTAAATTCTCTATATAAATTTTCCTTTCAGCGCAAACAATGGCGTTTCGTAAAGCCTTTAGAACGTCGTCAAGCATAGGGTTTTGAACAATGTAAATAAGTTATAAATGATGAATAATTTAATGCGTTAGTGGAATGGAAGTAAGACGAAAAGTGTGGGTACAAATATTTTCTAGTTATTGCAAATAAGCACTAGAATAGTTTACATCGTTTTCTCGCCAATGCAATACAATGAGTTTGCCAAATTTCTACGTCAATATTTTGTTAAATTTTTGTTTTATCTCATTAAAATACGGGAACACTTATTGATAAAATGTGAAACATTTGCAATTTCAGAGGAAAAACACGTCAGCACATTCAGATTTTTTCATCTAAAGATAAAAGAAATTGTGCGAGTTAGTTTGCACTGAATCTTGCTTCATCTTTGGTGGATTCGCGTCATGAATATATAGTGGAAAGATAAAGAGACTGAGCGCTTGTTATTAGATTTAAGCCTAGGAAAGATTCCGCTTTTCGACGATATTCCCCTTTCTTTTCAACGCCAATGTATGAGAATTCGATTAAATAAACGTAAACCTTATAAACAGTTAATTTAAATCAGCATGTCCGTATAAAATACATAGGTAAATGAGCCCTAAACAACGCTATGTAAATTATAGAACCTCAACAAATAAATATTGAATGTCAAATTAAGACAAATGAAGCGTGTCAATGGAATATGTATCTCGTATCAAACAAGATGTAAATATTTATATTACTTAAGTGTTTGCCCTGAGACCTTTGCTCATTCAGAAGTAGTATAAGAAGACTCTGGGGCTTTTCAAATATTCAACCATATCTTCAGAACTCTTTGAAATCACGAAACCTAATCTCATTAACAACATGCAGATATCGGATCAGTAATTTCTAAATCTGACTACGGCAGCTACTCGTAATTTGCTGTACAATTGACATTGTCTATGTATGTATATTACCACACGACAGATAAATGCATACTATAATTATTATAAGTAGAAACTAAAAAAATGAACAAAGACTGTTTTTAACACTTGGAACACTCCTGTGTTCAGCTGTTCATGCTAACTTTTCCTCTAATGAGGGATTATTGAACGCGTGCTAAAATTTATTATGACAAAACCTAGTTTCTATTTAGAAATCCACTGTTAACTACAAGAAAAACTATTTCCTGTTTACAGAGGCAGTTGCAACCTCACCAGGAAGTTACTAGACTGCAATATAGCTTGGTGTTTCTTATGACAAGTGATAAACACATAAGTGACAGGTAGAACACATAAGTGTTCTAATAAGTAAGCACTTATGTTCTATAAGTGACGTGTTCCTATCACTAAGTCCCACCAGCTCTGATAATGTCAACAACTTGAGATTGTGCTTTAAATGAGATTTTTGAACCTGCTTTGTTTATTCTCTAAGCACAGTATCGTACTTTTCAAACTACAGACGTATTGTAAAGAACAATAATTTAGTAGTTACTTTACTCAGTTTAAACTTTGGGGGTGTCTTACTAGATATTATGGTTGATAGTTACGTAAATAGAAAACAGATTTGTTCGCTGCACTCACACCCTCGCTTTGGCCTTCGGGCTCAGGTTTACGGTGGGTTTCATTGAAAGTTTTACTACATATCATAAAAGGAAAACAAATTTCAAATTTCAATAAATTCGGACTACGAATACTCATTACGCTGTTATAGCGAAAAAATCACTTTTGACTTCCAATTTTAAACGACTTAATGGGTTTTCATAATCTTTATTATAATGATGTATAGCAACAAAATACATTTATATTTTGAGTTTCATAAAAATCAGACGAAATATACTGGTCTTAGATCATTGAAACTCCCTTTTTGTTAAAGTCACCCCCACAACGTGGGTTCCGATAGTCTGCTTTTGCTGTAAACGAACTTGACTGAGATATTTACAAAAGAAAGATTTGTACCTAATTTAGTGAAGAACGAGCAAAAATGAGAGTTGTAGAGGATGGTACACATATAAACACATGTATGATTATAAAGTTTTGAAAGAATGTTCAAAACGTGCTCTGAAGGCCAGGATCGGTGCTCATTTCATGGTCCTGGGCCTGAATCTTACCTTGCTGATTGCTTGAATATCTCATTCTTTTAAAGGAAATTTTATAATAAACATTTGATTGCGAAGAACCTTGCAAATAGAAAATTTTGAAAATAGTTTAACGGTTTACTGCGGGCAACCCCAAAAATTGTTAATTTGGAATACATGAAAATGAGATGGAGAAATGGTAATTACTTTAGTTTTCTAACTACGATTATTTTGTTTAGGCAAAATGTTTGCTTGCTGTATACAAAAGCGTTGACCTAGTTTCGTTCTAGATAAACATCGATTGACCTTTCACATAATCGTAACCTCCGTCGGGTTTGCCATTCAGGTCATTTCCGCTTTTGTTCCTGCCCATCGGTAATTTCCTTTTAACTTCTCGATGCACTCCACGAATTGAAATACATTGAAAAAGGTAAACAATACGGATAATAGATAAGCTGTTATATATCTAATGTTTGGTCAAGTATATTTAAAACATGAAATGTCCAATGTATTTACTATCAGGCACAATCACTTTCTCTTAAAGATTAACAACCGGACAAATTGGTTCCTCATGATAAGATGAAAACAGAAGTTTTAGTAGAGGGGTTTCTTAGCTATCAACTGTTACTTGTTGTTCAAAAATCTTCATACAAACTTTTTAGCAAAAAATTGAACCGACTTCAAAAACAACCCTACAGTAAAATGATATAAAAAGTTTGAAATAATTGGGTAATGCAATTCTGTGTTGCATTACATGCTATATTTATAAACAATGAGTTCCTGGTGTTTTACGCGTAGCCTACAGACAATAATTTATCAATTATACTACAGTTAAATATTACACCTGTACTCATGTCATGATACGTGGTGTGTTAGGGTCGAAGCACTAACTCGAATCACAACCTTGCACATAGCAGAAATATATTTTACTGATTTTCTAAGCTGGGCAGAAATATATATTCTAAGCTATGATCAGAATATCGAATTCTTTTAAACTTATGTATACATGGGTTATAGCTCCGAAAACTGATTTTATTGTTCATAGCCTCGAATCTAACATCCGGGCATAGCTCGAATCGGGCCAGTCGGGCATAGCTCAGAAGGGAAACGATTGCCCCTCCACCCAGTCATTTGATCTAACAAACAGTCGAGTTTGAGTCCTATAGTCGACACTCGATTGTATAACAATGAAATCGATTATTCGTAATGTCTTTTTGACAGTTTGTTTAGATTTAGGTAGTTTGCTATTTTTTTGTTATCTAATAATTAATCTTACTCATTTTGGTTAGCATCTATCCAAATAAGTCGTAGTTAAACCATGTTGTATATTATTTTTAGTTTTCCGACATCAATTTATTTAATACCGACCTAGCATTGGCTTATTTGTAATGAAATCATTTACCGTGAAAAGAATACAATCATCATAATGCTTAGAATGCAGTAGAAATAAGCCAACCAGATTTTAAAAGTAATGGTACGCTAAAGAGTAGACCATATTATTGGACCGTTTTATCACCGAGGTAAGTGTGAACTCCTGCTCGCTATTCTTTGATAGTTCTTAGTAAATTAGGTCTACTCACTAATAGCTTTACCTTAATGGGTAACAAGGCCGTATATAGACTATAAGGTATTCAAACCATTTGATAAACCTTGCTAATTCAAGAGAAATTACAATAGCATTAAAGTACAAGAGGCTACTGCCCTCAGTAATATCAAATATGGTAAAGTGATCCTACTAATATTTTTATTTTGATGCAGTATCAAACCTGTATAAGTTATTAATAAGTTGAATCAGTGATAATTTCTTGTCACTCAATAATAGGCATTTGTAGATGTAAGGTTCGTTTGGTCAGGGACTTGCGCTGATCTATGGCGAATATATTATTGCTGGCTTCACAGAGGTTTTGCAGAGGTAATTTAATGTTCCCTTTTCTCCTACAATATACTTAAATGTAAATGAATTTTAAACTGAATGAACTTAAAATGAATTTTTTTAACAAAAAAGTGTTCCAGGGCTACGATTTTGGTGCTCAAGACGCAAGACTTGTGCTGCAGTCTGAAACAAAGGGGGTCGCCTCCTACGTCGCAGATTCGACACGGCTCCGCCAGCGCTTCTCTCCGAGTTTGGCGCGCATCCACCCCTTTGGCAACGCTGCTCTGCTAGAATCACTGTCACCAGGGGATTTACGACATCCTTCCAACACATCAACTGCCTGACCCATCCTCGATACTACCGCTCTACTCGTCACGGGCACTCTTTGACAATCAGCTGTTTGGGTTGAGTGAATGTCCCAGTTGTAAACAAGCCCAATCTTTGTGAACCATTCCTTTTACTCTCACTATCCTACACTACATAATGTAACCCAACTCAATTGGAATGCACTTACTACAAACCTTATTATCATTATATAAATACTATCACGTTTTTATTCGTTATACTTCCAATACTACCTTTTATTAAATAGCTTCTATCATACAGACTATAGTCTTTTTCATTACTGGTATGGCTGCAGTTGAACAACGAATAAAATTACTAAAAGTAAAGAGAGGTAACATTAAAGGCTTTATGACTCGACTTGAAACATTATTTGACACTCATCAGGGAGAAGACAACATTGAGCAACTGCAGTTACGATTCTTTAGACTTCAAATTTTTTGGGAGAGTTTGAACGAAATTCAAGACGAACTCGAGTTGCTAAAATACTTTAAATATTCAGTTTTTGAGTTAGCAAAATCAAACCCCGTGTACGACCCAGGACAACACCGCGCGCGTACAATTAGAATAATGTTGTTTCCGTAGTTTCCGTCATTTTACAGAAATATAATTACCAACATAAAGTATTCTAAAAAAATCTAATTTGTACTGCATTACAGTACTACCCAGTATTAAATCTGCAGGAATACTTATTATTTTCAATAATCTAATATGATGTGTGCCACAAATACTATAATACAAGCGCACAGGCTTTGTTGTAATTTGTCGACGTTCATGTAAACAAAACTGCAATACACTATGATCAAACAGATACAACGGAGTTTTACTCCTTATCTGAATACCAAATTAGTTGTATTGTAGACCTGTCAAATGTCTACTTGACATTGTCAACTTACATAATAATGTATAAGAAACCATCAAGAAACCACAAATGTGTTCTCAAAAGCCTAAAATTATCGTTCGAAAACCGCTAAATTTACAAAATATTTTATCACGTCCAAAATTTAATTACAGAAAACCCACTTTATCTTAATGTAAACCTTGCAATATCCCAGATGTTGATCATGTAAAATTTTACAACCATCAAATTTTTCACTAGCATCACAACAAATTTGAATATCTTATCCAAAATATAAACTGTAATTCAGCCAACGTGATATATCATTGTTGATATATCAACTACCGGTAACATGCAAAATTGCCCTAAAGATTACATCGGAAAACAATAACCCTCTTAGATTTCGGATTACCAATCATCGATTTGACGTCAGTCATCAAAATTCAAATAGACCTTTGTCCGCCATAGAACATAACGTAACAAATTAAAAACAGGTTTCACTATGAAAGCTGCAGTCTACTTGGACCCTGAAGAGCCAAGATTTGATACTGATATGAAGTTGTTAGATGTCAGACTGCTAACCAACTGATTCTGAAATCAGACAACCAGATGGGAAACATTCGATGAAGATTTATTGAATTCATATGACTTCTGTAAATATTTATTTATTTTGAAAAGGGTTTTCAGTATATGTAGTAGGTTAGGCTATGAGAATAAGCAATATAACGCAATAAAGAAATATATACCTGTTCGTACATTGCATGTCTTTTTAATTTAATTAAATAAATGATAGTTAATAGTTATTATATACTGTAAATTTTAATATGTGTTGTATTGTCATAATATGTAAGTATTTTTAGTCTACTAAATATTTTTAGTTAGAATCCTCGTAGTTAAAACGTTTTAATTTAAAGGAAAGCTAAAATTAAAAAAAAAAACAAAAGTAACAATTAGCGAAGTAAATATCTATTAGTTTGCGAGCCTAAAGGACGACACGTTACTATATGAGCTATATAGAAAGTTTTGTAACTAAGTTTGATACTACATGAATAGAATCGTTATTAAATATGGATTTGTTATTATTGTATCGTATTATTGTTCCATACAAATTCAACCTCAGACATTTAAAAATAAATTAGTGTACCTTTCAAATTGGTTTTCTCTTTTGAGTTTTTAATTTTAAATGTTCGAAATCGTGAAGGACAGTTATATCACAGAGCAAAGAAATTTTCTCTGTGGTCTTGGGTATCCTATATACTAATTAGTTTTCTTATCTTAAACAATAGGCCAACCTTTCTTCTGTTATTATAGGTCGGCAAAATTTTGTGTCTTGCTTCTGTACATCGGATTGGATGAGAGATTAAGGTTCGTGAAGTTTTTCCGGACGTCCAAATATAATTGAAAAACTTGGCGTCGTCTTTCAACAAGTCTCCAAACAGATGGTGAAATTCACCAAATCAGAGCGTTTGGCGTTGATATCGTGCACCCAAAAGCGCTTCTTTCTTCTTGTTCGGCTTGCTAGCAGCTAAATAAAACCATCTCTTTCTACGAATCCAACATGACAAATGAGAACCACGAACAGAAACAAAAGGTTTGTCTAGGCAGTACAATGATTACTAATCTACTCAATAATTAGTAATCATTGGCACTACTCTGTACTGACCGACGGGGTCTAGTGGAGGTGGAAGTGCTACCTCCACCACTATCGAAGGCCTACACACCGCGCCGCGCTTCCGTTGAATTGCCAGATGAGCGACCCCTAAAAAAAAAAAAACGGCGGTCGCTGTTGCGCTGCGCGGCGCAGCATGGTCGTGCTGGGTGAGTGCCAACCTTTAATTTCTTTGAGCACTTATTTCCATTGTGTTTGTTTTTAACAATCTCGCCTCTTATAGGCTTACATTTGTCTAATTAGATACTTTAGCAAAAATAAACCGAATTCAAAATCAAATCAAATCAAATCAAAATCCTTTATTGTAAGAGCATTATTTTTTTACAATTGTATTACAATCGTCATTTCTTTTTATCACATACAAGTGAAAAATAAAACATGATTTTTTATAATATATACAATTATAAATAAATTATAATTAATACTTATACATTTAAGTTAATTCAATTGTAAGTTGGTACTTATGGTTGGATGTCAAAATTTAGGTACTCACCAACCGAGTAAAAAGCTCCGTTGATAAGGAAACGTTTTAGGGAAGTTTTAAATTTGCTACAATTTTCCTCGCGTTTTATTGAATCAGGTAGCTTGTTAAATAGTTTTGGTCCTAAATTTTGGGGAAGGGAGGCCGCGATTCCTAATCTGTGTGGGGTCTGTCGGTGCTCATCTCTGCGTCTTGTATCGTAAGAGTGCACTAAACCAGTTTGGAACGTCGCGTATTTAAATTTATAAAAGATTAGCATTTCATATATGTACAACGACGCCAAAGGTAATAGTTGAAGAGTTTTAAATATTTATCTACACGAAGCTCGTCTACGAACACCCGCCATAATGCGAACTGCTCTTTTTTGTAGGCGGAATACTCGCAAGAGAGATGGTTGGGACGCAGACCCCCAGAGCACTATTCCGTACAATAGCCTGGACTCTATAAGTGATGTATACTAGTCGCATTAAAATATATTTTGGAACTTTGCAAAGCGCGTTAACAGGAAAAGTTGAGAAGATAGTTTTGAACATGAAGTTTATGTGCGGCGCCCATGACAAATTTTGATCAAACGTTAATCGAGGTATTTTGTTTAAACTCGAATTCAAGTTGAAACTCATCTATTTGAAGATTAAGTTCGATTGAAAGTTTCTTTATGCTTGGAGAACTGCAAACACTTAGTTTTATTAGGATTATTATGTAGATTGTTGCTGTTTAAATATTGATACAAATTTGACAGCCGTACAAAACTGTTTACTTCTAAATCGTTTAAAGGCGATTTTTAAAAATAATAGCGACGTCATCAGCATACGTGGTTGCTTGTATTGTTGGCAATGATTTTGTTAAACTATTTGTGTATAATGTGAACATAATTGGCCCCAAAATTGTACCTTGTGGAATTCCAAAGTTTATTGCAATGTCTTTGAGGTAATGTTATTTACTTGAACTCTTTGTTTTCTAGATTGTAAAATGATTTAATCCAGTCTAAAGCCTCCCCGAACTCCTAGACTGTCTAGTCTATTGAACAGTATTAGTGGTCTAAACAGTCGAAGGCCTTGTAAATCTAAAAAAAAGCCTACAGTGTTGCATCTATCGTCCATCGCGGTGATTGCTTTTGTGACAAAGTTAACCATGGCATCTGTAGTGTTTTTACCCTTTACAAAACCAAACTGTTCCATACATAACAAACCGTGGTCGGATAAAAGTCTACCAATCTACTTGCAAAAAACATGCTCGTAAATCTTAGAAAAGTAGACACATTTGCTATTGGGCGCCAATTTTCCGGTAAATTACTTTGTCCGTCTTTATATATTGGACGTACTACTGATTGTTTTAATGCGCGAGGAAATAGTCCTTCTGATAACGACGAGTTTATAATTTTGAAGAGGATAGCAGATATAAGCGGCGCAGTGACGAATGACTTTGTGAAAATACCGTCGTATCCGGCCGCATTAGAATTCTTTAGACGCATTATAATCTATATATCTCGTGTGGATCGGTAGGGCTCAAATGCATTGTATTAGGACAAGTTACATCGGCCGATGACCCTAGTGTGGGCTCTGTTATCAGTAAATGCTTTTTTACTTTAAAGGTCGGCAAAAACTATTGAACGCCTGGGACTGGGCATGTCAGAAACTGGTGGCAGGACTTGTTTTGGTGTTTGTGGTGTTTTGCATTGTACGTATAACTCGAGCCGGTCACATGCCGCTTTTGCTGTTTTTATAACTTTTATAAATACCTTGGTGTTTAAAGTAGTTTATGAATTAGAAGATTTATTAGTTTTACGTTTTAAATCAAGTTTCTTTTAGTTCCGCGAGAAATACGAATTCCTTTTGTTACCTAGAGCTTTTGAGCAGTATTTTTAATGTACCCTTTCTTTTATAGGACAAGCTAAATTAAAATTATAATTAGTTTAAAATGTGCAAAGTTTATCATCAGGACAAGGGGTCTCCTTAGTTGCCCAGGTTCTTTAGATAACAAAAGTTTAGAGTATTTAAACTTGGCGTGCAAGTGTCGCGTATGAGCCGGCGTGTGTGTGTTTATGCGTATGTGTTAGTGTGGAGTTATCATACCCAGTGAAAGTGATAGATTGAAATCAAATGTCTTTGAGGTAAAATTATAGTGTAAAATAAAACCTGACGAAAAAAAATTGGTGACTTCAAAAAATAAACCTACAGTAAAATGTTCTAAAACGTTTGAAATAGTTTGGTCAATGCAATTATGTATTGCTTTCACGCTACATTCATAAAAAATGAGTTTCTCATGTTTTACAGTTACAGGCATCATTTTATCGGTTATACAGTAAAATATTACAGCTATAATAATTGCATGTTAAACAATATAATAAAATAAACCAATAGGGTCCTACATGTATTAGAATACCACTACATGCGCACACTATTGGCCATATCATAAACTGTATTTTGTGGGTTTTAAAATCTTTATTCACAAGCCAATTTGGAGTCGCAAGTGCTGAAAACTGTATCGGGACGAGCGCACCGACTCCAACATTCTTTTAAGTGAATGTTAAAACAATCCACAAAATACAGTTGACTTTATAAGTTAATATCTTCCGTTGTGGTGGTAAAATTTTCTCAAAGTATATCGTTTTAAAGCTGATTTCAAACAGCGTCCGAAGAAAAATATACATTGTGATTTAACAACACTTCATTTAAATGTTCAATATTAAACAAGAAGATCACATTTTGTCAGAACGTTGAACACACCACTTTGTTATATGTTTTATGCGTAAAATAAAGTGATCCTTATTTAATTACTTCATAATAATATACTGTTATAAGTTTGAAAGATAATAATCGTAAATTAAATAAACTACTGTGTACGTTAGTTTAGCCTAGGCCTAATAATTAGGAGATTTACAATAAGCAGTGATTGGATTTCATCAAACTCAGTTTAATTTCAGCAACAAACACTATTAAAATAAAGCTCAGTACGCTGATTTACTGAATAGTTTATCTACACTTATGGTTTTGGGGACGTCATAATTGTAGACAGTCGATAGTCGATTTCGACAGTCGACAAGCCAGTGGAGGGGTGACCACTTCCGACTCGAAGGGGTCGAGTGGTGGGGGTCTTGAATTTCTGAGCTATGTGCAAGGTGCCTGATTCAGAGGTTGTGTGTGCTGTCACTGCAGTTCGGAGCTATGACCGACTGAAACTATTTCTATTCTGACCTATGTGCGTAAGTAGCGTATTCGGAACTATGAGCAGGCGAAAACAACCTGCTCATAGTTCAGGCTTCAATTTCAGGTTATAAACACTATTTCCTTTGGACTATGCATGATGAGCATTTCGAACTGAACTGGAGCTATACCATACCACCGTCATGAACCAATATAATAAGTAATGAATTACTACCATATTAGAATACCCCATAGGCGCAACTATTTGCCATATTGTGACTAAATTTAGGAGTTGTTATATCTTTATTCTTTAAAATAATGCAGTCGGTGCTGCTGAAGCAATATTATCAAAAAAGAAGCAGCACTGACTCCAACATTTTAAACGTGAATCGGAACGTTGTCGGACGCATAAAACATCAGGAACTCATTGTTTATAGAATGTAGCATGTAAATCAACACAGAATTGCATTACCCAATTATTTCAAATTTTTATATCATTTTACTGTAGGGTTGTGTTTGAGGCTGATTCAATTTTGTTAAAAGTTTTTATTTCACAACGTTTGATATTTTCGTTCAAACTTTATTTGAAATCAGTTTTTTTTGCTAAAGTGTCAATCAGACAAATTTAAAATAGGCAGGTTGTTAAACAAAATCAGTAACGTCAAAGAAAACATTATTTCGCCTTTGGAAGCTGTTAAATGATTTTGTACTTGTAGTGTAATGTAATCATATTATCTTGAACTTTTAATTACTTACTTTAAATGAACTTTATTAATTTAGTCATAAAATCTTGAACCATATAATAGTCATGGTAGTTGAATCATATAATATTCATTAAGAAAAGCTTACAGCCAGTTTGGGAGGAAGCAGCCCTCTAATCGGACTAGGTTTTGAGTCCTTCATCCTCGGTATCTATCGCTGGTTTGACGTGATTTTTCTTAAATTACAAACTGAAGTAAATGTATTTTGCGTATAGCTGTGAGTACAGCTCTTTTAAATAGACAATCAGACCGCTGCACTCAAGACACAAATCTGCCACACAAGAGTGGAAAAGAATCAGCTGGGTCAGGGTAACGCTTCGTCCTTTGGCCTCGAGGGCTTTGCTTATGGCATAGAATAAGCATTACTGTTATGCTTACTCTATGCTTATGGTAACAATGAGAACATAAGCCGTTTATTTTCCATGGCATGCTCAAGGACTTAAGTAGCTGCTTCACTCTTGGTAGCGTTTATTAAACAGGTATGGGGCATCAGGGTGACAATTTTGGTTTATGAATCGTAAGTTACTCTATGAATATAAGCATAAATAAATATATTTTCTTAAAGACTACAATTAAATTTGACCACACTTGGTTCTTTCAAGTTTTGATCAATTGCTTTATGTTTGGCCTATAACTCTGTAATACCACCAACAACATTTTTCGAGCTCTAGACAGAAAGTATCTGTTTATCTCAACAACACCATGTTTTAGAAGAAGAACTTAAGGCTACTACTGGTGCAAATTTAATTATACATCAAAATGATTACTATGAAATCCATTTCGGTTCGAAATAGCTTTACCGCGTTAAATCCTGTAACAAGTAAATGGGTTTTTGAGATTCTTTGAAATTGTTTTATTTTTTATAGAAATATAAGTCCGACCAAAATGATATTTTAATGGAACCACTATGGGTTAAGATCTACCAATCAGCAAACTAGGTGTATGATGCCACGTGTTCAAAAGTTATTCGTGAACAGACTTAAAATAAAATCATGGGTCAACTTGTATAACCTCCTCGTTCACTGAAGTCGGTTAAAAGAAATATGTTATGACTCTATCGGGAACAAGTAAAATTGCCACAGCAAGACATAAATATCTTGAAATAATTACAATGATGTTTCGACGCGGTGCGAATCAGGAAACTAAATTTAAGATGCTAGTTCAACAAAAATCTTATTCTTACCATTCGCTTTCCGCCTGTAGAGCCTACTATCCCCGACTAGCAGACCGCGACCGTGAACAAGTTACTTAAAAGAGTGTGTAAATAGTAATGTGAGAGTAATACAGAGATGTATATATAAGTTTTTTATTTTTTTGTTATTTTATTATTTTATTTTTTTTTAACCATACAATACAAATTGTTTAGGCATAACAAAATCAAATAAATACATTGAACATAAGTATATTGTATATCTATGAAACTTTGGGTAATTTGTTTTTGACAGCATTAAGTAGCAGTTCAGCCATCGGTAATAACAAGGGGAATTGAGACCTAATGATTCGTCAATTACCACACTGATAAACTCTTCGACACTGTAAAACGTTTTTTGAAATTAAAAATGTTTTAAATCAATCTAAATGCTTTGAAATTTTTTGTAGTTTTTAAAGCTATTAGGAAGTTGTTGAATAATGTTACATCCTGTAGCAGGAGGGTAGCTGCGAATAAATGCTTAATCTATGCTGATTTGTACGAAACGAATCAACTAATCTGATATTGTAACAATGAATTTGTCTACCTTGAACTAAATTACATTTTGATCGGCAATTGATATATTATAGTCTCATAGATGTAAATGGAGAGGAAAGTCAAAATTTGTAGTGTTTCAAATGCTTGTCTACAAGAATCTCTGAAACCAAAGAGGCAAATGATACTTATAGCAGACTTGTAAAATGAAGATTCTTATTACCTTGTTTTGGAACAATTCCCAAAAGCATACACCATAAGACATGTAAGGTTGAACTAAACCATAATAAGCAGTTTTCAAAACTGCAGGTGTGCAAGTACAGCCAGACTTCGTGGGAGAAATATTGATAGATAAATATTTTAATTCAGGTTATTACCTAAATGTATTCCCTGAAATTTAATACTATAAACTTCTTTAATACAGTATATTGATTTAATATAACTAATGGTGACTCATTCCTAATTGACAAACCTTATCAAACATCATAGGGTTGTTTTTTTGAAAATTGATTTTTTTAAATTGACGATTTAAAATATTGAACACATATAGGTCGCTACATGTGTTTTTTCTAAAGATTGAGGCGTTAAAGCTGATTGAAATGTGGTGTCATCAACATATTGAACAACTTATTTCAAATTATTTTAGACAATGATGAAGAAAGGTAAGAATTTAAAACTTGGTCCTTGTGGAACTCCATTAACTTTTGTGTGGGGTGAGTGAGGTTTTCTATTTGAACTGTGTTGAAACGATTGTTCGAATAAGATTCAATCATAGATAGGGAGTATCTTACTCCATAGTCGTGGGGTTTCTGTAACAGTTTGTATGTTCACCCACAGTCAAATGCTTTTGACAAATCTGTGTAAATAGACACTTTGTGCTTTCATGTTTTAGTGGTATGCACAACTGCTACAGAAATGCGCAGCCAAAATCAACAATTGACATCTTGTAGACAACTGTATAACATCATTCCCCATTTCAAGGTTGAGTGGTGAGTTTGGCAGAAGGAGGTCAGTGTAGCAGGTCATGTTGCTTGTAACTGCAGTGATATTGATCTGCTTGCTGCATCTGACATCGCTTCATGATGTTACTGAACCAACAATCACAGCTACATACTGACATCTCGAAGACAACTGTATCAAAATCATTTCCATGACGATTGAGTGGTGAGTTTACCAGAAGGAGGTCAGTGTAGCAGGTCATGTTGCTTGTAACTGCAGTGATATTGATCTGCTTGCTGCATCTGACATCGCTTCATGATGTTACTGAACCAACAATCACAGCTACATACTGACATCTTGTAGACAACTGTATCAACATCATTCCCCATGACAAGATTGAGTGGTGAGTTTGGCAGAAGGAGGTCAGTGTAACAGGTCATGTTGCTTGTAACTGCAGTGATATTGATCTGCTTGCTGCATCTGACATCGCTTCATGATGTTACTGAACCAACAATCATAGCTACATACTGACATCTTGTATCAACATCACCGTGCCTAAATTTTATTATATTATAACTATTTTCGGTATTTGAATAACTTACCTTTTCAATTGCTGCAGTTTATTTTTGTAGTACAAAGTTTTTTTATTAAACTACCCCTAGAGGGAGGTGTTGGCTGACGTAAACTAAAACATGTCAATGTCATGTTGGTCAGTTGTCCTCTTACCTTTAATAATATACCACATAATAAACTAATAATCTACTTTCTGACGCCTCATGTTATTTTTTTTAGTGCAGGAAGCAGTGAGTAGTGTTAAACGAAAACAATTCATCATTTAAAACCATTAAAACCTCGCATTGTTTCCAAACGCTCTCTTAATCCTCTTATTCCGTCGCTTGAAGAGAGAGAAATGCATTATACGTTCTTTTATTCAATTCCTTGAATCCATGTTTAGTTTATTCATTGTTTCATTAGAGTATTCATTAAACCCGTTTATTGAATAGTTTGCTCCTAGAAGTCACAAAACAAAGAATTTTCTTATTTTAATCCGTAATATGTAGCTTCAGATAGGTACAAAGGCCGATAAAAAGGATCATATGGAAACAGTTTAGATAATTATAGACATTGTTCGATAGATTTGAAGCTCTCCTACACACAAATACTAGAATTATATTATTTTATATGTTAGTATCCTAGGCAAAACGGGACATATGCCTACAAAAGCGCTAATTTAAAAATCATGTTTTAACTAACAAACCGAATGGTCCTATTATGATACATGTCCATGAAGAAGTCCTTGAAGCAGAAACTCTACAGATTGTAGTGCTACGCACGAAACCGATCTTCAAATTTAAGGTTAAGAGACTTCTTATACTTCCATTAAAATGTTGTACAAAAATCGCTACATTTTTCTACCTGCACTATTTAGCTTTACAATTATTTATAAGTTTTAATCTTATTTTCTCTATAAGTAGTACTAAGACAAGCAAGAAACTATTCGGTCTCTACGGCACTGTTGTAGGTCATTTGGAGTTTATGCAAGGGGCTTAAACCCCAAGACGTAGTCATCTTAAATTCTCTTAAGATTCTCTTACCGGTATGTAATATATGATTAAGGTTTGGGATTTCAAATTTGGGGTGACTTTCGGATTCCGAAAGGGAGAAATAAACGACATTTTTAACGTCAAAATTGCCTAAAAGTAAAACTCAATTTGACGGACTAAAATCAGTATGAAAAACACACTAGACGCCGTCAGTGGAGTGGAAAATCTAGTTGAAAACTAACATCGCCTAAAATTACAATTGCAAAGACAAGTCATTAAATGTGACATTTTTCCAAGAAACCTTTCCAACAAAACCTTTTATTCTTCATTTCCGGTATTCCGTTGATGAAAGGTGGGCGGAAATAACATTGAATGGTGCGGAAATTGTTATGACAGCGGTGGATAAAAACGTTCAGGTGAGGTTCAAGGTTATCGGTGTTCATCAAATGAATACGTCACTTTCCACCCAGAGTTGAAGAACCGGTTGTTATAAGCAGTCTACGTATTTAGTTACACTGCACCCATAAGAAATAAAATGTTAATTTGTTTCCAGCTTAAAAACAAGTTTTAAGAGAAAATGTTTTAGCATGCTAGGTTAAAATACGATTAAAACTAAATTTGGTGCAACAAATCTCTTGATAATCTCTAGTTCAACTTCGGGTCACTAAACCAGTTTAATAGAGTTGGTGTAAATGAACTTGCAGAACAATGTTATTCTAGAAAAGGTATAGTGACAATCAGTACCAAAATAGTTCATGATTTTCAATGATTTTCAAACTAATTATTACTCGTATAATAAATCTTCGAACTTAACTGTAATAACTTCGTAATAACTGTATAAAATCTATAGTATAGTAAGTACTGCACCTCGACATCAGGCTTTGGTTTCAACGTACATTTTTAACTCAAGAGCTCATTGAACTAGTTATGATGATTATCCTTACAAGCAAGGTTATTTAAATCAATACTTTTATAAACAACACAACCGTTGACTTTTCACATATGCAAATTAAATAGATGAATATTTCAGTAAATTGACTAAATTCCATTTGATGAAAAGTGATATTACTTGACAAGCGACATGGCACGAACATCAGTTCATAATCCACTCAAGCTTTAATCAGTTATTCGCAAAATGTCAAAGCTCGTGTTTTTGTCAAAGTTTTAATGAAAAGAATTATGTTTTACGTATAATATTTTTAATCTCTGCATTTAGCTTTTGGTTTCATGTATCCCAAATAAAACCGGGTGCAGCAGAATGATTCCAACTACTTAGAAAGCTAATAAAAACTAAACCATGTAACATATTATGAACATTAATTTTATCAAAACAAAGTATATACTCGAATAATCCAGTTTTATACCTAGCGATATTATTTAATTTCAAACAAAATATCATTGAAAATACTGCCGCCATTGTTTATGCACTGGTTGAGCCAGTCCCTGTAGTTGTCCACTACTCTACATTATATGTCCGGTGTAATGTCTTGAACTTCTTGAATAATTATTTCCTTGAGTTCTTTTAACGTTTGAAGGCGATGTAATTACACTTTGAACTTAAGCTATTCGAATAGAAAAATTTTAAAGGGTGTCAAGTATGTGACTCAATCTGTGACGTCAATATAGTACGTCAATCTGTGACGTACAATATTGTTTTAGCTTAGCCACCACAGTACACGGATGAATGCAATGATATGGCGTGTATAGGGAAGGAAGGAGCAGTTTCTTATTGGTGTTTGAGAATAGTTCTCTCCCAATGCAGCCCATTCGTTGAAGGGGTTGACTTTAATACTATTGATGTATGGACGTAAAATAGAAGATCAAAGTTAAACCTCCACCAGTGGTTATGAGTTCAGTTGTATAAATATTACCCCACATTTATCTCATTTTTAATTTACCGTAGTTTTCAGGCACCTAGTTTTAGAAGTACAAAGGTTTCTTTACCTTTAGTGAAATTATTCACTCGTAAAAAAGATGATTTACTATTACTAACATAAAAAACACACACACAAAACGAAAAGGATAGAACTTTTAGTTGAAAAATTCTTCACATTGTGAGCTGGTTACAGTAAATATAAACGGGTGTGCTTATATCTAAAGTGGAAAGCGGTAAAACGGTATCGCATACAAGACAGGGCGACCACTTAGGTATGGTCCAGTGTAGCACTACTTGATGTTCCGCCTGATCCACTTGCAGCTGACCTATATCTATAAGAGAGGGCACTATCTCTCTCTTCCATAGTGGCTGAGAGCATCTTACAGCCCGCTTCAACCGTTCCATTACATGTGTTCAAATATTTACTTATTTTGGTGATATGTGATCAGCTGGATTGAGTTAAAACTGTTTTAGAGTTTCCATTTATGTTGCTTAAAATGTGTCAATAGGATAGAAACTAAAAGTTCAATGTTGATGGGTCGGTTGAAAATTCGTCATCCGTCTGTCTGGTGTACGCAGTAGTTTGGCAAGATGTCTGTTTCGCACAAAGATAAGCCCGGTATTAACAGTGCGCTGCTGTAACCATTTCACTATAGCAACTTCCTTATTTTCCCAATCCACATGAATGTCTGGTTGAACCTAGAAATTCTCATGGGTTACAAAACTAAATCGCTTTAGGAAAAATTACCATTCATCGTTCAGCTAACTAAAGACTTAATCTGGGGAACGGTTGGCCTAATAAGTAAAAACGTTCAGCTGTCTTCCCCCTCTTTACAACATATTCACCTCATAATACCTGTAAAGATTGATTAGTGTTTTAAATCAATTTAAACCAGTAACTATTTGTTTGCGTATAAAGTAGTAAAAGTATTTATGTAGAGTTTTCAAGCCCTACGAAAAGCGTACGTATTAAAACATGTTGGCAGTTATCTTCTCGATGATAGAATGTTACGTTTCGTTTACTTGTACTGCAAGCTTCAAACCAACGATTTTAGTCCAAACTTGGGTTTTGGACTCACTAACACTGCAGGAAATTTATCTATAGTTATTAACCCAGATTAATTATTTCAATACATTTGGCATTTTACAAAACACCTAGCTTTTGACTGCTAAGGCATTTTATTTCTTTAGTTATCCGACAAAAACTAGTTCTTTCAAAAATAAAATTGTGTGCATCAGGCAATTTCGCCTAATAAACGAATTTGACTTTGAAATGTTTTCTTGAAACCATTTCTGTTTTGCTTAGTATGCTATCTCTATTCTTGCCTAGTAGAAAAATCAGACACAAGGTGTCCGTGCGATGGTTAGTTTTCAAGAGAAAACAATAGACTTCTGTCGAGGATGATAGGGATAACAGGGTCAGGGTCAATTCAATCAGTTACACTTACTGTATACTCGTAGTACGAGTGATCTTTGATTGATAAATGACGTTCTCACACTCAGAGTACAAGTGAGAAGTGAAGATGAAGGTACTTCTAATCAATTCCACATCGATGTATATGTCTGCACACAAACAACAGGGCCGTGAACTCACCTCACTTACCTTTAAAAATACACTTATACGAGTAATCATGACGAAAGATAGGATTTTTAAGAATTTACCAGACGAATAAATATTAACAGCTGAATATTTACCCAATCGATATCATATACCGATATATTACGAGTAGGTCTATACCGAAACATATCAGTCGGATCACGTGACGTGTACACTTTGATTTACCAGCTTTACTTCAGTCTATAAAGCAAAATCGCATAAGTATTTAGAAACGAGTTAGTCCCATAGAACTGGAAATTATCATATGGTTTGCACTATATTTACTTCTTCGTGAGGCACCCATACTCCATCGTATACACAAGGTAACACAAGCAAACCCGGTTTTGAGTGTTTCCACTACCCACTTAGAATGGCCGGGGATTTTGTAAATGATATACTGTATATTGTTGTCTGAGAAAGTGGTACATTACCAACATTGCTCCGTCAACCCTTTGTGCATTCTTAACACTGTCTTTGCCAGATATAGAAAACACATGGTTGATACACTGTATACGTGATGAAAGATGATATTTTACTGACTTATAATGAGCCTTTACGACTCCGTTGCAAGATCACTGCTGATTTGAAACTTCTCTTAATAATTTATTTTTAAGCGTCTACTCTTATCGACAACTGATGACAACGAATAAGCTTGCCCGTAGAATTAATCTGTACTTATTCATTATAGAAACTCAAATAAGACAAGATATTTGCTTTCGTCCCCGGATGTGTTCTACTAGCTCAATGACTGAGGCGAGGTCACGTGAACAGCGCACACAGACTAAGTAGCTGAAGATGAAAGAGACGTCCACTGAGACTCAACAGCTAGTGAAGCGCATGAAACTAAACACATGTAGACCTCAAAGTGTGTTCGGTTATACATCAAAGAACTAACTCAACTCACTGCTGGTCACTGCTTGTTTGTTCAACAGACATGTAGCAGTGTATGGGGTGAATGACATAACGGTTCTTGTTTGTTATTGTTCATTTACAGTTGTTTCATTAAATGCTAAGTCGTTAAGCTGGAGTTCTACTTGTTACATCGGTCTGTAGTATTTGAAACAAACTCCCATGAAATATCTAGAGCTATTTTATTCAAGTTATAACTCATAGAGAAAACTAGAAATAACT
The DNA here is from genome assembly GCA_018831715.1 of Matsumurasca onukii. Taxonomy (NCBI): domain Eukaryota; kingdom Metazoa; phylum Arthropoda; class Insecta; order Hemiptera; family Cicadellidae; genus Matsumurasca; species Matsumurasca onukii. Next base: position 54,607,348 of record CM032062.1, read on the forward strand.
TTTGAGCTTTGCTTTGAATCTTAATTTATCGATTTTCATCGAATTTAATTTATGACAACACTTTACGCATGTTTTCACGTTGCACAATTTAATTTAGAAACATTGTACAAGTTAAATAATACAAGGTCAAACAGGAATGAGCTTTTAAGGTAGTTTGGAAAACATGTTCACAATTTTGGATACCGTTAGCTCAATATACGAAGAAACCCGTTAAAATTGCAAGGAAAATAACAAACAAGAGATAAAAGCGTATTTTGTTAGAGGAACAGGAAGCTGAATGTCAGACAAAGGCTGGGGAGGACGAGGGATAGGACGAGACCACTATTGATTCAATCAAGTACAAATGCATTTCAGTGATCTCTGCTAAGCCGGTTACCCTCGACCAGCAAGAAACCTCGTTTCAACATTCCTTGTAGTAAGTAAATTTACTTTCTTAAATTTTTCTTTGGTTCGGGGATATAGATGATTAAACCGCTTTCGTTTTCTTATTACAGATTTTACTGAAAATGTATATGTAATAGCGTATATTGTTGTATAATTTTTGCTATGTTCCTGGTAACGTCATGATCCATTGTCGTAATTAACATTGTCATGTTGTAGAATCTAAAGTAACTCTATAGAAAACAAACTGTTTATATTATTCATTAAGACCAAGTTTGCAATATTATAATATATAATGTTTTAACCTTACAAAGGTCATTTTTGAGTCTTGAGAACAATAATCATACAACAACTACACTAAAGTATTTTAAAATCATAAATTTATTATTTATAGTTTTAAAGTCATAAATGATAAATTATGATTTTAAATTTCAAAATATTCTAGTGTAGTTTTGTTCAATAATTGTTCTCAACACTCGGAAATAACCTTTGTGAGGTTGAAACATGTGTATTACACAAATTTGTTTGCTTATTCAGCAGTTTGATTTCAAATTATAGGTACGGTATATTAAAGTGTTAATGTATGGTCACAATGCATTACCTAACTGTTTCTAAAATAGCCACAACGAATAACTGCAAAAAAATAAGCAGAAGTTTGTGATAAAATGGATACAACTACATCCTACTCACCATGTTGTACACTATTACAGTTGAAATGTGCACAACCAAACATCCAATCAGTCACTTACGAGTATATTATACTACAAATTAAACTCTCCTCTAAATTTAAATGTTGTCAAGCCCTTCTTTAGGGGGTGTTTACCTACTAAAAGGAATCTCCTTTCTAAATGTCAAAAGTCTAGGATAGTAGTTACAATACTAATATCCTTTCTTAGGACATCGAACTTTTAGCCAAGTTTGAAATATCCGAGCCTAGTAGCAGATTTAGAAAAGCTGTGATCAGTGATTCCGTCCATGGTGGCTGACAGCGGACAGTGTCACACCACCTAGGTATAGATGACTTTGTAACCAAGTAAGCGTACTGTGTGTGTGTGTGTGTGTGTGCGTATATAAGTGCGTAGGCTTGTGTTTCTGGCGGGTGTATCTGGTGCACTCGGCCAAGAGCAATATAATTAGAGCACACATTCACTGTGACATTGACTCTCAACTATCCTTCGTTCTTCCTCCCTGTCTGACATGTGTATATACATGCTGGAACATGTTCAGGTTAACATGGGACTTCTTCCAAACATTCGTTAAGAAAGTGTGAGGTTTATGTTCATTACGGACGGTTTTAGTTATTTCCGAAACAAACTTTAAAATGTTAATCATGTAAAAAACACATTCGTTTTTAAAAGTATTGAATATAGCCTTTGTAATTGTAGAGTTATACAAAGTAAATAAATCTGTGAGATAGTACAAAAGTAAGTTATGTCACTAAAAATAATTGTAAAAGCCACAATTTAAACTTGGCGTTATTTTAATTAGGCAATAGTGATTTGGTATCCTTTGAAATGCTAATTTATTTATTGATTTAACTTATTTATTTTATTTCATTGATTTTCTTTATTTATTGATCTATTCGATATGCCCGGCAGTACTAGCAAGAGAAAAGAAGTATGTGAAAATATATCGTCGTGCGTAATACACATTATTAAGGACCTTTTCCATTGTAGGAGCTATTTTATTCATATTTAGATAAATAGTGCAGCACTCTACACCTGAAGACAGATTCATTTTGCACGTCCAGAAAGGTCGTGTTATTCCTGTTGGCTCTCGGTGGAAAGTTCTGCAAAATGTATTAAAATAACTCCTCTCATTGCCAACAACAAAGGTCAAACAAAGAATCGGTATGTTATATGAAGAGCTGTATTTACAGCACTGCTGATTAGGCCATGCAGGTGGGTGAGAGAACAAGGCCTCAGTGCCGGTATTGGTTAGTCTAACAACATTGTAGTTAACTCTGGAACCTGCACAGTGCAAGCCTAGATCAATATAGTTATCTCCGAGGTGGTTTTAATCATCATCATGGCTAGATCCTCTGAGGGAAATTCACAAGGATTAGGTTATTAAATGTAGACTTTCAAGTTAGTTTCTTGATTATTGTTTTTAAAACGAAATCTGTACTTTTTCGTCACAAGTTTAATTAAAATGTATGTTTTCAATCAATGTTTCAGTCTGTAACTTATAACAGAACTCCTAAGGTCCTAACTTCAATAACTGTGACTAATTCTGAAGTGTCATAATGTATTGTTATATTTAAACATATTTAGCGATGCATAACAATGTACACAAGCTTATACAAGTCATAGAACTATACTCTAAATACTATACTCTACTAAAAGCTATTATATGATAAACCATATATCTGCAGCTTATATAACAAACCAAGTATTTAAATGATGATGGTGGTTTTGTTGATCATAAAACACACACTTCTACGTTCAGTCAATAATTGTTAAACATTACTTGTTTTAGTTCACGTTGTACAAGTTCTCTCGTAGTTTTACCTTTCTTATAGATATAAAAGTCCTTACAAAATAAAATAAAACTGTTTTTTTATATATGAGAATGTGAGAAAATATGTTGTCTGTTTTAACCAAAATTATTCCACTGGATTGGCTTTTGAACCCACTTTTCCATAAGATCTCAAAAACAACTCGTTACCTCACCAGCAGTCAGGCTGAGTTAGATGACAAAACCTGGCATAGAAATCTGCCAAACTCATCTAAAGTTTAAAGTATAACCTCTAAACCACAACTGTGGGCTGGAACAGCTGATTACCTAATAAGCAGTGAGCAGACCACACAGTGAAGCCACGGCTCAAAGTTTCGGCCCGGGGAAGCGCCCCTAATGTACTCGACAAAGTGGGCTCATTTCTGCGCCCATTTCTGAAATGGCTCCGAGCCCCTTCATTTCCTCCCGTGACATTCATAAACTCAGCTACTGCCCGCATTTAACACTCTGTAACCTTCTCTAGCAAAGTTAAAACAATGCTTTTTGACACTCTGTAAAATTGGTGATATAAGAACGTAAATAAAAGCTTGAATTCAACTCATAACAATAATAATACTAAAGAAAACTGCTTTATTTAAGGATTACTGGCTAGCCAAAAGTAATAGAGTTTTTTTTAAGTTAAGGGAAGATTTTGTAAAATTTTGTATGTTTTCTTAGTTGAATTTCAAACACGCTAAACTGTATCTTAATGGCACTTGTGCAACATGAGACTATTTACGTTGTCTGTCAAGGTTACTATTGAATAATCAATGTTGGAAAAAACTACATACTTTATATATGAAAATCCAGAAATAAAACATCTAGTTGTGATAAAGTGGATGTATATATAGAATAAAATAAGAACTGTTAAAACAACCACTTGTGTTTTATCACTTCTCATTTCATTTGTTAATAACGCATAGTTTATTGAAATATCTGGTTAAATTACACAATTCCTTACTCTTGACATCTCATAATATATGTGAAATTTGAACAAATCTAGATCAGTAATATTTTTCATACAAACAGACAGATATCTATATTTCTTGTTATGTTTCTATCCAAGCGCAAACGGAAAGCTATATTAAATTTGTAGAACACCCTTTTCAGTTGTATAAATACTCATACATTAGTTTAACAGGATAAGACGTAAATAAATAAAATACAGATACCAATGAACATTATCAAAACAGGTCATTAAAGTAAGATTGAATGGATTGCGTTAGAGAGGGTTTCAACAGCAAAAACCAAATTTAATCAAATTGATTGACTAAGCGTATTCCATTAACATTCTGCGCTCTCCGGATTATTGGATTATTAATCAATTGATTATTTTGATTGATTCATTCCTGTAAGTACCGTGTAAAATAATTGGGATAAGAGGTTTGATGCAATGCCGTCTTTCATCTGTAATCCGATTAGTGAAGTAACAAATACATCAGAGTTGATTTAGTTTACTATTTATCTGATCGGTTAATTGAGTTTATTTTAAATTACTATTATCCTTTTGTCAACAGTATACGGAGATTCCAAAGGCTCCTCCGCCTTAACTTCTGAACGGATTACAATTTTCAAACGAGTTTTATAACATGTTACTAGGTCTCAAAGTACATTTTTCCGTCACCGAAGATTTTGGAAGGTGTGACCCTGAACTGTAGAAAAGATAAAATATACAAAGTTTACAATACCCTCGAAATAGTTTTTGATTCAACAATGATCCGTTCTCGATTACGTGTACATCCTTTCCTGAAATAAAGGGCTACTAACGATATAGTTTTAAGAACATAAATAACAATTGCGGATTGAGGGGTCCTTAACAAGAAGGTGTAACTCTTTAGGTTTCTAAAGTATTTGAAATCTTAATTATCTGACGGTATTTTAACTATGGATCGAGTTGCACCTGGCTGTAAAACTTTCAACCTCTCAAACACAAAGTCTGATTGGTTTATTGATATCTGGTTTAACTGATTAAATCAGTACGAGTACGACATCTCGCGTTGTCTTTCATGGTATCGCATAATTCATTATGTGTAATGTCGTTTCAATGAAAAGTGAAATTGTAGAGGCTCTTTTGATAAATCTCAAGTTTATCCTTCAAAGCCTGATTTACAAGGTTGGGTGCAAAACCAACAAAATAAAATTACTTGACAATGTGTGTTCGTATTGAAGAATACTCTTCTTGGAAGTTATGAATCATTTTTACAGTAATAATTACTCTAATAATATTTTGGTTTAATTGGTTAGCTCATCCACGAGCGATGGGTTGGTCTGAAGACGCGAGCATTGCTCGTGAAAGGTCTAACTAATTGATCCACAATATTATTGACGTGATTATTTCTATAAACAGTATTCAATGTGCGTCAATGTTAAAACGTTTACGCAGATTATATGGTAAGGGTTTAATAATGGAATTCGGCACTAACTCAAAGTACAGTACCTTTTAACTCGTGATTTGTTTCAAGTTTCAAAAACGAATCACCCAATTTGTTTTCTTAGTTTTCTGCTTTAACGTGTGCTCTTTTAATTTCGGTTTGAAGCCATGTCAAGATTACCTTTGGTTTCAAATCCATTTTTCTACGGCATGGAACTATGTTGTAACTTCAAAGCTAACCTGAAAAGAAAACAGAGTGTTAATACTTTCAACGATTTGAAAACCCTTATTCAAACATCTTTGTAATGGTGGTATTAAATTAGGCTACGTGATTGAATATTCTAGTCCAAAATCTGGCATAGTTAATTCTAACCTCATTTGGTGTTTTCATGGGGTTTGTTAAAGCTTGGAAAGATAATAAATTACAAAACCTCCCAGCTGCCAAGCCAAATCCAGACCATGATGAAAATTATTAAAATCTTTTAAATTTAGTACTTTTCATCCAAAATCAACCAATACATTGTTTATAGAGCGTAGTGGGCACCCAAACGTTGAATTTGGTGCAATTCTCGTTCAATCGTACTGTTGATATTTCTTTAGAGTACTTGTATATTATAGCAGTAAACGCTTAAGGGTGGAATCTAGGTATATTTCTGAGAAACACGTCAATAATGAAGTAATAAATAATAAACCTACATAAATGAATAAAAAAATCTTGAACTGAATTTGACTTAGCAACCCATGTTTTTCAGTCAATTTTACACATTACTCATCATAAAATTGAATCATTCAAATAATTTATTAATGTAGAAATACCTTTTTGAGATCTTAGACTATTCGGGTTGAATAATTACTAGTACATATTACTAGAACCAAATTAACTAGTTTGACAAAATATGAATGTGTTGGGTTATGAGCCAACCGCTTTTAAATCTTAGCAAACATCGGGTACTCATTTACAAACTTATGATGATCACTGTTGCTGCGCTGTTGTGTATTGTCAAACAAAACTTATCAGCAAGAGGATCATTAACAGTTTGTTTACTGGTGAGGCATAGAGTAAACAAATAAACAACAAGTGACAGGTGTTTAATAACAGCTGTCATTGTTACAGCAGTATTTACGTGACAAATATTTATGCAGGATGGTTTCCATCCCGCGAGCCGGTCAGTGTTCAGTGTCATTTGTAGAGACAGTGCAGGGTAGAGATGTGCTATACAAGGTCATCAATAGCATACGAGTATCATGGCACTACAGTAGAATCACAAATACTATTTGCGTTTTGTTTAAAAACGTACGAAGAGACAAGTATATACTCGTAACTTCATAATATATCAGATCCAATATTTTGAAACTTGCAGATTGAATATCAATCAACGTTATATTATTAAATCGCCAAGAATTCGAAAAAAGGAAGTATGTTAGTTTGTGGGAAAGTATATAATATTTTATAGTTAAAAATTAAAAATAAATCTGTACTTAACTGAGGTGGACAGTGCACATTGCACTTTTTTGGGTTTGGGTTTATAACAAGCCCAAATTTGTGTAGTAACTATAACTATGCCCGTTACAAGAAGTTATCACTATATCATTATTTGAGATGCCGACCACTCTCATGAGGGTATTTTAAGGCAAATATGTGGTGAAGGATGAGTGTGATGAGTGGTAGTAATGAGTTATGAGGTGTAGTCTTGTTACAAACTAAGGCCGACTCTTCCTTAAAATGGGTCATTAATTAAAAGCCCAATGACCAATGGAAATACAAGGACCAACGGCTTAACGTGACTTCCGAACCACGCAGGTGATGGTCTGATATGTCTAAACGATGGTGGGGGTTGATGCGGGTATCATCAGATGATCACTGAGACTATCTGAACCGCTTTAGACCTATATCATCCTCAAAACCTGACCTCCATGAAGCTGGATTACAGGACCACGCCACGAGTCCCAGTTATAACTGCTGCGACACAAAAGTATGAAAATATATTAAGTAAAATTTAATTTATTATTTAGTCCGAGTTCTAAGAATGTACAGTTGTCATAAAACTGTAATTAAACAAGATTTGTTACAGACATTTTGAGTTTCAGCTGTGAGATCAAAAGCGAATGTGACGAACGGACAAGTGTTAATTATATTAAGTCCTTTGATCATATTTTATCCCCAATTTTATTCCGTCATGTGATTGTGTATATTCATCTTCTGTGCACACAAACAATGTTCCGAAATGCTATAAACGAGTTTTGTGAGGTATTAACTTTTTCACTAATATTTGTTTTCTTATATATTTAAGCACTTGTCTCTCTTACGATGTACAAGTAAGCTTGACATGTTAAACTGTATTCATGTGTGTATTATTTTAACGTGTTTGAACAACTTATATAGACTATTATGGAAAATAGTGATTAGCTGCCAAAAACTGAGCCCCGTTTAAGACAAGTTTAAACCTGTGCAAATATCGGGTTTGGATGCAATATGAACTATCCAGCAAACTGGAGCAGGGGATATCTCACAGAAAGATATTGGTAAAGCTATTGAGATATTGCACTGCCAAGTCCCAGGAAGATCACATGTTTATGATGCTCTTACCGAGATTTCATCCTAGAATTCTTCCTTGGGAATTCATTCCCTACAAAACTGGAACTCTAGTTAAATGGAATACAGTCGTGTGTTTTTGCTGACCTGTACGGACGTGATAGAACCCCAATGTTTACACAAGTTGTGTTTGCATGTTACGATGAAGTATGATACGTTCATTATTTCAACGTTTGATCAGTGAAATAAACTTAAGTGTCTGGTATTCAAAGTAATTACACAATGATATTACAAAAGTTTGAATGTCACGTGACTAAAGCTAAAGCTCGGGTTGAAGGCAGTTAGTTAAATCGCGTCGTTCCATCACAAGTTACATTAGACAGGAGATGAGGTGAGAGGACCCGGGTTAATTCTGGGCACAGAATGTTGCCCATTTCCCCACCGTTGATGAAATGTACCTTATCAAACCTCTAATCGCTTATGCCAAGCAACCACTATTTAAATAAACTATCTTTTAACTATCTCCGTTTCTTTCCTAAAAGAGATTTGTTTAGTTGAGCTGTGTATTATTTAATTTAGTGTAACACATAAAATAACATAGCATTTAAAACCTTGTATATTTTGCGACTGGCATTGACTGTTAAGTCATCTTCTCGGCGAGTATAATAAACAAAATATTGTTTCTTAATATAAATCAAAAAAATCATATAGTCGTGAAATATACTCGTACACAATTGTTGAAACCATGGTACAATGATCTCTTATGTTTTACACTATATAACTCCGGAGTATGTATTAGAATGACTCAGTGGATTTATTGCTGATCAATAGTCATTGGTTAGTTTGTCAGGTTTGCCAAATGTACAATTATTAACTGTTAGTTTGAATGTTCATAATAGTGGCGGAGAGCAATTAAGTAAAAGGAAAGAACGGACTTTTCAACACGGAGAAGAAAACTACTCTAACATTTCGGGTAGTTAAAAACTCCACCCGTCTTCAGAGACTACACTAATCTAGGAACTACATTTAATTAATATCTAACTTAGAACTAACACAGGACTATTCCAACCAATATTTGAAAATACCGCTACATCATAAAATTGATGGCTTGTCAAATTACAATTACAAATATGAACAAGTAAAAAGAGGACACGTTATAGGATAAACTACATGTTAGCAACCACACAATAAAATAGCTGAAAAACAAATAGCTGAAAACTTTAGAGATGTGGTAGAGTGGTTACTATTGTCGGAGTGGCTGGAAAAATTACGTTCTTTCAGTACACTTATTACAATTAACTGTTAATACACTCATAAACATTTTAATCATTCAGCATAAAACTCTTTACTGAGTTTCGTTTAAAATAAACTTAAAAATAGATAACTTAACACGTTTGCGAGGGCGCAATGTATTGTTTGTAGTTTTCATAAACTTTAAGTTGAAATTTATTAGTTTAATTTTGTATTTAAAACTACATTGCTTAAAATTGATTATTAACGTTCTTGGTGTTTAAATAAATACCAAATAAATTACTTTTGTTTTTGAAACTAGTGGACAATAACTTTATTGAAGGAACGTAAAAAAACTAATTGATAAATCCGAAATTTTGAGTTTTAGACCTGCTCTTGAAACGAACAAATAAATACAAAATTGAAATAGAACAGTCAGCTTGAAATCAACTAAAACCTAATTATTACTTTACTATGCTTAAAATTAAATTTGAGCGAAACACTACTTACAAACCCATCTTGTGTTTTAGCTGGACTTTATCGATTAAAAGATTAAAAATGAGAAAAGGTAAAGGAAACAAAAATATTAACAGTTGTGTAAAAAATGTCAACACAGAAAGCCTATACTTGTTATAGGAGACGCAATATCATGCCTTAGACAATATCTATAATGTTGCAGGCTGCTGATGCTATTAGAAGATTACTGAGTCACTATATTGATACAACAATGTTTACCTAACTGATCGACATCCAATATCTAGATTGCTACATTTTTAGATCACCAGAAAGTTCACAATGTACATTACAAACTCATTCCTACATATTTTACGACTTTCTTTCAAAATAGCCACTTTTAATCTTTTGAAATTCAGATATATTTGAAGTTATCACGTTTTAGTCTCTTATATCTCGCTTATTAATTATTTGAGACAAACATGAGGCTAGACGTATTTTTTTAAGGTAGCTCTACAGTAAAAAATCTCAAATAACTTGTGAAGATTTTGGCCAGCACCTACATTGGACAAACAGGAAGATCCTGCCTTACCAGAGACCGGGAACACTATCCCGACTTGAAACTCGCGAGACAAAGGTCTACAGTCACCCTACGCTTATTAGGTCAAAATCAATTACACTTTAAAATACATTTTAAAATATAAAACTAAGATTATAACATCCAACAAAAGGATTTTAATACGGACGTGACGATGAAGACATTGCCTTTGAAAGGTCTCGTCCTTATTAAAAGTTATATTATTGGTTTTGATATTTTTAAATTAATTTTATGTAACAATTAACTGCTGATTGAAAACTGCCCGGAATGTTTCAAAGCGTAAAATAAACATCCTATTTAGCTGAGAAGCGCATCCTATTTCATAGCTAAGCGATAAAGCTATGAACACACGATGCAAGGGTAAAGATTCAAGTTTGGGAACTTTGCGGTCACTTTGAACTAAATCACTTGAACTGAACTGAGCACTTTGAACACGCGTTAGCTGAGTAATTGAAACTTTAAATATCAAGATCTAACAAATCGTCCATTCTGCTGGCTCTGCTGGCTCTTTCACAGAACTTAATGAGCGTATTTACTTCAACGCTTCTTTAATTAGATTTGAAATTAAAGTGCCCGAAGCTACTCATGTGTATGTGAATCAAAGCATTTCAAACTTACTGAGAACATTACGTGGGTTTAATCTAGAATATAAAAGGGTAAAAGTATTTGCTTTTAAATGTCCGTACAGGTAAAGGTAGTTCTAGAATGTATAAGTTTTATCAACTATTTTAGTGTCTAAAGAAGCGTTAACCGCAGGGCTTTCCTGTTAACTAAACACCAATAAAGCTGCCTAGAGTAACACAACGAGATCAAAGGTATAAATAGAATGAACCTTTCGTTTCTTGCTCGGTTCACATGTCAAAGCGGGAACTGAAATGACAAAAGCACACAGGAATGTGAATTGTGAAGGCTGAATATATGTTCTCTTGTTTTTCTGTTGAAGTTCGTCAATGCGTGGATCCGAGACAACATAACTTGACAAAAGGTTTAAAAAATTGTTACCACATTTATAGTTATTGATAAGGTTAATTCCAAAGTTTGAGGAATATCGCAGTAAAAGCTAAACCTAAACATGAGACTCCTCCTCCGACCTGGCAATGTAATATCTCAATATCTTCTCCAATATCTCTTCGTGCAATATTCCTTGGTGTCCCAGTTCTAAATCACGGCTATGTTTACTCGAACTTTGCTGCCAATCTCAAGTTTTAGTGTTGTATATTTAATTGCGTGACTTCATACACATCTTTTGATAATGGAAGTAGAAATTAAATAATAGTAGTGCTTATTTACTATGTAAAAATGTATTAAAAGGAGTATCAATTGTAAATTCATCGAGATTTTGTTTAAGAACGTTAAGATTTAAGAAAAATCTAAAATATTTAAATTGAATATATTTCCAAATTGATTTTTTGCTAGTAAGTATTTGCAGTCGACCGTACAAATACTAGTTCTCGATCAAGTGGGTTTAGTTACAAATAAATAGGTAAACTTATAAGAAGAGTTTCACTTTTAATAACATGTAAGACACTAAACCAGAAATAGTGTTATACAATTTTTGGTTGCAGTGTATTCCAATTTTAGGTTTTAATTCGATAACTCAACATCGATAAACAGAATAATGAAAATAGTGTACCTTGTCAATATTATTGAGTAAGATATTGTTTGCTATAAAAATTAAAGAACTTGTTCAAAATTGAATAATCGCCTATAACTACCCGCATATCAATTTCAAAACGCAAAAATTGCGAATAATTTGTTTAATAGCCATAATTTATACTCTATTATACCAACATATAAAAGTCATTTAAGTGTCATTTGTTATCAAAGTCACTTGTAAATGAACTTGTTTTTATTCAATCAGTAATTAACTTGGTTCAATAAAATCCTTTGTAAAGCTGCTAATTAAATAGAGTTGTACAAATACAAACGGCGGAGTGAATAAAAACAAGGTCAAAGGCGCTAATAGAATAAACACTCGTCACTGGCAACGTGTACTGATATCAAAGCTGAACCTGAAAATGACAAAAGTAAACAAGGATTTCACTTCGTGTTTTTATTTCCGACACTCCATTGAATGAACCAAATGAATATGACTCTCCATCGCTGTAGAATAAAATGAATCAGTACTGTTAAAGGTTGGAAAATACATCAAAAACAATAGTAGCAATAAAATGTAAGGCTGTTTTAAGCTATATTGAACATAGTGTTCATGATGAGACATTGAAAGCTGTGTTGTTAAAGGTAGAAATTAATCGATTAAATAGTCGATCTATTCTCATCCAATGTTTTTCTCGACAGCAGCTGAAATAAACAAAAGATAAAGATGTAAGGCTTCCGGTTTACACCGGACTTCAAATAGCCTGACAGGTATTTTAACATAGAAACGTAGGTTCAAAGTTATTACTGAATAGGGACTAAGTTGAAGAGGAAATATTTCAATCAAGCTATGGAACTCTTTAGCAAACCCATCCAACACGAGCGTAAAGTGCTCAAAGTGACCGCTGAGTTTTCAGTTTTACCCTCCTTTGAACAGCGCACTTGCTTTACGCCCCGGTCAACTAGTCTCATACGCTTTGTCGCTTTGTAATTTATTATGTACATACCTTAACGTCAAGGCAAGGCAAAAGCTAGTTTCGAACGCTTGAAAGAAAGAAAGTTATTTTCACTCATTGGTTATTTGTATTAAAAGGAGTATCAATTGTAACTTCATCGAGATTTTGTTTAAGAACGTTAAGATTTAACAACAATCTAAAAATATTTAAATTGAATATATTTCCAAATTGATTTTTGCTAGTAAGTATTTGCAGTCGACCGTACAAATACTAGTTCTCGATCAAGTGGGTTTAGTTACAAATAAATAGGTAAACTTATAAGAAGAGTTTCACTTTAATAACATGTAAGACACTAAACCAGAAATAGTGTTATACAATTTTTGGTGCAGTGTATTCCATTTTAGGTTTTAATTCGATAACTCAACATCGATAAACAGAATAATGAAAATAGTGTACCTTGTCAATATTATTGAGTAAGATATTGTTTGCTATAAAAATTAAAGAACTTGTTCAAAATTGAATAATCGCCTATAACTACCCGCATATCAATTTCAAAACGCAAAAATTGCGAATAATTTGTTTAATAGCCATAATTTATACTCTATTATACCAACATATAAAAGTCATTTAAGTGTCATTTGTTATCAAAGTCACTTGTAAATGAACTTGTTTTATTCAATCAATTAACTTGGTTCAATAAAATCCTTTGTAAAGCTGCTAATTAAATAGAGTTGTACAAATACAAACGGCGGAGTGAATAAAAACAAGGTCAAAGGCGCTAATAGAATAAACACTCGTCACTGGCAACGTGTACTGATATCAAAGCTGAACCTGAAAATGACAAAAGTAAACAAGGATTTCACTTCGTGTTTTTATTTCCGACACTCCATTGAATGAACCAAATGAATATGACTCTCCATCGCTGTAGAATAAAATGAATCAGTACTGTTAAAGGTTGGAAAATACATCAAAACAATAGTAGCAAATGTAAGGCTGTTTTAAGCTATATTGAACATAGTGTTCATGATGAGACATTGAAAGCTGTGTTGTTAAAGGTAGAAATTAATCGATTAAATAGTCGATCTATTCTCATCCAATGTTTTTCTCGACAGCAGCTGAAATAAACAAAAGATAAAGATGTAAGGCTTCCGGTTTACACCGGACTTCAAATAGCCTGACAGGTATTTTAACATAGAAACGTAGGTTCAAAGTTATTACTGAATAGGGACTAAGTTGAAGAGGAAATATTTCAATCAAGCTATGGAACTCTTTAGCAAACCCATCCAACACGAGCGTAAAGTGCTCAAAGTGACCGCTGAGTTTTCAGTTTTACCCTCCTTTGAACAGCGCACTTGCTTTACGCCCCGGTCAACTAGTCTCATACGCTTTGTCGCTTTGTAATTTATTATGTACATACCTTAACGTCAAGGCAAGGCAAAAGCTAGTTTCGAACGCTTGAAAGAAAGAAAGTTATTTTCACTCATTGGTTATTTGTATTACGTATTTTTCTTACTTTGTTTTCAAGCGAATAAAAATGATAAATAAATACCAATGATGGTAATGATTATATATATAGTTTTATTTGTTTACAAGGAAATAAACATGTATGTAACAGACTAGTTTTATTCTCCAGGTATCACTACATATTATGAAGAAGGGGGGAGGTTTTGGATTTGAACCGCTTCAGAGATCTCAGCTAACATGTTCAAAGTGACCGCTTCGTTCCCAAGCTTGAATCGTCAGAACTTTGTGTTTACACTGCTCTTGAGCATCACTTAACTAATGCCGGGATTTCGCGTTTCAAATATTTCATCCAACGCTTTTTATTTAATTTCTCTTTTATTGCTCACCCTTCATCAAGCCGGTTAAATAACTCGGACTAAACAATTACGCGAAGTGGAGTTGAGTGTCCAAGGTGACTCCAGTAGTTCATTCATATATTCCAAGTGTTCAAAAGGAACGACCTTGTAAGACCTCTTATTTTAAAAGATTAATTAAACACATTCGTTGATTTCATTAAGAAAGTGTACGATGCTGATGTTTTAAATCACGAGCCAAAATGTGTTTATTCTCATCGCTGTCGTGTACACAATTTTGAAAGGAATTACGTGTTCAGTTTTGCGTTGTCGAAGCTCTAAAACAATATACTACAAGATAGTATTTTACGTACTTTTGAAAATGAGCTTTGAACAAGTGTGCAAAACCTATCTTGTGGTAAATAATTCGAAAGCTTTCCTCATCAAAGACTCAATATGTAATTTTTCGCTATAATAACAAAATGAGTAGTCTGTTTGAATTTCAATTTAAAAGACTTTTCTTTTCAATATATAAAGTATAACTTCCAGTAAAGCCCCGTAAGTCTGAGGCCAAAGGCCGAACGCTTACGGTCATACAGCTCATAACTCTCATCATCATACAGGAGGTCAAGGTGAGGCCGAAGGCCGAAGTGAGGCTGTGAGTGGAGTGAATTAGAGTAAGAAATTGCCATGGAAACTCGATTCACTC
Source organism: Matsumurasca onukii (assembly GCA_018831715.1). NCBI lineage: Eukaryota > Metazoa > Arthropoda > Insecta > Hemiptera > Cicadellidae > Matsumurasca > Matsumurasca onukii. Next base: position 54,622,467 of record CM032062.1, read on the forward strand.
ATGCTGGTGTCACTATAGCGATTAGCTGCGTTTCGGCCAGGCCACATTTTAAGTGACGAGCTCATGACTACGAGGAAGAAGTAACAGTAAAAGCTACTCGTACATACACGTAGATGTGATTTCTTGTTGGACTTGTCAGTGCAATATCTCAATACCAATATCTACTTCTGTATGCGATATTTTTGCAGAACTCTGCAGCTCCAGCTTACCAGATAGTTGATATTGCATTCAGACCTAATACTTTATTCTGCCTAAAACTTATACCAATAGATAAGCAACAATTATCAGAACAAAATGTGTATTTTGTCTGAAATAACGTGTAATCTACTGTAAGTAACCATAGGTGTTACAAAGCAGTTCGCTTCGCTCACAGACTGGCTTCAGACTTACGAAGCCTTTACTGCACGTTTCAATACGTATCATGAATGGGAAGTTTGTTTCAAATTTCATTATAATTGGACAACATATAACGTTGTTAGAGTAAAAAATCACTTTTTTAGCCGTTATTTTGAAACGATTTCATATTTCTTTAATATTTTTGTTATATTGATGGATGTTATCTAAAAATATTTTTATTGCAAATGTCATCGAAATCGGGTAAAATTTACTGTGTTTTTTATCCTCCGCCCTATTTCCGATTTTGCTAGCCTACAAACTTGACCGAGATATTAACAAAAGGATATTTTGTACAAAATTTCACGAAAATAAGACAAAGTATGCGCCCTGTAAAGACGGTATACATACAGGGTCAGGCAAAAGTGTGGAAACGCCTTTATAACTTTTTAACAAGTTTGTTTAGCCCAACCGAAATTGGTACATTTTATTTGAGGAAACAAAAGTACCTTTTAATGCATACTGACACTTTGCCCCAGTTTTCAAAATGGGTGATTGGTGGGGATAATTTTCATAGGGAAGCCCCATCGAGTGACATCTCATTTTGAAGGTCTTAGAAAATGTTGATGTATGCTGAAAACTAGAAGTCTCTATCTTAATCCAGAAAGAAATGGCGTCGATTTTAAGTTACACAGATTTGTACTATGCGAAAGAGTGAAAACGCCTTCATAACTATTTAACCAGTTTTCCAGCGCAACCGAACTCGGTACATTTTATTAGAGGAACCAAAAGTACCTTTTAATGCTTACTGACACTTTGCCCCTAGTTTTCAAAATGGGGATTGGGGGTAGCCCCTTGATTTTCATAGGGAAGCCCCATCGAGTCACACCTCATTTTGAAGGTCTTAGAAAATATTGATGAATGTTGATAATTAGAAGTGTCTAGCTTAACCCAGAAAGAAATGGCGTTTAATTTAAGTTACACAGAGTTTTAAGTCCACCCCCAATCTCCCATTTTGAAAACTAAGGCAAAGTGTCAGTATGCATTAAAAGTTACTTTTGTTTCCTCTAATAAAATGTACCAATTTCAGTTGCTGAAAAACTGGTTAAAAGGTTATAAAGGCGTTTCCACACTTTTGCCTGACCCTGTATATACCTTCTTAATAGACCACTCTCCACGCACGCCATTGAGCGTTTTTACTTTGAAAACCATTTATTTGGAACAACAGCTAGACCCAGATTCCACCGAAATCTTATTGAGCGAACTTGAAACTCCAGTTGAAACAAGCTATTGGGGAAGTGATCACTTCAACCTATATTGAATATACCAATGAGGGGAAGATACAGAGAGCGTTTGGATGGTAGAGAACATCAACATGAAGTTGTCCAAACTTGAAACTCCAGTTTGAAGAAGAACAAGTTCTCGTGTGTCATCAGCGCAACTCAGTTGAACAAACTATTGGCGAAGTGATCACTTGAAGCTACATTGAATATATCAATGAAGGATATAGAGTCTGAGAGTGTTTTGATGGAGGAGAACATCAATCTGAAGTTGTCCAAACTTGAAACTTCAGTATTTGACGTGTCATCTGCTCAACCCAGTTAATAAACTACAAGCAAAGTTTTAACTCCGAGTCATATTGGATACTACGAAAAATAATGTTCAACCTCATTCTCCTTTCATAACCCATACATTTTTCTAAGGGGCATTATATAATTGGCATGACATTGTATACTTTCTGAATTTTATCCCTTTTTCCTTATACCAAAATATACTACAATTTTGCTATGTACAGTGTAGGGCTCACTTGTGTTTGATTCTATTATTTTGTATTCATATTATTTCGTTATCAAACTTAAATACCTACGCAAATAGTCGTTAGGTCACACAACTAAATCACTTCATTTTCTCAAATACGTTCTAAAACAAATGTTTGTGCAGTAAACCTGTCTTTTGAAAAAAACGTGATTAAAAGGATTGAATCGAGTAATAATTACACATGAGTCGAGTAAAGTGAAAGAGCTCTAGCAAACACAGCACACAGAGAGAGATAGAGGGTTAAGATTCAAGCCTGGAAACTAAGCGGTCACTTTGAATGCTTTGAACTGCTACACTCTGCGCTCTGAGCATGTTGGCAGAGCGCACTGAAACGTTTCCATCCCTTCCCTCCATCTTTCATGAAACTGTCTGTAGTATTGGTGTACATTCTTCAGTAATTAACATATTCAGTGGCTGGCTGACTAGACGCTGGAATGGTATCATTCCAATGAAAGCAGAGAGAACCTTATCAACAATTGTATATTTGAATGAGGCTTTGGTATAAGAACAGAAGCAAAATCATAAAAACTACTATTACAATAAATTTACTATGCTAGACAATATTGTGTATATTCCGATGTATGTCAGCTGTAAGTTTTAACGACAAACAATTTGTTTTCAAATAGAACCTTATAGTGAGAACTAGTTAAGGATTGGTATAAATACAATTAATAAATAAACATAGAGGCTTAAACAATAAGTAATCAAGGCAATCTTTAGTATTCAAAGTTGATTTAAACTTCCTACATCTTTATCTTTGGAATAAAACTTATCACGGTGATTGTGGGGGTGTTGCAAAATCGTCTCCAAACAGCCTTACAAAAACATGTCTTCCATTCCAAAGACGGCTCTAATTACAACTACGGAATTTGGTAATTACTGTACAACAACAAAAACTATTAAATACATTAATTAGAGGTTGTTATCTACGCCCACTCAAACTGTACAACGTATATACATACATAATGTAAGCGCAGAGAGATATTACAGTTACCCACAATGATATTGAGGTCCAATATCACTACAAAAGAGGCCGTATTCAAACCGTAGGCTCAGAAATTCTGCTATTCTAAAGTTATTCAGGGAAGGGTGAGATGAAATTCCAACTCCAGATCGTCTTTTCTTGCATTCCATATCTTTCACTTTACTTTACAGCTGTCCATACTCGTCAGCATACTTTTATTTTTTCAAACTGTTTTTTCTAGCTCTAGAGAAATACATTAGCAAGAATGTGCAAATAATTATGTCTGTCCTTCCCAATCATCTAGAATATAAGTTAAAATAGTTAATTATAGGTATATAAATATTTTACTTCGTCAGGTGCTTTACGTTTGTAGCAAACATTTGAAATTTACTCTCATTGACTAACATGAAGATTGTAGCATATAGACATTATGTATACGAGGACGTGGTTGCAAAATATGTTTTATGTATTAAAGCTTCTCAAAACTAAGAAAAGTATAGTATTATATCTAGAAATTTATTTTACTTTTATATTAAAATTTTAAGTAATATCACGTTAATTAAATTTCATAAAATCTTCGATTTTACAATTTACGGCTGTGTACATTCGATAATAGCGGTGTTACTTTCAACATAACGTTCCAATTCTTCATTTCCATAGAAATGTGTTCTATTATATAAATGTTGATACAAAGTTAGAACATTGTATTAAAAACAGTGTTGACACAAGAACTCTGTGTTTTATAGTTTGGAGTAGCCTTATATAGAGACCCTATTACGTATGCAATGAAATTTAGAAATATTATAATAATAAATCGTATCTCTTTTCTCTCATACACTCGTATTTGCATTTCCTTCCCAATAAAACGTGTTTCCCTACTCAAACGAGAGGCAGAAGCTGAAACACCTTGACAGAGTCAGTAAGGGAGTAGAAGAGGGGCGACTGAGGGGGGTTGAGGGTTAAATAAAATCTTCCCTAAACAGCTGTGACAACAAACATATGTGCCTCAACACGTTTTCAGTTAGTTCCAGCGCTTTCATGTTCCTTTGATTTCGAGCAAGGAAATTTAATTTAATTACCTAGTTCTTCCGGTTCACAGCGCGTCAAAACATCGAAATAATTAGCATGAAACATTTTCCAGCTGTGTAGTCCACCTTCAGTCACTGATTGGTTAAGACTGACCAGCAAATTTTATATTGCCAAAGGATTGGCCAAAATTTACTATTTTACCGGAGAGTCATCCGAGCAACCATTATAAATAATTAAAAATTACAATTACTTCAACAAAGACGACTTCATTAAGCTTTCAAGAAGCTGGCAACCTGTTCTGAAGAAGTATTTTTAATAGTTTCATATCCAGGGAGAATATAGACAATTAGCATCCCTGCTCTAATGGACGGTTAACAGCTCTACCACCAATAAGTAGACAGCAAGTAGCTCAGTTTCAATTAAACAGTGACTGAAAATAGTATTCCACAGTAAGGCCGAAATATCTCAAGCTAATTATTACGATGTTTTGAAGCTGTGTAAACCAGAAGAACTAGGTTAAAGTTTGGACACCGGCCACGAAAGCCTAATAGTTAAATATAATTGTGTAACTATTTGTTGCAATAATTCTCGATTGCTTGATTGAAAACATGTTTATTTTGTCTTCATTAAATATTTGTAGGGTGCTTCTTCAGATCAATTGTAATCTTGGGTTGGCAACTTAGGACAGACCTATCCCCATTTTATAAGATATTTGACAACATTAGTAAATTCAACGTTGGTTATACGGTTCAGCAAATAATATTTTGTAAGATATCTTTTTTTAAATAATTTTAACATATTTACACCGGAAGATATTTGAGATAGGTTTTGAATTATAACACTGTCCAACAAATACTGGAAAGACTTCTTTTGACATCGCCACAAATAAAAACTGTTTTATTCCTATTTCTGCAACTGTGAAAATGTATTAAAATGTATACTGATCGTGCTAGTTTTCTAATCCAATTCGACGTAGTCTATCTAAGTCTTATACCTTATGTACGACATCAGGTTCAGGAGGATACGAAAGAGCTCATATGTACTCGTAACTATTCCCGAAACCGAGGAGTCCAGGGTAGGTACATTTGGCAAAGTTTCAAACTAAAACTGTTCTCTCTTTGTAACTCTATCTCTACACTTTTTCATTCTAGAATAGTCTGTTTTCTCTATTTTATTCTTTTAGCGGGAAACCCTTTGTACTTTTGTTACTGGAAAAGTGTCACACTTTAGATGATTTAGTGTTTCTTATCAGCACAGTGACGTACAACCACGTTCACACCAGTAGAATGAATCACTGCTTATCAGTTATCTGTAACTATTCTGTCATTGGTATTTTTAAACCTTTCTCACTACACGTTACAGAGGCACGAGTTGCCACAACCTTGAAAATAATCACAGGTCGTAAAATAAATTAGTGTTGCAGAGACAGACCACTTAAAGTTTCGTAAACGCGACGAAACAAAAGCTTCACTCTTAAACAATTAAGTCGGTGAATCACAGTGGATTTGCTGATGATGGTAACAAATTTAAATATCAGTAGATGAATATGTGCAGTTACAATCGATAAACCAATCCTGCGAAATAAGGAATACATTTGACACCTCAGGCAAGTTTAATATTGATTTAAAGTTTAACACGTGTAGACCTACTCGATTACTAAAATCATTCGAAGGAAAGCCTACAGCTAAATATGATTGGTCAGCTTATTTCAGCCCAGTTCCAAAGTTATCTGACATAACAACTAGAAATCTTCCTTGCAAAATAGTGTAAAATAAAACAATGAATTCAGTTAACAACTTTAAAGATGTATTGTATATCCTTGATTTTGCTCTGAAGGGGAAAGCATACCTAGATTTTCCCCGTTGTTTCACAGTTATTAACTCTCTGGCTTTTATTTGACCTGCCTTTTAAATGGGGTTTCTCAAAAACTATAGGCCTTAAATACAACCAAAAATCTTCGAATACGATTTTGTAGATGCGTTAATTCGACGGTCAAAAGTTCAATCTAGTTACAAGAACTGTTCTACAACCAAGCTGGTAAGGTAAACTCCACCGAGGCTGATTATTGAACAGAATGTCCTCGTTAGTTAAGCTCATTCTCTGTTGGCTGCAAATTTGTTCCATTGAAATGATCGGTGTTGCGACGTTGAAAGAGCCATTATGAATGGTGAAAGCATGTTTATGCGATCACTACTAATCACTTGGCTTTGCCGTCAAAGCGGCGCTTAAACCACTCACTGTTCATTATACACTGAATATTAAGAGCTTGTTTTAAAAACACTAATGTAATACAAGTATTTTTGGCCTTAAATATAAAAATATGTCTAGCTTAGTAACTGAATAAATGAATATTTAAAAAATTTTCAAAAATACGTTTTTCATTTCGAAAAAGGACTGACCACTTACACAGTTGTGTGGCCAGTTAGGACAAGAACATAAACATTACATAAACAATAATATAAAATATTTCGAGTCTAGCTACAAGTTAAAAACAAAACGCCACCTGCCATGTTTGCAAAAACTAACATCATTGAACCAAAAGTGAGAAATAATTATTCTATTATGTTTACCCTAAAATTAAAAGATTTACCAAGCCGATCTGCAAAACCCAAATGAGACTAGCCACCAATATTCAACTATGAAATTAGCCAGGGCCCTGTTTCGAAATCGTTACTTCGTATATGAAGTTCTAAGTGGTAGTTTAGGAAGTAATATTGCAAAATATCTTAAAATTGTGTTTCATAAACAGTTGAAAAAAAGAGATCTTACAATACACTTATTTAAAGAGTAGCAAGTCGTAGTAAATTGATAAGTTGGAGGTCTACAAACTCCACTCTATTATAAGTAGTTTCAGCTAAAACTTTACACTTTTGCATGATTGCTGTAAATACCTTAGACTACAAAGAACCAATACGAGTATCCAGTTAGTAGGCTACGTTAACCTTTCTAGTTTCAAGCATAGCTCAAATAACTAATGTCTTGGCCTACATCACGGTTTTTGTGTCAAACTAACGTCTAAAACCTAGACTTTACGTTTAGAATAAAATATATTTGAAACAACTTTATCAGTAGCATTATAAATTTTAATAATTTGTATGACAATATACAAAAGTGTGCTTGTAAAATTCGTTATATGGTCTCGAATTACAGCATTATTTCTATTTCTTAACCTACTTGAATAAACTTGTAAATTTCCCAATATATGACCTGAACGTGAAAAAAATATTCTTAACACTCTAAAAACAAACAAGTATCTTAAAGAAAGAATTTTCATTGTTTGTACAATTGTCTAAATAAAACTACAGTTACCTGCGTCTGCGTTGGACTATTTTCATTGTATAAATTAATAATTTGTAAAAGGTCTTAGTTGCTAACAAATGTAACGGCTTAGAAGTCCCCTAAATAACTTATTGGTTACGGATATATGATTAAAAGATTGACAGAAGATGACCACAATGCTCCGATCGGTAGCAGTAATTGTGAATTCGGTTGGTAAGTGTTTTGCTGATTCAGGGATGGGTTGATAGATATCTTCTGCCAGCTGTAGATTAAAAAGTCGTTAGGGTTGAAGGCAGTTAAATGGCAATTAGACCAAGTCGGTGAGTGAGGGGGCGTGGCCCTACCAGTGGGGGTGGGGGAGGTGGGGGTTGAGGGGTAGCTTTTAAAGGAGAGATTCCTTCTCCTTTTCCTCTTCTTGAAGTCATGTTTACGTACAAAATATAACAAAGTATTTCTAGAGCCCGTTTGAAATTATAATGGTTTCTTAGTATACACCAACGATTTAAGGATGAATTCAATTGAATAAATTGGTCGAGTATATCCAGTTTCTTATATTCAGATTTGAAACATTCTTTTGCAAAAAATCTTTAAACACTCACGATTAAAACTATCTTGTTTTGTTGTTTAAAAATGTTTTTGAAAATCAACATTTTATAAACTAAGTCAAGGTAAATAAAAAGAGATCTGTGTCATGTCTAATAAATGTCTTCGAAATTAACCTCATCGTAACGTATTGTCATTGTTTAAATTATACTTTGATTCATCATAAATGTAGCAAAGAAATCACACGATACTGATTTGGACTCTTGTCTCCTTTTTTCAGCGGGCTCTTCAACTCTCAGAACCAAGATGTAAATGAAATATAAACTATATCTTTCAATACAACAACTTCTAAAAACGCCACTGGGAAAGAAGGTAAAGCAATGAGCAAACAGAAGAAGTATTGAGGTTTGAGTAAAATCTCTGCTGATACCGGTACAGTATAACAGCACTAAAGCTTCTGTTTAGCGAAATGAAGTTTAGCGAACAAGAAACGTTCCTTTGAAGGAATGAAATGAGCAAAACCTCGACAAAGACGCCAAGATTTACTTATTCTGTGTTTTAGATCTGAAAGTTTCAGACGTGTCTAGGTCTCATCCTTGTATTTTCTTCTAATTACTATTCAGCTTTTGTTCTTGTACGATTGATTATATGCGCAAATAAAACTGTGGTTTATTGAGAAACATAAACTGAATGCTCAACTTCAAGAACAAATGCACACATGTGTTTCTTTCTAGTGGTGTTATTAACAAATTCGTATGATTGTCCATAAGATTATATTTTGCAAATATACAAACATATTTATGTGATTTATTCATTCATTACAAAAGAATTTTGAAGACAAAAACGTTTGGACCGACTGGCTTGAATCCGGTCTCCTTGCCGGAGGGTATGCTGAAGTACACGGCAAGCGGGAGACCCGTTCAAGTCGCGGTTCGGTCAAACATTTTGTCTTCAAATTTAAAGTAATAAATTAGCTATTTAGCATTAATACAAATTAATATCAATGGTTTATGCACTCATAGTATATGTAAATAAATCACATATTTTGGCCTGTTTGTATTTTTTCAAAAATATAATCTACCGTTTGCCAATAATCTCCTCTTCAAGAAATCATTTCTCCATTAATCAAAACTGACTTAAGTCCTTCATATGGTTAAGACTACTGAAAGGCTACAAATGTACATCGAAATACTCGGTATAATTAATCCGAATATTTGTATGTATTATAAACGTGTCCATTCCTTTTAGAATATTGAATAAATAATACGTTGCAGGAAGAAAACTGTCGGTAGAAGTAGAAAAGTTAATTGAGCAGAGAGAAGCAAGGAGAGAGGGAGCTTTGTTAGTTACTTCAAGTACAGAGCTGTGGAAACTTTAATAGCCTTTCAACCCTCTTACATTTATTTTTATAGTTCAAAATACACAGATTCTAAAGAAAGACTCCTTGGTTTTGAGGGTAAATTGTTGAATAAGATTGAAAGTGAATGAAAACAGTTTTGTTAATAATGTAAACCCTATAGAGCGTGTTTGTAAAGAATTTTGACAGTATATTTAAAGGTCAAGGTATAACGTTTTGAATACATTTTCATACCAGCCCATGTTTACCCATATTATGATATTTGTTTTCAACGCAGCTTTCGTTTTAAGGGTATGGAGAATCGTGCAAGGAATTGTTTAGAACATTAAATATCTTAACGCTTCCTTGCATGTACATTTTGGAAACAATAATTTTTGTTTAGCAAAATGTAATTTGGATACCGGAATAGCTTATCATTCCCACAATACTAGGTACGTTAATCGTTTTCGGAATAACTTTCATAGGCTTCACATTTACGACCAACTTCCTTGTGTAGCTGGAGTTAAGCTATATTATAAACTACCTGAGGGTATAAGATCAGAGACAAATTTTAATTCTTTCAAACGCAAACTAAAACAATATCTTTTAAACAATTCATTTTATAGTGTAGATGAGTTTATGGATGTATCCTAAACTAATTAGAAAATAATAAAATCATACACATAAGTATAGTTTCAAATAGGTTTAGAATTTATTTTACAATTACCATTAATGTACTTTGGACCATTTGGCTTACTCCGGTACCAGAGATTTTATCATTTCTAAATTCTCTGTAAAATTAGTGTTAATCATTATGTCAACACAATCCATTATTGTACATTGACAATAAATGTTATGTTATGTTACGTCATCCAACATTGGTTTTCAAACTTATATTACGTAGATGGCGCATGGATGCCGAGTGGCTGAGCCAGAAAAGTTAATATTGTTCCGGCGGCCCGAGCACAGATAGCGCTGCGAGGGAATTTTTCCAAACGTCTCAAGTAAAGCCACTGACACAAGCGAAATTTCATTACTACGGTACTCGAAAATCTCACAATGTAGTCATAATAAGTCTTCGACATCAGCCAAACTAGAGCATGTGGTACCGAAGGGGAGTAAGACCGTGAGAGACAGCAGCGCTATCTGTGGTCAGGCTGCCGCAACTTTAAAATAAACTCGACAGTTTGTAAGTTGCCGTTGAACTTGGCTATGAAAGATTGAAGCTCAGCTTAGCTGCACCGGCGCGCTCTTGCTTAGAATTCATTGACTCCAGTAAGCGCAAGATTCATAATGCATTCGGTTTAGCGAGATTTCCGTCCGTGATTCATTTCAACTGGATGTGAAATCCTAGGTATTTCCCAGAGGAGGGCTTAAAATTAATCTTATATTGCTTTTGAAATACCTTGCGCATTCAAGTGAATCTTCGTTGTATACATGATACTTTTATACGTGTTTGAAATATCTTTCAAGCATTATCTTCCTTTTACAAAGACGATGGAAGTATACACGAATTATGAGGGTGCATCTTGAAACACCTCCTTTTATCGAATGTCTCGGGCGTGTCTCTCAACTAAACAATGAAGAATAGTAAAAACAAACACCTTGTACACCTAACTGACCCCTTACCCAAGTTTCAACCGGGCAGTTGACTCACTCAACCTTACTGAGAATATGACTTGGATACGACCATTTCATGTTTATTTGTAGGGTATAAGATTTAAGTGCGAATTGAGTAAAGAAGATATCCTATTTAAGTTGTAAACCACTACAATAGGTGGTTGAATGACAGAGCTAATTCACAATAGACTAAACTCTACACTCGTAGATTAAGAGCACATTATACTAGACGAGTGCTTAAAATAAAGTCCACATTATGACCATATTGACTTTTATCTTATTTGTTGGAACAAACTCATTATTTCAGATTCATTTGAACGGTCCGGGCGACAAGTTCCTAGTGTACTCTAGTGTACATTTACGCTATTTTGGACAGTTACCGATGTTCTCGTCTTTGTACGACGTTGTTAGTTGTAGATAAAGGTTTCCTCCGAAACCTCAGTTTGTTTAGAAAGTAGCCTATTCGGATGTTAGAAAGTTACAAAATACAGAAAGAGGACGACATGTAAGACATCACTTAATATCGAATTCAAATAATAAAAACCGTATTCATCTAAACAAAACAAAATCCTCTAATCAGAACCTCACATGCAAACTGACCATTCACCGGGAGCTAAAACTAAACTAACGAACAAGAAGATGGAAATAACAATAATAAATAACCGAAGCACTTTAACTGTAAACTGTTGCCACTGCTTGAACCGAACTTAATACATCCGGAGAGCATAAACCCTGCTCTACCAATCTAGAAGTAGCAACTTCCTGCTTCGTCACGTAAACAAACAAACACTGAGAAGTCACGAGACTGCTGCTGGCTATACATCAGTGTTGACAATGGATTGGTTATGCAGGCAGTGCACTACGAGTATTCCCATGACCTTGAACATGTGAGACCACAATCACACCTTGGCCTTCAGTGCACTGTTATCAGAGCTGCAGTAGCTATAAGTACTGAACTCAACTAAAGTGTGAACATTTGGGACAAGGATAGTCAACACTATATACTAGTTCTTCCGGTTCACACCGAGTGAACACATCATAATAATTAACTTGAGATATTTCGGTCTTTCAGAGTACCATCTTCAGTCACTGATTGGCTGAAACAGTGACTGAGGATGGTAGCCTACTCTATAGTGAGACGGAAATATCTCAAGCTAATTATTATGATGTTTTGACGCGGTGTGAACCGGGAGTACTAGTATATAGTGTAAAGGTTGCCTATGTATGACTTGTATGTTTGAATGGGATCCAGATGTTGTGTTTATGTCAAAATGTTTTCATTGCATTAGCCTACCTGACGTGTGCCGTACATGTAACGTATTCTGTTAATAAAATATTATTATTCTGATTCAAGGTACTTCAAAAGTATTTAGAATTAAATTACTGTGATTTGTCTCTGTTGAAGGTTTATTCTATTTTGGACCTTACAAATAATACACTGTTTTAGCAATACTATAAGTTAATATTATATAGACCAACCCAATGGGATGGATGCTTTTGATTGATGTAAAGATTTACTTATGAAGTGTTCTTAAATTTGTATTCTAAGTCACGAGCAACAACAAATAATTATTGATTTGTCTAAGCACTATAAAGAAATTTTGTCTACGCTGTAGAAGGCATTGGAAGAACGCAAATAGCTTTAAAGTCAAGTTAAATAGCCTTTGGGTTCTGCCGGGAGATTGGTTTAATTTATTCAATATGCATTTTTGTGCATAGTTTATCATACCTTAAACTTACAGGTGTGGCTGGCTTCTAAAACTAAAAGACTGGAAACTACGCACTGAGTCAGTGCTTGAAAGACTCGTGATTGCAATGAGTATTGTATGTATGTATGTTTAGCTTCTGTAGACACACATGAACACTTGAGAAGGAACTACAATGAGCGGAGATAATCAAGGACCTTGACTGACTTTGACCTTTGACCTTGAATACACTCGTCGCTTCACGAATACCTCCTGCCTCCTGCCTTAGTCATCGACAGGAATGAAGCTCTAAGCTCGAGACTCGAGTAGAACGTTATGGCGCTATAAAGTTTACCGGAACTATAAAATGCTAATTTGTAGGCATTCCGGTTACCAGCAAAGGTATTAAAAACCTAACCGAGAATACTTGATGTACTTTCTATGAAGAGTTTAAACGTTTGGTTTATGTAAGATTCTTATTTGGAAACGTTTACTGTTTTAATTTCACTGTGGGAATACTTTACTCTTGAAGTTGTCCTTACACGTTCTTGTTAACTCGCATCCATTGTACAAAAAATTAGCACAGTTTAAACAAAACCGAGTTTTAGGTTTAATCAATAGGTTCATTAGGTCAAACCGAGTTAAGTCGTTAAGAGTCGTTTTAGTAAAACTTGTATACTAATATTTGGGTATATCACCTCATTTCCTCCTCAATTATTTGGCTAACTAGGCTACACTTTTAAGATTTGGTAAAGTTGTTCTATGGCATTCTAAATTTCCAGTTCTTGGACATATTTATAAAATAAATAACCTTCGCACACTTCAGCATATAACATGTTACTCGTAAATGTAGATCTAAAACCCAAGCAGAAATTTACGTACTGTAGTAACAAAAAGTATTTTCAATACTTTCCCGTCATTGTATTTTCAAGGTAGTTAACGAAGCAAACTATGTGCACTCATTCAACTGCAACATTGTATCAAGTTAGCTCAGCTGGTGCCTAGACTAGAGAGTTTGTTCAGATGTTTGACGTTCAGACTTTACAATTGGAACAAAGAAAGCATTGAATCCAACACCACCTGTTACAATCTGTCAATCATCTTTTTAATTCCTAATTTTATTTTTCAACTGAAGATGTTTGTGGTATAGGAAGCCCACTCTTATTCGAAGTTACATAAATTTTCAACAAATCTGCAAATAATCCACTAATATAATATTTGTTGGTCTGAGGCCTTTCGAACACAATGTGTTCATCTCAGAAGCACAATAAACTCGAACTTGCTACTTTAACATTGTATATTGACAAGGTTATTAATTAAATCAAACAACTCGACAACGTTGGATCATATCGTTTGTCCATAAAATTCAAAGGATTTGATTTGTTTGTGATTAAATTAATTTAATTGGTAACTGTATTTATAATTAATTAACCCTTTTGCATCAAGTACAAACGAACTGAGTTTGTTTTAGTTCATTAAAGGGCAGACTAAAGTTAAATCCTCATATGTCAGTTTTTATTAATTATATTCTAATGACATATTTTGTGTTTATTAGATACTAGCTGAAATTGGCTTCGTTTTCTTATCATTACTGTGTGTCTATTTTAATACAATTACAAATTTAAAGTAAAAGGTTTCCTATATATCCTTTGAAAACTCATTTTATTTTGCCTGTTAGTTCACCATCTTCTCCTTATAAGTGTTGGCTACCTTATGAGATATAGTTACTCCGTTCAGGCTTTTATTTGCAATTTTATTTTGAGGGTCGTTATATTGACATCAAATGTAGCTAAGACACATTGTGTCAAGCAACTTAAACAAGTTTCATCTCCAGAATTTTTATACGATTTTTACTTATAAGCGGTCAAAATGCCTAAAAACATTTTCAGAGTCCACTTTGGTCCCTTGCTATTTATTTATGGATGTTGTATGTATATAATATATGCTAAAGAATACACTGGTAATGGGGTGAAGTTTCACCGATAGCTTCAGCAATTTTGAGGTATAAGCAGTCCATATGCCTTAAAAACGTTACAGATAGACGGACGGACATTTTTTAGTTCTCACACTGATATGAAATTTGCTAATTCACGCCAACACACCGCAGAGAGTTTGAAAAAACTTTCAAGAGCCAATTTGATAGGCTGGTTCAAAAATATCTAAAATGTTTTTTATACCCACAACAGGAATTTTCTTAACGTCATTTAGCACTTTACAAAGTGCAAGAGACATAATAACATTTCAATGTACAGACAATAAAACCAAATGTTAATAGCCTATGTGTTAGCCAGGTATATAAGTTACATTCCTAAATTTTCAATAATGGTTTCGATGGTATTTGCTGATTGAACAAACAGTTACTGAACAAACAAACTTTTACATTTCATTTTTTATATATTAGTAAGGATAAGTGTTCTACCTTGTGAGAGTCATAGTACCTTTATATGCAACCATCTTGATAATAATTATATTATTAAACATGTTAAAATAGCCTATGTGTGTTGGCTATATAAGCTACATTCCTGTAAAATTTCAATAAAATTTAGGTACAGTGTATTGCCGTATTGAGGAACAGACAGAACACAGACAAAACAGACAACTTCATTTTTTATATGATAGTAAGGATAATAGTTTTGTGTGTTTTTAACTACTTTCGACTATTATTTTATTATTATCAAAGTTAATTTTCTATTCTGCAAAGTAGAATATTATAAATAAAAATAATTTAAACGTAAAACCAATATTTAAAACTTTTATTTGGACAAAGTTTCAAAGGCAATGCCTTTATTTGGATCCTTTAAAAAATTTTTTAAATTTTTTAAAGGACCTGACGATAAAGCATTGCCTTTGAATCGTCAAATAAAATTTTTAAGAAATATTGGTTTACGTTTGAAAAATATTCATTATCTTTCAATATTGAGTTCTTCCTTCTAGAATATTGATATTGTTTCAAACAACGTAAAACAAAGTAAGTGTAATATAACCTAAGCAGAACCTGTCGTCATATATCATAAATAGAAATCAATCATAAAATACTTGTGTAAACATGAGAATTATATGTAATTTGAAATTTGAAAAGGTTTGTTCACACAGGGCTACTTGTAATATTAGTAAGAACAAAGAAAATAAAGTACCCTTTTATCACTTTTTATTACCCACACTACCGGTTTCGGGACTTAGCCCATCATCCTAGGTGTTTAGGTTAATACAAATATTTTAAACAACAACAAACTTATAAACATGACGTTTAGTGTTACTAGTGTTACTCACTGACTTTATATGAACATATGCAAGTATGTATGTGAGATACATTCTCCAAGGAGACGGAACATTGTCATAGAGCTTCATTTCTATTCATGACTTGTAGAGATGTTTATAAGTTTGTTGTTGTTTAAAATATTTGTATTAACCTAAAACACCTAGGATGATGGGCTAAGTCCCGAAACCGGTAGTATGGGTAATAAAAAGCTTATAAAAGGGTACTTTGTTGTCTTTTGTTCTTTACTAATTTTAAATATATAAAATTTTTATATACTTTCAAATTTACAAAAAAATTGAATTTAAAATTTTCAAACCTTGTATTGGACGTGGTCTACAAATGTCTTCAAATAATTAAAAATTTGAAAAAATAGAATACACAATATTTTGAAGCATTACATTTAAAGTATCTTCGCTAGAATTACTCACAGTGCTTACATTACAATAGATGTTTTCAATTTTCACCGTGACTCACCTGAAATCAAAAAAATACGTTTAGTATTATAAACGTAATAAAAAATTTAAATGCTAATATTGTAAAACAAACGTCAAAATCTCCCTCAAGTTTGCTAATTAGATATTTAAAAACTAATAGGTTTGAATTTCAAGAACTTAATCCACACAGATGTAGAGTGCATACATAATTTATATTTTGACTTTATTTTTTATGTTGTTCTATTGGAATTTGAGAACAAACATGTTAAGTACCGTATAATGAAGTTTTTGTCATTTTGTTCTGAAAACAGCTGCTTTAGACACATGTATTGACAGTGCTTAAGTGTCACTTTTTCACCCAGGTAAATAAAGTATTGTTTTGACGATATTTTCCCTAGGGAGAAAATAGTATATTTTATCACTAGGTCCTAAAGTGACATTTTTTATACGAGCCCAAGTTTAATGAGCGAGGATCAAAAATAAACTTTAGGTACGAGTGATGAACCATACTTTTTGTCACGATGCAAGTAGATGGAGTGGTTAAAATGGTTGGTTAATTTAAAAACGTTTTGTAAAATATTTTAAAGAATTATGGTGTCAAATAATATAGTTTTTATTTTTGATTGTTTTGTATAAACAGCTTTTAGTTTACCATTGCCAGTGTTACGATTTGATATTAAATCGACACATTGCACTCGATATAAATTTAATTTACGTGCGATTTAGATTGATATTCGCAGTTTAGTCGTTGTATCGACTATAAACAATAATCGAACAAATCTTTTCAATTTCAACAAAACCATTGGACCAGCTGTTGTCCATGCCACGAAAAAGATCATTAAATGATCTTCAAAACAATCCTTTATTACCTGGGTTAAAAGAGTGACACTTTAGCACTATCAATGCATGTGTCTAAAGCAGCTGTTTTCAGACAGAATGACAAAAATATCATTTTAATGATCTTTTATGGCAATTTCTTTTGGGTATCAGCTGGTTCAACGAGTTTGTTTTGAATTTTAACACTGACTGAGAGTAACAGTGTAACAGCTGTTTCTTTAAAAAATATAATTCAGACTGATGAATCGAAAACAATGTTTACTTTATTAATTCTTTATAATATTTATTATTAATATTTATTTACCTTTATTGACATTTATTTCTCATTATTATTTCCATCATAAGAAAAATCATCGGTTATCACTCGGCCTGAAAGTGTCTTTTTGACCCTCGGTCATTTAACTTAACCTCGTGTCAAAAAGTGTCACTTTAGAACCTAGATATATTAATATATATTTTAAATTCTGCACGGCCTTCTTTGCTAACATTCTGTACTTTTTTAAAGTTTAGCTTGTATGGTATCACAAACGACGTTTTCTTCGTAAGATGGACAAAATACTAAAAGTATCCTTAACTTTATTTCAGGCTGTCCGTTGAGTACAGGCAACGGAATATTGCACCCAATCCATCACCGGACTTTCCTCCGTGTAATACACAATTTGAGCAAAATTGTCAAACACATTTTAATATAACGCATAGCTGATGTAAACATGGTTAGCTTTCCTTTCACCATTTAGTTGAATGACCACATTTCCATAATTTTCAAATGTCAAGTTTTGCAACTATGTGGACTCAGTTTAGGGACACTCAAAATTTACACGATACATTCACTATATCTCTCGAGGTTTTTAACAAACTTTGACAGAAAACAGAGCTATTCATTTCTCTCGACCAACAGAACAAAACTGTTTGCAGCTTTGAGCTTCCCAATATCTCTTAAAATGATTTTTTTGGAAAAATATTTGGTTCAATAACATCAGTGTGCAAACCAAGTTTCGTCGAAATCAGATCTTGAATATGGCTTTAAAACATTCAAACCAACTTTTCCAACACAAAGTCTTGCATTATTTATTAGTTTTCTTCTCATTGTTTTGAGTATATTGAGTATAAGTTGTTTGTTGTTAAGTGATAAATACATTATAAAAAGGCCTTTTATGGGGATGTGCCCTCCCCAACGGTAACAGGAAATTCGTTTGGATTCATGGTAGCGCTTGTTTATTCATGGTAGCGCTGGGGATTGTTGCCGTAATCCTTGACATTATTTTCTAAGCAAATCAAACAAGCTATACTCTTCATTCTAACTGTTTAGAACCATAGAGAGATACTCCTTCACTAAGTTACTAAACACTTACAATGGTTTTACTACATTTCGTTACTCGTGTTCAGTGGTATGCTACTATGCCTTGAATCTCAGCAGTAGAGTAGAGCGTTGATCAATGCACAGCGAAGTGATGGTTAGAGGCATGGAATGTGTCGTGCACATGATTGCTACTCACTAGCATCAGTCATTACATAGTCACTGATTTCATTCCAGTGCAAAGCATAATGTCACGTTCAAAGCTTATTTCGGACAAAAATTGTTTCACATTCAAACATATCTAAGTTTTTAATCGTTAAACGCATTAGGCCGGCCAGTGTGCAATAAATCATAAGCCTACGTCTTTTACAAGTTTAAATGGGGTCTCTTTTATCTAGCCTATGTTCCTTGAAACAGACTTTTGTAGTTTACAGTGTTATGTGTACAATATTTACACTGATCATTAACTATGCTGTAAACAGTAAAACATTTTGGAAATCAACTTCCGGTAGCGTATAGTTTGTTTTTAGCGAAAGCAGAAATCATACATTTTGTCGGTTAACGATGATTGTTTCTAAACACGTCCCTTATCAAAAGTACCGTAGGGTGGGCGAATATTATACCACCCTAAACCATGTTATTATACAGGGTTATCAAAAGTGTGTAAACTTTGGATTTTTTAACCAGTGTTTTAAACTAATGGTAATTTATTAGAGGAAACGAAAGTACTGTAATTACTTGTTGCTTTTAAATTTTTCAAAAATGGGGATTGTCTATAATTTTCATAAAGCCCATCGATTTCGTCTGTTTGAAGCTTAGAAAATGATGTGAATGCTGAGGAACTAGACATTCTATTTTAACCCAAAAGAAATGGCGTCATTTTTTGAAATTACACAGATTTGTATAATGTGAAATTGGGAAAACATTTAGATCTTTTTGTCAGTTTCTCCAGTGCAACTAACTTAGTTCATTTTATTGAAATAAAAGTACCTTTTATGCATATTGTCACCCCAGTTTTCAAGAAATGGGTGATTGGGAGAGTAGACTATAACTCTGTTTAACTTAAAACCAATGCCATTTCTTCTGAGACGTTTGTTTTTCAGCATTCATTATCATTTTCTACGACCTTCAAGATGAGTCACGATGGGCTTTCTTAATTATGGAGAATCATTTTGAAAACTGGGGGAAAGTGCCAGTATGCATTAAAAGTACTTTTTGTTCTTAATAAAATGTACGGTTTGGTCGCGCTGAAAAAACTTTTAAAGTATATAGCCGTTTCACTTTTCGCGCCTAATATAAGCTGTATAACAAAATACGCCATTTCTTTCGGTTAAGATAGGCTTCTAATTTCACAGTCATCAACATTTTTAAGATCTTAAAATTTCATCGATCTTTATGAAAATTAATTTTCAAACATTTTGAAACTCAACTTAAAGTGTTATTAAAACATTTGATTTCCTCTAATAAAGTGTATCCCATTTTTCACTGAAAACACTGTAAAAGTTATAAAATTCCACGACATTAATATATAAATGTGTAATAAGCATTTTAAAATAACAAAAACCAACAAAGATTGGGTTTTGTATGCTGATAGGTTTTGTCAACGTTAATATAATATTTCGTCTTTAAGCGCTAAAGTGAAGGGTTTTGATACGTGTAAAGTTTAACAGCCATGACGTCGGAGATTATTGGATGTCCAAAAAGACATTAATATCTTTGTTGAAACGCTTTGTTCTAATATATCAATGAAGTTTATCACTCTCGGGACATAAAACACGCCGTTCCTTTCCTTCCCAAAACATATAATCTTTCATTAAAGCTCTTTAATTAGTTTGATAATTTACGACGCTAAAAGTATCATTTTAAAAAACACCCTAAAACGTTTGAAACGGCTGAATACGAGTTTATCGATCTATTGAACAATATTGTTCGTACAAACTTAACTGTACAGGATTTTGGCAGCCTATATTACGTATTCACGAGACAAATACATTGAACGAGTCAGACAAATTCTTGAGTGTGGACAGAGGTTTTTGCATTAGCAACAAAAGCGCCGAGAACAAAGAGCACTAATGAGTAACGAGCAACGGTGAAGTCCTCACGAAGAACTAGTCGCAGCTCCTTCGGAGTTGATGCAGTGCGACAAGCGTTTCCGTCAAGTTACATCGGTCTTCAAGATGGGGTTTAATGGGTGATGAACACGCCAGGGAAGAACGGCAGTCTAGAACTCACGGGGCTTAGGTGTCTAAATGTAAAAATATCCTTTTTAGAAAAATAACAAGTCAAAATATTTAAAACTGTAGGCCTACACATTTCATGGTAAAATATTACTAATACTTTACTAAGTTTAAAGAAACTAAACAAGTACAGTTTAAAACTGTATTTCTCATGACCGGTTTCGGCTATAAATACATAGTTTTGATGTACTCACCAATGATGGTTTTATAGCCGAAACCGGTCGCGAGAAAAATACAGTTTTTAAACTGGGTATTTTGTTCAGTTTCTTAAACGTAGTAAAATAATTCTAGTAACCCAAAGTGAGTCATTGTTTCAAAATTACTAATATTATTAACGAACAGTTCAAAGCAGAGTAATAGTTATATTAATACGAGTAGTAATAAGTATTTGTTTTATTTAGATATGTTAACCTGTTTCCTAGGGCTAAGGTTATGTCAGGCAATTATTTTATTTTCAAATTTTAACACTAACACGGAAATGTACTCATTTTTGGGTGGTCGAATCATCTTCTCATCTTCATTACCGACATCGTTAAAATCCATCTACTCGTAATTTCTGAACTTCCACTGCTACTTTCTGTTTACCATCTGGTCCAATACATCTCACCCATCATTGCCCATTTCATGGAATTCTTCGCGAGACCTATTGTTTTCACTCTTCATGATTAGTTTTCTAGAAAGACAGTCAAATGGCATATCAAGAGTAATTACTCTAGGACTAAGCATAGTTCTTCTGGTCTTTCAAAATACAAACACATTGGTTCCAATGATTGCGCGCAGCCAGCTGATCACTAATGAAGCCATGACGACACACGCAGCTGTCAAGGTCGAGGCTGAAGAGTGAAGTGAAGTCAGTCATCAACACTAATTGTAGGATGAGTCTCACTCCCTCCGCATCCGGCAGTAGTTTCACACATGTAACACACCTCACTTCACTTGCCTGCTTCATGAGTCTAGCTTCACGTGTGTAGAACCACGCATAGGTGGTGCGTGCGCGTTACTGGCGATGTAGTACGTTCCAATTCACTGCTGTTTGTTTTACAAAGTTTAAGGTTAAGAGAATTAGTCAACCAAGTAAGAGCCCATGTTTACCATTGAAATAGCGGAGTATTAATTATTTCTCTCCGATGGACGAGGGGTAGGTGGAAATTCAAGATTATCTTCTGTTTCAAAAACATCGGCTCTAGTAGGGTTGTCTTGCCTGGCTCAGTTCTTTGAAGTCCCGCGTGTCGCCGAGTTTGCCAGTCAAGAAGGTATGCTCACTCAAAAAGTGGCAAAACACGGTTTCGTAGTCCCTTGTTTCCGACGCCTTCTATGAACCAGAAACGTACAAATGTGGGTTTATATGATAGGGTAGGAGTGGTTCTATGTTTCTTATACATAAAAAAAGGCAAAAACTGTTTGTGAAAAATTATATACACTTTTAAAATAGCCTATTTTTGCTAAATTTAATTTTTGCTAACTTTTGGCGCAAGAGTTTTTAAAAAACAGGTTAACAAATCTAGAGACAACCTTTGAGATCGTAAAAACATCTTTTCTAATCTCTACACCAAAAAATAGCGTCCTAAAGGGGAGACTACGAGAGCATGTTTCGAGAAACTTTTTCTAGGGTAATCAATCCTCTTAAGAGGCTAATTTTTGCCTGAAATTGTCCTTTACATTAACATTTTCTCGGCTTACTTTAACGACAACTACGTTGGTACTAGTACTAGTTCCATTGTAAAATAAATTTTTGCCATAAAAGTAGGATGAGGAAGTTTCCGATTGATGGAAATATCAGAGGTGACAATGAATACCCGTAATATACTGTATTTTTAAATGTGTAACCTAATCATTATCAGACTAACAGCTAACCAATGCCTCCCACTTATAATATGAATTCGTCTGGACAAACCTTCAAACCTCACCTATATAGGACTATTTGTTAGTTCAAGAGGCCCCATCATTTTTCTGCATTGGGTCGGATGCTAAAGAAATGGCAATTTCGTTGTATGTAGAAGTTAGTGATTAATTGTCTTATAGGCATCTTATACGAGTAGCATTAGTCCATATCTGAATCGTAGTTATTTATAATTTTGAAGAAAAAAAGAAATTATTGATAGGTTTCACACGTATGGTGACGCTTAGATGTTCAGGCACGAGGCCTTGCTGTGAAATCTGCACATTATTCACGGTTGACGATGAAATCACTCTCGTGGTTGCAGTTTACGATCCTCTGTTACATCTGGTTAGGCTCAATCACCGCTTATCTGCCTTCACTCTCGCAGATACTGTTCTCGATTTTACAAATTGTTGTGTAAACAAAATAAAACTTCTCTGCAACTTATAAACCCAATTTTGCGTGTTGACTAGAGCTTGACATATTAAAAGTATGTGGTAGTGGCTGTAATCTTGAATTGGGTCCTAAAAGAACAATGTAAAATCATGCATTTTCCTGGGGCACTCACTTCACGCCTACATTTCTCATCGGAGTTGTGTGAAATAGTAATTGTTGAACTTTTTTGAATTGAGCATAAATTGTATTAAATGTTTTAGTGACTCCGCTGAGCCGACCAAATTTCTTCTTTTTTTCATTTATAATACCGTGACGTAAATCCATCAAATCCAAAAATTTAAGCAGTTTTCTATTTTAGTTCCTTGTTCTTCTATCAAACTAATAGATTTTTTAAGAGGTAGTCAGTGAGCCACTGCAATACATTGTAATCGTTTAAATAAATCTTACTTCAGAAATATTTGATAATAATTGTATGCGTGAGGTGTTTTAAGAAAAGGCATTTTACATTATTCTCATACGACAAAAAGCGGAATGGCCCATATGTAGTGGGCACTCTTAAAATTGTTTCTGAAGTGTTGAAACGCTCACCGGCTATCAAGTTAACGACTCATTGGTGGTTGGACCTGTATGTATAAAGGCAATTAATTTCTTTTGATAAAATTAATTTAAGTACGATTGAACTCGGTTTCGATTTGTGAAAATTGTAATGATCGTGTGGTTACAAGAAAATTTAAAATACTTTTGAAATTCGTGACTGTTTGGCTTACTGAATGCCGAGGTTTATATTTAATGTACAATAAACATGTTTCATTATAAGATATTAAAATCTTATTATTAAAACTGATTTAAACGACTCTATGTTCATTCCTTCCACCCCTCATCGAATCTAACGTTTCCCAATTGTGATGTTACAAATGTTTCTCTGACAACAGTGTTGTCATTGACGTTGTTTTTTACAATACCTATTCTCGTATTATCATTGATGGCTTTCGGATAAAGTTTCGTTTTTACACTGAAAAGAAAATATATACAGGTATAATAAATCACTTTATTACGGGTATTTACTAAATTATTGTTTGGTGGCCCCCAATCGCACTTTGATCGTACGATAAAGCAATATTATATACTTTCAGTTTTGGAAAACCTTTGTAATAATACTTAAAGCTTGAACTACAAAATTTCGTTTTATAAGAGAAACAAAAGGAGAACGGTAGTAAATTATAGTTTATAGTTGACCCATTTGGCTCAGCTTGTAGTCTATAACTTTGGGTCATAACCTCGAATAAAGTAAGCCTATGAAAGAGGGACCCTAGATTAACTAGATAAAGTTCTGATGATATCTAAGGTGTAGCAATAGCTTTGACCCTCTGAATGTGGTAATATTTTAATTCAACTTAAAATACCTTGTTTTATTCAAGGAATAAAAGTTCATTTAATTTGTCTAATGCTTGCAATTATACGTTGACATACCTACACAGATACATTAACGCAATAGACGAACATTTTCTAAATAAGGTATAAAATGTACAAAGGACATTTACAGCTCCTCTTCAGTACTAATTCGGTGAGTTAAAACTATAATATGCACACCTCTTTTAGCTTAAAGTTAAATGTTAAATAAGTTTTTGTGAAAATTTACTATATATAATAAATTATTTGTTACTAAAGAAATTTGAAGACAAAATGTTTGGACCGGACTTGAACCCGGGTCTCTAAATGTAGAGAACAAGTTCCATGCCATAACTACCACTACACCATGGCCCAACTATTTCTGCCCTCAAATTTAGTAATTAAATCTGAATGTTTATCCGAAACATGTGACTGTCACACGGTGTGACATCCAAACAAGTGACTTTAAATCAACAAGCTGGAAATATTACAAACAGAATTTAAATACTATGTCAAATGTATTATAATTATATTTTATAAATAATATTTCTTATTATCCGGTGGTTAAAATTACCATTGCTCTCATTTTTTTGTTATTCACCCCCATTCACTTTGTAAATAATTTATCATTTACCATCCATCATCATTTGTTAACACAATGTATTTTGTATATGACAATAAAATGTTTATTTTTCTGTTTAAATATATCTTACATATATACTTATTTATAATAATAATATTCATATAACTATGAAATACTTAATGCCTAATGCTTCATACTTGTGTTCACGTCAGGGAAATAACGATACAATTCACCTGTTGTGCGATGTCAATTTTTCTAAGAGCTAAATAATAAAGAAAGGTTTTGGTGTAAAGAGTGATGAACCAAAACTGAAATAAATCAAATCTGTCCGGCAAATTAAGTGCCGAATGCGCTATCGGGGAAGATCTGATAGAACTGTTTGTAATCTGTCATTACTGACCACTCGTAGTACTGTACATGTACAAGGTAAATAAACAGTCTAGTTTGTGTACCTCCACAGTCCACATGGCTTGCCTCAGCCTTATTTGTTTGAACACTTGCCATATTGCCGCTACTTCATATGAGATATTTATTTATCTTGAATGTCTTCTGTAAACAGTTCACTATATCCATGTAATCTTGTATTTTAACGTTAAATATTTCATTTTGGGGAAATTAGTTGGCCAGCTACCAATGCATTAGTCTTATGACGTTTTAAATGTTTTATTTTTATTTTGTTTAAAGGCAGCGTAGAAGGCACATAGTTGATGACTTTGTTTGCACTACGTGAATGCTACGGCACGTTTTCTCATAGAAGTAGACAAATGAAAGTGTTTGTTGTTTTGAAATGAAAATATTTAAATATAACAAGTAATTTAAAATGTATAATATTACAATATTAATTTCCAAGAGCCATCTAAAATTCTTTAAACATGTTTTGACCCGAGCACTAAATGTATTCCAAAGTTATAGTTTTGTTGGGCTATTTGTATAAAATCACACACGTCTTGGTTTTCAAGGTAACTAAAACCTATAACTGTTCATTCATTGCAAAGGATTCGTATCCCTTCAAAATTACGCCAATAAAATAAGAGCTCTTAGTTTGAAACCACAGTATTTGTATTTAGATTTGCACAACATCCACTAGCACCGGACTCTTTCACTCTTTCAATCCTCCATCTTTATTTAATTTGTTATAAATAAAGTTTAGTTTTTACGACCTGTTTTGGTTGGTGATTTCTAGTAATGGAAGAAACTCAACTATCTATTGCCGACAATATCCAACCGAAAGCCTATTCAAAGTTGAAGTTCTAATCTAAAAAATAAAAACCGTTCCCCTTTACGTCGGACTTGAAACTCGTAAAATTTAAAATGTTGGCCTTTAGAAAAAGCAATACAAATCTCCAAAAGTGCCCATTTGATTGAACACACCTCTCGGAATTTAAACAGATTCATTTAAAGGTTGAACCAACCATGATCTACTATTGCACCAATGGTAGCTGGCGCGGGTTCGATCCTCACAGTCACCACTAACATTTGCAAAGATTCTATGTGGTAACGCTAGGTAAAGGTCGAGATTAAGTGGTAGAGAAGACTTAACTCTGTCTCGTTATCAAGACGTTCTTTACCTGTACTCGTGCAGAAAGCCAGCACTTTACCTTGCCTATGTGCACTTGCATAGCCGAGTACTGAGGTGTGTCAATGTGCCGTGCTATTGTTACTAATCTTATCTAACACAGTTTTACGAGTGTTAAACTCTTTGCTGCAAAGACCGCTCTTGTACTCAGCCTGGCGAACCTCACTAAATGTCGTATTATCGTCGACCAAACACGCTTCAAACACGTTGCACTGGCTTCAAAAAGGGATAATGCGAGGTTTTTTGTTTATAAAACAAGTTTATAAAAGTGTGTTTTTACTTTGTAACACTTAAATAAAGGATTGATTTATTCTTGAAATCGGATAGAAAGTCGATGTTGTAGGTTTCTTTAATACATATATAAGTTGGTGAAAATGTTGTCGCTGTCACCGGTGCCTAGTGGAAAAACGGGTACTGGATCTCTGCAGATTACGCTTCAAATAGTAACAATGAAAATTTAGAGCTTTAAACGTAGTATTTCATAAAACTGTTAAAATAATAGTAAGTCACAAGTATTGAGAAAACGTAATTATACTTTCAACGTGTATAAATCGATAAAGTTGAACTAAAAATCGTATACTTATGTATTTTAGGTGAAAAGAAGCGTCTCAGACTGAGCGTGTATAAATAGTGTTCCAGCAGTGTAGTAATGTATTGTCACGCTAGATAGAGCCTGCGCCTGCGAGTAGGATACTGTTGACATCTGACCTATTTGGCCCCGGGTCCCTGTTTGTGGTCGTTATACACATTGCCCCACGCTATTTCCAGCCACCAATTTACACTCAATGAAATATGTCATTACACTCATACAGTACACTCGGAGCCAGCAGTGTGATCTACGCTACACGCCTAGTCTCTAGTAGAACTCATCTGCAGTTCTCTACAAATCATATGTTCAAAAACAAAGTTTTTTCTTAAAGGATTGCTCTAATATAAAACCAATAAGACACAAATTTAAAATTAAATAAACAAATACTTAAACTTTTAACATGAGGCCTTTCGACTAGCTAAGCTGTCATTGTCAGATAATCTAAGTATTTTCCCAGGTCATCTGACCAGCTTAACTATTCCAAAGACCTCTTATTAAACATTTAATACATTGAATTATTTGATTTTAATTTCTTTTTTTCAAAGTAGTGTGTAAATTATGTTTCATTATTATTTATATATTATATAAACTACCTCGTTTAATTACATTGGTGTATTATAAGTACTTATAATAATTGAATGTACAGGTATTGTATGTACACACAATACTTATGTTTTATATTTAAATACATTGTTCATTTGACAGTGATTCTTAAGAAGTAAACTGTCTAATGATTAAAGGCGGATAAAGGCAGGTCCCAGGGTTTCCGGGAAGGTATGAAGGAGAGGAGGGGATGCGGTAGAAGGTAAGGAGGAAAGGAAGAACGTGACGGTAGCCCGGGACTTGGAACGTGATTTTACTCCTTAAACTCTTTCTGATAACTCATTTATCCTTTGGGTTTACAACACGTTCATCTGCTTAAGCGATACATTAGCCAGCTGATACATACTTAACACGGCATCAAGTCAAAGATTTAAGGCATGGTTTTCACCGTCTACTGACAAAAGAGTCATCGTCAGAACCTTCGTGCTGAGAAATATTTAGAAGGTGGAAAATCCGAAATACTCCAGATCTAAAAAATCCAAGATATCCCTTTTTCGGTTAAAAGTCTCCCCCGCCCCCAAAGAAGTTTTAGTCCGATTGTGCTGGTTAACAAACTCGACCGAAATAGGTCCTATATACAAAAAGAACATTTGTGCCTAATTTTGAGAGGACAAAAGGTGCGACCTGTAGAAATGATACACATACATACAGTTTTGAAAAAATACTCAAAACGTGTTCTGGGTGTCAGGATCGGTGCTTATTTAATGGCCCCGGGCCTCGATCTAACCATACTCAACGACATGAATATCTTATTTTTTAAAAGGTAGCTTATTTAAACCTACCTCGGTAGGTTAGGTGTAAAACCTTGGGGAAGTATTCAAACTGTTTGGTTTAAACAAATTTAAACTGTGCTTGGTGGCGAATAAACGTAAGTTGACCCTAAATTTTGACTAGGACAAAAATTATACTCTTTGTGAGCGTGTTCGCGTTTGTGTGCGTGTCAAGGCCGAAGGGAAAGCAGTGATGTGTAATTACATTGTAAAACACCAGGCTGAAGCGAGTTGAAATAACAAAGATTTGTAGTTATAGGTAGATACTTGAGTTCACAGACCAAGGCAAAGAATATTTAGCCTAATTAAATATAAACATCGAATAATCGAGGCTAACATCTCGTCAAATTATTTCTTAAAGTGTAGCGTAACGCTAAGATAAATTACATGTATAGGCTAAGAAATGTTCTATGTGACAAATTATTAGGCCAAAGGTTGAAAACCAAGCCACAAAACTCTAATTGATATTTTACTTTTACTATTATATTATTTAACAGGGGCTTACTTATTCGGTGTTTAAATCGTTTGCAGCTTCTTATCGTGGTCTAGCAGAGCGTATACAAATTACAGTATTAGGGCTACAGTTATTTAAGCTGACTTTTTTAAAAATAATTACGTTTCAAACTGAGTTCTTAGTTACTTAGTTACTCGTAGGCTTTTCAAAGAAATCGTGTGTTTCTACAAGATTGCAAGTAGGGAGTAGGAAGTAGGAAGGTTTGGCGTGATGTAAGGAGAAGCGAAGGCTGAAGTGTTTAGTGCAGGGAGCAGGAAAGACGTGAGCTCCCCCCGGGAATTTCGACGTGACTTCACCCTAAACTCTTCCCGATAATAGATTATACTCTCTATCTTTATCTCCATCTGCAATTTCGTTCTGTAGAAACTCAGGTTTCAATTCAATTACAATATGTGTTGTTATTTCTTGAAAGGTTGTAGCTCAGTGGACGAGTTATGGGCTCCTGTGTGGAGGGTGATGGGTTCGATTCCCAACGCAGATCTGTTAGCCAAGGTATATAAGCGTATTTAATTGCGTAACACTGAATTACAAATGGTATGTTTCGAAAACGTCAAAGTGTTCCATAACGAAACTAAAACTTTTCACGCTTTGCACTCTACATCTAAAACTCATCTATATAAGTTGGAATGTTTCTATTACCATCAAACTTATGAAGTTATATCAAAACTCGTATATGTCATTTAAATAATAAGTAAATGACATCTAAATCAAATATTTCAAACCATTTTATGGTTGATTTTTTGAAACCACAACTTCTCCAAAATTGTGAGTTGTTGTTGGTAAATGTTCTATGATGTTCACAAGACTTGAAATATAAATCTAGATATTTGAAGAAGAAAAGTATCAGACTTACGACTTAACAAGAGTAGAATGTAAATGAATTGGAGAGAGGCGGGTTGCGTCTCAGCTGCCAGATACATAAATATATTTTGTATTCAACTCGAAACCTTGTTATCAGTGTAAATACACTCTACTCTACTTGAGACTTGAGTTTACGTTGGCTTCACGTTCACAAAACATAACGTTTGAATCTCTGCTCGTTAACATTGCTGTTGACCACATTCACCTATGACTTTCAGTTGTGCTATGTATGAGGATGAAATGTATAATACGGTTATAGGTACTATTGAATTTATTTAAATAATATCTATATATGTATCTATTTGTATTAATCAATGTATGTTGATGAAAGGGTTTAAAAATGTTGAAGATCTTCTCAGTGTACTTTGTCTTAACTAATTTGACGCTTTTAGAATGGTTTGAGGAATGAGGACTAAATTTGTGATGTTTTAACTATTCTGGGGATGAATATTGCTTGCTTTTTTTAAGAAAATGGATAATACTACATAGCCGGTAACTTAAAACTTTGCTTGTAATATACTTGTAGATTTATATATAATATATGTTTATGTTCGCCAAAGGTCCAATGAAATAGCCCTTACACATGCAATCGTTTAATTCTAATGTGTATCATACAAAGTTAAGGTAACAAATTCTTCATAACAGCGCACTCCACGTAAAATACGTGGTTCTTTCTAAAAACTAAGATCGTTTATTGAGATAAGGAAAGAATTGGCCATAGAACACAACCCTGAGGAACTTTTAGAACAATATCTGGTACTTATATTGATAGCAAATGCTATCGAAAAACGAAACTACACTATATGTATTGCCTAACCTATCACAGGGTTTGCTGATCACCCTTCGTTGATTCACAAACTACTACGATCATTAGAAAATAGAAGTCTAATTGAAAACATTCGTCTTGATCGAGGGTTGACTTAGACTTATCACGGACCATGTCTGTGGGAAGTTAACCTCGGTTATTTAAGATAATAGGAAGCTTTCAGAATAATGCCCAACTCAGGTACTGAACACGAAAAATATTTAGTAATCTACTGAGGGTTGGTTTTTAAGACAATTGGTCGACGCAAATTTTTCTAAAATGCCTGTTATTCGAAAACTTTATAAAAACCATATTAGATCTTCAAAATAGATGTTCATCCAGACCATCGTTAAAAACGTAAAAATGTTGACATAACTATGCCTCTGTGTTCACGGAACTAGTCTCAAAATTAGATCTCAATAAGAAAGTGATATACACTCTTAACAAACAGGAGGCAGTGTTTTTGTGAAGATATTGGGAATTGATAGTAATGGATTTAAAAAGCAGTAGGCCAATATAATAATGTTTATTTTGTACAAGCGCTTTCGATAGCAAGCTATCATCTTCTGGCTGCTTAGCGTATTTTTTGTGTAATATCCTGAGATGATAGTTGCTACCAAAAGCGCTTGTACAAAATAAAAATTATTTTTAGTCTACTTTTAAAAATTGATTACTAAACCGTGGGGTAGTTTATGAACGTTAATATTCTTAGTAGGAGTTCTACCCGTCAGTTAGTTGGCAAACTCGATCAAAGCCAATGCCGAAGAAGTTTAAGACGCGTCCAACCAGTTCTGATCATAAAAGCATTTTATATTTTGGTAGCCGTATATTTTGGCGAGAAGAGCGTGAGTTTATAACCCGTCACTGGGAGAACACGTGGCACATTGACAAGGTCAAGAGTAGAACAGTTGAAACAATAAGGTCTACATTTCACCAACCTACGTTTAAAATAAGTTTTGATATCATAAAGTATCAATGTATTTCTTAATAATAAAACAATAACCTGTACTATGTTAAATGTTTCGCCGTAAAAAAGCTGTATGGCGTGTATTGATAACGGTGTATGAACAACTTGAGCTCACACACACAAGGGCTGACTGTCTGATTGCGCGTGTGTCGCGACTATTTCAGCTTTGGCGGGAGGCCGCTTGGCAGGTGACTCTGGCCTTAGGCCATCCCCTAATCACCGCGACCATGCCAGTTATGAAACCCCCTCATCTCTGTGCATATGCGCTAATTTGTTCCTTCTCTACTCTCAGCTCCCTGGCTTATTTCTGAACTGTGACTGTGTGAGGAAGGAGGCTGTCTATTTTGACGTCGTGGGATTGACTGCTGCTTGGCAGCTTGTGAGACTGTGTTTATCTTCTAAACATCAATCTTCTGCTACAAATGTGAAAACTGCTCTGGCTAATTTTAGTTGGGAATGGGTGATTTTATCGGTTTTAATATTAAGCTAGAGGGCTATTAGGTGTTTGAAGTCACAAAAACATAGCAGATTAGGCTTGCGCCGGTGTGTGGCGCTGTAACGATCCTGTTTTGGCAATGTTGAACAATTACGTCTTCAAAGTTAACAAAGCACTATAAAATAGAGAGTACAAAAATAGATCATTTTCTAAACAAACTCATTAAATAATGTGAACGTTGTCGAAAACACAACGTTTTATTGTTGTTGTAAAAATAACTAGTGTAAAAACTAATAATGTCTGTTGGCTTTAAATCAGATCTCTGAATTTAACTATACAAAACATCCATCGAACTGTAGCCTCCCTGCCTAAATCAGTTACACAAGCTATCTTGAAATTCATGGTACGCTTAAACATATTTAATTGTTAGGAAAAGTTCAAAATTGCCAGTAACCAATATTTTGCTTTTTGTTTCTCTCTCTTGGCTATTTAACTGAAAAGACATACAATGCACGTAGGAATGAGCTACGAGTAGAAATTGAAACCAGACTGGTCAAATAGTTGTAAACTAAATATACTACAGGCAAGTCTTTTAGTAGCTAAATACTATTTTATACTATTATACAAAGATAACATTTGCTTTATGAAAACCACTTAATTTAGTTTTATACCAAAGTTAATATGTTTCGCCAAAAAGGCATCATTAGAACTTAGAAGTGATGGCGAAACCAGTTTCATTTTTTTGCAAAACGTGTTAAGGTTTTGTTAGAAAAATAAATTAAGTGATTTTCACAACGAAAATGTTATCTTCAACAGTAATACAGGGTCCGGCAGTCAAACCTGACGGTTTTAAAATGAAATAAATAAAAAAAAAATTTTTTATTGTAAAGAAGATAATTTATTCATATAAAATTACAAAAATAACTTATTAGTAAAGCTATGTCACTTAAATGATGACCATTTTTCTACACTATACGAGTCTTGAGAGAGTCATGACTCTTCTCCATGTTTCGGGATCTCACGAAGTTCTCACCGAATGACGGTTTTTCAGTGGGTAGGTAGTGGTGGGGACGTCTGGTCAGGTGGCGATGGTCGCCATTCCGTTAACCTTGAGCGAAAGGCCAGTAGCGATGGAGCGTTGGACCGCTGAACACCGTGCGTATGTAGTCGAGACAATTTTTGAAATTATGGTTCTGTGATTCTAACAGAAAGGAGTTTTCGTATACAACTTAATACCCCTCCTCGCGGTGATCCCGTCTCTAAACAAAATTCTTCTATGGGTTCGAAACTTTCAGAACACTGCTTTTGGAACAACAAGAAGGAGAGGAGGATCACCTCGAACGGTTAGAACACCGTTCAGCGGAACAACGCTCCATTGCTACTGAAGTACTGAACTTCCGCTCAAGGTGAACAGAATGGCGACCATCCCCACCTGACCAGACGTCCCCACCACTACCTATCCCCACTCAAAAACCGTCATTCGGCGAGAACTTTGTGAGGTCCCGCGCCAAACATTGGAGAGAGTCATGACTTCTCCAAGAGACTCGTACAGTGTAGAGAAAATGGGGGTTATAATTTAAGTGACATAACTTTTGCTATATAAGTTATTTTTGCGCTTTTTATTATGAATATTAAATTTCCAATTTCTTTACAATAAAAAAATAATTTTGAAAATATCTCAACAACTTTTTGATTTATTCCATTTTAAAAACCGTCAGGTTTGACTGCCGGACCCTGTAGTACCTTGTAATACTACCTTTGTAATAGTTAACTGGCTATATACCAAGAACTGTATAATATTGTTGAACTAGGTGAGCAAACCAATATCGTTCACAACACATTTTGTCCGACCCAGCCCCGAAGAAAAATGTATCTTCTTAGTATACTAAATTCGTCCTTTTTCGCGTTTAAAGTCAGAAAATCAAGATATTTGGCCGGTTTACCTTAGTAACAAAGTGCTTGTTTGTTGGTTTCCAATGCTACTCGAATATTTTACACTATTGAGTGGATACTGAAGATGAACAGTCAATATTGTTTCCGAACGAATTTTGTTTGTAGGAATACGATTATAATAATATGACATTTAACACGGTGATATCAGAATGTGTAACCAATATTTTACCCTACCTTTTTCCCGCATGTAAACATCATATCGTAATACATGTATGTTTTTATCAACAAAAACTAGTAGACTTTTGAAAGGCTGTAATTTGCTTTGACATTTGAATGTCATCAATTAGACAAGGTCAATAACATAATTCTTGTTGTTCTCAATTAGCTATGCCGTAATTGTAATTAGCTATGCCGTATGTTTAAGTTTATAAATAATATATTTCATCATCTGGTCTAAGAATTACGCTTATTGATAAAACCTAAAGTTTATTGTCCGAGATCGTTACATGAGTGAGGATCCCAAAGACACTTTTGGGACGACTGATGAACTATACTTGGTTGTTATAATGGGGTTTTCGAACAATAGGTTTCAACAAGTTCTGTATACAACTAAGAAGCTCAAAGTGAACATGACTTCGAACTCAGTAGTCTGGTTAATATTGTTAAGAAAATACTTGAATCTGTCACACTAGTTTATTATTAGTCAGGTGAAGTTTCAAAACACATTCATTGAAACATCTCATGAATTAGAAAGGTTATCAAAACTATATTTTCTTTTTAGGCAGTAAAAGATCATCAAAACAAATATTTATCTTAAACCTTATTAAAACAACCCTTTTAGAAAATTTGCCTGAAGCTTTTGAATTGCAAATTTAAATATTAATTTGACTGTATATTTAGTTTAACGTTTTATTACAAGGAAGCCTACCAACGTAGAATAATGTTAAGTGAAATTATTGTTTCAGTTAAACGTTATATATGCCTGTATATAAATAATTTAGTACATATTTATTTACTTATTTCGACTGATGGTTGAATATTAAATTTGCGTGATAATTATCATAAAATATTGTTTTTTCAACTTGGCAATCAGCGTAATGTTTTATATATATCTGGCTCTCAATGTACTGTAAAATCAAATTTTCTCTCAGAGATTTCGATGTTGTATAAACACACGTACTTTCACTTGGTACTTGTCCAATGTTGTGGTTTTTCTACTACAAAGCAAGCAATTTTTTTAGTGTTCATCGGCTGGATTGTTCAAACTGTGTAGTCTAATAAAAAAAACCAATTAGCGAAAGTAAATCATCAACAGTACATTATAAAATTAAATTATTTATAAATAATCCAGGTTATATTAGTTTAATACAACCGTTTCATTTCAATTTGCTCTATGTTCATTATGTTGGTATACACTTAGAGATCTATAAATTTTGATTGGCTACGAAATTAATGAAGTATAGCCTATATAATATTCATCTGGAAATAAGTATTTAGTGAAACTATTTCAGTCATAGGTTAAAATGTACACAACTTGACAATTTTAACAACATTTTACAGTTATTTGCTTTTAAAAATGTCTCATACATTTTAGCTTAAGTTAATGTTAAGGTAGTTCTATTTTTCTCTATTAGCTTTCAACTTAAATTTTATTTGTATTGAAACAAAACATGGTTAAAAATTACCTGTTCAAGCACCTCCAAACCAAACACTAAAGAATCCCAGCAACTTTCCTCAGAAATCACCTCACAACACAAAACCAACCAGATCCACTACTATCCATTATCCATTGCACCCAGTACCCCAGGACCTCATAACAAAACACTGTATACAGTATACTCTGTGGCTGCGGCGAGCGCGCGGGAAAGCTGACGGTTTTGGCGCGCAGAGCCAACTGACAGTTCCCGGTACTAGCTCCCCACCACCACCCCCACACCACCACTCCGCTGTATACTCCCCCCACCACCCACCGCTGAGACCTGACCAGTGATAACAGCCACTGTACTGCGCTGATAGCGCCTCCCCTCGATGATCATATGAGCGCTTCCTGCCCGTCGCGAGGTCTAGGCCTTCGTGTTTACATATTGATACACGCACTCAAGCGTCTGCTGTTTGATGTTATCGCAGTTTTTACAGCGGTGAAAAGTTGTTTGACGGATGCACCGTGTATGAGTATGTAAATTGTGATTTTTCACTGCGATTAAATGGTGTTATGCAAAGCTTTACTCTTTTTACATTTATCCTTAGAATTCGTGTACTAATCGTCCGCGTATCACGTAGTTTACGTATCACGTATCCGCGTATGGTTTCGTAGTCCCCTGTTTCCGACGCCGTTTATGACCCAAAACTTACAAATGCGGGTTTATATAATAGTAGAAGTGGTTATATGTTCCTTATACACGAAAGGCAAAACTGCTTATGAAAAAATATAGTATGTACCCTTTAAAGTAGCCTATTTTTGGCCAACTTTAACATGTTTGCTAGTTTTGGCTAAATTTTTAGCTAAGAAAGGCTTACAAACCTTTGAGAACATGGAATACAACTTTTCTACACACAAAACTGCATCCTAAACGGGGGACTACGAGAGCATGTTTTGAGCAACTTTTTCAATCTCTTAATCTTGTTTTAACTAAAATATTCTCCTTGTACTTCACTACAAGGACAGGGGTAGAAACTGTACTAAATAACATGCATTATGTGTTTCAATGGGTCGGATGTATGCGGTTGCGGAGACATTATGCTGTATTGAAAGTGAGTTAGAGTCAGTAATGTAATGTATTCCATGCAGGCAGCAAGCAGGTAGAGGGAGCCAGGTGCTAGCCAACTTGTAAAACTTTATCTTGAAGCTGTTTCACATTCACATTGTTACTCTGGAAGCGGCAAACTTGACGCAAACTTGGCAAACAATGAAGCATGGCTTGACCAACTTGCTAACTGAACCACTTAGGGTTTAACGACCGCCCATGTTCCTTCTTCTTCTTCTTCACAAAACCTGCTGCATTCACTCCCGTTGTCTTATTTACCGAGGTCAATTTAGGGCTACAATGTCACCTCGACCCTTACCTGACGTTACCGTATACTTAACCGTCCACTTAACTATAGTCACTTGACAAAATTGTGCGAACGATTTGATCCCACATGATATCAACCCACCACGAGGAAAGGTTAAACGCTCGAATACCTAAATACCTTCTACTTTTAAAAGAGATTGAACACGTCTCTTCCCGTGTTACTGCATTTAAACCACGCTCACATCAACTATTACCAACTGCGAATTTTCAGTGGATTTATATTCTTGTAAAACCACGTAAAATGATTCGTTCCTAAACTCAACTCGCAATACGCTGCGTTTAATAGTATTGATGGTTTAATTGCTCGTTAATATTGTATCACCACAGCCAATGTTTGAATTGGGAATCCGATATCATTCCGCTTAATTTATATCGATAACTGATACTGTGGATATACAGGGTGATTGTCTATGGAGTACATAGCATTTTGGTAGTTGATTGTTCACACAAAAAAACGTTTATTAACGTATCTACCCACAACAATCAGCTGTAAGGGCAGATTTTGCATTATTTGTTTAAATAATCAGGCCGTGTGAACAATGTACTATCAAAAGCTAATATACTCTGTAGACACTGACCCTGTATATCCACAATATCAGTTATCGATATAAATAAAGCAAAGTGTTATCGGATCCCCAGCTTAAACATTGGCTGTAGAGTTACAATATTGAGCCCGGGTCTAATGATTCAGACCATCTATCTTGTACGAGTATGATCCTTCCCATACACGAGTTAACTTAGTCCAAGTGGTTGGCTTTATTTAAGTTAAATATGTTTTCCAAATCAAAATTTAATAAAACAAAAGGGTTTAATCTTAATTGAATATTAATCTTAAGTGTACAATCTTATAGAGTATCACCCATATACGCAGTTTTAATTTTACCTGTTCATAGTACTTTCGACTGAGGTATCGTTGAACCAATTTTGGTTCGATTTATTAGTTTTGTTTGTTTTGTTGATGTGGATTCGTGAGTGTTTTGCGTCAGGTTTGGATTACTATCATTCAAAACCAGGACATATTCAAAATTTAATCATCTGTATCGGGGTCTGTGGTATTAAAATGAGTAAAAAGCATTATTAATCGATTCTCGGTGAAAACGAGACAAATACATAATTACACATGTTTATGCGTACAATACTCATAATAATGGTTTGTGAAAGGTTCAATTATTATAGTTGTAGCCACTAGCACTAGGCAGCAGCAGTGGTGCATCATTATGAGGCTCTCGTACTCTCCAAATGTGCCTCTGACATTCAACTTGGCTAATTAGTGAGTGTTTGCAACAAACCACCAACTTACAGCATACAATATGCTTCAGCTTACATCTCACTTTCAAAACTAACCTCGTTTACAGTAGTTTATAATGATATTGTATTTAATGTAGTAAGTTTTCGTATTATGCAAAGCTCCGTAGCCTTATTAGTTTGTAGTAGTTAATCACTTCCATAAACAATACCAACTTCATTTGTTTTCTTTTCTCATCAACTTGTTTTTATATACGAGTATTTTCTATGTTTTAAAAATGTGCCTCGTTAGTAAAATCAGTCTAGCATTATGCAATCTATAAAATGTATATTGTTGTAGTTTTGTATTGAACTAGTTTTTGAGATGACCTTAAACTTACATCAACCAATTTGAACAACCAAGAATTGCCAAGAGAAATTTGATAATACATAATATATTTTATTTCTACTCGTCTTGCAACATTTCACATCTTACAGACGAAAGTTAAATCATTGCGTACATATTTTAAAACAATTGAGTGAATTCAAGACATAACCGCACTTTTAACTGTATAGTTTTCTCTCTTTAAAACCGTCCTTAAAATCTCTAAGGGTACAATCAAATATCGATAGTGAATGATATAGCCTACAATCCGGGGAGTCAAGGGAAGGCAATATATCGTTGTTAGGAAACGTACAAAAACTCGTCTAACGACTTGGCCCATTTATCATCACACCTTAACCCTTCCCTCCTCCTCATCCTCCCCTCCCTTTCCCCTCCCACTCCACACAACGTAACGCCTTCCATTAGAGGTGAGACTTGTGTGTTCGGCAATCAGCATTAAGTTCAGTAAGTTCAGGCTGCGAGTGAAAACAATTAGCGTTTTAACATTTTTATAAGTGTCAACAATTTTTCTCAATTGGAAGATCATTTTCTTAAAGCCGAACTTTTTGATCTTACAATGGCACTTTCAGAGGTGAAATATTATACACAAGTAAACTATTTCAGATATGGGTTCGACGTACAACACTAAACAGGCGGCCGCTAAAGGTGGACAAGAACTCTTTGAGCCAAAAGGTTTCAGCTCGCTTGTTTTTGTCAGATTTCTTTGAACTCGTTTTGTTCCATATGTAATTAAAATATACAAGATTAACCTGGTAGCACGTCTATACGTCCTTGACAGTTTTCTGTTATTTGTAAAAAAAGGTATTTTTTCATTGCAAAATTTTATTATTTATATAAAATGTAGTAAAAGTTGTAGCTGTCTTATTACCTTTCCATTGGTACCACTTAATATCACTTATGTGCTATAACTTGGATATAAATCTCGATAACATTGCTCTCCGATACTATAAACTGTAGGTATCGCCCCCTTTCCTTTCCATCACCCCCCTACATCACAAACCTTACAAGTGCAGCGGTTTTGTAAAACGCTCACGTATCGCGCACTAAAGAGCTAATGTTCTTGATTTCTGAGAAATTTCATTTCTGAAAACATTCTCTTCAAATTAGA
Organism: Matsumurasca onukii; assembly: GCA_018831715.1. Lineage (NCBI taxonomy): Eukaryota > Metazoa > Arthropoda > Insecta > Hemiptera > Cicadellidae > Matsumurasca > Matsumurasca onukii. The sequence continues at coordinate 54,662,208 of CM032062.1, forward strand.
AATACTAACGTTGTTGAAACATGCCAAACGTTTTACAATATTTGTCGTCTCTTCTGGCTTTATATCAACCAAATTTGTCTTTAACAGGTTATTTTGTTAATTTGTATGACTTTACAAAACTTTAAAAATATTTTGGCATGATAGAAACTTTTTATTGCATTTAAATAACGATTCACGGGAAATACAAAGGGACAAGGCAAGATGCCAGTCTCCAGGCTCAGCGGTTTCCTTGCGTATACCAACATGAGTTCGATATAAAAATGTTTAACCTTTTGAAAGGAAACCTTGCAGATTTAAGTTTTTTTCTTCTATTTTAGCAGTAGTTAAGCGTTCCTTGAAGCACTAACATATGTAAATAGTTATTTGTCTAACTCTCATTGTCTAAATTCAGCATATAAATTTTTGAAAAATTGAAATCTCCTAAACTGTCAGAGTTTTACTCACTTAGTAGGAAATTAAGCTAATGTATGGAGATGAAAGCAGAGCCTGTGCCACATGACAACCCCCCTCTCTACCCCCCCTGCCCATCACCACACCACCGACTTGTTCAGAAACTGAAGCGTTCACAAGTCTATGAAACTTTGATAATTAGCAGCAATGTTCATAACAACTTCCTACACATCTCTTGTGTGGAGTTAGCGGGAGGGAGGTGGGCGATAATGAAAGAGAAGATTGGCCAACGACGTGAAAGGAAACTCAGTTAAATGTGTCACTAAGAACTAGTTAAGAACTATGCTTCTTGTGTCATCTATGTGTTATTTTCCCGGAAACTTTCAATTTTCTGAGAACTGTTGAGTATTATTTAGTACCATTGTCGGGTGACATCAGAACGTTGGTCTTGTTTACAATTATAGGTTGTAATGAGTATCGTTTAGCTCTGTAAGTTTCAAAACTTGGAAATTGATTAAGTTACTCCACTGGACAAAAGTACTTGAGGTATGAGAAGAACCTGATAAAGGCATATCAGGTCCAACCAGAATCTGCTCGGAGTACTTCAAGTCAAAATATAGTCCAAAAAGGCTACTGCAGGTCTTAACATATCTTTAAGAACTATACGTTTAGCAGATCTCCCCAACGTCAGCAAAAGCTAATTATAATAGTTGATTAGTTTTGATGGACACTAGCTCCCCGTAAACGCCTTAGGCAAAGGTAAGGAAAGTTATATTTACTTGTTTTAGTAAAGAAACACTTTGGTTTAACGATTATCTGATAATACAGGGGGCCTTTTAGTTCATGACCTTGATAGTGAAGTGAGTAATGGATAAGAAGGAGTAGATGTACGCGAGTTACAGAAGTAGAATAAAACACAAGTAAAAGTGTCTTTGGGCGCAGGTTTGTGTAATCAAAATGAAGAAAGACTATGAAAGTATTATCGATCAAGGAAAGATCTACCTGCGTAATTACGTTAATCGACACAGAGATCGATAAGGTTACTGTATGTCTGAACATAATTAATAATGACTCTTTGGGACTGCTCAAAAGCTGATGAGTAAATTTCGAGTGTGATAAAGTGCAACAGAACTTGAGAACCAAACATAACCTGGTGAGGCACCACGGCTGGTGAAGGAACCACTTACTTTAGTTAGGAAACCCCACGTGGGTACATCTGATAAAGGCACTTGAGTTCTTGACAAGATCTATCAAGAATCTATCAAGAGCACATCAGGTCCAGAATCTGTTAAGGGTACTCCATGTTTGAACAACACTTCAGATCGAATCCTACATGCTAAGTTACAAAGAGAGTTTGTCGTGTAAAGTGTGGTGAGACCAAGCTGTGTAGCTGAGAAGAGTAGACAAGACAAGACAAGGTCAAGTGTTGGCTAATGAGACTCGACAATCAAGCAGAAGCAGCTCTCCTACAATAGCTCTCTTCAGTGGCACAGTGCACCTCGCTACGTATAACACCAGAGTCAAACCTAGGTAAGGCCTAAATGTGTTGAGAGGAAATATTGTTTTTTTATAAATTATTAATAAGTTCTAAAGTATAGAAATGTGTGGGCGTGGTGAGGTGCTGAGAATGAGAAGGTCGATTATCAAAATATGAAAGAAAGCTCGGTATGTGGTGGATAAGTAGAAGAACTCGTCAGGTATGAAGGATTGGTAAACGGATACTAATTGGACTAACTAGTATTGGAATAACTAATTGGAAGGAACGTGAATCGCTGAGTTCAGAGGGAAAGTGGAGCCTTGAAAAGTCGCTAATGGTCAAAAGTAAGATATTAAACTAAGTTATGTGATGAAAGCTAGAACGAAACAAAGCAACTATTTTCAAGGGGTAAATAAACTAAGCCTGGAATAGAAGTTGAAAACTTGATAGGTTGCTTGGTGGAATCTAATGGTCGAAAGGCTAATGGTTGTAAAGCTTGTATTCATGTACAATCATGTTCCCGTGCCACCTGAAAAACTTTAATTTTTTAACTATTTGATACATTTTATGCTATGATTGTGTAGGTATTCCATGATTTTAAGATGGAAAAAGTCCTACACGATGACGGGACAAAAGTTATGCTTCTCTTAGTAAAATTTCAACTGAATCCCAAAATTTGAAACTCACATCTAGACTTCAAAAGTCTTAAATTTAACATCAACTTATTTACAGTATACAAAAACTTTAAGTGTTTTAACTTATTTAAAAACGTTAAACATAAGGTTCGCCAATACCGGCTTTTTCTCTAAACAATTTTCAGAGAAAAACGGTTCAAATGAATTATGCACAAAAGACCGAGTTGTTATTTTTCTAACTTTGACCAATAATTAACGGGTAAATGAAAACAAATTTTAAAATAGTTCATCGATTGGGTCTGAATTATCGCATTTTTTGCATTTTAACGTAATTTTAAAGTCGTCAAAAAGAGAAGACTTGCGAGAGATTTGAAATAAGCTATACATCAAAAGAATACTAAAGAATTTTGCTACCTCTTGACATTAATGTTGAGCATATGCATTACGGAGCAGGTTAAGTAATTCTCGAGGTTAGACGATACATCTGTCAAACAATTTGAATGGTGTTACCATTTCAAGGCTATGTTTGTAATCTCATCTGATTTTATAGCTATTGATGAAATTGTTTTCCAGTTGTGATATACTACAAGCAGTCCACTCCTCTCAGTTGAGGGCCGTCAGTCCGCCACCGCAGATTTATCTGCATGTTTAGAAGCGGCGGATATTTCCGACCCGGGTACAAATTGCGGGCAGGTGTTCACGGGGTAAAATTACGCCCCCTCCCCCACCCCGCTGCCACGCCACTGAGAGCCAATTAATTCTGTAACTGCTTAAAATATACTTCAAAACACAATGTTGCATCATGTCCAAAAATAAACTCGACTTTAATGTTTATTTCGTGTGTTAATCTCGGCGTGTGAATAGGACTCTGTGTGAACGTGTATATTTAGCTTCGAGAGAGTTTAAAGGTGGTTGATTTAACGAGCACGTTAATATCTCGTATGGTTGATCAACTTTATATATACCTGCTGTAAACTCAAAGCTGTTGACTATGCAGCTGTGTATCTTTCACGCGAAGACGGGATCTGATTGCAGATCTTGAATCAAAATTGAGCAGCAGGTTATTGAATACTGAAATCATATTGTAGCACTCTTTAATTTGAAATATGTGTGAACACTTTGAACTCGTGCCTGAAAAGGCAAACCATGAACTACCGTTCTGTGTCTCCCAGTTTTGTAGCTCCCTCTGCCTCTAGTTTCATAGAGTGAATGTCACTTCCTGTCATTAGCTCGTGTTTTGACCTAAAAATACACACATGTTTCCAAATAGGATTTAACCACTTGAGTGGCACTCCTCGTACCCATATTCTAGTTCTGTGGCAAGGTTTTGGCGATCAACACAGTCAAAACCGAGAAATACACTTAGTGCAGGTTCTTGTCTTTTGATTGCTAATCTCGACTTTAAATTAATTTTATCCCATGATTTTATAGTCCACATAATGCAAAAATACACACTACAGCAAGTTATAAATTCAAAATAAAATATTCTATATTTAAATGACATGTTTACTAGGTGAGGTGTCAATCAATAAACTCTGATTTTTTGGGCCTCACTCACCTTTAGGTTAGCGGAAGACTAAGATTCGTCGTTCGCAACGGGTAAAAGACCGGACGAAAGCCCTTGAAAACGCGGTACGTTCATAGGTGCCGCGAAACGTCGGGAAGTGCGGAAGACTTTGTGTATATGTGAGTGTGTGTGTGCTTTTTGACGTGAAGATCTCTACAATCTTCAAGACATCTTAGTCTTCCGCTAACCTAAAGGTGAGTGAGGCCCAAAATATCAGAGTTTATTAAATAAAATATTAATATAGGAACTACCTTACAGATCTTTGCATTTATAAATATGCGGCTAAAACACAGCTGAGGCTATTAGAGAACCTTAATACTTAGTCACAACCCTCACATACGCTCATATATTCTCAAACGCTAGATTCAAGATGGATCCATTGGTTTTTACATTTACAACTGCTGAAGTTGCAGTTGGTGGAAACAATCTACGCAGACAGAGACAAATTTGTTCTGGTCTAGAGTTGACTTTGACTGTTGTCTCCATCGCCTCCGGCTCAAAACATTCGTAGCAACAAGCCTCTGTCGTATTTCATTCAAGTAGTCTATACTTTATACTCTTTCAATACAGACTACAAGCTACAATACGAAGACTGATGTTGTAAAACATCTTTAGCTCATTATTTTATCACCTAGTTTAATATTTTATGTATCTAGGTTATGTAAACAAAACAGTGGACAGGTCTTGCTTTTATTGTAGTCTAAGTAGGTACAGTTAGTTTTACATTCTAAACACAACTTGAATCGTTCCCTAAACCTCGGTACCGCAACTGTTTGTTCACACTTTTAATAGTTTTTCATTCAATAAAACTTCTTTCATTTTCGCGCTGAAAGAACTACAAAATAAACATTTATTCTCTATGTTTAACATAAACACTTGTGTAACAAGTTAGCTTTCTTTCGGTTGCTCGGCATTTCGTTGGTTTTCCCGTCTGTAACGCAGTTTTGGGTGTAAATTTTGATAAATTTTCTTAATACTTGGTGCATGATATGTCTTTTATCTTAGTAATGACATAACAAGCTATACAGGCCAAATGATGTAACAGCCTATGTTATCTCATTAAACTCGTTAAAACAAAACCCTTCTTTATGGTAAATAGATACAAAAGTTGCGATACTTTACTAGTACCTATAATCTTGTTCATATCTAATCCTAACGTAAAGCTTTAACAAACTATTAATTTAAAACCTAACTAACTATTTAACTTAACTATTTAATTTAAACGATAAATTTTCGTTAAATGATTGTTACCGTATATGAAGAAATTTTATAACGAAAATTAGTGACCTGATCAACAGCTGTGGTAAGGTGAGGAGATGCTCAGCAAATCGATAACAAAGACAAAACTCCTCTTGGAGAACAAGATAGGCTTTCTCTTAAGTCAGTTAGAGGTTGGCACAACTTTGACTGAGTATCAAAACTCAATCCTTAACTTCAATAGCCAGCAGTATAAACTCACTATCAACATTCTAAAATACGCTATAAGAGGCAGTTAAAAGTATTGTTTTAGAGCAAGTATTTCTGAAAATTTACGTAAACACAACAAACGTTAACACAAGATCTATGAAAATAACTTCTGGGTTCTAGCTAAAAAAAAGGGCTCAAAAGGGTGACACTTCAAAGCAATAATTTCCACAACTAAATTTTCACCATTGCTTAAGCTGACTAATTCGATTTCAAACTTTTTAACTCGTGTGGAGGTATTAAAAAAGACGTGTGCAATTCAAGTCGATACCTAAATCTTAATTCAGTAGCTTTAATAGTCAATGTTTATGAAAATTATTGAAACCATCTCATTATGACTTTGTTTGAGGACTTCACAACATTAGCTTTTAATATTTAAAACTATTGCCACAAAATAATGATCACCTCCACGTGCATGATATGTCTGTAAGAATGGTTGGTTAATTAAAACTCCAGTCACCAGCCCCTGAGTGCTGCAATCAAGCTGAGTCAGCTGGCGGCACAACTTCAGCTCTCCGGCCTTCATCAGTTCATCTATCTCTTATCTCACCCGGATCCACAGCCTTCCCCAACCAAAACTGTTGAGTCATTTTCACATTTTAGAAAACTAGTCGGCTTATTGGTACTACAGTATCAGCAAATAAAGTAGGTATATCTTTTTTGCACGCTTTTGACTACCGTGAAGTATATCAATATATCAGTACCTTGAATTGTATCATTAAGTTTTCTTTATTCCTGACGCTCTTTTCCCATACGAAATGTTCATATCCTTAACGTTATAAGTCAAATTTTTAAAACTGCGTTGAAACATTTTCTGGGCTCTAAATGCTAGCAACTCAGACGACGGTTGACTTAAGATTAAAGAATATTTTGAAAATATATTTTGAAGGCGAGCCTCTTCTACCACATGTATTTAGTAGCTGTAACTAGTTTTTATTTTAACTTATACACTGAAACGTGTTATGAAAAGAAGAAAGTGAGAAGAAGATTGTATACTGAAGAGTGAAGACTGAGCAGGTGAGAGAGATGGATCTGAGTTCATCAGAAGCTTGTCACAGAGTAGAATTGACGCTCATCCCTCAACATCCAGTCCTAATCCTTCACGTTGTGAGACTGACTACTCCTGTGATACTCTCTGTAGAGGAAGCACAGTTTCCCTTCCGTGTTAGAATGTATGTCTGAGCGGTTTTCCGAATGCAGGTAATTGGTTTCTATGAGAGGTTTACATGGTCAGGTGGTCAGGGTTACTTGTATGTACGTCACACGTTTAATTGGTCCGGATTCAGGAGAGGAATGAAATAATGTTCGGATGATCAGACTATCATGAGAGGAATATGGTCGATAAGACCAGTGATAAACACTCAGAGGACAGTAACAAATACTGGAGAGTGACGTTATCAAGTGTTATTTAGAAAAATTATTTTATCTCCAAAATTTTAAAACACAAAGGATTTCCTTTTAAGAAATATATACCATTTTCTATTCGTTAGTGTTAGTCCTGATCTGTTTTTTATGCCCAAACTTGTTAGATTTGAACTAAAATTTGTTGGTTGTTAAACTAAGAAACAACTTAAATCATAGACGAGCTCTCTTTTCTCGAAGTAAAAGTCAAAAGTAAAAACCAAGTTAGCCGCCAAAACGCTTTACAAAGGAAGCTAACTCCCAAGTTGTGGCAATTACAAGTTAGCCAATTTCCGATGATAAGTTCGCAAGTTCCAATCAGAAAGGGGCTCAGCAGAACTTGTGCTTACCAGCAAGTTGTGGTGGGGGTAAGTTGTGCTACAATTACGAGTGTCCATAACTAACTCCATAGTACGCGCTGGCTAGCTTGGTGGTGGAAGAGTTTTTAACAATGTTGTGTTCATCTAATCAGTTGATAAATACTCGCATTTATCAAACTCAAATTCATTTATTAACAGTTTATAACAATTAGTTGTGTTAGTTTACAAAAATACAATACATAATGAACAATATAAATTATATTTGTATATCAGTATCATTATATGTAGAGTTTTAGTGTTTATCGAACCTAGGAAACACACAGCTACGCAGGAGTAAGCGGTATCGGGGACAAAATAATTTGTGGAAAAACGTGTATCTAGCAATGAAGTGTTTTGGGTTTCCGTTATTGTTGATTTTCACTTGACTAAAGATCTTTCAGATCTCGTCATGAAGTTTGCCACTTAATTATGGAACCCTTGTAGAGAGGTTAACTTGGAATCGGAGGGGTTTATCTGTAAAGCATGATTGAGTTATAGAGGTGTTTTCTATAAAGTTATACAATTTAAAGCAAAAAGAAAATAGCAAGACTTGAACTAAAAATGTAGGTGAGTGTTAGCAAAAGTTTGAAATGGTTGTACTTAAAAGTAGAACAGTTTGCCAGTGTTCCCACGATTCATCACTTTGGATGACACTTTGTCGATAGCTCAGACGCTGTGAATAATTTCACCTGGATGTAATTGTACAATCATATCACCATTATTGTTTCCTGTCAAATGTTACCTTTTTCACTAACATAATGTAATGCTCTACACTGTAATTTCGTTTCCTATTTTGTTGAATTTAGTGTATGTACTATATCCGCTTTAGCTTCGGGCATGATGAACAGCAATTATTACAATTTTATTATGGCTCACATTTGGGAGACATCATAGCTGACTGACACTAGGACCAGAGTTGATTAATGGGACTTTAAGAATTAATGTAACTTTGTATGTTTGAATGCAATCTTCAATGAATGAACGCAAATTTCTCCTTTTTACTGAATTTCCTTAAAATGAAAGTTCATGCCGTCAGCATAGTAAGATCCAAGCCCGGGACCATGAAATGAGCACCGATCTCGATCCCCAGAACACGTTTTAAACATCAATTTCATAACTTTATATACATAAAAGTGGTATGTGTATCATCTCTACAGACCGCGCACTTTTTGTCTGATTTTCACCAAAAGTGGTACAAATGTGTCTTTTGTCAATATCTCACACGATTTTTTAACCAGCAAAATTGAACTACTGGAACCCTCTTTCTGGAAGGGGGCATTTTCACATAAAAATAGGTAACTTACGTCCGATTTCAATATACCAAAAATTATTAAAATCTATCAAGTAGTTTCAAAATGGCGGTCAAAACAGTGCCGTAAATCTGAGGCTGAAGGACAAAGCAAGGCTGTGAGCGCAGCAAACTGAAATTCAATTCACTCATGCAAGCGGCGCTTTAGCGCTTAGCTGCGTGTCGACCTGGTTTATGTTTGCCAAGTTTATATGTTTGTATTCTGACTATATTAAAACTATATTTGCGTATATTAGCTGGCTAGATAGGTACATTTGGAAGTTACTTTGTATTATTTTAGTTTAGACGGAGGTGTCAAAGGTCAAATACGGTCTTAACAAAGTATTCTTTTATTTGTGGAAAAGTTATGCTGCAACTTCCTTGGTACAAAATTATTTGCCAATGGCGAGCGTGAGCTCAAAGAAATATAGGATCTCTGAAAATAAACAACATATGTGTGGCAACTAAACAACGTTTAATAAAACAAATTATAACCCTAAATAATGTACTATTACCATTGAGAATGTACGTTATTTATTGTACACACTTCTGCCAGATTCAGTAAAATATTTTCTTGTAAAACAGGTAGGTACATTTCTAGACAAGTCTCATAATGTTTGAATGAGACTTCAATGGCAGAATGCGTGGAAAACTTTAGAGTAAAAAAATGACGATTGCATAACATGTTAATATGTTTCCGCAATAAACTATTTATTTATTTATTATTTATTTAGGTTTGTATAGAAAACACTTAATATAAATGTCCACTTTGTTTAGCACATTTCTGACCATATCACCAAACTGTACCAGTACTGAGTACTGACCTCAATCGTGTATATAAAGATGAATATTATCCAGCTACAGTTGGACCAATGATATCGATAGCCGCGGTGGTAAGGGGCAAGCAGGGGGGAGGACGGGGTAATGAGAATCGATTGTAAGTCTGATTCCCGCTTATTATACCCATCGGCTCCAATTTGTGCTGCAATTGAGCGCTTCACTCGATACGATAGCCCTTGCCATTCAAACTGTCCGCATACTTTCAAATGCAACAGCTGAATTCGCTTGCATCCTTTGTCTGAATATAATGCAAATGCTGAGCTCATTCAATTGAACAATAGTTGAGAATTTAGGCTTGCGCCAACTGTGATTTGAAATCAAGCATAACACTTACTGTACATAACTTGTACCTTTGTAACCATCCTGTTCAACTGCCCTGAGTTAAGTTGTTAATACTAATGATTAATTAAGATGGTTTCAAATGTGTACCTTTTCATTGTTAACAATAAAAATAATGTTGAGCTTACGGATGAACCTAGTCAAAATACTAATACTATTTACATCATTACACCGCGGGTGCTGCAGCCATATTTTAATCCAAACTATTAAGTAGCAGCGTAAGTTTAAATAAATATACCTTGATTAAATAGTTTTAATCAGCTGTGTCAGATTTAATTTCATCGCAAAAGGGCGGTTTCGGAATGTTCGTGTTGAAAAAGCACGTAAACATACATTTTATTTTAAACTTGACTAAGAATAATTAAACGATTTGTTTCTATTATCTCATACTAATGGTTCAAAAATATTGTTAAACAGTTAATTTTAAAGTAAATTGGCTTACAATAGACTTGGAACTTTATGATGAAAGGCCCTCTAAAGTGTTTTACAATATTATGAACAGCTTTAATATGAACCTCAGCATGTTTTAAAATAGTCAAATTACTTACAAAACAATATTCCAAATAACTAGCAATGATAGAAGCGCGCTTGAAATCTAAAGAGGTCACCGACGGATACGTACTTTCTACACAAACAAAGATCTCTATCACGATGTACTGCGAACAGTTAACATAAACTAACAAATTGAAAATAAAACAAATATTTGCTAAAAGGATTTCATGGAAAGCAATTCATTAGATGAAAAATGGTGGAATCCGAAAGAGGAAATGAAGCGGGAAAATTGCTCACAGTTCACCAGGGAAATCCGAACAGCGAAACGTCTCCAGTCAGCGCCTCGTCAGCTGTACTCACTGCTCTCCTCTACTGCGAGTTGACACCGTGATCAGCTGATCAGATGAACAAAGATTCAGACCTCCCATACTTTACCATGGAATCGACATTTTTTTCAATACAATAGAATTAAAACGAAACTTGATTATTAGTTAAATACAGAAACTAGTCGTGTTGAAGAACTGAGAGAAATAAAATAAATGTACACATCGACACATGAAAGTTAATTCAGTTCTCTGTTTACGTATCAGTTCTATTTCATTAATGAACTAAAACAAACTCAGTTCGTTTGTACTTGATGCAGAAGGGGTTAATTAATTATGAAAACAGTTACCAATTAAATTAGTTTCATCACAAACAAATCAAACCCTTTGTATTTTTATGGACGAACAATTTGCTCCTGTATTGACGAGTAGTTTGATTTAGTTAATTATTTTGTCAATAACGACCACGAGCAAAGATTAGTTTACATGATTGTATTACCTTCGTTCAAGGTCAAGTTTGGCCTTTCTAGGCTAAGGTGCTAGTTTCTAGGCTAAGGTGCTAGTTTCTAGGCTAAGGTGCTAGTTTCTAGGCTAAGGTGCTAGTTTCTAGGCTAAGGTGCTAGTTTCTAGGCTAAGGTGCTAGTTTCTAGGCTAAGGTGCTAGTTTCTAGGCTAAGGTGCTAGTTTCTAGGCTAAACACCCTCACAGGTTTTTTTCTCCCAAAGTGGCTGAAAGTTTTGCATTATTGTAATGAAGTCTATTAGTATGTGGCCCTATACACGAAGTAATACGCACTTGCTTGCTTTCCACTGGGAGTGAAAGACTCGCCGTGGTCGTCAAAGTGTTTATACGCCTATCTTCAGCTTCTCTTTAAACTCCTAAGTTTTCTTAATGTGTGTAAACAAATTTGAGATTCTATTGTATAACTTCTCAGATTGCCTGATATTTGGCCTCAAATTTGGTTCTACATGAAATCACGTGATTTTCTTCTTGTACTGTAATTTTGTGTTTCTTTATGTTTAAAATATGCATTAAGAAACTGCCCATGACGGCAGAACACTTGAGTCTGTTGACAGACTATTGGCAAGCCAATGCAAGAACCTCGTCATTAGAGTAAACTTATGCAGGACGGCGTGCCTCGCTCAAAGCCAACTTTGCACCTATATTATGAATAACCTGCATTTAGTATGTATTCAAAACATAATTATACAAATATTGACGTATTTCGTTGTTTGTAGCTTGTTGAATTAACTGAAATTGAATTTGTTTTAAAGCCTAACTCTTTACGCTTGAGCTTTGAACGCACCTGGAGCAAGTAAATACTGATATTCTTGAGATGATAGGCTGGCTGTGAAAATCCAAAACTACCCTTAAAATCAACAAAAACCATTTTTGAATTTAATTTTTAAACGTCATATGAACGCGTAAAATAGCTTAATATGCAACATATTATAATGGCTTCGTTCTTTCCAAGGTGTATCATGGCTGGAGCAAAAACAAATATTTTAATTTGAATACTGTACGAAGAAAACTTAGATTTATGATTTACAAAACAGCAGCACTGAGACAGAAATGTAGTCACTAGTGTTATTGTAACGCAAGTGGACTATGGAGATACTGACAGCATGATTGTCAGCCGCGGGGCTCTGTTAATTAATATCATCGCGTAACATAGACAACTGCTCTTGTAATTGTATCCACCTCACTCTAACAAACCTCATCTCATATCTATTTACGTCCAAATTTGTAATGTCGTACTGTATTTCTATACGGGTATCATATTTCTGGCAAGGTTTGACTTTAAACTGTGACGTTTTAAATAATGATGTATTTTTAAACGTGTAGAATAAAACGTCCACTTTCAAGTGGATTAAACGTTTCAAAGATGGCCGCGAAGACGCTAAAGATAATGCAGGGCAGGGAATGTTTGAAATATATATTTTTGAGACTTTTCGTCTATTGTTTGATTACCTTGGTTTTAATATATATGAACATTTAAGAAATACCTGTCTTTGACGAACACTAAACAATGTTAAGTCTACATCTCTAACTTCTATCTGTTAACGTGTCTTTGTTTTAAATTGTTTGCAGTTGACGATGGTTCTGAGTTTAAATTTTATAAACCTTTCAATCAGCTTAGGTCATGGTCAGTTACGACTCACTGGGTAGGGACTTTTCTAAATTTGATTATCTTTTTAACTCATTTGTTAGGAAACCCTGGTTCATTCATCAAAACCTTACACAATTTCCCTCATTAGCTTAGAGTCAGTCAGTGCAGCTGTCACTGGCCCTGGATGTGCTTGACTTTTCTATATGTTTATTAATTTCGTAATGTTTTTGCACATGTTGCATTGTCTTTTAGGTTAGCTGTTATAAAACTAACAAGTTTGACGGGGGAAAGATGGAAGAAAAGAAAATTGCTTGGTGGTGGGTGACTGGTCAGCTTGCGCTGATTATCTTTAGGCTAGCTTATTTTACTAATGTGTTATATAGTGCTATGTTTCAGGTTACTTTTCACCTGATGACGGGGTCAGATTCCAGATCCTGAAACGTCGTGTAATTTTGTTTAGCCAAAACGATGGAAAACGTCCGTAATAATGTTTACGTGTCTGAGCTACATAAGGTAACTTAAAGTAAAATTTGTTTTGTTTTTTTGCTAAGTTAGGACTAGAAAGTCATCATTACCACTCAACCATGACCTTTACCCACCGTAACTGTATAGTCCCTCTACAAATGTAAGTGGTGGCTGCGGGAATCGAACATGCGCCAGCGAAGGGATAAGCTCCGAGGTCACCTACGTTTCCAACCCGCCACGGGTCCACTTTACATATATCTATCTAGGTCATCTCGTCCATTATTTAGGCCTATATTCACTCTGAGGTAAATCCCCTTCCCCGATTCACTTGAAGGGTTGGAGGTATCACGGATACATATTTACAACAGTACACAGGGGTGCGATTATCTTCAATAAACTGGCCACCTGGGGCAAGAATATCTTCTAAGCCAGGAAAACGTTAACGCTTAGTTTGCCATGGTTATATATAACAAAATTTACTATTATTCATGAAAAGTGAGTTCTAGATCAAATTAAGGATCGGATTATATTCAACGTTCGCAAGCAAGTAAAAAGATTTACTGTATAAACGTTTATTTGTATACAGTATAAACCACAACATTCATATTCAACCATGATTATCGAGCTGGTTTAAACAGTGTTCTGGCCATGTTTGTGTACATTTATAAAATGTTCTTTTAAATAACTTGTCGAATGTAATTATGCGTTTTGTTGCCTTATTTCTCGACCTTTTAATTTTTTACTGAAATGATTAGGGATAGGATACTGATTTTAAATTTCAGCTAGAATCGTTAAAAAGCAGAATTTAATTCCGTAAATTGTAGTAGAATAGAGCATAATATTGGATTTGATACGGAAATTAACTTATTTTGGGATTCAGATAACCAATATTAAATACTTTTTAAAGCTTTTTTGTTTTAACTTTGTTGTTCAAACTGAAGAGTTATATGGTTTGCCGCGAAAACGCAGCACATACTGTCTCTTTATCTTCCTTACCCGCAGCAGAACGCTGTATGTAGCGCTCCCGCGACGCAGAACTCAACTTGTTCAATATCTGGTAATAAGCAAATACTCAATCTAAACCAATGTGAACCAACATTGCCAAACTAAAACCACAGATAATTCGAGTTCAGTTTTGAAACCGAAAAATCTGTTTATAAGGACAATGTACAGATAAAACGTGAATCTCAGCGAATTTCTTATAACGGGGTAAGAATTACACCGGAAGTGCCTTGTGGGGTTTTCATTAGGTTGAATTATTTAATTTGTTTTCATGACATGAACAATGTTTCTCCAATACAACGTAACAATTAAAGAATGGAGGCGCCTGCAAAAACCGACACCTTTTAACATAAAGGTAAGCTTAGTTTGTACGGTCTTTTGAAGGCGCTTTCTAAATACTGATTTCCTAATATTTTCTGCAATAAAAGGTATACTAATTTGTTTCATATTGTGGACATATTTTAATACACTATTTGTCAGATTTTGGACAAAATTGTACTTGGAGACTATATATGGTATTGTGCATAGAACTTTAACCGTTCAGCCTTCAACCGAACTTCAGCTTTCATTCATCTGTGTACACTCTAATTAAAGTTATTTTTAATATTTTGGTTTTATATGATTGTATTGTGTTGATTCTCTGAAAATGAAAAATAATGTTAGTGGCTACACATCAGCTGGCAAAATTCATTTATTTTCAAAATGTGTGTTTATTATTTGTTATAGTTTTCATCCCAATTTATCTCTTCCCCTCATTGTTAACCACTTGAAAACATATTAAAATCCAACATTTCGTAGCTCCTCTTCTTTTTATTTTCTATTGTATATGTTAGTCTAAAGTTGTTTTTAAATAGTTGATAGGAGAGATTTCCTGGTTTACTGTAAATGTTACATAAATCACGATTAAAATGTATAAAGTTGCAAGTTGTTCTCTTGGACGTAGAATATAATTCAAATCTCCTTAGACCTTAAATTTCGCACAAACAACACTCAATGGTATCAGATATTACATGTAATCATGTTCACCGAAATCTCTAGGATTTAGATTATGACATACTTGGCACAAACCTATAAACTGCAGTATATTCTCAATATTATTTCCCAACTTGTCATTCCCCGTAGCCACTGCATGATTTGAACACCTCTGCAGATTGGCCATTTTGATTCGTTTGTTCTTATACAGTTAACTCTGCACTCCAGTCGTATAATTGACCACGACGTTGATAGCTTAAACTATTCCAGTATAGTAGTTCCAGTATAGTCCTTAAGTTCGACAATTATCTCTTTAGGAAACACTCTAGGAACAGGTTGTTTGTTGAACAGAGTTTAAAATAGCTCATGTTGTTGAATAAACCAGCCCTAAAGCATAGCTATTGAGTAAGGAGTAGGGGCCCAGAGTAATATTTTATTTTTTTACAAATCTTTTCAATTTTTATACAAAAGATAAGTAATATTCGATCCTTTAGTCAGAGTGCGGGCCGGAGGTCAATATCATATATATCAAATAGATAAAGTTCACTTAGGGCTACTAATGTTATTAGCAAAAAAATGAACAGAAAAGTACCCTTTTTTAACATTTTTAATTTGTTACACGACCGGTTTCGGGACTGAACCCATCTTCTCGGTGATGTATGAAATTGCCTAACCTAATTTGCAAAACAACAATTACAAAACAAAACAGGAGATACATCAGATGGTTTAAAATAAATAAAATAGAAGTCTTGATCATGGATTTCAGGTTTTTCTTATTTTTGTTTTATATTCGAATATCGGATTCATAATTGCTGTGTGTGTAGTGTTTAATATGTGTAACAAATTAAAAATGTTAAAAAAGGGTACTATTCTGTACTGTTCACTTGTTTTTGATAATAATCATATACAGGGTAATTCTAAAATAGGGCGCCAAATTCCTCAGGGAAACGGAAGCTGAGCTTGGACACAGTGACATCATGTTTGTTACCCCCTCCACCAAAACATTTCCTTATCGGAATCGACCTACGTTATACAGTAAAATAGTTAACAATTTCTTAATTTTGGTACCTTATTCAGTAATAATTGAATTACTTCACGTACCTGGTTGAGTGATTGTAAAACAACTCAATTCACAAAGCAAATTAAACACATAAAACAAGCAACAACCAAAAGGGACATTTCACACTGAAACTCCCGCGGAGGGAAATTTCCCGCGGCGGTGGCAACACTGGTGGGACTGCAGGAGCGATTGTTTTGTTTGTGTTGGTGGCGCTGCCGTCCGGTCCGGATCTAAGTTATCGCTCGAGAACAACAAAGAAATCTTTATTGTTGCCAATAATCTGTGTGTTTCGCGTGTGCGATGAAGTGTGTGTGGATTATCCTTGCCTTGGGGCTGATGGCTCTAATGGTCTCAACGGAGGCCAAGAAGAAGCGGAAATTCGAGGGAGACTTTGAATTCGCTGATGAGGTGAGTTTGGCATTTGCCCACATTAGGCCTTGGAGGAATTTATCGACAGGTCGTATGTTATTTAGGAATAGATATATTTTATCACACACGATTAAGTAAATTATAAAACTGCAAACAAATATTCTGTTTTGTTAGATCCTTAGTCTTTTAGGCCCTTATTTGTAAACGCATAAAACAACAAATTTCATTACGATGTTGCTCATATCGACAACGTTTTTGCTAAAAATTGTTTATTTTTGACGGTTCTTAGGTTATTTCTCCATGCAGGATCGCTTTGGCGACGTAATAACCTCAAAACTGTACCTTGTTATATTACGAGTATATCAATTTCTTGAACTTAAACAACGTCCATACATGTTCTTAATAACATTACAAACACAGTATGAAGATTAAAATGAATGTGTGAAATGAACGGTTACGGTATTCTAGAATGTGGAATGTAGGCTAGGTCTGAGGTGGGACGCCCTTATATTGATTACTCGACAGTTCAATCTCAGGTGAGGCGCTGCTACTTTTACCTTCGCTTCGCTCTACAGACTACAACCTAACCTCAACTCACTTGTGGTTAATTAATTGCGGATTCGAGTTTTTACAAAATAGGGCAGAATGAAAATAAGACAGTGACCTCAAAATTAGAGCTGTCAAGGAGTGAGAACTCTTCTTGCTTTCAAGTTAATCAGTCGTGAACGTTTTTAACAAAATATTTATAGATATAGATATTGCTAAAGTGCGATGTGTTTGCCTTTTGCGATCGTTGATTGATTAGCAAAGATAATGTAACTATACAAACCCTTTAAGTAACGTACATTTCTTTTAGTTTGTGTACGTATTCAAAAGACTGCTTCAAAATGAACTAAAGAACTACCATTTAATAGTGAGTTAGAACACCGGAAATATGCTTTAACTCGTATAATACAAGCATCTAGCCATTGAATTCACTGGTACTGTATACAGTAGAATAGATAATAGAAGAGTACGTAAATGCTAACACTTGTTCGTAGACAGAAGTGCTGGTGCGCCACTTGTGTGCTTTGACAGTAAGTTCAAATAGACAATGTTCTCTATCTACCCAATATTCAAAAAGCTGTGTTGGTTGATGCCGACAGAGTGCGTTTTAAACTCAGAAAACATAATTTCCATTTGAGTCATGCTTCAACAAGTAAATTGAATGATCTAGATAATTGCATATTCCGTTCATTTAAGGAAGATCGTTATCAATAGTATTAGTTTATTGGGGTTTAATTAAATATTTCTTATGGTAGATTTGATTGAATATAGTGAGTATAATCCTACAGCCTCGAAACTACTGATGATTCGCATATTTTAGTGAAAACGGCAACCTTCCAATGTACATAACACAGTGGTATTACTGAATAATAATTATAGTTCATGGCACTGCAGTTTGCCATTAAAACGGATAAAATCAAATACTAAATCGCGTTTATTTTCGGTTTTCTCGTAAATGAAACGAGCGAGCCAGGAGTTTCTTATTGTGGTGGAAAATTCCGGAGAACTTGTTTTGTGCTCTTTAAATAGAAGGACCTCTTTAGCTTTTTATGTGGGGGTGGACGGCTTTTGTAGTAAACCGCAGCGGGGCGCCGAGAGTGATGTGGTGGGGTGGGAGGGAAGGGGAGCGGGAATTGGAATTTGGAAAGGATATTATTTGTCTGCCTAAACATTTTAAAGTGGCTCGATATGACAAGATCTTTCGGGTTTTTAAGCTTGGAGGTTTCATTTTAACGACAACATTATTATCGAGAGAGGATGTTGTCGCGAACATTTAAAGTAAGACAACTAAAGTAAGGTAAATATTGATGTTGGATTTATTATGTACTGCAGTCTAGAGGAAAAAGAAGAGTTACGGAAAGGAATTGAGATCTTGAGTCGCATTTCGGAAACAAACCACATTAAAGAAGAAGCAGTAACTCTAATCCTGCAGTACTTGTCAGTCTCCGGGGGATTTCCCTGGCCAGACTGACTCCAGTACATTCCAGGCACGACTCCAGGACAACTCCAGGGACAGACAATGGAACTGGATAATGCCAGACTCTGGAGTCTGGAGTAGTGATTACTCGACAGTTCAATCTCAGGTGAGGCGCTGCTACTTTTACCTTCGCTTCGCTCTACAGACTACTGTATACAACCTAACCTCAACTCACTTGTGGTTAATTAATTGCGGATTCGAGTTTTACAAAATGGGCAGAATGAAAATAAGACAGTGACCTCAAAATTAGAGCTGTCAAGGAAAGCTAACAAGAAGTGAGAACTCTTCTTGCTTTCAAGTTAATCAGTCGTGAACGTTTTTAACAGAAATATTTATAGATATAGATATTGCTAAAGTGCGATGTGTTTGCCTTTTGCGATCGTTGATTGATTAGCAAAGATAATGTAATATACAAACCCTTTAAGTACCGTACATTTCTTTTAGTTTGTGTACGTATTCAAAAGACTGCTTCTAAATGAACTAAAGAACTACCATTTATTTAATAGTGAGTTAGAACACCGGAAATATGCTTTAACTCGTATAATACAAGCATCTAGCCATTGAATTCACTGGTACTGTATACAGTAGAATAGATAATAGAAGTGTACTTACTTTGACAGTAAGTTAAAATAGACAATGTTCTCTATCTACCCAATATTCAAAAAGCTGTGTTGGTTGATGCCGACAGAGTGCGTTTTAAACTCAGAAAACATAATTTCCATTTGAGTCATGCTTCAACAAGTAAATTGAATGATCTAGATAATTGCATATTCCGTTCATTTAAGGAAGATCGTTATCAATAGTATTAGTTTATTGGGGTTTAATTAAATATTTCTTATGGTAGATTTGATTGAATATAGTGAGTATAATCCTACAGCCTCGAAACTACTGATGATTCGCATATTTTAGTGAAAACGGCAACCTTCCAATGTACATAACACAGTGGTATTACTGAATAATAATTATAGTTCATGGCACTGCAGTTTGCCATTAAAACCTGGATAAAAATCAAATCCAAAATCGCGTTTATTTTCGGTTTTCTCGTAAATGAAACGAGCGAGCCGGGAGTTTCTTATTGTGGTGGAAAATTCCGGAGAACTTGTTTTGTGCTCTTTAAATAGAAGGACCTCTTTAGCTTTTTATGTGGGGGTGGACGGCTTTTGTAGTAAACCGCAGCGGGGCGCCGAGAGTGATGTGGAGGGTGGGAGGGAAGGGGAGCGGGAATTGGAATTTGGAAAGGATATTATTTGTCTGCCTAAACATTTTAAAGTGGCTCGATATGACAAGATCTTTCGGGTTTTTAAGCTTGGAGGTTTCATTTTAACGACAACATTATTATCGAGAGGATGTTGTCGCGAACATTTAAAGTAAGACAACTAAAGTAAGGTAAATATTGATGTTGGATTTATTATGTACTGCAGTCTAGAGGAAAAAGAAGAGTTACGGAAAGGAATTGAGATCTTGAGTCGCATTTCGGAAACAAACCACATTAAAGAAGAAGCAGTAACTCTAATCCTGCAGTACTTGTCAGTCTCCGGGGATTTCTGGCCAGACTGACTCCAGTACATTTCAGGCACGACTCCAGGACAACTCCAGGGACAGACAATGGAACTGGATAATGCCAGACTCTGGAGTCTAGAGTAGTGAAGTACATTCCACTCCACTCTATTCCACAGAGCTTTGCAGGCCTACTTAATACCGAACACAAAAGATAAGCACCACTTTAAATATCTAATTGTGTTTGGTCATTCGAAAAGGATTACACAAATCCACCTTCTGCAAAACAATACGTCACTCGTGTGGGCGATCATTTCATTGAACGCCTTCAACATTTACAACTTTTGCCGTGTTAGTTAAGTGTTGTTGACTAAAATATTCAACTTATAAATGTTACAACAATAGTCCAGCTGCAAATGTAAAAATGATCCTTCGGGCCGTGTCAAAGTTAGCTAAAAATGTTATACAATTTTTGTTATTTTTAAATATTTTTTATAAAGTGGTCTACAGTATGATACAATATATTGGGTATGAGCTCAGATCGAAACCGGTCGTGAGACAATAAAATGTCCAGGGTACTAAGTGTTTTAATTTTTACACTTTTGTTTCATTGTATTGGGTATTTCCAAAACTTCAATGAGCCATAGTATTTGTTTTTAATTCCAATTTATTAGTGAAGTAATTGTAAACACTTCCCACATAACACAAATCCCACGTACAGTGTATGTCATCTTGCAGACTACTGTACTGTTTAAGAAAACATAAAAAACAACTCTATTCGGAATTTAAAATCGTCAACACTCCACACCAATTCCTATATCAAGGCAATTAAAATATTGACACCTACTATATCGAAAGCTACAGGACATGAGTTGCGGTTGACTGACGATGGTGTCTACTGTTGTACTCCATGCTGCATGCATGTACTCAGGTGCCGGATATTCCACCTACCTGTCAAGTCATTCCATTCTTCAGCTTCTTTGTCGGCGAGACTCGCCTTCGTTGATTATGCACAGGAAACACGCGACTGTTCGCATACAACATACATGGGCCTTCTCAAGCTGAACCATGCGAGTGAAAAACCAGCGCCGCTGGCATGAGTGAATCGAATTTTCTTTGCAATTTGTTACTCTAATTGGCTTCACGCACAGCCTCGCTTCGGCCTTCGGTTTTAGATGTTAGATTGAGGGGATCAAGTGGTCAGGGACTGGTTATATGCACATCTGCCTCTTCTGTTGGGCATATTGCACTACCACCGGAATGAAAGGAAGTCTGGATTCAGGAGGAATGGGACTGGGTTCGGCTGACCAGACAATCATGAGAGGGCGACAAGCAAGCCCGCTGACAACCACTTAGGAGACTCTAACCCCAAGACATGGAGAGCCTTGCCAACACTCAGGGGACCGTTCCTCAAGATTATGGCAAGCCTCTCCTGAAGTCGCGGTCTACCCTGCTGCCGCATCCCCTAAAATGATATCTGATCCAACCTCCCCTGGTGGGAACAGCGTGTTCAACATCTGGACAACTACAAAGCTGCCCAGCATTTTTGTGAACAACTCTTTTTGGTACCCTAGTATAAAGTAATCTGAGCAGGTACTAACCAGACATATACTGACGGGGGAAGACCTTCGGCTTTAGTTTTATGTTCTTTACGACGGGTGGTACAAGGCTATGCTCACAACCGCACTACGGCCTTCGGCCGGGGTTTTTAATGGGAGTTATACTACATATCATGATTTACTACACATTTTGAGTTTCAATAAAATCGGACTACTCATTCCTCTGTTATAGCGAAAAATCACTTTTTAGGCCACCACATGACCATCTATATTTTTCACATCAGTCGTACTCTAGAAATAAATTCAACGCATTCATTTTGAAATTGTTTATGGTTGTGGAACTTGTTTACTTGCAACATAATGCGTGTCTGCTGTAGAACATTGTAATATGCATTTCCTTTAAAAAAAGTCCTTGTTCAGACAACACGTAAAGCACAACGCCCCCCTCCCATCACCACTACGTCATTATTCACGTGCTGCTTGTGGGGTGTTGACTTGCGGCTAATGAGGCTTTTTGTGTAACAAATTAGAGTCGCTCGCGCCGAGTGTGTTCCGAGCACAGAGCGGCTCGTGTGACTCTTCTTAAGAGGGTTGATCACCCCAGAAAATGTTGCTCAAAACACGCTCTCGTAGTTCCCCGTAAAGACGCTATTTTTTGGTGTAGAGATTAGAACAAATGTTTTCCATGTTTCAAACGTTGTCTCTAGGTTTGTATAACCTGGTTTGAATAAATCTTATGCCAAAATTTGACAAAAATGTCAAGGTTGGCAAAAGTAGGTTATTTTATAAGTGTACTATATTTTTTCACGTAGTTTTGCCTTTTTCGTGTATAAGGAACATAGAACAACTCTACCCTATCATACAAACCCACATTTGTACGTTTCGGTTTATAAAAGGCGTCGGAAACAGGGGACTACAAAACCATGTTTTGCATATTTTGAGTGAATGGAGCTAAATTGAATATCGCTACCATTTCTCTTGACTGGCAAGGTCGGCGGCAAGCGCGACTCTTCAAAGAACTGAGCCAGACAAGACAACACTACTAGAGCCGATGTTTTTAAACAGAAGATAAACTTGGATTTCCACCTACCCCTCGTCCACCTGAGGGATATAATGAATACTCTACTATGTCAGTAAACAAGTGTTCTTACTTGGTTGACTAATCCTCTTAACGTGCTGTTGACACAAAGCAGGTGACACATGGGCCCTTGTTAGGAAGCCTTCCTGGAGCGTTTCTATCAGTGACATTCGAAAAGTAAAGTGAAATGCAGTTTTGTTGACACGAGAATGGGATCCTCATTACACAATCCACAGCAATCAATCCTTGAACAATGCACTACTTATGACACAGTGGAAGGTATTGTAGGTGGCCTACAATGTAGAAGCTGGGTGAGGTGTGTCTGAGTAGACAATAGCAGCTGGATGAGTCATCCTTCTCTTACATACAGACAAGAGGGTGTGAGCGAAGTTAGGTCCTCACTGTTGACACGAGAAATGAGATATCTCTTCATTACACAATCCACGGCAGTCAAAAGTCGTACACGTTTTAGCACACAAATGGCGAACGGAGCGTCGGAGAGTTGTTTGTGGGTGTTGTTGGTTGTATTTTTACGACCTTTAAAACTTGTGATTCACTCTCTCGCCTCCAACCACAAACCTCATCGGGATGGAGCAAAACCTCTCTCCGATTACTCCAAAGGTCACTTTAGTATATACCCGAGATCATGGACCAGAGCGAGTGAGAAATTTTTCGTTTAAAATCCCCGGACCCCATGTCACCTAAAGGGTACTTTACCTTGTCTGTAAATATCGAGACTGGGACTGAAGAGGTTAAAAATTAATTTGGGAAGAAGGGTGTTTTTGAAATACCCTGTAAAGCCCTGAAATCCTCGATATGGATCACGCCAGAATAGTCTGTAATGGACTTGAAAAGACGATAATGGAAGACTCTTGAAATGTTAAACTGTAATAGGATAATACCATCAATGTTTATTTCACAAACAACAGCTTGTGGTTGAGAGCCAGATGCAGAGGAATAGCTCGGTTAGAAGATTGGAAATGTCAAGAAGAGTCAGCTAATGTAGAGAAAGGGCAAGGGTCAAGGAATGGTCTATCAACCACCGCCTACATCTTGTCTGTACACTATACGAGGGAAATCCGACCATGAGAGAAGACTTTGACTAGTCGAGTCTATGAGCTACTTGTGTGTAGAGTAGACAAATAGACAGCAACAAGCAGTGGATATTGTAAAATAATGCACAGATTGCTACATCACGTTTTGATATATCATTCTATTCAACAGTTAAAAAAATATTGAATCGCTTTGCTGCTGCTTGCTATATATTCTATAACCAGTTTTTGACTTGGTCCTTCTTGAGTGGATGGAAAGCGGTAAAAGCAGAAAAATCAAGATATGTAGTGCACTTTGATATAATCTTGAAACATTGCAGGCAATCACTTTCTCCATTTATCCGATCACATAAGTGTATATACGCATACTTAATTTATTTACATTTTAAAATGGTCCTTATTTACTGGTAAATGTGGGAAGTAATATAATTTACGATTAATTTAATTAAAGTTTAAACAGCAATGTAAGTAAATAATATCCATGCAGACATATTGGATCGAACCTCCCCTTTCACAAACTGGATAACCTAAATCCCAAATGTACTGAAGTAGTGAAGTATGTACAACTAGACGTCAGTTAACTACGGACAAAAGTATTTGCCTTTAAATATATAACAAAAAGAATTGAATTGCAAGCCTTTGAAGAGATACAGTTTCCAATAAATTTCCTTGTTGGAAAATACTTAAAGGAGATCTCAGCCATTGAAACGTGAAAGCAAGTGGAACTTAAAACAAAAGTAAGTGGTTTTAGCCTTCAGAAGTCTGAACTGCAAATTCCTGGGTTCAAAGGTTTCAACTATCTTCACAAGTTGTCTTTCAAGATTGCTTTCACAGTTAAGAAAGAAAACCGCGAACCTTCAAACCCGCTCGGTCTATTCAGAGGTAACTAACTCCGTGAAAGGAGAGTATACTATAAGTATAGAAGACACCGCGATTGATTTTCCTTCAATAAACAGAATTTGATGTGCTTTTCTAAATAACGATAATTTTACGTTGCCAAACATGTTCTTGGGTTGCTACTGAACTCTAAGTAACTGTGCTCATGAAAAGTTTGTGTTTGCCGCAGTTTAATCAGAAATCATCACAAAGCAATTTTAGTAACTAAATCACATAAGATGCCACCACTTTCAATAAAGCAAATATGTAATGAGTGTAATGAGTGGTAAATGACTTACAAACTAACCGATTGTTGATAAGATCAAACCTTTAAACAGCGTACATAACAACGAAAGTGAGGGTATATGGAATGTAATTTCCCGTAGATGATTGAGGTGGTTTCAATCTATCGTTGTTAATTTATTTAGTACAGCACTGTTAATAAATCCTTCTTACAAAATCAAAACATTAGAAGCATTAACAATCAGTTTGATTTGAACTGATTTCAAATGAAAACACTAATAACAAACATACATGATTTCAAAATATTTAAAGTCAAAAGCTGCAATACCTGTAAATTTTATGAAAGGTACAGTCAAAGAGACGTTGTTTATACATTTGCAGTTTATGTTCATGATTGATTGTTTTACCGTCGATAGTTATAACACAGATTTATGAATATCATCTTGTCCAAAAATATAAAACAGCAATGTAGGGAAGTAGGTTAGGTTAGATTAGGGACAAGCCAAGTGATCAGTAAATGTACGTGAAACTGGTGAGCTCAAGTAGATTGATGCACTTGTTTACTGCTTTATCCATGGATTTATCGTTGACTATTGTCTATAGCAGAACCGTTCTCGGATGATCAGGTACTTTCATTCGACTACGGATGACTGTATTGCCTCTTTCGTTCATAATAACATGTGTTAGTTGTTGAACGAATTATACCTTTGTGCTACTTTATACATTCAAAATTGTTCACGAAATCTTTCGTCATAGAAATACATAATTGTTTTGCTTTACGAAATGATAAACTCGAATTACTGAACTATTTTACGGTTTATTGAATGCGTCTGCAGGAGGTGAGTTTGATATGGTTTGAGCTCTGAAAACACATAACGTCAACGGATCCGTGGCGGTTGGTATCGCGCGCGACTCATCACTCCGATGGCGTGGGCTCGATCCCCTCAGTCACCACGTGACACTAGGTAAAGGTCGTGGTTGAGTGGGAGAGAGGACTCGTTAAACAAGACAAACTTACTTGTTTAAGTGCACATTAGAACTAGACTACGAGGATGGAAACTACTGACGAGTGACGAGTAAACAATGTGAAGAATGCCAGGACAGAATTCCTGCCGTATCAAACTGCTGACTGCTGACAGTTGGCTGACCCGAGTAGAACTTGTTCGTCTCTACAGTCTAGTCTACACACTTGACACCGGCTGTGTAGAAGAGTAGCCAGTAGCCTAGCTCTGTGCTATATAGGCTGCTCACTTTGAGACACACTCCTAAGGACAAATCGGAGAGCATTTATCAAGAAGCATACAAGGTGTTTTGGCAACTCTTTAATCTTGTCTGCAGCATTGCCTGAAAAACGTTTCGAAGTTAAGTGTGGCCTATATTTGTTCCAGATTGCTTTAGTGTTACCTGTTTTTGGAAGAACCTATTTGAGGGTGAAAAATGTGAATATTATATGATTGTTGTAGGAAACGCTCAATTAAATAAATGGAAGACGAACTGCGAAGATAGTAAGGAGATAAATGAAGATACGATGAAATATATCTTTTAACTTTCTAAGTAGAGTGGATTACTAGAATGTGTTCTATGCTCTATGGTTGTTGGACTAGTTTATCTTAAACTTAAATAGTTTATGTCAACGCGATGTTTAGATTTATATATGTACAGGATGTTCTGTTTTAGCTCCTTTGGATTAGCTCCTGTCCGTAAGAATAACAATTCTTTTGCACCTTTTTGTCCAGAGTTTTCTAATTAACTACCCCAAAGCCAACCCACACTGCAATAATTTCTCCTAATGGAAGACACCTCCAACCCGAGACATTGTCATAAAATCCCTCCGGAGCCAAGGAAGAGCCGGAAAGCGTAATTTTAGCAGATAGCCGAGCTGACCCCTCTGTTATGTATGGCGCCGAGGTAAGTAGTGTTACAGTCTCCCGTGTACGACAAGAGTACGTAAGTAAGACTACGGGCTGGAGACTCGGGCAATGTCGAGAGTGGCAGACTGTAAGCCCGGAGGCGCCGGTAAGATGATGCAGCATTGTCGAGGAGTTCGGTCGCTTAGGAAAACATACGGGAGTGTGTTGTGTGCGTTTGTTCAATGTAGTGCAAGATTAGTAATTATTTGCTCGCTTCTGCGTTTAGTGGTGGCTGTAACCTGGATATTGTAGAGAGTTGAACTATGTCTGGGGTTGTTGCGAGTACTTTCTTGGACGATTTAATGGCGTTATTTGAAAAACAATGTAAATATATCACGCGTTCCCCAGCGGCATGTTATGTCCCGTCACCTGCTGCACTCTGCCTCATAGTCTAGTCTAGTAATGTGAAGGGAGGAATACACATTGTGTGCAGTGCTGTGCAAGAGTGAAACTGCCGCCCAGGCCCCAGGCCGCAGCTCGCACGGTAGGTGGGCCGAGATCACCGTGACATTTCAACCGGACAGGTGTCTCAGCCTCGCCTAAAGAGTGCCGGGTTATTATTAGAGAGGCCTCATCAGACCAGTTCTCAGCCCTACTGCCAGTTTCCGCTTCAGTTGCTCTGCCCGAGCTGTGTAATTATACGACAAGTTATGCGGTATTTTGTGCAAACAATAAGTGCTAATTGAGAAACCACTATTAAAACTGTTTTAACTTGAGAAAGATTTATAAAAAATTTCGAATATAAATAATGTATGTGTTTTTTTAGTAATATACAACCTGTTAGTTATGATTTGGGAAGGGTTGACCGTTTTTTAAGGCCGTAATATGACGGTGTACTCTTTGTTTCAATGTAACCATAAGGAGGTATTTTCCTAGATAACGGTGGCGTTTCCATATGATTGCATTAAAAACAAAAGGTCGTTAAGTAAACGGCCGTAACAAAGCGGTCGTCGCTTCCCAGGAAACCATAGCTTTAGTAGCTTAGTACTATGATAGTGCCTAGTGCCTATGATAGGCATAGGGTCCACGATGTAGTTTATGCACTTTATGAAAATCAAAAACGCAACTTATAATACTTTTTACTTTAACGTGAAACATTTCTCAGATAAACGAATAATATCTTTGAAGAATAAAACTGTCCAGTATGAGAACTGCTGAATTATAAGAGCATTGAAGTGTCTTTAGTCTAATTGGCGTTTCTCAGATAATAACGGACTGTCAATAATTTTAAAGAAGCAGTTCTTAGTTGAAATCCGTTGAAGCTTTTCATCTTCATTACAAATGGTTTATGTTCGTTAATTTAGATAGTCGTCGATAGTTGGTACATTTTTACTGAAGACCTTTTATCAAGCTGTCGCAAATACTACAATTTTCCAGTATTTGGGTATGAATTATTATTAGTATTTTCCGTAAAAAAGCACAAGAGTGTAGGCCTTTACTGATAATATTAATACCACAGATAACTACATGTATTTTATCTATGTGAATACTGATATCGGCCGTACATTCCGATAGGCTAATCATTGTACTGTTTAGGCTGTTAGTGGTTAGTTTTGAAATCACCCTGTGTATGTCTGGTTGAGACCTGCACCCGGAATCTCCAGGGTGTGAAGTGAATTCATGGAAAATTAACTTTTCGACTACTGGAAACTGTAGGCGTCTGCTTCTCGCCTCCTTATCCAGGATTCCAGGCAACAACATGGAAGTCTCTCACACGCGCCGACATCTCATGCAGGCTTCTATAGACGTGACGGGCTAGCTGTGCGCTCAGCTCCACTTATTTCTAGACAAACTACATCCAAAACAGGTGTTTGACATAACAATATAGTTTCTCCACAACATTTTAAGGTACGATGAAACAAGCAAGGTTCTTTCTTCGGAACTGATGTAAAACCGAGGAAAATTAGTACTTACGTTGCAAGAGTTGAAGACATTGAACTCTGGTGCCTTGTTCTTGCAAAGTTGCAGCTGCTATAGTGCGTAGTGTAGAGCCAAGTCAGGAGCTCTTCGACAACACAATTAGCCTATTTCACTCACACTGTCACTGAAGTGTGTCAGGCTGTCAGCTTTCGCTCCAGTTCATTATTTGCTGAAAGAGAACTTTAAGTCGTCTTCAACTTTGAGCTACTGATAACACACCATTTTGTTACTCAAGAAACTAGCCATAAAATATGTGGTTTTGACTGTTTTTACACTTATGGTCTGTCTGTATTGCCTATGGAAACTGTGTGCCGGATGTTAACGTGCTGCATGATTCACAGGAATTTGTATTTATTTATTTATTCTTTTCTTATATCTATTAGTATTTCGGTTAGGGTTGTCCGGAGTGTTGAGATCTCGGAATCTGGCTGGGGTAATTCAGATTTTTTATTGGGAATGGTCCTTAGTGTGTGGAGGGTGGGAGCAGAATAAAATTATATAATTTTTTATTTTTATGGGGTTTTTTGTTTTGGGGTCCCCAATTCCCCATGTTATATTTCTTTTTTTAGTAAATATTTATTAGTAAATATCAACGGATTTGTTTGAAACTCGACATATAGTTGTATACCATTAACCCAAAGACCCCTACTGATTTTGGGGTTCGGGGGCACAATATATGGATTTGGTTGGGTTAAGGGGCAAAGAAATAAAAAACATAAAATCGATGTGGGGTTATCAAAAAGGGAATATTATGCTGAATCCAGAGTTTTACAAAGCGGGCACCGAGGCCGTAGGCCGAGCGTGCCAGGGGGTCTGGGGGCGAAGCCCCTAGCTGGAGCAGCTAGTTGTCAGTATTTGTTTCGGCATCAGAAGAGAGAAGAGAAGACAGCTAGTGCACTGCTAGATTGTCCCCACTATAGACACCGGTCAAGCAGGTATGAAGCAAGGCTGTGTGCTCTATGTCCTCCGTCCGTAGAGCCGCTCTGTCCCCCAACACAACCACACACATTTACCATTGTGCAGTTAGAAATATTTACGTGAATTGTCTCGATAATTAATGGACTCAGGTAAACTAAGGTTTATTTATTTATGAAGAGAAATACAATGATTTTTATACTTTGTTCCAAGTTATTGGAAATTTGTGCGACCAAATAGTCATTCATCAAGATCAATGGAGGGAGAGTTCACATTGTGTAAATCTTATGTTAAAAGTATGGAATTGGGCAATGAAGAAATATAAACCTTTAAAAATTATTGGCAAAACTGTACGTTTCAAAAGTATGCACTGAAGCTTTCGTTAAATTTACTGGGGTCACAAATATTTAAGGAAATTATGTTAGGGCATGAAAACAGTTGTAGACTGTAACAACTACAGTCTAATTAATTATAAACAAATACGATATTTCAATCAAAACCTTCAATTTAGTAAATATTTACTAAAACCTATCCTAAAACGTAACTGCAACTGAATATTTTGGATCGTCCTCTTCCTATTCTATAATGAAGAAAATGTCACTTGAATGAGTTGCCTCGTGGGTTGAAGAGCTCTTCAGTTGAATTGCTTTCTTCCGTTTGTTCCACTTGTCTAGATGTCCGGTGGTGTAGGTGTGGTGTGTGGTGTGTACTCGTGCTCCGCTGCGGGAAACATCAAGTTGCTGGAAAACTGCTTGGGATCGAAGTTCTAACTATTGGTTTTGATATTACATCGAACAGATGTGCTTATAGATTGCACAGAACCGCTTGCTGTAAATTATATTATTTTGTTTTGAATCCACCTTGTTATAGATTAGAAAGCATAGCTTTGAAATAAATATGAAGTTCTGTTGTTAATGGATACTTTAGCTAATCAGCAAAAGCTGATACGAGTATATTTGACTGTCCGGGGTTTCTTGGTTTGTTTCCCCTCAAATGAATTTTGTGCAGACATTTTTAGTTTTGTTTTACTGTCCATTTTAGAAGGTACACTTCTAAGGAACACTTACCACAGCCCAAATTTACAGTTACTAAGTACAAATGCCAACAATACACACAAAACCAGAAAACCAATTACAAAGCAAAAGTCAAGACAATAAATACCAAAGTGAATAAGAAAACTGAAACTAATTTCTTTTCCCATTCGCGGATCTCTTCTAAAGTCGCAATAAAACGTCTAAAGCAATAAAAGTTGAAGATTTACAAAGGAGAATCCTTTAACTGTAGGCAATAACTCTGGGACAGATCCTCTCTCAGCGCTCAGACGCTTCATAACACCTCACTTGAGTCTCAGAGTTGAGAGCTGAGTCCCTTAGCCAAGGTTTTGCATAGTCTGGCTCTGGCTTTGGCTTTATTGCTGGTTCACAGGTAGGGGGGGAGGGGGACCACAAAACGCCAAGCAGTTTGGAAAGCACTAATCTTTTGCTGTCGTTATACTGAGGACCAGAAGTTTTATTAGTCCTGGTAGAAACAGAGAAAGGGTGGGTCTAACTTATCCCGGTGGTAAAATGCTGGAAGTAAATATGCCATGATGTTTGTTAACCGTAAACCGGATGGGGAGAGCCAATTTTCGGTCAATTGAAAATACGAGTTAATAATATAATAAAATTAAAGAAGACAATATATCGTTTCTGAGATACGTACGTAAAAGTGTGTTGATTTGACAACAAAGTCACATTAATAAATAAATATTACTATCCGGCTGACACGCAGCTAGACGCTAAATCGCCGCTGGCACGAGTTAAGCAAATTTCTGTTGCAATTCAGTACACTAATTCGCTGATTGTAACTCTAGTTCGCTACGCTCACATCCTCACTTCGGAGATCGGCTTCAGCTTTTCGTGCGCTGTTACCACAGGAGTGAAAACTCCCCCTCTTCCCATTCCTAAAAAAGGGATTTTCGGTCAACCAGTTTTGCTGGCTAATGAAGTTGACCGATATATTTACAAAAGAAACACTTGTGTACATCTAATGTAAATCGGACAAAAATTCAACCTGTAGGATGGTGCCATAGCCTATACTGTATATACATATTTATATTAAGTTTTGAAAAATGCTCACAACGTTTCCTGGGGGCAAGACCGGTCCTCATTGCACGGTCCCGAGTCTGGGTCTACCACTCTGACTGCATGAATATCTCATTTTTCTTCGAGGACATTCGCTAATGACTATATCACTATATCACTATTTCAGATGCCGACTACTCTCATGAGGGTATTTTAAGGCAAATATGTGGTGAAGGATGAGTGTGATGAGTGGTAGTAATGAGTTATGAGGTCTTGTTACAAACTAAGGCCGACTCTTCCTTAGAATGGGCCATTAATAAATAGCCAATGACCAATGGAAATACAAGGACCAACGGCTTATCGTGACTTCCGAACCACGCAGGTGATGGTCTGATATGTCTAAACGATGGTGGAAGTTGATGCGGGTATCATCAGATGATCACTGAGACTATCTGAGCCACTTTAGACCTATATCATCCTCAAAACCTGACCTCCATGAAGCTGGATTACAGGACTACGCCACGAGTCCCAGTCAAAATGAAGTCCTTTACTACAAAACTTAAAGCAAAATGCTGACAACGTACCACTTAGCAACTTTAACACTTTCAAGACACGCTTAAAACCCTTTCAGCCATTACAAAGTGGCATGTAAAAGATAAGACTGTATTTTAGCTTAAAGCCCAAGTTATTTGAACAGCATAATACTGTATTGTGATTGATCGGTAAATGCACAAAGTATCAATCAAGCGGAAGTCATCATTGCGGGTTGATCGTAAAAGTGATGACAGGCGGCGGTAGAATGATGATAGGAAAGTGTGGCCGGGGTGAGGAGGGAGAGGGAGGTTTTAATCTTGCAAGTCGATAAGCTCGTTTGTGCGAAGCTGAGTCCGCGAAACGTTAAAAGGAACATTACTCGCATTCAACAGATATTTCCAATAATTTCTGCCGAGTTGATTACTTTCTGCCGTTTTGAGCAGGAATAGTCGGAGCAAGAGACTTGCATGTGAATCTTCAATTATGCTTACGCACCTCTACATCTTTCCGTTGGATTTTAAATTTTAAAATTTCTTTTGCTCTGTGTATTTTGACCAGTCGTTATCATTATGCTTTATTTATAAGTTTTGACTTTCAATCCCCGGATTTTCATACAAGCCCTTCTTATTCCATATTTTACTAGTTCGATAAAATTGTAGCATTTGTTAAACTAATATGATAGCTAGAGAACACTAGATGTTTGGAATTTCTGAACACACTTTCATCAGTGCTTTATAAAAAGTGGCAACATGAGCGTAGATTGTTTGAAAATGTTTGTTAGCCTGAGTCTGTTCATATCGCACGTTTTTCATTTGAAGTATTAAGGCACTTTTAAATTTGTTCTCGAACTGTTTGTACAAATTGGGGTTTGTTGTCAAGCCTTTCAAATAATTTATCTTTTTTACAGCTAAAAACAAAGCAGGTATAATTGCTTAGAGATTTTACTTGTATTGTAATGAAAGGAACAATAGTTAATGGACATCAGACAGTAGTAAAGTTGAATAACAACTATCAAAGTGGTCGTCAGCTGCTATTATCAGAGTTGGTACAGTATTTTAGAGTCATCTCCTTTACAAGTTGAACAGGTTGATAGAGTAGACTGGTTTTGATACGGCCATTCCATCAATTATGCTAATCAATGTAACTTGTATTTTATAGCTCGTGACCAGGTTTCAAGATATTTAATTACAACTTAATATTTCCAGTTTGTAATATGATTATTTCTCGGCCTATTTCCCCAGTTGCAACTTTAATTAGTATTGACAATAGCTACTATGTAAAACTTAATTATGTTGTGGTATCTTTACTTTGAATCATAAAGTGAGAAAAGCCCACTATTCACTAAAACGATGACAAGAACTCGAGTCAAAGATGAAATTT
The DNA here is from genome assembly GCA_018831715.1 of Matsumurasca onukii. Lineage (NCBI taxonomy): Eukaryota > Metazoa > Arthropoda > Insecta > Hemiptera > Cicadellidae > Matsumurasca > Matsumurasca onukii. Next base: position 54,695,810 of record CM032062.1, read on the forward strand.
TGAAAGGGGTTGGAATACCTTTGGCTTTGCAGCAATTTAATTGAACTGGTTTCCAAACAGCGTAGCGTCCAGAGGTTATGCCGGCGTCGTGGCTACGACGACTACGGGTTCGAGCCCTGCCTCAGCAAACAAAGGTCACCGCACAGACTCATGGTGACTGGGGAATGAACTTTAAAAAGTTGAAAAAATACGATTTATTACATTGTTGAAAACTTATTGTGAGCATTTTATATGAAATGCATTTTATATTGTAAATGTGTTTTGCAATATTTGCCTTTTGGTCATAATGATAGTGTAGTTTAAAAACTAGACTAACATTAAACTGTTTCGAACTAGGGCTTTGTACCCCTTTGAGGTTCGAATACATTAAAAATATTTCATTTAAACATTAAGGTGTACTAACGCAATGGTGTAGGCGTACGGTAGTAGTCGCAGTTGACAGCAGATCTCAAAAAACATTGCAACACGTCCAGTTTTGCCAACTTAGGCAGACAAGAGGACTACAGTAGAGTAGAGTAGAGTAGGTACAGGACTGGTTTATGTGTCGGGTCGCATGTTTTTACGATTCAATGCTGTAAACTTGTCGGCCAAGGCGCCGCGCACAGTCACAATGCTGCCAGTGGGCGAGCCGCAGCCGCGTCCTTCGCTGACTCACTCTTCCCAGTCGACCCGTGTTGTATAGCGCTGAAATAGCGGAGTACTGGACGAGGGGTAGGTGCAAATCCAAGTTTATCTTCTGTTTCAAAAACATCGGCTCTAGTAGGGTTGTCTTGTCTGAAGAAACGCGCGTGCCGCCGACCTTGCCATTCAAGAGGAATGGTAGTAGCGATATTCCAACTTTGCTCCGCTCACTCAAAAAGTGGCAATTTTGTAGTTCCCTGTTCCGACGCTGCTTATGAACCGAAACGTACAAATGCGGCTTTATATTATGATAGGGTAGGAGTGGTTTTTTGTTCCCAACATACGAAAAAAGGCAACAACTGCTTGGGAATATATACAATTTTAAAATAAAGTAAAAAAATAATAAAGTTAAATTTTTTTAATAGCCAATTTTGGAAAAAATGTTAATATTCTTTTGCTAATTTAGGCGTAAGACTTTTTAAACACCGGGTAATGCAAACCTAGAGACAACCTTTGAGAACATGGAAAACAACTTTTCTAATCTCTACACCAAAAATCTCTACACCACTAAAACATATTTTGTAATAACATCATTTGATTGTGTATTATTTTTGTTTCAGGTAAGATCGAACGAACTTTGACAGTTGGTAAGTTTCTTAGCGCGTTTAGCTGCGGGAAATGCATATGTAGGGTTAATGGGGAAAATTTATAATGTTTGAATTTATCATAAGCAAACAATTTGCTTAGAACTAATGTCCCTAAGAACGATATACAAGTGAACCAGTCGACCTAGGCAAGACCACCTTGAGGCGGGATTATTACCTAACGTACTCAGTGTCAGGTGTCCACCTGGAGGGGCGGGGAGGGGAAGAAATCAGGTGATAAATGTGACCAGCTGATAAATCATCTGATACTCCGAGTGTAGCTTCGGCTTCTCTGTGGGATTATACCTCTGATGTGGTCAGAGAGTTATACGAGACGCGTTTTTGGAGATATCTCACTGAACGAGGGCTTCTGGCCGGTACTTTGTACCGTGTGCTTGCATGGCCCGGTACGTGTCGGTGTATGTAGCCAAGTCACTTGCAAGGTTAAGGGTGGAAGGATTAGTGATGAGGTTTCTAAATATCTACTGTTAATTTATTTTACTCTTCTTAATCCTGTCTAAAAATAACTTATGCTTCTTATTTAAAACTGATTTGTGGCTTTTGGAATTTAATATTGTTGTCCAATACACCCATAATATTCGTTGTTTCGGCCTGGAAATTGGACTCATCGTCAAACACACCACGAACCAATGAACTCTATGCACAGACTAATCAGATGTTCACCGTCGACATAGGTATGTGAAACATTAGTAAAAGTGTATTCAGTAAGTGCAAAGAAAGTTGCAGTAAGTTTACGATTTATTCAAGACGTGAAAAGTGCGCTCGGTGGCTCAAGACAAGAAAAGCCGATAAATCCTAGACGCAAACTTTGCTAATAAACTGAAAGAAAAGTTTAACCTGCAGAGTTGTTTTTTCCTTGAAAAGTTGGTAATCAGAATTCTGCGCTGCAGTTGACGTTAGAAACACGGCTCGTGTTTATCAATAACGGAAACAGGCGATGAACACAAAACGTGTTTTTCTGTAACTGTTCAATAATAAATAACGATTATCAGTTACCAAATTACCAACATGGTTGGAAGTTCATGATAAGTTGTTTCATAGGAGTCTTACACTCTTCTCGCCCCCATTGTCTCCAAGAACAGATCCAACACACAAATGAGATCTGACACTTTTCCACAATTGTACTGGTGTCCCTCTACACTAACCACCGACAACACTCTGGTTGACTCAGCTGCCTATGTACGGGCACGCAGTCAACACGTCTAGCCTGTCCCAGGTCCCTGTGCTTGTAGACTCGGAGCGGCGCCACAACTTTCACTAGTTTTTTCCTCTCGCCTGTGGCTTTCAAGGTCACTTTGGACACGGCCAGTTTTTGACCAGGAAGAAACAACATTGAGTAAACTATCACGTTAATCTTTCGTTTCCAAAGTTAATTAATTGTATCTAGAGTAATTCGGAAATATAACTTTACTATCGTATACCCAGCATGCAGGAAGTGTGGCCTGCATGATGAAACTGCTGAACACATTCTCTTCGACTGTCATGGTCTGGAGCAGGAAAGAACGGCTACTTTGGTGAGATGACTAAGGGTGGTAAGTTAGCAAGAGGGGACTGTGAGAAGGATTTCGAGTTCTTAGAGCTCCAAATTTTGAGTAGCATCTCTACACCAACACAAGGGGATATTAATAAGTCCTAAGGGCTGACGCGCATCAGGATCAGACCGCCCTTCTCAATGTAATGTAATAAATAAAAAACATGTTTTCATAGACAAGGTTGTTCATTGAAGCCACTCTCTGAAAGTACATTTGACTAATACTTACATGCACAACTACACAGTTTACAAAGGATTCATTAATTGAAGCCGGAGTTTCAGGGTCTCACATTGATGCCAAGAACTCGTCTGCGCTGAATGTTCGCGGCAAAAGCTTTCAGATGACTGAAGCCTGTGGCGTTGAAGCACCTTCTCGAATTTGGTTATGTTGACAAATCTGCCTATAATTGTAAAATCAGGTTAAATGTGTTTCCGCTCTAGTTTTATAAGAGTAAGTCTAACCACTAAGGGATCAATGGGAACGCATTCTCGAATATGAGCAGGAAGGGTCAATGATTGAGACTTTAACTTTAAATGACTGATTAATTTTGCGATTCAAATCTGTAATAAAAGTCTGTAAAGGTGTGTTTATACTTAATAAACGACTCAGGAGAGCTTGGGGTATAATGTATCGTATACTACTAAAGAAATTTAAAAAGAAAGTCTTTATTTTAGTAATAAATTAGCTATTTAGCGTTTATACAAATCAAGATTTATTATTGTTGTAAAGACACATTGGAAAAATGTGTTACAAGACCAAAAACAGAAACAGTTTGACGCAAAATTTCATCAACTCAAATTGTGGGTTGAAAACGGGAGCGAGCCTAGTACAAACGGCTGCCAATAAGAATTAAGTTTGATTGTGTCGGCGTAATTCAGACCCTTGAACGTCGCCGCGCCGCTGAGGCGGTCTCTCGAACAGAAATCTATAAGCTGAAATGGGGTTTGCTGATTATATCGAGTTGTAAAATGTGTTTACAGCGCCAATATTCGCCACCAGCTTGGCGCCAGACGAACACGATGTTAGACTAGACTCTCAAGTAGGTTTATGGTTTTGAATAACGTCACGTGACGTGAGAGAGTGTCAGGACTCAGGTAGGTCTGTGTTTGGGTGGGCTGTGGGAGTTTATTTCGCTCAGTAATGGTCATAAACCACCTACGGGCCAACTCAAAGTCCTTCGCCCGCCTTGGGAGTGCTTTTGTCCAAAACTTTGCAAATTTTTGGGCGTCTTTGTCTCGTAAAATGCAACCCCCTAAAGAGCCAAAATTTATTTTGTTTAGAAAGTTCTAAATCTGCGTTACATTATTCGTTACACATTAAAAGTAATGTCCTTTTTAATATTCTACTTGTTCAGTTCCCACTAAGGAGTAGCCTTACTTTCTGGGAGTAGCTCAACTTACATCAGCGCATGTATTTCATGCACCAGAAAAATTGACTGGCCTTCCTTAAATTTATCATTTTATTTTATTAATTCGCTCGCTCGGTGAAAAAATAAAACAACGAATATTCTGAAATTATTGCGTGTTTATTCACGCGTGAAACTCTCTCATCTGTGCATCTCTACGAGTGTATCCAAGCTCTCTCATTTGTTCAATATTGTATCTCTGTAATCTGTCAGACGCTTCTCTTGATTGTGAACTTATCTTTCTGAACGAGTGGAATAAGCATCTTTACGTTGTTAGCCTTTCAGTCGCTCATTTGCAGAGAGGTTGTTAGGAGCTGCAGGATTTGAAACATCTTGACTTATATTTGAAAGTATTAACAATAAACAACACAATGTCGTTTAATGTCAATTTTTTACAATTTATAAGTATTGTTTTATTGACAATATACTAAAGTACCACAAGTAAGACTTTAGCCTAATTAAACAATTAAATTATGAAACTTTACCTATCTATAAACTCTCGAATTTTGGGCGAGATAATTTATGAGTTTGGATTTGAATTGGTTTGAAAAATAACTTTTAATGTTGTCAGGAAGTTTATTGTACAAAATTCTACCGGCTTCAATAGGAAGTTTATCACATAACTGAAGTCTATGGTAGTTCGGTGGAATATAATTTTGATTTCTTTTGTTGTACCGATTATTTTGATGGTTGTTCACATCAATAGAACACTTAGCCCTAAAGAACAACAAGGTTTCTTTAATGTACTGAGAGCATAAAGGCAATATGGATAAGGATTTAAAATGTTCCCTGCAGGACATTAACACCGATGACTCATTCTGTAATATCAATATATGTTATTGTTTTCCTTTTATAATTTGTTGATAGACTAAGTTTAGTTCGCAAGGTTTTGTTTGCGTTAAAATATGTTGAACATCTTCCAACATGCCATTCTGAATTGATCATTGTAGAACAACAAAAAGTTATCTTATTTTATTGTTCCGCACTAAATAAAGCTATAATTGGTAACAAACTATCCGGGTAAGTATTTATTCAAAGCTGAGCAGCTGAAAGTTTCAACGTTTTTAATTCATGGACAGAAGTGTTAAACCGTGTTAATTATAGTTTGAAACTAGTTTGACCTTCTTACAGCACATTGCATATTAAATAGCTTGCATTTTATAATACTGTACAAACTTTGTACTGGAATTAGTTATAACACTACATATTACATTTAACCTAAAAAACAAATCCCCAATGAAATAAAAAAAAAATAAAAACTTGTATGGAATGAAAATAGTACAAATGTGTTGTGGAACGCGTCAGGATTTTGTGTGTCATCGTTACGCTGAAGCCGTTTACTAAATACTAATCTGATCTTTATTCTAATTTAATGTTACGTACAAACCGGTTTTATTTCAAGCTGATACTTAAAATTATATATAACTGAATAGTTTGTTAAACTTGTACACTTGTTGACTATCGAACATTTGAAATCTAGGCATGATGTAGACAAGGATAGAAGTGTGCTAGGAGATCTACTAGTAGTCTCGCCATAAACTGAATACAAGATGGCCGCGAGACTTGTCAATCCTGAGACTTGTGTCAGGGAAGGCGGACAGGTTTGTATGTATCTGTGTTGCATCGTGACCGGTCGAGTTCAATATGTTAAAATTTTTGAAGGCATTATAAACTATTTTAAAAGTGCGACAAATGCACATTTTAGTTCGGTCAAAATAATCATTGAAATTTATTCATTTTAAAAAGTGCTCTGTCAGTTTAAGCTTGTACTTTTATATTGACGAGCTAGCCTAGTGATTTTCTTTTAGAACAGGGGCTACAGCTGTCATGCCTCTCTCAACAAATAATGATAAACACCTTGACCTCGTTTATTCGGACTAACTGGAGACAGACACGCGAACAGGTGTAATAAACATCCGGATATGCAGAGATTAAGGAAAACAATTGCATAATTTTCATGAAACTGATCAATGAATTACACATTTCTCTTTAATGGTTTGAGTGATTTAACCCAATAACTGTATGAAACAAGAACACTTTACATAGACTCCTACAACAAAGACACAAATTATGCGAACTCTTCAGAAACTGCATTTTCAGCTATAAAAAATTGTCTTTATACTAAAAATTAATCCATGGATCTAAAATGAGAGAACAAATTGCGCTGCTGAGGTGTAAGTTGCCAATCATTGTCTACTGTATTTGATAGACTCTGACTGGGTTACTACGCAGTGGGAACAAGGTAGAGAACTTGGGATCTCTTTCAACACTCAGCAACTCCGGTCCTCCCGCCAGTGTCGCAGTGAGTCCCGGTATATGTACCTAGCGTTCACGCGCACTTACCACCGAGAACTAACTTTTCCATTCCACTGTTAACACTGGAAAACATGTTGTATATTTGAAACTAAGGGTCGAAATGTATCATTATGATCGTACTTAAAAGTATGTGTCTCAATCAATTGATTGTTCACATTTTTTTTCAATTTTTATAGTTGACGTCATATTATTGAATAAATTAGTCTTTCAAAGTAAAGAATATAGAGACTCTGTTTCCACTTAATTTTCTCAATGGATAAGGAAAGAAGCATATAAATAGTGTTTTGACATGAAGGTAATCCTGTTAGTTATTTATTGAAAACCCCGAGTTTGGAGACATTAGCTAAATACGTCAGTGTCTCTAAATACATTCAGAGTTTATCGCTAATGACGCACGAGATTGGCTAAGATATGAAATACAACATTCATATACATGACACAGTGAATTATTACACTCATTCATTCCAGTCTCTTCAAATGTCAGAATATTTATTCAACCTCCGCTTGTAGATTATTTAGTTAAATTTTGCTACTGGCTTTGAAGAATAATATAAATGAAATTGCGACGTCAAAGTCACGAATACGTTGGTCTCCCACTGAAAGCACGGCTGCGGCTGAGTTGTAAAACATAATAAGTCCAAACCATTTTTGACAGAGCAGTTTGTTTCTACAAAAGTGTTTGAAAGTTTACCTACGAATATATGTTTGGAGCTATTAGCAATTATTGTATGTAATCATGTTGATTAACTAATTTACTTTTTTGGCTTACTAAATTTTTGAGACCCTATTCCAACCTGTACAATTTGTCCAACGATTTCGTAGCCTTTGAAGGGTGCAAAGATTGTAAAAAATGTCTCTTGTCATACAGTTTTTGGGACCAAATTAGTTTCTTTTGACTGTAGATCCCCACAGTGTCGCCAGTAATTTAAGTTGAAAGGAAGTATTTTGTTAATCTGCATTATAAATAGGGAGGGCCTAACTTGGATTTAGAGGCTGAAACTTTTAACGAGGAAATTTTATCCTCAGATTTCCTGCTGTGAACAGACTTTGTAACGTGTCTGACAAAATATAGTTTACGTTAATTAATCATTCACTTCTGAAATGTAGTCAAAGTGCAATTAAATCACTTCTTAAACCCCTTCACTATCATTAGTGCAATAAGTGTTATGTACTTGTTATAGTACGTATGTTTGTCATTGTTTATATGATTTAGTTCTCATATGTTTTTATTATTTTTGAGGAACATGTGTTTGCACTGGTATTATTCTATGAATGTTTATGTTTGTCATCTAATTATTACAGTCCATTTTATAAGTTAACACCACTTTCTCCTTTTAATTTAATTTTCCGAGTACAATATTATTAATTTAACATTTTACCGCTAAACAATCACTGACAAAAACAATACGTATGAAATGTTTTCAAATATAACTTTGTTGAAAAGAATAACAACTTATCCAACTAGGGCTTGCTATAAGCAAAGATAATCATCAGTCTCTAAACAATTTTAAGCAAGGCATACATAAATATAATGATTATGTAGGCACGTACTAATTGTTAATTATTGTTTTTAGGTAAGTTGAACCAGAGACAATTAATCACTCGCAAAACCAGTAAGTTAACTCATATTTTTGAACTTTGTGTATACCTATACAATGGATAATCACGAAGCCAGCTTTATAGACTTCAACTTACAGAATCGACACTGAGGGGTTTACGAGCGTCAGTTTTTACAGCTCAGGGTGTTTTATGGGATGGCGCTGAAACAGTTCCAGCAACCCTTGACGATAAGATAAACCCCCCTTGACTATCTACGACTCTTCGTCCTTCGCTGATACGGTCCTGCAAAGTGAACATTATGAGGCGCAGGTTGTGTTTTATTCCATAGTCTTTATATAGAGCAAGTTCACTTTGTGGTGGTTACAAGTATAGAACGATACCATCTGTTTTGTTAAATACCACTGGTTTATTTTTATAGAATTTCCTTTGGAAAATTAGATATTCATGCCGTCAGCATGGTAAGACCCAGGTACAAGACCATGAAATCAGCACCGATCATGACCCACAGAACACGTTTTGAAAATGTTCAAAACTTGTTATACACTTGTATATATTATGTTTTCGTTTCTACAGGTAGCATTTTGTGTCCAACCTTCACTACATTTGGTACAAATGTTTCTTTTGTAAATATCTCGGTCGAGTTCGTTAACCGGCAAAATCAGACTACCAGAACTCCCCTTTTAAGAGGGACCTTTCCCCCCAAAAAGGGGGGTTTAATGATGTAAAAACAGTGAGTTTCGTTAAATTTTAATGACATTTAAAGTGAATGTGTACTTTGTTGTTATACATCAACTTGTAAGAAAATGCATCAAGTTGTTTTAAAATGATGGTGAAAAGGTGATTTTTCGCTGTAACAGTGGAATGATAGTCCGATTTCAATGAAATTTAAAATATGTTTTCCTTTCATGATATGAAGTATAAAACCCACAAGTTTGAGGCCGAAGGCCAAAACGAGGCCCTGAGTAGAGCGGATTAAAATAAAAATTGCAAAGGAAATTTGATTCACTCATGTCAGCGGCGCTTTTGCGCTTAGCCGCGTGTCGGCCTGTTTTTAAAATGAAATTGACATGTTTCACCAAATTGGCACCTTTTAAAGAGCTTTCAATATCAAAACTTCTCAAACAGATAAAAAGAATTCAAAGAATTTGAAAGATATAAAAGGAAGTGAATAAAATGAACTAGTAGTACTTAACATAGAAGTATGGTTTTACTTGGTTTGTAATAACTCCACTATTAATTTATTCATCGCATGACATTACATACTATGCTGTATTTAATTATAAATAATACAAGTAACTTATTTTAAATTATTTTGTCTAGGTTTTGTATCCACTTTAAAGTGTTCTCCTATTTTAGTTAATTTGTTTGATATTTGTTCTATTTTACTTTGCCAAAGCAACTTAGTTTGTTTTTATATGGAAATAATTCCATTAAACATAACGAGGCGTAGTATTTGATTAGCCCTGCGGATTATACATGTCATAAACAGCACGACTAGGACCAGCATTTGTTTCCACTAAAGCAATACACTGAATACAGTATTGTACGGCAGAGTCTCAGCTGAGAGCCCCACATTCAGAGACATAATGTAGAGACATTGTGGTAAATATTGCACAGTGCGGTTGGCACTACTGGGAATACAAATGGCATACTTATGTCTGTAGCGGTGGCACTACTGTCTCCGTGTGCTTCTGTAGCCTCTGTACTGCTGTCTTAGTGCTGTGATTATATGAAAATTAATCGGTCATTTGGCTACAAGTAGGGTTTTTAAAAATAAATCGATTTCTTTGTCTTGCAACTACACTATTTGGATCATATCAGCCAATGAGGTAGCAACAGAAGTTCCATAGTATGTGTTTACTTGGCGAGAAGCATTCAGTTGTAAATAATAATATATTAGAATCAGTTTTCGTTCAAATTCACCAGTAAAATGAGTTTTTAGGTAAAACCATGTTCTTATACAGGGTGTTTTTTTTATCGCAAATTCAAACTTTGGTAAGTCATTCAGTTGAGCGAGGTTGTAAATTGTATCATTGGTTTTTTCACTTCATATAATATCTATCAGATGGTATGTATTGTAGTAATGTAGAGGTTTTGATTTGCTAATTGATGTTATTGTAAAATAAACGCAACCATGGTTTTAGTAAAGATCAAAGAGTGTATTGTTAAAGAACACTTGAGAAGAAGATAATTTCTTTTGTCTAGAGGAATTTGTATCAAGTTTAAGTGATTCCAAACAGACTAATCATTAGAATCATTAATCATTACAGGTTTTTGTTAATTAGTTGGCTCCATTTGTTTTCTTTTGGAAGTCCTAGAAAGAAGCGAGAAAAATAACGAAGAAGATATGTTTTTCTTTATTTCAAGAGTAACTCTGTCAATTACTTTCATAAACCATCAAGAAGTTACACAACCATTCAAAAGAATTAATAAAAATTGAAACTGTACAGATTTAAGTAAAATATGCGTCTGCTAGAAACAAACTAAACAATAAAACTGCAAAAGTCGCTGTCAGTGGAATTTATGAGGGTATAAAACTTGGAAAACAAGTCCGCGTCGCTTATTTCTACTGTATGAGCTCAGACTTATCTTGTTTTCTGTTTTCTAGGACACAAAACTGTTACAGTTTGTATAAAGCGCACAGGTTTGCAGTTTGCACCCACGAGCAAAGCTCGAGTTGTTGTATGCAATCTTTAGATCAAGTAACGTTTCATACAGTAAAATACGTATGTAATCTTAATTTTTAAGGCTTTTCGATGATGGATTCAAGGATAAGAAATGTACTAAGGTATAGTTTTGTGATTTTTGAATAGTTTCGCACTGGTTATAAAGAATCTACCAAAATGTTCTACTCATCGAAAGTTAATTGCAGCTTCACTAGAATACTGGTGCGGTATCGTCTTATTTAAACATGATAGGTAAAATCGTCAGAGCACGATTTCAAAATTCCTCCAGATATCTAAAATATTTTAGTTGGACACTAACAAATTTATAGCTTCCCATTTATACTTGTGACTTTTGCCAGCGCTTCACTTCATGCGTAAACAATGTACACACTGTGTTGTTCGACAAGCATAAGTTTTAATAAATTAGACATTTTTAAACTTGTCACTGAATTTTAATTGAAAGAGCTAGCTTTCGCCGGCTAAGGCATCTTCAGTTTTGTCTAATAATAATGTCTAATTTATTAATACCATCCACTTTTCATCAAGTATACACAGAAGAAAATTCAAAGCGTTTTCAGTCCACGAAACACTGACGTTATCTATGTAATTTAAAATGTAGACTCTTAAAGGATAAATACGTTCTTTTATATCGGTTCAAAATTAAATTAGTTAAGTAGGTTTTATTTTTAGTTTCTTAAGTTTAAGTGCCAGTTCCGATTACGCAAAAATATGAAACGTAAATTTATGAATCAAATGGAAACACCTGTACCACGTACGTGGTATAGTGCGTGCTTCGCACAAATCAGCCCGGCTTCAACTACCGGCGCTGCGTAAAATCTCTCACGATGGCCACTCTCCGTACTTCGGAAGTCACGTTAAGCCGTTCCGCCATATCCATTGGTCGTTAGGCTATCAATTAATGACCCGAGGCTATCAATTAATGACTCAATCATCAAAGCACCCATCATACTCACCATCCCATAGCACACTTTTAAATACCGTCTAAGAGTGGTCGATGTCTCCACTCAAAGTATCGCTAGTTTCAGTTTTACTCAGATTTGTCATAGATGAAGGTGTGTAGTGTCGTGTTATGGAACACAACGCCCAGCTAGAATGGCGTGTCTGTAATACCATCAGTGAGTAGTGAGTAGGTCGCCAGTCTGGCAGTTTACTTACTGTATTCAGTCAATTCAGCTGACTGGCCGAGCTAAACTTCTTAGCATTACAAAATACAGGAAACTTTCACCAGACTCATTTGAATCTCCTTGTACGTGAACGTGTGTTACAATTGAGTCTATTAGAGGTTGTTATGACATCCGTGAACTTCAAACTACTGATACATACAACAGCTATTAAAAGACTTAATTATTTATTAAGTAAACAATCATTTCAAAGTTCTGAATTCCTAAAATTTCGTAATACAATGTATTTAGGTGATATCTAAGAACAATGATAACAACCTTTTCTGTTATATTTAGCATAACTTATTACACAAAGACTCACTTAGCACTTTGGTTTGAAAAGCTTTATATTTTCCGTGACCGGTTTCGACTTAAAGTCATCTTCTTGGCGACTACAACTAACTAAAACTTTAATGATACAATTTAATTAATGATTTTTATCTCGTATTATTTTGTGTTTATACTAAGACATAATATTTTTGTTAGCTGTACTCGCCGAGAAGATGACTCTAAGTCGAAACCGGTTTCGGAAAATATAAAGTTTTTCAAACCAGGGTGCTATGTTTACTTATTTGTTATTAGTGTAACTTATAATTAGGGAAACAAAATTAATGAAATTCAATTGATTCGCCGAGAAAACCTGAGGCCTACTGATAACAAAGATAACAATAGGCCTGTTATCGTTATTCCTATGGTCCACTATCGTCTTAAAACACTAGAGATCCGATCGGTTTCAGTTTAAAACAGGTAAACTATATAGGAAAGTGTCTGAATTGAAGGAAACAGTCATACGTATTTTGAACTCAACCCTTGTGTCTCAAATTGGAACAAACACAGATATAACATTTCGTACAAGATATTTAAATGAAACGTTTCTTAAACATGGTTTCCTCGTACGTTGGAACTAGGCAATTTCCGGTTGAAGACACTCTGTAGGGTGGCAGGGCAGGGTAAATACTGCACTCGACACGGGGTAAATACTGCAGAGTAGGGTAAACACTGCCAGCGCTGGTTCACCACGTACAGTACCAGTGTTAATGTTAACTGCTCACATTTCCTTGCTAGACTTGAGTGTGAGTATACAAGGCCATGCAATCTGGAGTCGCTTTAACTTTACTTGAGGACTACAACCACTGATACGTTTATATAAGAGTGTTTGACTTTTATAAACATTTAAATAAAGAATAAACAAATACATGAACACACCTCTTTTTGTTTTTAACCTAGGGAGTTCGGACTAGCATTACTAGGAAATAAGTCCTCTCTAAGTTATAGAAAGTTATTCTCAACATTAAAAATGGTATAATGTCAACCAGGCCGACACGCGGTTAATCGCTAAAGCGCCGCTTGCATTGGTGAATCGAATTTCCTTTGCAATTTGTTACTCGGTTGCATTTGGCCTCAGACCTACGTAGTCCACTATCACGGCGATACGCTCACACCCTCGCTTCGGCCTTTGGCCTCAGAATAAGGTGTTTTTACAAGTTTTATTACACATCGTGAAAAGAAAACGCATTTCAAATTTTACTAAAATTCGAGCAAACGATCTCCAAAAACGTTCGCGCCATAGTCAGCCTCCATTAGTGGCTAGGAATTCTACGGTTTAAACTTATGCAAATCAAAGCCAAACTCTTTAAAATGTTCAACCAATACAAAATTAAATTCTTTTATATCCCCTCAAAGCTGAAAAAAATATTCATTTGGTTATATCTTTAGTGTTAAATCAAATCAAAATAGTTTATTCATCCAACATGTACAGTACACGTATTTTAATGTTAAAAGAGCAAGTTTGAATTTAATACTACACTTAAAGAAATTGCCTTAAGAATATTAATATTTATACAACTAAACACAAGATAAAATGATAAACAACAGAATTGACTTTGCGAATGTGGGTAACCTCAGTTTGTATTTGCAATAACTTTAAATTTTAATTAAACATATACATAATATTTATAAAAATTTGAACTTTACAATTGGCAATTAGGTAACCCCTTAAATAGGCTAATATTAGAATAGAATAACACTTAATATATAAATAAAAACATAAAATAATAACATACAATAGTAACATAATGCAATAACATACAGTAATAACTCGGAAGAACAATCATCGGTAGAACAGCCCTTAACTAAGATTTAGCTAATACTCACTCAAAAGAACATAATTGCAAATTACGCAACAATAGTCATGGTAACCTTAATTGAAAAATACATCTGCACAATGCGTAAAAGTAGGTATAAGTAATAAATATCATGTTTTAATTAAATAATTTAGAAATGGTGCTTAACTATATATCCTGTAAAAGGTCGATAATGTTTAGCTGTGACACCAGTAGGCCTATACACGGGATCCTAGTGAGGTGGTGGAGCCTAGCGTTGTAGTGGAGGCAATGCAAAATCAACATAAACAGTGAATACATTAGTTAATCAACGGTCAAGCCTGCAGTAGCTGCGTGAATACATGAATAAATGTAGTTGAACGTACTATCAGGTGCGTTTATAAGCTGGTGTATAGAGGGGGGGAGGGGCAAACTTTGAGATTTGTCGAATTCGCTTTTTGGCTAAGCAAGGATTAAAGGCATAATAAATACAAGCATTAGGTCTATGCTAAGTTATGCGCTCCTGTATAAAACATGTCATCGTATTCACACTGTTTTATTATTTAAATATGTGAACTAGATATGATTGAAATGACATATTCAATTGAAAATTTCTCCTCAAATGAAGCTTCCCATTACAGGGTAAATTTGCAATTGAACATGTCCTTTCTTAAAGGGGAAGGTCTTTTGACTATCTTTAATGTTTGAAAATTGTCATACTTTACGCGTCGATATCTATATCCAACATCCAAAACGCATTAGCAGAGAGATATTCATTACTGGTTTCACATAATAGGATATTTGATTTATTTGAAGCCTTACTTTAAAATACATGAGCGTCATAGCTGTGCACGAACACTTCAACACTTTCAAGAAGAAATATGCCCTAATTTACTTTATAAGCTGTTGTGGAGTTCTGTTTGCTTCTGTTAACATCTGATTAACACTTTATCTTTGTAAATATGAATTTTCTAACGAAGACGAAAGTTTAACAGCAAACAACGTGCCAGTAGTAATGTGCCAGTTGTTTGTAAAAATGAGATTTATAGAAGAGCTTATTACTTATGGACAAGTGCTTTAATTGTATATTTCTTTGTACAGAAAGAAAATACAAGCCGAGAAAAATTATAATATAGATTTGAAATCGATTGCCACCTTTGTCAGTTTGACCTAGAACGTCTACATTAATCCCAATATAATCCCTGATATTGGATTGTGTCAAGTGTTTAATCGCGTATTCAAACAAAACAGCTGTTGTGTAACCAACGCTAAAGCGTAAACAGCTTTGTAATCAGCTGTTAATTCAGCCACGTGCTTCATGTCGCTTTGTTTACAATCACTTTGAAGATCAGCTTTGAAGATCTGATTTTGTTACCTTTCTGATGTTTCTATCAGTAGAGAGCTCTATGATGCAGTCGCACTGAACTGCAAACATTTTTCAAACCCTAAGTTTCTCCTTAAAGTTAATTTCTTCCTTTTTTGGTTTACATTACTAATCCTTTACACAAGTACCAACAAGGAAATGTGAGATTTTAACATTAATACATGGTGAATCAGCACTAACTGGGTTTACCTTACTCTGTAGTATTTACCCTGCCCTGCCCTGCCGCCCTACAGAGTGTCTTCAACTGGAAATTGCCTAATCCAAGTTTAATTTCAGTGGAAGCCTTGATAACCAAGCATACACAAGGCGTAGGAAGAGGGCTTTGAATGTTTAAAACAGATATTCCATGGAGTAAAGACTTTAAGGATCGGTGTTGCCTAAATGAACTTGAGCGATCGCCCACGCTATTACATGCTAATCTGTTTCATACTCATATTTCTTCTTCATTTTTTCCGATTTTATTGGGAATTTTTATATTAAAGCTTATAAAACCAATAAAACTGAGCAAACTTTAAAAATTAGATATGTTGTTTTACTAAAATAGTCAAAGCTTTATCAAAAGGCGTAATTTTTAAATCAATAGAAAGTCTTAATGAAACACTGCTTAAAATTGTGCTTAATCTTTCAATAATTAACATAAAATTTTGGTTTAATTATTTTGTACGTGGATTTCAAATAAATAATATTAAAATGTAATGTATTGGCCTAACACTCGCGCATTAGCCTATACTTTCTTTAAATGTAGTATATTGACAAGAACATTGATTGCTACAACAGATCTCACATATAACACATACACATGTAGCGCAGAACATGTATAACGCCGACACAACTACAACTATAATCAAGTGCTCTGTATTCTGGTGGAGAGGTTGCCAATACTGTTGTGTATTGTATTGTATTGTATATGTGCCATGTTCACTGAACCCTTTCTTGCTATTGATCCCTCACTCGCTCTACAATACATTTACAGTATACAGATACAACTGTATATGTGTGGTGAAAAAAACAGAGGTTTTTAATTATTTGATACTATGTATTGGGTTTAGTTTGTGATTTTTATTCAGCTTGGATCACGGTTAGATTATAGTAATTAAAATTCGTATAAATGCTGATAACTATAACGTATAGGCAAATCTCTAGTGAAATATACAATAAAACGTTTTGTACTTTTAACCACAAGTGGTATCAAACTAGCTCACGATAGCAAAACAATGCATACTAGTTGATTGTATTTTTATCTAATCTTTCGATCTTTGGCACTACATTTTTGATACCGTCTTTATAGCACATACAAAATCAAACTAGACAAAATCACATACAAAATCACAAATACATGTTTGTTATTACGCCCTTAACATTCTGAAAATTGAAAATAAACCATGTGTGCAGTTCCGTACAAATCCTTTTTAATGGTCCTTCTCAGTGTCACCTCAGTAACAAACAACTGGCTAAAAACATTGTGAACAACGGGCCTTCTTTCAACTGATGCGACCTTACAAGCAAACGAAACGCCTGCAAGTGGTTACGGCGCCTGGTTTCAACCTTTGAAAATAGTGTTTTACATATATAGCCATAGTGTATTTGGAAACTAAAGGAGTTTTCCGACGAGTGTATAAGCTTTTCGTAAGTTGAATTCAATAGTTTCACGAATAAACTTTTTCAACTCCATTTTGTACTGAAAAAGCATAGTTAAAAAAAGCTTTACGCGTGTCGGAAAACTCCTCTAGTCTCCAAATATATCAAGTTTATTTATGCAAAAAATTTTTGAAAGATAAAACGACCACCGTAAACCCTTGCATTGAAGCGTTGCCGCGCAGCTGAGGCGCACCCTTAAACACACTTTTCCTCTTTATTCCTTAACTGCAGCTTTGGTTTTGTTATTTTTGTAAAACGCTTATCATCTGCAAAACAGAATAAACGTTAAGATTAAATTTCTGATTTCTCACAACATAGATACATACATTATATTTAATTTAAACCTAGATTAACCTAAAAACTTCATCCAGGCACGAAAACAAATAGTCATTTGTGTCTTTCTGTTCTGAAAACAGCTGCTTTAGACACACATATATTGATGTGCTAAAGTCTCACTTTACAACCAGGTAAATAAAGTATTGTTTTGATGATGTGATTCTTCCTAGGGAAAAATATCATTTTAATGATCTTTTTGTGACAGCTCGTTCAACGAGTTTGTTTTGAATTTTAACACTGACTTAAAGTAAATCAGTGAAACAGCTGTTTCTTAAAAACAATATAATTCTGACTGCTTAGTTCAAAACAATGTTTACCTTATTATAAATTAATAATATTAATATTTTTGTACTGTATTTCTCATTATAATTAGACAAACCGATCGTGAAGTTATACTTTATCAGGGTACTCGATGTTTTCTTTTACATTTTATTGAGTATTATTAATATTAAAACTTTATTGGCATTTATTTCTTACGTCCTCGGCGGCATTTCGTTTATCACTCGGCCCGAAGTGTCTTGACCCTCGTTTCGAAAACAGTGTCAAGTGTTAGAACCTAGTGATGAAATAAACTATTTGTTGTATACAATATTTATTGCTGTGATAACGAAAGTTTCATTTTGAATGTTTCATTTCGAGATTTCATTTCAAGTTACTCTCAACCTGTCAATGGTTTGATACAAACATTTCACACGTACAATGCAAGGGCCGCGTATATCAATGCGTGTGTGTGTGTGTGTGCGTGGGGTGAAAAGGTCAAACACTCTCTGGGGAACCTTTTGTAACTCTGGAGTCAAGTGTTGTATTTACCTTTGGTTGAACAAACAGCGACATGTCTAATATACGACTGTATTGATGTACTCACTACCTTGAAATTCAGTTCAGAATAGATCATATTGTGTTGTGACTGACCTAGCAGTGTTACAAAGTGTACATTTCTGTATCGTATTCATCATTCTTTTATATTTATTTTTGTTTATCAGTTGATTTTTTATTCAATTTTGTTTGATACCAACAATCTCAGGTAATAACCTAACAGTCATGTTGGACGACACTGACATTGAAGAAGTCTACTCGACAAAATTCATTGGTATACACCTTGCTCGAGGGTTTACATGGGATTGTCATGTAGACAGCGTTTGTAGACAGGCATTTATGCTTTGAGGACACTTTCCGAGTACTGCCCAACTCAGGTACTGATGACGGCGTACTACGGAGTAATCTCCCCACATCTTTCCTACGGATTAACATTGTGGGGTGGTTGCTCAAATGCAAATTTCTCAATGATTTTCGTTCTGCAAAAAGAGGC
Organism: Matsumurasca onukii; assembly: GCA_018831715.1. Lineage (NCBI taxonomy): Eukaryota > Metazoa > Arthropoda > Insecta > Hemiptera > Cicadellidae > Matsumurasca > Matsumurasca onukii. Next base: position 54,714,525 of record CM032062.1, read on the forward strand.
AGGCTGGACGATCGCAACTTCAAACAAGAGAGTCTTGCAGGTCATCATTCAAAAGATTAAAATGTAGACATTACCTTGCCTCTATACTCTTGACATCTGTCTTCATTTTAGATCAAAATGCGACCCCATCAGAGGAAGTGATATTCTCTTTTATGAAACTAGAGGCAGGGAAAACTACCGAACTGCAAGGCACTGAACGGTAGTTCATGAACGTTTGCCTTTACGGCCAGCAAATTACATCAAAAGTGCTCCAACGCCTAAGGCGTTCAAAACTCGTCTAAAACAGTTTTGGTCGCAGAAGCATTTTATAACACAGACGAGTTTATGACACATAGCTGCAGGGAGAACGTGGAAAACACTAATTGACAAAAGAGTGTACAGTTCGAATGAATGAGAGCGAGTGAATGAACAAAATGTATGTCTGAATGGGACTTCGATGTCAGAATGTATGGACAATTTTAGATATTAAAAATAGTTGACGATTGCATGACATGTAAATGTTTCCGCAATAAATTATTTATTTATTTATTTCTGTAGATAAAATTAATCATTATGGACAAAGGCAACTATCAGGGTTATTCGTTTATGATTTACTTAATGTATTTGGTGTAGATATTATATTATATGTTTGCAACTTCAGTTTTGAGTGACAGCTTTATGTGGACTTTTTGAATGACGTGCTATCATAAACGTACGGTAGAAAATACACTTTTCCTTAAGATGGTTCCAATCTTTAAAATGTATGGTTCTTAAGTCTAAAATATCATTCGTTCTCCATCCAAATAGTTTGCTTTTGATACAAATATTATTGCAGGATATTATTTATGATCGTTAAAAACAACAAAATATGCATAGAAAAGAAAACTTACTAAGAAAGAAACTGTAACTTATAATAAACTAAAGCCACCCCGAAGCAGAAGCAGAACACAGAGTTAATATCACACTATTATGTGCCAACCGCACCACTAGAATAATTGAGATTAAATTTCTTCCGTTAGAAAAGGTCAGAGTGTTTTGTCCTTATTTTCTAGACGGTTGTGAAATTGGATACAAATTGGATTATTCCGTACTGCATTATTGAGTTATACGGGAGGTAAATCCACTTACACAGGGATAATTTTCATAGAATCAACAGTGTTGTTTGATTGTGTCTAAGATATAAGTTTATATAGAGTTGTAAACGTTTTATAAACTAGTAAAGTACGTATATTTACTTGCAATATGTTTAAACTCCAATTTTATTGGTATTAAAGTTCAATTGTAAACCAATTTGTATGCTTGACATTGTTAGTAAAGTCCGTGCAACAAACTTTAAGAGTCTTTTGTTAGTAGTAAATTTAAAGGAACTCATTCATGTTCGTATTTTATACCTAACCAAATCTATGATATTGAGGTCCAATATCCGAATCTGCGTCAACAGCTATTCATTATTCTCTAAAATGTCTCATCTTGAGAATTTGAACTGTATTTGAATTTTACTAGACCTTGAGTGTTTTGCGTTGAATCAATCAGGACTAATTGTGTGCTGCTAACTCTCTACGTGCAATTCATATTTTATATGAACACGTTGTTACACATTTTCTCCGCTAGGTACTCTTCATAAAACTTCAAATCAGCGTACGCTCTGTCTCACGAAACAAGAATCACATTTACAAACAAATCGCAGTTTTCGTTGATATAAATTAAAGCCTCCACATTGGGAAATAATGTCTATGGTTTCCTGAAATATCTAATAGTCATTGAAGAAGTAACCTATCACTAATCAAACATGTTTTCCTTGCAACTATAAGATCCTGCAGCAAGGTATTGTTGGCAGTTCCTGTTGTTTACAAAGGTCTGAAAAGAGCAAAATCGAGAGTGAGGGTTTAACGCGTTCCCTCAAGAGCCGACCCTCCACTTAACTGAGGCCCTGATCCTGATCCTGATCCACGCCGGATCTTCGTTAAACTTTCAATCCAAGGCTCTTCACGTCTTCTAGGGCAGATAATACTGTTCAGTGCCAAAACAACAACGAAAAATAATACAAAACATTAAAAACATTGGAATTTTACTCCGATAAAAAAGAAGTAAAAAACTAAACAAAAGTGGCACAAACACATACAAGGTGAGTTTCAAATGTTCCCCGCCCCACCTTAACATTTAAAAAGGAAATATTTTTAAAACCCTTCTAGGAATATTTTTATAAATCTTGAAGTTTGGCTTGACTTACTTTGCGTTACCAACCCACCCAAACCCGGTTGAGGACCTTCAAGTTTTTGAAATACGAACAGGAGGGGTTTACAAAATACAAACCCCAGTTGTGGCACCATTTTTTTTAAATGACAAATCTCTCTTCAAAATATGGGTCTTGTTTGGGGGTTTTATGTTACTTTCAGAGGACTTTCAAGAAAAACTTGCCATTTAAAATCAATTTATGTGAAATGGGGCATTTTAAAACTGGTTTCTTGTAGTCTTTTTAATAGGTATAACAAAAAAACGAGTTGAGATAGAAAAACCTTTTTGCGTCGTTCCTTTCTTTTGAGGTGCCACAAGGGGGGGTTGTACCTAAAAGATTTTTGGGCCCTCTTCCGGTTTTTTGGGTAGGGAGTGGGTGACGCAAAGTACGGAAAAATAAACTTCAGGATCTCGTAAAACATTCCCCGAAGGGGTTTCAAAATATTTTTCTTTTCAAAAGTTAGAGGGGAGGGGACATTTAAAACTCACCCCGTATAAGTGCAATTTCAACCTAGATATAGAGCTATAACATAAATATCCCAGCGTCAACTAACCGTCGTGGAGAATAACTAACCCAGATTACCTAACCCTGCAACTGTCAAGAATAACTAACAGCTACCGGCTAGCGTAGTTATAATTGTAACTCATTGTGTTATTTATGATGCGCCATTTGCACCACAGCCCGTTTTGTTTTTATAGTCAAGTTTCTAACCTTAGATAACATTTGTCTGATTAAGTAGGCAAGAATAAAACTGTGAAACCTTCTTACTCTGCATCTCGACCTCGACCTTTACCTAGTGATATTGCATAATCATTTATAAACATAATTGTCACTAAGTCATGCGGGGCATCGAAATTCCAAGACTAAAGTCGCTTACTCCAGCAATCCGCAAATTTATAATGCTTGTCATCGTCTTAATTCAGAATTTAATGAAAAATATCATTGCATTATTTATCACGATTCAAATTACGATAGCTACTCTTTACTATTAAGTCCAAAATAAACAGTATTGTAAGTAATCTCTGCTACCATTTTGAACTTTAAATCTAACTAGATAGTTATGTTATCAAAGCGGTGTTTTCGACCGCAAAGAATAAATTCAATGCAAATACACGTTTAATCTCGAATTAGGTCAACTGGCAAATTAAAATTCCACGAGGTTCAGTTTTAGCTTTGTCTTCAGTTAAATGTCTCGGCTAAACCAAGACAATCAGAGTTAGATTGTGAGGTTTCCATTCCACTATCTCAGCTGTTTTAATTAAACTAAACTCTATTTAAATATCTTCTCAGAACTGTTCATTGTTGGAACGCCGCCAAATGCGACAAGAGGGGTTTTCTTTGAACCATTACCTCGGTCTCATTTACAAACATCATTCGACACTTAATATTGACAATTAACCTAATGTAACCTTTAATACTTGTAAAGCATATTGTATAGGAGGGTTAGTAAAGGTTTAGTTATGGGTTATCTGAATTAGCTTCTGTTTTTAGTATCAACTTAATATACAGACTAGTTTTAGACATATTTTATATTTTGCTAGCTGCGTAAACGACGTAAATGAGGCCTTCCCCTGATAATATATAAATTTAATAGGAGGTTTTTTTAATGTTATAAGAAGGCAAGCATGTGGTTTAAATAATGTTATAGAGAACGTTTTAGTACTTAACCAAATACATTTTAAAACCGTTATTAAATGATTTCTCGAAGAGGAGATAATTGACAAACTGTGTGAAGCCATTAAACAAATTAAGTTATTACCTTTCTAGGCCAAATTTAACACACTCGAAAATGGAATAATTTCTGAAACTTGTCTCGTGTAAAATTAAAATATGTTCAGGGTACTTCCATGTTTTATTGTGAATTCTATAAATTATTACCCTATATTGGTCTTTCTGTGATTTTAAGATATCGTCTAGTTGAATAGTTAGAATGTATTTAAGTTAGGTTGATTGTAAAAGTCTCCTCCTTTTTGATACTTTTGCTTTACTTTGAGACACCGACCACTCTTAAATGTTATTTTAAGGTGAATATGCAGTGAAGGATGATGAGATGTAGTCTTGTTACAAACTAGGGCCGACTGTTCCCCAGATTAGGTCATTAATTAATAGCCCAACGACCAATGGAATGGACCAACCATAATGTAATAAGTACTTAATAAATACTTACTACACCATGGGACCAACGGGTTATCGTGACTTCCGAACCACGGGGAATGGCCATCGTAAAAAGTTATCACTGCGATCGGGAATCGAACCCGGCTAATTTGATGCGAAGCACACGCTATACCACTGAGCTATGACCACCCCCACCTCCTTGTTCAGCCATAATCCTGCCTCATTACTCACGACTATGTCACATGTGTGTCAATTTTATCATTTATCTAAAACATCTGTAAGGAATGAAAAGCAAAGTAAAGTGTATTGAAAGCACCGGCTGCAAAATGAATGAGATCTACTCTTCAGGGGTTCGACTGGAAGAAAGGGACGCGACAGTATAGGAACCAGGAGTACGGAGATGATTTCTTACAGAGAGGGGAGGAGTAGAGGGTGGAACAGCCTAATGTAATCATCCACGGCTGTCTCCCCCTGATCTCTCCCCCCAACACCCTTGTCGCAGACAAAGGATACGATATTGTGTCATTGTTTTAGTGACATTCCTCCGGAAGAGTGAGTTGCCAATTTCATCCATGCTTCGAAGGAAGGGGTCGGAGAAGAATGGATTTAGGGGTTATACTTTTCTTAAAATTTGAGTAAGAGTAGAAATAAGTTGTGTAGAAACCGTGCACATCATTGAAGTGGTTTAAAGAGTAAACGTTAAATTTAATTTGGCGACTTTGTTATACTTTTACATTTGTTGCTATTTCCTAGCAGCGATTTTACCAGAGCTCCAACCGCTGAGCTCTGAATATAAGACTGAATAGAAAACTATTGAGTTCTTGTGCAAGAAAAAAGAGCTCTTGAAGTAAAGCTTTGCCCCCGCAACTTTGTACGCGCACAATTGTGTGTTTTCATTGGTCCGAACGTACTCAGTGTCTCCACCATCCACGTATCTGTCCGATGTACATAAAGCGCTTCTCGTTGTCATAAGAGGTGACCTAAGATCCTGTAACTCTACTCTCATAAATATTTTAACATAGAGATTGAAGTTCATTTTTTTTAAAACGTAAAAATACTCAGTGACTCCAACCCCGTCGCTGTAGAGAAGTATCAGCTAAAAAATAGCACAAAACGTATTACAGAATATACTCAGAAAGTAACAAAAGCGGTGTTCCATAGTTGACTTGTTATACACAAACTAAATCTCTCATAAATTATTGTGGAAATTTTAATCTCGAAATCTTTCTATTAAGGTTTAAGCAGTTTTGAAGCTGGAAACCCCACTTTTGTAGCCGTCCATGAAAATACTTTACAAATGTTTATAATCGTCTAGTATAGAGTTTGTCAGCAGCCTGTTGGTGGATTTGCCCGGCATTGTAATAAATATTTATCCGTGTAAAGTACGCGCCGGGAAATAGGTTTCACATTGCCCTGAAAGCCACTAAATCAATGAAACATGTGGCTGCAATGCACAAGGGAGGCTTGGTTTCAGAACCGACGCACTGGGCAGCTTCTAATCAAGTGAAATGTTCACCGTTACCACGCAATATTCGTGTCAGATAAACACATCTATACTATTAGTATTTCGGTTAGGGTTGTCCGGGTGTTGAGATCTCGGAATCTGGCTGGGGTAATTCAGTTTTTTTTTAATAGAAATGGTCCTTAGTGTGTGGAGGGTGGGAAACGAATAAAATTATATGGATTTTTTTATTTTTATGGGGTTTTGAGGTCTCCAATTCCTCTGTTGTATTTCTTTTTTAGTAAATGATTAGTAAATATCAACGGATTTGTTTGAAACTCGACGCATAGTTGTATACCATTAACCCAAAGACCCTTACTAATTTTGGGGTTCGGGGGCACAATATATGGATTTGGGGGGGCTTAAAGGGGGCAAAATAAAAAAATCATAAAATCTATGTGGGGTATCAAAAAAGGAATATTATGCTGATTTCAAAATATATTGGTTGTCTACCAAATTGTTTGGGGAGGAAGGGGGTTAAAAAGTGGGGTAAAACATAAAAATCCATGAGATAGGCCGGCGGGATGGCCGAGTTTTACAAAGCGGGCACCAGGCCGTAGGTAGCTTATCTCGCGAGCAGCGTGCTAGGGGTCTGGGGCGCGAAGCCCCCAGCTGGCGCAGCTAGTACTTTCGATAATTCAATTTAGGAATTTGTGGCGCCTGTCACATGGAGGTATTTCAATAAGTGAGTTCATGCGTTAAAATATTAGTTACATATTATTTTGACGCTAGTTTCATACACTTAGTGAGATTTTAAAGTGGATACTACTCTTAGATCGTGTAAACAAAAGAGTAAGCTGTGGCTTAGTTAGTTTTTAAGGTGGACTATTGGATTTCCTCGTCTCGAATGCCCAACTATCAATGACCTTAAAGCAACCAATCCGAATGAGTTATATATCAGATCGGTTGACGCCACTCGTATATCAGAGGTATATACGACTTATAATAGTGGCACTTCTTTTAGTAAAAGAGATTAGACATTGTAAGAAGATTTAAATAAATTAAAAGTGGCGTTTGAGTTTCGGCCCTAATATGTGTCTTGTTGGAACCGCGTAGTGTTACCGATCTTGACTCTAAAAACTACGAAACTTTGATTTTATAACATAATTCCTTTTACATGGATTATTTGATAATGCTTCATTAAAAGGGCTACCGAAAAGGGGTTTCAGATTTTTCTAAACATGTTTCATAAAAATGGATTTCGATAGCTAAGGCTAAGAAAGAGCCGGGAGTGAAATATTAATGAAGTTGTGTCCAGTGAAAAAGGTAATGGGAAAGTGGAAGGGTCGGCCCTCGGGGAAACACTCCTCACTTTCCCAAACCTTTCGCAGAATTTTGCAAACAACAAACTCACGATCACTTCTGCAAATATTTACTCGAGAGTAATTGAATTTTTAAAAGACAAAGGTGTCAATTATGTATGTTACTTCATTCAAAGCTCTAACGACGCATTAAAAGATTATGTGTTTGATTTAATTTGATAAGTGGTAGTACCAATATGAAATTTAGTACTGTGTTCCTACACTCTCATATTTAAAACTACAGCTTATTTTTTGTTGTCGCTAAGTAAATAGAGTGTACTGTATACGTATATATAAATCGAACTTAGAAAATGTTCTAACGATGTTTGTCCTTTTTCAGGTAAGGGAAATGGAACATGTCAGCAATCAACTGTTTTATCATTTTCGTAAGTATCGTCTAAAGGCAATATGCAATACTCAAAGTTAGATATAAAATTAACCAAGAATTAGTTCTTCTTAGTCTCTCCTATAAAGGAACTAAGAATAATTCGTTCCAAGGCGTCAACCCAGAATTTTATTCGTCAAAACTATTCCAATCATCATAACACGGGAATGGTTATTTAAGGTTCGAGACTATGCTGCGTAATGTCTTATTACTTATGCTGAGTACTTGAATATTTTAGTAATACTTGGAAATAAAATGGGACGAGTTGATACATGACCATTTTATCATAACGGAAAATTAAACAATCAGGCAAACTATACAGTTTAGGGCTGTTCTAGACTTCTATAGTAGTTTAAAATAAAAATAAATAAACTTGGATTTGAAAGTTTAAGTACAATATTAACATAAATATATTAACTTACTACTCGTACATTAGGTTACTTCAATGATGAGATTTTATGACGCAAACTACGTGAAGATATATTTTTAACTGACTTCCTAGGAGGAGGTTACACAATTCGACGTGGGATTTTTTTTCATACGTTTGTGCACGCATAACTTTTGAACGCGATTTTTTTTTGGTAGAGGGTACTTCCCCGGTGGTCCCATAAAAAAGTTTGAATCAAACTTAAGCTTCTATATAAAAAAAGTAAAAGTAAAAACTCCAAAAATATCTAAAACCCCCTGTATTGGCTGCATATTTTGCGCTGTAAAACCACTCTTTGAAGTCCATAACGACTTAAGTTACACTATTTCGATGTAAAATCAACAATTTGGTAGCCTTAGATCTTTGGTTTCGGCTGAGATAAAACCTATTTATTCTAAAAATACATGAAAATCTTCTTCGTTTGTCTTTTTCTCAATGTCAAAATCCTGTAATTTCAAAAAATGAACCCGTTAGTTCATTATTTGTACACTTTCAAAACGTAAAGTTACTTTCAATTAATTAGCTACCGTTCACTGAGAAATAATATTAATTAAATGAATTAACCCAAAAGTTGTGTCTAAACGCTGTTTTATGTTTGAAAGATACAGTAATAATAATAATAAAATACTTTATTAAAATGTTGCCAAAATATTTTGTATCGCACCGTCAAAAGGAAAAGTTAAGAGTAAAAAATATGTAGCTAAAATTTTCATTCACTGTTACATCGAAATCCATTCAGACATACATTATATACATCCACCCAATTTCTCATCTATCTGAATTTTCCCACAGAAGCCCTATAATTATAATGGTTTCATCGTGTGCCATGAACTCGTCTTATAATGTAGAACGCTTTCGAAATTAACGTGGCTTTAGATAAGTTTTAAATGCTCCTGTTTTGGCATCTTTTATTGAATTTGTGCAATAAAGTTGAATTGGCAATAGTTCTAATACATTATGATAGAAACCCTCAAAAATGGTGTCCAGTTAAAACGTTAGCCAACAAAAAATATACAATAGACACAGAGCTATGGATATTGTCGTGCAGACTAAAGTGACCACAGCCACAGCACTTGTACTATACAGAATGCACAACTGGCGTAGCATAACATAGTGCATAACTGAGGGCCTTTGTAGTGTCGACAATCATCTGTATTGTACTTGCTGCTGCGATAAACGATGCTTTGCACAAACCTCCCTTTGTAGCTTCATTCATTGCATTGATACAATAATAATATCATTTGTTTCACATGGACAATAACGGCAAGTAAGATTACGAGTACAGATTTGACTAAATTGTTGAAAATTATAGTTTAATCTTTCTGAAAGGCAGTTACATTCAACGTGATGGAAATTACTATTTATTGGTGCTGATAACTTCATAATCTGTACGTTTACCTCAATGTGACATGCTGCTATACATGTGACAGTTTGACATGTAGCAATTGCAACTTCTGACGTATCTCATGTTGCTACATTTCATTTGATATAATCGACCAGCCAAGTCTTAACTACGGGAATACTTCTTTATCACTTTAAACAAGACTGAATAATAAATACAAAGGTCTATTAAAAATCCCTTTACATGGTGGGTCTATTTGCACGTTTTAGCTAAGTTGTGGCTCGGCCTGGCAATTGTAAAATATTTGTAACTCCCTAAGAACAAATAATGGTAAATATTTTCGTTAAATGTTTCCTTTCCCTCCCTCTTATATAACAGAGTTAGGACATAATTCCGGCTCGAATAAACTATGTACAGTCTATATAGCTTTGTTATGTCATTAATGTAAAGAAAACTAATAAAACCACATTAACAAATGTTATACAGTTTTGAAACAAAACAGTGCAAAACAGCTTTCAATCAACAAACCTGTAACAAGAACTTGCAACAGGGTGTTTACCAGCATTTATAGTTTAAAGTGTTTTGCTTTATTTCTTCTAAAGTAATGCTGGTGAAGACTTTTGGGATGGAGGATAAGAATTGGTTGACAGGGGTTGTAGGGCTGATAGGTGGCGCTTTTGGGTGACTTGCGTAGTTTGGCAAATGTTTAAATGTAGCTAAAGGGTTTAAAGTGTTATTATAATTTTCATTGTTTATATTTAAAGAATTTTGTTGTTTTAAGTGAATACGTTGTTGAATACTGAATAGGTTGTAATATGTTGTAAATTATTGTATATTATGAATGGTGGTTAAGGGGAAGAAAGAACTTTATAGTCCTAACTTCACCACAAAATAAAAACTGATTCAATTTAATTTTAAAAATTAAAAAGGATATTTTGACAGTTATTGAAGGTTTCTACATAGCTGCGGATTGATATGAAGCGAAAGCCGCCACACCGAGTATAACATGAAGTGAATATGTTTCTGACAAAGTTGGTTGATTACGGCGTAATTAGCTTCGTGTAACACTCGCACAACTTGCCCCGTGTGCACGAGGGGTTTATCAACATGTCACAAGCCTGATATCAAAGCCTGACGTGAATGTGCCTCATAATTCTCAATCAATGAAGTAAAATGTGTTTTCAATCTAGCTTAACTTGTAACTTGAAGATTAGTGTACTATTCCAATCAATTAAGAATACTTATGGAGATAGTGTAACTTACACCACAAGTACATATACTAATCCTCCCAACAAGAAAAGCTGTATCTTTAAGGCTCCGTAGAGGTTGAAGACTCCTCTTTAAACCAAAGAAACTTACTGTAAACATACAAAACCTATGGAAAACCATTTGAACACACATAGCTTAGTAAGTAAAAGCGACTGAACAATATTTCTTACACAAATTAATGAGTAAATTGTGCATATCACTTGGGTTTAGAAGTGGAGAAGACGACACAGTACTAAAGGTATTGCTTTGCAAGTTAACTGTCATTGCACTTCATAACCCTCACACAAAATTCAAGTATCATTTTAGTGTAATGAACTGTGCCCTCGATATACTCAAGTAGCCTATGTATATAAAGGAACTTCACTCCATATATACGATAAACTACCACTTAAAGCAGGCAGAAAACTGTATAATAAATTGCCAAATTACTTAAAACACTGCAACACCAATACATTTTAAACCAATCTAGTAAGCTATTTGACTCAACAATCTTTTTGTAGCGTTTCGGAACTGTTGACTACTGTCAATTAACACTCAGTATATTGTTTTGCTACTTGAGTCTACTAGTGGCTGAAGATTTTCTTTTTTTGTCAAAACAATATGTTTTGTATATTTTAACAATAAATTATTTATTTATTTATCCTTGTAACTTATGGTTCAGATTTAATATCTTCTTTTTTGAAGTTTGTTCTTGACGATGGGAGGATTTCAGAAGTTGAACTATTATTGCGGACATTTTCCATCGTTAAATAGAAAACTATGTGTTCTGATCTTATTTTGTTCACTAACGATGGAAAATGTCCGCAATAATAGTTCAACTTTATTATGTTATTGACTACGAAAATTAATTATAATACAAAGCATTATGACAGTCTATAAAGCAATTATAATTTTAAATCAGGGAAGGAACATGAACATTAGTGGCCCTAGAGAAGCATTTTATCATAATCAAGATGCTAAAGACACGTCAAAGTAAGGATGTGTAGACATAAAGTTGGCCTACGGTTTGTAGAATACCAAAGTGACAAAGAAGCAATGGACCTTGTAATGTATTTAATACACAATTTTAATATCAAAACTAATATTAATAACTTTTATTTAGGACGAGGCCTTTCAAAGTCAATGCCTTTATCGTCAGGTCCATACAACAACAAAAAATACAAGTTATTAATATTGGTTTTTTGATATTTAAAATTATTCTTTATTACGACTTCTAATATTGAGCACCTTCTGCCTATTTAAATACAGGTTAATCTTGGTTTATCGTATGCTTTCCTCAACCAAATAAGCCTACTTATGTGTAAAGGCAGAGAAGGTGTCTAAAGTGAAGTTGGCACCTTGACAACTGTTTCCTGTCAATTAAGCACCTGGCGCAGTCTGTCGGTCGATAGCAAAACTTCAACTTCAACCACTTCCGTTTCCTCACTCCTAAGATACTCAGTTACCTGTGTGTAAAGGCAGGGAAGGTACATTTGACACACAATATAATGCTCGCATATTTGTTTTTTTGGAATTTCTGCAAATTCAGTTTTATGGCAAGGTGCCAATTGTAATTTTATATTCGTATCAACTTCATTATTGTAATTTCGTGCATTCTTTGTGTACACGTACAATAATATAAATCTGTTATACTAAGAAAGGAAAGGTTATACGCTGTTCAGCAGTTTGTGGTACAAGTTATGAACTTGTTATACATAACTAAGCGTGGTTTAATGGGCAACATTGTTGAGCTCAACTTTGAACATCTTCCTCAACTCAACAGCATCTCGACATCTCCGTTTACCTAAGTTTTAACTAAGCCACCTTGAAGCCTTGGAGCTAGTTCAACGGATCCGAATGGCAAATTTTAACAGAATAACTATAACAAATGTATCATTTCGCTAGAAGGTTTTAAGTTTGTATTGTAAGTGTTTTACGACATACATCGCCGATCAGCATCTGTAAAGAAGAACCGGATTGAATGTCTAAATATACGACAATAGTCATGAAAATATGTTAAACCAGCTGCGCCAGCCCCTGAGACCCTGGCACGCTAGCGAGCCAAGCACCTCGCCATCCCGATGTTTTACCCCACATTTTAACCCTCCTCTTCTTTCCCCAAAATAATTTGGTGGACAACCAATATATTTTGAAATCAGCATAATATTCCCTTTTGATACCCCATATCGATTTTACATTTTTTTAATTTTTTGCCCCCCCTTTAACCTCTCCCCCAAATCCATATATTGTGCCCCCGAACCCCAAAATCAGTAGGGTCTTTGGTTAATAGTATACAACTATGTGTCGAGTTTCAAACAAATCCGTTGATATTTACTAATAAATATTTACTAAAAAAAATAAATATAACATAGAAATTGGGACCCAAAACCCATAAAAAAAAAATCTATACAATTTTATTCGTTTCCCCACACACCAAGGACCATTTCTATTCAAAATTCTGAATTACCCAGCCAGATCCGAGATCTCAACACCTGACAACCCTAACCGAAATACTAATAGTATAGATAAATATTCACATTGTACCGGACAGTCTGTGGTCGAAGGTCGTTACTCTCACAGCTTCGTAACACTCTTGATAATATAGGACGAGAGATTGAGGCCGAGGGCCGAAGCGAGGATGTGAGCGGAGCGAATTAGAGTTAAAATTAGCGAGTTAGTACAATAAATTGCAAAGGAAATTTGATTGAAAACTTGGCTTTATGTACCCGAAAAGGTACGCATTGTATTTTGTTAAAGTGATCTTTTCACGTGACTTATGTTTTATAGAAAACCCCTTAGTGTGAAAAGGACTTGTAACAACATACAAAGACTCGGCGACGAAAGCTTCAGATCTGTTTGGAATTGTTTAAACACAGTCCACACACTTGTCAACCGTAGGTGTGTGAGTACAGCTGTGTTAGGTGTAAAGTAATGTACAGTCAGTCACTCTATGATAAGAGCGAATTGTTTCTTACGATATTTTATAGCGACACCAATTACTGTAGGCTGTACAATTTTACGTAAACTATTGTAAGTTAAGAGAGTCGGTTCGACACATTTGGGTTCGCCGCTCACCTTAGCAAAATTCAAAGATTGCCGCAGGTTGTAAATTATGTTTTGTTATAAAACCAGGCGGGAAAGTAGAGTTTTCCCTTGGTTTACCATGCCTGCGTTATGAATTTATTTTCCAACAAGAGGAAATCCTATTTCAAAAGCCTACGGACTGAAAAGTGTAAATTTTCATTACAGTATCGTTTCCTTTTACACCAGAGAAATATTTCTATGGTAATTTACAACATATCCAACATGCAAACCAAGTGACCAATTATTAAATACAATACCAGAATTATAATTTTTATTTACAATTTTGAAGACTTGGAATATAAATTGTTAAATTGTTTTTAATGTTTAGGTTCGTTGTTTTGTAAATGTACTCTATGTATTTTAAGCTTATTAATAAATTGTCCATAAGTTAATTGGCTTCCTGTTTTAAATTATGTTTTATTGTTAACTTTGCTAACCACTTAATTGCCGACATAAGCCAAAAATATCACCGAAAACCTAAGTGATATACTATTTCTTCCTACCATTTTGAAAGCTATTTGAGCAGAAAACAATTACAAAGAAAACGATCGTACAGAAAAGGAACTTGAAAACTCGTAAAAATGGACCACATGAGCATATAAATACAATTTGAGGAATGTATTGTGATAATGTCTCGCATTTCGACGTTTGTATCTGCCATAATAATAGGCCAAGACGTCTCGGCTCATCCTGGGGAACTATCCGGTAACAAGTGAACCCCAAATACCAACCACACACAGAGTTACAAACCAGGAGTAGCGCAAAGGCAGGAATAGAACATATCTGAAGAACGAGGGTAAATTGACCTGGCTTTCTATCTACAACTCCTTATCTCGAAGGTGATTTTTCGCCAGGACTTTTCGTTAACCACTTTAAGGTTCGGGAATGAGAAAGAAATCGTATTTCGTTGAAGAGGGGGGGAGGGAAGAGCGAGGTGAGATCGAGGCGATAAAAGAAATCGAATCAGTGAACTCCAGCCTCCTCGTATACAGAGACATCTAGGTTTACACTTGTTTACAAAAGTTTTCGTTGTACCGATTTCCTAGCGTGTCAATTGTAATGTTTTCTTCAACTATTGTTGCTAGCGGAGGGCTAAATCGTTAGCGCACGAGACTTTATGGCGTCGAAGTTTACGATCGTGTCCACTGACAATCGGTTTATTTAAATCTGACGCTAAGACTTTTCGCTATGTTTAAGTTGGAAACGCCAACCAAACTGTGAAAGTTGCAGTGTAAAAAGAAAGCATCTCAAATTATATTTAGTAGATCAGTTTCGCGTAAATAATCACTTACGGCTTAAAAATTGCCATTGTTCGCGCTTGGATAAAGAGGTTTCTTTAGAGAATGATTGACATCAAACACAACAAAGATGTGAGCAAACACTGTTGTTGGCAAAGGCAAGAGTGAAGATTAATCAAGAGCAGAAAAGCACTGATGAAGATAATAAACTCTGGCGAAACGCCCGGACTGAAATAAGAAATACTCTCCGATACTCACCAGTAGGCAACTCGTAAAGTGGTGAGCGAGTCTAGAGTCTGATACGTTTGTTTGTATCGCTTTCCTTCAATCCGGGCTTTGTTTCAGTACACCGGAGTTCAGCAGTAACAATTCTGCCTCTTGTTGTGAAGGATAGAAAATCACCACTTTGTTTGTTTGGTTTTGAAACTGTATTTCAGAACTGTGTTATAACTACTTTGCCAAGTTAGGGATTTATTCTTATATCCAGGGAAGCTGTACGTATTAAGAAATAGTTAATATTTGACTGATATCTCGCTGATCCAGAACGGTTGACGACCAAATATTATTGACAAATGTTGATACTGCTGACACTCAAATGCACACTTATTTAAGCTTTAAACATCTTTTTAAACTTATTAAAACAAATATTTTTGAACTTATAGCTTTTGTAACAAGAAATGTGGATTTTTATTTTTTTATGTGGGTTGTTTATTTGAATAAACTGTCATTCGGTTGACAAACCCATATTCTTACACAATAGTAGTAAATATAAGCTTTGTAGTTTAGAATTTCAATATTTTGTCTGCTGAGGTTTTAGCAAGTCTACAAGGCGGAGTTCACTTCATCGTTAAGTTGAATATATCCACTTTTAGAACATGAGTTTTCAGCTTGCATTGACTAGATGTCTATCATTTCTACTTTAAACTATGAGATCTCACTTGGCGCGTGCCTATTGGTCCCAAACCCAACCTCACTTAAAACTAATTATTATTGTCTTAACATCCACGTGTCCAAGACGGCAGCTGCATTATTATCCCATTCCCTCAAATAAAATAAAGAAGTGGGATCTTTCAAGAGGAATCCAAATCGTTTGCGTAAGAGCATTGGTATTTAAATTTTCAAGAAGCGATTTCTCCAAAATGTAAAGTTTAAAAGTCAACACTTGCCTTTTTGCTACAGTCATAATTCCAACAATCAAAGATCGTAATTAAACCTTCACTATTACGAAAATATAGTTCTTGTATTATAAGATGGCATATCAGATTCTAACTTGGAATAAAGCAAGAATCCCTCTTTCACATTAAGAACTGTGTGTGCTCCTTGTTAAGTTGCACATTCAATGTGATCAGACTCCGCGTAGGAAATGTGCCAGTCCCATGAAGAGAGCCAGTGTTGCCAAAGTTGCCTCTACTAGTAGAGCTGCGTCAGACTCAAATGATGTCAGACTCGTCTGGTTGGCTCAAGACCAACTCAGGACTGCCAACAAATTAGCAGTTGGCACCCTTGCTTGGCAGCAGGGTCTTGAGTGCAGCGGGCCTACTTGACAGTTTGTTGGGACGCCTGCTTTTTATTAGACGGAAAGCATATCCCATTTATACATGTAAAAACTCACTGCGACTTAACGAGTAAATAATCTTACGATAGAGCTCGAATGTAGACTCGAGATAATTGATATGTCGAGATAAAAATATGGAATGTAGACTCGAGATAATTGATATGTTGAGATAAAAATATGGAATGTAGACTCGAGATAATTGATATGTCGAGATAAAAATATCGAATGTAGATTCAAACTAACACATTGATACAACACCCAACAAATTTGGAATACCCCAAAGATTTCCTGATATCTTTCTTATGGGCCACGTTCATGAAAGACATTCCAGTTAAATTATTTCGTTGAATGAGCCTAAGTTTTATACCGAGTTAAGTTTTGCAAATATTTCTTTTAGTATACATGCGCAATATAGCGTAGATTGGTCGTTCAATGTATTTAAATACAACAGTGTCAATCTTATTCTTAATTCCCTTCCCCTTTTCAGTTTAGTCCGATAATTATTTGGCGCAGAAGATAACCGCAGCGGATAAAAATTAGGACTACCCCTTTTATTTCAGTATTTATTTAAACTTCATAATACAGTAATATTTTCTCTACAAGAATGAAAATCAGTGTCTTGTCCTTTGGCGTGTAATATCTTGCTACCGCATGCCTTAATTTATAAAATTCTGCAAAGTCGGTAGAAAATTCATACAAATAAATCTACAAGCGGAGGTTGAATAAATATTCTGACATATCAAGAGACTGGAATGAATGAGTGTAATAATTCACTGCGTTGTGTGTATGAATGTTGTATTTCATATCTTAGCCAATCTCGTGCGTCATTCGCGATAAACTCTGAATGTATTTAGAGTCACTGACGTATTAAACTAATGTTTCCAAACCTTGGGTTGTCAATAAATCGTTGCTAAATCACAAAGAACTTCCTACCTATGTCTAACTTGTGAACCCACACTATGTTTGAGAGACTAGTAATCCCTCGTCACGTTTTAATTCACTAAAACACCAAATCTAATTGTACACATGTAAGCCTACACGTAGAATAAACAAGAAAAAATACACATTTACTAAGCAATCCACCGAACCTGAACCGTTCCTGTATAATAAGGCACTCTGACCCTTAGTCCGGTAGATTTTAACATGTTTTCCAGTGTTAACAGTGGAATGGAAAAGTTAGTTCTCGGTGGTAAGTGCGCGTGAACGCTAGGTACATATACCGGGACTCACTGCGACACTGGCGGGAGGACCGGAGTTGCTGAGTGTTGAAAGAGATCCCAAGTTCTCTACCTTGTTCCACTGCGTAGTAACCCAGTCAGAGTCTATCAAATACAGTAGACAATGATTGGCAACTTACACCTCAGCAGCGCAATTTGTTCTCCTTTTATTCTGTATTTGTATCTTGTATTGTAAGTTTTGTTTGAAACCATGCAACTTGTCAATTTATATTGCTGGAAAGCAGTTTCTGGAGATTTAATGTCTGTTTTTTTTTATTACAGTATAAATACTATTCGCGTTCATTGTGTTTTAAGTTAAACCATGCAATCCTTTCGACACCGTGCATATTATCCTGATTATTATTCGGTGTCTGGTCCCGAAGTTGAACCGGTTTATGTTTGTGTTTAGAATGCTAATAACATTCGAACGGCGTTTAAGTCAAATTATTAAAAGGTAATGTAGTTTCAAAGTCTATACAATTGATCTACAATTTTTATATTATCCGGATTTTGATTACAACAGTTCGCGTGTCAGGCCACAGTAAGTTCACAAAACGTCAGAGGTCAAGGTGTTACGTGTAACAGTTATTGAGAGATTTATGACAACTGGAGCCTCTGGCCTCAGAAAGCATACTGTACGAAAGTTGATGTTTATAGTTCGGTTTTTATGGGTAGTAATTTACTAAGAAAAATGGTCATCCTGAAATTAACAGTGTTCAGTTAGTCTCCGAACATGGGGTGGGGGGTTTGTTCTGGTATTTTACCTAGGTATGTCCCAAAATAGCGCGTTTAATTTCTATCGAGAAATACTTTCTTTTACAATTGAGTGATACGACACAGTGTACTTCCCTCTTCATGCAAAATGCGCCTAACAGTTTCCTTTGAAAGTAAAATATTATCGTGCCCTACTCACGGGGCGTGTGAAAACATTTACATCATGTTTACTGGATATTTGAGGTAGAACCCAGGAAAGTCACATTTTACCCTGAGTGTTCCTGAATTTCCTGTTTAAAACTCCCTAAATAATAAAATATTCTGCGTTGGAACCAATAATAAGTTACATACAATTAATTTTAAACTCATGGAAACACGTTTTGATATACTCGCGGTTATAAACTTATAACATTTATAAACTTATAATTATGAACAAAAACCATCATATTTCTTCTCAATTTAAAATAATACTTACTAACTTTTCTAAGGAAAATGTGTCAGGTACTCGTAATATTGTAAGTGTCTAAAGTAAGTGAGCTTCTTGTTCAAAACTTGAGCGTAATGCAGTTGACACCTTTAAGCTTTCCCGACGTAAACGAGTTGTCAGCAGCCGTCTCTCTAGACAGCCAATCACGTCAACAGCCAAGTGTTCTTTACCCTGACGTTGACGTTAAATGTTGACGTTACTTTACACTTACTGACGGCTTTCACATTACTTTGCAAGTACAAGAGTCGTAGTGTCGATAGTGGCGTAACACTTTGACAACTCTTCTGAACGAAGCAAGTATGTAACTTGCCTTGTTGCCAAGTGTTATATTAGTGCTTGTAAGTGTTGTGTAACTCGATATTGGGGACAGCTTATATCGCTGGAAAGCAGTTTCTGGAGATTGAATTTTTTTTCATTACAGTATATATACTATTCGCGTTCATTGTGTTTTTATGTTAAACCATGCAATCCTTTCGACACCGTGCATATTATCCTGATTGGCGATTCGGTGTCTGGTCCCGAAGTTGAACCGGTTTATGTTTGTGTTTAAGGATGCTAATAACATTCGAACGGCGTTTAAGTTAAATTATTATGTGTAGTTTCAAAGTCTCTATACAATTGATCTACAATTTTTATATTATCCGGATTTTGATTACAACAGTTCGCGTGTCAGGCCACAGTTAGTTCACAAAACGTCAGAGGTCAAGGTGTTACGTATAACAATTATTGAGAGATTTACGACAACTGGAGCCTCTGGCCTCAGAAAGCATACTGTACGAAATTCAATGTTTATAGTTGGGTTTTATGGGTTGTAATGTACTAAACAAAATGGTCATCCTGAAATTAACATGGAGTGTTCAGTTAGTCTCCGAACATGGGGTTTGTTCTGGTATTTTACCTAGGTATGTCCCGAAATAGCGCGTTTAATTTCTATCGAGAAATAATTTCTTTCTTTTGCAATTGAGTGGTACGACACAGTGTACTTCCCTCTTATGCAAAATGCGCCAAACAGTTTCCTTTGAAAGTAAAATATTATCGTGCCCTACTCACGGGGCGTGTGAAAACATTTAAATCATGTTTACTGGATATCTGAGTTAGAACCCAGGAAAGTCAAATTTTACCCTGGAGTTTTCCTGAATTTCCGGTTTAAAACTCCCTAAATAATAAAATATTCCTGCGTTGGAACCAATAATAAGTTACATATAATTAAATTTAAGCCCATGGAAACACGTTTTGATATACTCGTGGTTATAAACTTATAATTATCAACAAAAACCATCATATTTCTTCTCAATTTAAAATAATGTTTACTAACTTTTCTAGGAAAATGTGTCAGATACTCGTAATATTGTAAGTGTCTAAAGTAAGTGAGCTTCTTGTTCAAAACTTGAGCGTAATGCAGTTGACACCTTTAAGCTTTTCCCGACGTAAACGAGTTGTCAGCAGCCGTCTCTCTAGACAGCCAATCACGTCAACAGCCAAGTGTTCTTTACCTGTTGTGACGTTGACGGTTAAATGTTGACGTTACTTTACACTTACTGACGGCTTTCCCATTACTTTGCAAGTACAAGTGTCGTAGTGTCGATAGCGGCGTAACACTTTGACAACTCTTCTGAACGAAGCAAGTATGTAACTTGCCTTGTTGCCAAGTGTTATATTAGTGCTCGTAAGTGTTGTGTAACTCGATATTGGGGACAGCTTAGTGGATTTAGTTTCGTTGCAAGGTATTTCTTTAACCACCTGTATTATATGTATATCTCGAGAACGGGTTGACCGACTTGAGGGAAATGACAAAGTTCAAGTCTAAAACTGTTCAAAGAATTCAGACAGATTATTTTCGACTCTGTAGTGTACAGGGCTTATTGAAAACCGAGGGTCACGGGTTCGAATCTCAAAGTTATCAAATGTTAAAGGGCCATGTTATACATGATTTTCAAGTTTTTTTTAATTAAAAACAATAGCAAAAAAGTTTTTTTGTTAAATCGTTAAAATGGCGGCTGAAAATTAAAAAAAACGCGAAACGCCCTGTATTTTTTTATTATTTGTTAAAGGAAAATCTAATGATTGATTTTTTCTTGTCACGACAGAAGCAATCCAACGATATACAGCACCATATTCAAACCAGTTTGTATCTCCCAAAACCCCTAAATTTTGATGTAACCCTGATGCGCGTCATAATATTTTTAGTGAATTCAACGTTTAAACGTTGTTTGAATAGAAATAAACTAGCAATATTATGACTTGGGCTCGAATATTGTGATTTAAATGATCAATGCGAGTATAACTATTCGGAATAGTTAACGTGAAGACCAACTCCCGCATGAAACTAAACTGGAACATATCTTGCTCAGTCAGGGTAGAGGGCGGCAAGTTTGCATCAAACTTTGCTGATCCGAGGTTCCTGCTCAGTACACTAGTGCCTCACTCTGCAGTGTTAGCGTTTATATGAATCAAGATGTTTAATAAATCATTTGACATAGTATTTAAATTATATTTGTAATATTTCCAGCCTGTTGATTTAAAGTCGCTATCGAAGGTCACATGTTTCGGATAAACACGTAAAATACTACTTCAAAATTTGAAGAGATAAGTAAGTAGACCGGATGGTGTAAGTGGTAGCATTCTCGCCCGGCAAGTGAGAGATCCGGTTTCAAGCCCCAGTTCGATCCACAAATTTTGTCTCAAGTTTTTTAGTAGTAAGACAAGAGTTCATTAAGTTAGCACAATTTTATTCATGTATATTGATGTTTAAAACAAAGGCAAAACTCCCATTCGTACTAAGTATCACTTTTTATTTGGGGGATAGAGCGTTACAAGGTCGTTAATGCCATAGAATTCATATTTATTTTAGTTCCAGTTGAGTTCACATCAGTTTTGTTTTCTTACTGTGGATGATAGAATTATTGTTGAGTTCTATTTTCTTAGAGGCAATATTGTGGATCGCTGAATTAATTGTACGTTAAATGTTTATAATTAAAATTTTTGCTTTCACAGGTGAGAATTACGCTGTTGGATGAATGCAAGAGCTCGTCCTTGGTAACGTAGTTGTCATATCAAGTAGTTTTCCCAAGAAGAATTTGTTCATATAGTATATTAAGTGCCACTGCTCCTGCAGCGTATGCACATTTATTTGAAAGCGTTACCTTGTAGTTTAATGGGCGACATAACAACTTTCCACGTTAACTATCAACAACAACCGAGCTTTTCTGAGTGTAAGACTCTTTGATATCCGCTTTTAGACTAAAATCTGCTCTCAGAACGTAGATCGGTGTCCAGTTGTGAAACTGTGCCAAGAAATGTTGCGTCGACCACAGAAGTGCTCACATATGTTTTGCAAACTGCTGCTTCTTGAGACTCCATTCTCTTGATTTGTTTTCGTGTTTAAGTTATTCTTGGTGCACTGGACAAATCATCTGTGATGAGACTATAATGTCATATAGTTGTTCGCAAACTAATAGTATTTTAAATAATCAAAAATAAGTCCTATTCTTTTCAATAAATACTTAAAAGGTATTTTAACAGTTTTAACCCACTAACTTTTACATTTTACTCAAAAACATGAGTTTAATATGTGAAAACCTACTATAATTTGGTAAACCCTGAACGAATATTTGGAGCTTCTTAAACATTTAATACGATTGTTCGTTAATTCAAATAGAATAATGAATTAACGCCTAGGTAGGTATGCTAACATGTTATTAGGTCTCGTCAGCACATTTAGAAATAATAAAGTTTATAGTTAGTGGTTATTTTCTTACCAAAGTTTTACTTTTTTGTGTTTTGTTTGTTCCGGTGGCTAGCGCAGATAACGAAGTACATTTTACGACATAGTTTGTCTGTTGAATCCCGTGTGGTTCGTACCGGTGGATTCCAAACGGTTAAACGATTGGCTGTTAAACCTAATTGGACATTGTTCCGCAACACTTGTTATCAGCGTGATTGGCCGGAAGCTGTAAACGTGGAGAATGTCACCTTTCTATCAATTTATCCGGAAAAACATTTCAAGTTGAAATCTCCACAACACTTCCACAGCTGAATCATGTTTTAGCGTTTTATATATTGCTTTATAAAGATGAATGTAAAATGGTGAACGACTGTGGTTACTATAATTTAATAATTACCTTAGTGCCTTTTATACTATAATCGTATAAGAATGGGTTGCAGGGTTGGTATGTAGCTCGATACTATAATATTAAAATGTATAGTCGTAAAGGGAAGAGATAAATAATCTTTGTTAGTGTAACTCTTGGAAACTAAAAACAATATTTCAAACACTTCATGTAAAAGACATAGATCCCCTCAATCCAAAATGATATTTTACCAAACCTAACAACTATTCAGGTCTGCATTTCAAATTTCTTTAGAAAGCGAGCTCCATTCCCAAAATCTTCCTGAAATTTAAAATATTTTATAATTTTTCTCAGTGCCGAAAAATAATAGCCTACGAAACAACTTTGTAATAAAACGATTTACCACTTTATTACACGTGAACGACTTATTTATATTTGTAGAATATTTTTCCATATATACATATACGTATACGAGTAATGAATAGGGTAATGTGAAAGTGTGGTGGTTGTGTGTTGTGTGTCGCATGTAATACAGCCACTGAATGGCTCGATGTGTCTAATGCATATGCATGAGGTGTCCACAACACACTCTACACTAGATTGCTGGCTGTTGTCTTCACAACTAATTAATGAATAGTAAACAATACCTCTTTTCCTCTCTGCTGAATCATCCCTCAATCCGACGCTCTGCGATTCTTCAGAGGGCTGTAATTTTGAATCATTTATGAAGAAGTTGTTACGTAAAAAAAAAGTAAAGTGGTGTTTTATGTTTTCTTAACTCAATTACAAATGTTCATTTTATTACCTGGTAACAAATGTCTCAATTCATTACCAAACTTTAGTGCTGACTCCTTCGCTTACGAAATGTTTTCATGTTTAAGTTATTCTTGGTGCACTGGACAAATCATCTGTGATGAGACTATAATGTCACATAGTTGTTCGCAAACTAATAGTATTTTAAATCATCAAAATAAGTCCTATCCTTTCAATAAAAACTTTAAAAGGTATTTTAACCGTTTTAACCCACTAACTTTTACATTTTACTCAATAAAATGAGTTTAATATCTGAAACCCTACTATACATAATTTAGTAAACCCTGTACGAATTTTTGGAGCTTCTTTAACATTTAATACGAATTTTTGTTAATTCAAATAGAATAATGAATTAACGCCTAGGTAGGTATGTTAACATATTATTAGGTCTCGTCAGTAATAATAACGTTTGGAAATAATAACGTTTAGTTAGCGGTTAATTTCTTACCAAAGCTTTACCTTTTTTTTTTGTTTGTTCTGGTGACTAGCGCAGATAACGAAGTAAATTGTTACGACATAGTTTGTCTGTTGAATCCCGGTGTGGTTCGTACCGGTGGATTCCAAACGGTTGAACGATTGGCTGTTAAACCTAATGGACATTGTTCCGCAACACTTGTTATCAGCGTGATTGGCCGGAAGCTGTAAACGTGGAGAATGTCACCTTTCTATCAATTTATCCGGAAAAACAACTCAAGTTGAAATCTCCACAACACTTTCACAGCTGAATCATGTTTTAGCGTTTTATATATTTAGGCTTTATAAAGAGGAATGTAAAATTGTGAACGGCTGTGGTTACTATAACTCAATAATTAGCTTAGTGCCTTATAATCGTATAAGAATGGGTTGGTATGTAGCTCGATAATATAATAATACAATGTATAGTCGTGGGGGAAAGAGAGGAATAATCTTTGTAAGTGTAACAAAGGCGTTTGGAAACTATACACAATATTTCAAACACCTCATGTAAAATACATAGATCCTTTTCAATCCAAAATAATGTTTTACCAAACCTAACAACTATTCAGATCTGCATTTCAAATATATTTAGAAAGCCAGCTCCATTCCCAAAACCTTCCTGAAATTTAAAAAATTTTCTTATTTTTTCTCAGTGCCAAAAGTAACTTACGAAACAACTTTGTAATAAAACGATTTGAACGATTTATTTACATTTGTAGAATATTTTGTTATATACACATACGAGTAATGAATAGGGTAATGTGAAAGTGTGGCGTTTGTGTGTTGTGTGTCGCATGTAACACAGCCACTGAATGGCTCGATGTGTCTGATGCATATGCATGAGGTGTCCACAACACACTCTACACTAGATTGCTGGCTGTTGTCTTTACAACTAATTAATGAATAGTAAACAATACCCCCTTTTCCTCTCTGCTGAACCATCCCTCAATCAGACGCTCTGCGATTCTTCAGAGGGCTGTAATTTTGAATCATTTATGAAGTAGTTGTTAAGTTTAAAAAAAGTAAAGTGATGTTTTGTCCTTTCTTAACTCAATTACAAATTTTCATTTTAGTACCTGGAAACAAATGTTTCAATTCATTACCAAACATTTAGTGCTGACCCATTCGTTTACGAAATGTTTTCATCATTTTAAAAGGAGTCATATTTCAGCTGACGACACGATTTATTGATTGAACTGACAGGGATAGCAACAAAACTACTTTATAGGAGAGTTCGATAGGGAAGTTGGGGAAACTGGGGCAGATTTTATGACGCGAATCTCTTACCAATGCCGTAAACTGACGCCTACACCACACTTCGCTCGATCACTGAAGTTATCTCGTATAGTGCTGTCAACACCATTCAACTGCCATTCTGTGGGTTGCTTAAAACAGTAAAACTAAGACTTTTGCTATATATCGTAGTTAAAGATATCAAACTTGAGCGAATTGACTCTAGAACTCGATGCAAAGTTGATTGACAGTAGCTTTTAACTTTTGGTTAGTTTTGTTAGTGAATCTTGTATGTATAGTGAATAAAGAAAGTAATACACATTTTCCCATTATATTCAAAATATATAACTTACTTTCAACTATAAGAACCAACCCTTCTGGGCAGCTCGGAGAACCTCATCTACAAAATTTGCAAAGGGTAGGAACGTGCCTATAACGTGCATGTTAAATTTGCAAGTTTTAAGTACCCACTACTTCTAAAGTATTTGTCATAGAGCCCCAAACAAAACCAAATAAAAGCTCAGACCTTTCAGTACAGGGTAAACCAACTAGCTTATTGTTTAGTTGTTTAAAAAAGGTTTTAAAATAATAAAGAAATCCGATTTTTACTTGTTTTTCTTTAATAAACCCCCTCCCTAATTTCTCTGATAGGATACAACAGAGGTTACAAACATTCTAGTTGCTCTACCATGTAGCCATAGACATCCTCTACAAGTGGTAAAAATGAGACCTATATACCGAAAAATAGCCGTACAGAATGTACCTGAACTTGAAATTGTTCAATAATTAAGGATCAAAGTAAGAAGGTATTATTTATTGAGGTACATTTACAAACGAAAATTAAATTAAAAGGACCAAAGTGGGTGCGATAACCTATTACTAAGGTTTATTCGTATTATGTTTCGGTTAAACGCAAGGATACCAAATGCATTCTTGTGTATGGTATGTACATGAATAAGTATGGAAAGACATCTTATTTTGCTTCTTAAATGAAATGTTGCTTTGATTCGACACCGTGGATTTACCACAGATAGAAAGACACGTTATACAGCACTGGAACACAACTAAATACACTGTAACAGCGAGTAAACATGAACAGGGTTTTCATGTATAATATACATTATACATATGCATGAGTTCCTGTAAACCTCGTTACAATGTAATTTACTGTTATATTTCTCCTGGACTCGCACTTTGTATTGCTGCCTTGCTGTCTCGCTCACTGTGATGTTTACTTATTTACATTATTGTGTGGGTAAAGTTTACCTGAGTGACAGCACACAAAACCAAACAATGGGCATATTGGTTTATTCAGTACATAATTATCAAGTTGCCTTTACAAAGTTGACAAACAATACACAGTATAATTTACTTAATAATATTAAAAATAAAATGTCAGTTAATATTTAAATCTGTGGTAGTCTAGTACAAAAAATGTAAAAATTTGCGGTATCGAAGTGATACTGATGTTCGTTTCGTCTATGCAGTGACATTGGAAACAGTTAGTTCTACGTTTCTGTAGAAAGATATTTAGTCCCGATTTTCCTTGTTCCTTGTTGTTGGCATCTGAGTTAGATGGAAGTTAAATTATACAAGTTATGAGTGGTAGCTTTAGCGTGGATGAAATCCTGTACCAGAAACAGTTCAGCCCAAGTTTCAAACTATTCATCATGCTTCCCTGGTCATAAGTTTCAAACCCTGGTAGTTCATCAGTTTTAATCTTGTTATAATAAGTTATAATAATCATAAATTTCCGCAGTCGATAATAACTAACTTAAATAAACCGAATATATAATTGTAAATGTTATATTTTTATAAATAAAATAATTGTTTATTACCATATTGCATACAAGCATTGACAAAGTCACAAACAGTCATGATACGTAGTCAAATCTATAATTATTATACTTGTATTAAATTGATACAAGTATTGGCTTTTGGTTAGTTTTATTGAAAGAAATAACGTATGTTTACTAATGTTATTTAATATTTATCAGCTGTATGCTTTGTTTACTAAATAGGCAAATACATAGTAAAATGTGCAAAATTCATCAACGTTTCGTGTAGGATTCTGATTTTCCGTATGCCTTTCTTCATATATCTTTCCATAAGAATATTCTACAAAACATTAAGAATCTTTAAACAAAGAAATAATTAAATCTGTGAATATTTATTCGAATTAGCTAAAACTTTCTATTTATTTCATCTGTGAAGCCGTTCTCGATGCCATTTCCAACAAAGACTGGACTCAGGCTTTTATATTGAGACAAGTGATATTAAAACATGACAATCGTTCCACATACTGAATCAGCTGTTGCATGATTATATTAATTAACTAACCTACAAAAGTCTCAAGTGTAAAACTGGCCAAACACTTGCAGGTCCGAGTAAGGTAACTGGTTTAGATATCCTACACTCGTATGTAGCTTAGACGTTGCAAATGAAATTCAACTTGAAGTCAGAAAGAACTCTCTCTGGTGAATTCTGAACAAAGAACGCATCAGTGTAAGTAGTGTTCACTGTCACAGGTGGTGATACAGTTTTCCTACATTTTCCAGCAGTAAACTATTTTACAACAGGAACGGATGCGATTTCTTTGTATCTCCTTTAATGAGATTGTATGTTTTGACTTTACTGTGCTTTTGATGTTTGTTTGCTTTTAGCTTATTTATATATTCCGCTGAAATAATAAAATTTATTGTAACCTTACTTTGTAAAACAGAAACTCCTTACTCCGTTGCTTGTAGTTCTTGGGAAATACAAAAGGTTAAAATAATATTAACAACGTTAAGTTAGGGTTAAAAAAGAATTGGTTTTCTTCGTGGTTTCATCAAATCTCAAATAGTTTTAAGTACAACTTTGCGTCGACATTACACCCTTTTCATATGGATTTTATTGAGCTGACATTCAAAATGAATCTTTAACTTTACATACCGGTACGGTTTTATAATTTCGACTATATTGTATTTTACAAGATGTTTTGCGTACTTTTCGTCATGTTATTTTTTTAATTGGAAACTTGGAAGGCGAAAGGTTTTGGAGGTATTGTACAATAAGACTAATGTTAAGCTATAAAACTGGTGATTAACCTAACAACTACCCGGATGTTATTTTTACTCACACCAATTTCATAAAAACCTATTCCATTATGAGATACTCGCCTCTGTTTTCCATCAACAATGGCATCTAATAGGATCTACTAAATCCGCGGCCCGCCGCCGCTGCTAGAGGATGGGTGGGTGAGGAGGGGGGTAAAGGGGTGTTATCGAGCGACGAGGGTACAAATGGGTGGAAAGAGGTAATATCGGAGGGTAAGGGTTAACTGTACCCCTTACCGCTAAATAACTGCCACCACTATCTAATCCTTTGAACCGTGTAGAGGCTCGTTGCACTCCAGATTTATGTATTTTACAGTGAGTAATATGTTTGTGACCAAGACTCAGCTATGTTGTGTTGTCCGAAAATTTGCTAAATAAATCGAGTACAGCGGTTTTACCGACAATCCTAAATTTAATTGCATTTGCATTTTTCTGCACCCATTTTAATGCAATACAACTATTATCGGTCGCCGTAAGGTCAAAAACTCAATGAGCTTTTCCATTATGTCTCATAACTGTGCAAACTGTATCTCAATGTTGTGTGCTTCCGTGTTTGTGACGAACCGATGTATCCTTAGCATCGTTGCACTTTTAAATGTATCAAGGCCGTCAAGCATTTATTCAACATGTAAATTTGTTGTAATAAATCATTATTAGGATTATGTTTGGTCATGTGTTCATGAAATCAACTCCAGTAATATTGAAAGCAACCTTAATATTTAAAAAAACTAAAAGCAATCATGAAAGCAATTTTTTTAAATATTTATTAAAATATGAATGAAATTGAAGCACGGACTCGATGGGTAATCAGTTTGGGGCCACAAGTGTCGTATGTATTAACGAAAAATCAAACATTATTACTCGTAAATTGAACTTTGTGCACAAAATCGAATAAATAGGTAACACTTTGGGGTTGAGTGACCGATAGAACTAAGTAATCCTCACTTTGCTTGCTGCAAAAGACAAAATTTACTTGTTATATATAAACCTATGTGATTTCCCAAAGCTGTTTGGTGTGTTACATAACAGAAACATATACAGCAGTAGTAGAGATTGAGGCTGACAGAACCTACACTAAAGTATGACACTATCCAGGCAAAGCTCTTGTCAAGCGCCGGACTTAGACGTGGCGTGGCACCACATTTGACAGCTCTTGTCACACTGTACAGGGTTTATTGACTTTCCAACAATATCGTTCTCTTCAGACTGAGTTGGTGAGCGTATCGTTGGCGTTCAATGGCGAGGAGAAGGACTTACTTAAAATCTGAGGTTAATCTTACAGATAAACCAGGCTGACACGCAGCTAAGCGCTACAGCGCCGCTGGCATGAGTGAATCGACTCTCCTTTTCGAGTTGTCGCTCCCCTCATTGTCTCGCTTCGGCCTCAGATGTTTATGATCTACATATTACGACGGGTATTACGAGGCTGTTCGCTACGCTCAGCCTCCTTTGGCCTTCGGCCTCAGACTTATGGAGTTTTTACTGGAGGTTATTCTAAATATCATGAGAGGAAAACACATTTAAAATTTCAATAAAATCGGACTCATTTCAATATAACAAATTTGATACCCTGTACTTTATGTTGTATTGGTAATGGACTATTTGTTAGGTGTGACCTAATTGAAAGTGGTTTAGCTCAATCAAACTTTAAAGACACAGTTATAAGTATAAAAGAACGTACAGTGTTGATGTAATCAACCATCGAGCAGGTAATGACTAACAGTCTCGCATCTGTTATGTGAGGTAGGATATACGAGTAAGTACAGTTGTGTTCAGCAGCCCAGGGAGCTGAGCTCATTGTTGAAGAGCTGCAAATTGGATTCCTCCGACTGCACGTGTCTTCTCTCTTCTACCTTCCATTGCTCTTCTTCTGCCAGCAGACTGCAGTGCTGTATACAGGGTGAGTTTTAAATGTCCCCACCACCATCTTAACTTTTGAAAAAGGAAATATTTTGAAAACCTTTCGGGGAATGTTTTTATGGGTCTTACATTTTGTTTTGACGTACTTTGCGTCACCCACCCCACCCAAAAACCGGGTTAGCCATTTTTAAAAATACAAACCCCTCCTTGTGGCATTTTAAAAGAAAGAAATTTTCAACACAAGTTCAACGACAAAAACCTTGTTTGTCATTCTGTTCTGAAAACAGCTGCTTTAGACACATGTATTGACAATGCTTAAGTGTCACTTTTCCCCAGGTAAATCAAGTTTTGTTTTGACGACATTTTACTCCCTAGGGAGAAAAAGATCATTTCAATGATCTTTTTGTGGCATGGGCATCAGCTGGTTTAACGAGTTTGTGTTGAATTTTAACACTGACTTATAGTAAATCAGTGTAAACAGCTGTTTCTTTAAAACAATATAATTCAGAGTACTGAGTTCAAAACAATGTTTACTTAATCAATTCTCTATAATATTAAAACATTTATTGACATTTTTTTCTCATTATTATTTCCATCGTGACAAAAGTATCGTTCATCACTCGGCCCGAAAGTGTCTTTTTGACCCTCGGTCATTTAATGCCCTCGGCTGCGCATCGGACGTTAACTTGATCTCGTTTCAAAAAAGTGTCACTTTAGGACCTAGTGATGAAATACACTATTTAATCTAAACTTGTTTTTTCGTTAGACCTATTTAAAACTGATACGAAATCAGGTTTAAAATGGCACATTTCACATACTATTTATTTTGAATGGCAAATGTTTCTTGAAAATCATGTGAGGGCAACATCACAATCCTATAACATAATCCCATAAAGTTTTGAACAATAAAATTGTGAAATGTTGCATCTTACACCTGATTTATTGTCATCTTTAAATGGGTTAAAACCCCATTTAAGATACAAAACTGTTTTTGCGTTGTTGAATTTGTGTTAAAATTCCCTTTCTTCTGAGGTGCCACAAGGGGTGCATTTAAAAGCTTAGAGGGGCCCTTCCTCCGATTTCCGAGGGGGGTGACGCAAAGTACGTCAAAACAAACTATGGGATCCCATAAAAACCTTCCCCAAAGGGTTTTTAAAATATATCGTTTTTTAGTTAAGGTGTGGAGGACATTTAAAACTCACCTTATATGTGCAGTGTGTTAGGAGAAAGGTTGTGTATGTTGCATTTCGTGAGACAGGTCAAAGTTGAGCTGGAAATATATTCTGTGGTTACGTACCCTGAGACCACTCCGTAAGCCTCGTAACTTGTGGTAGCGGGTCTTGATTTGTTTACTATTTACGTAAAATTGTGCCAACCTGTAGACCAACTGGATCACAACTTAGCTTAAACAGGCGGGTCTTATTTTTGTATAGAATATCATTGGGCATCGTGCGTTGCAGATAATAGTTTTAAGATATTAACTTGTTAATTTAAGAATCTGTAATTTGTAAAATGTTCAATTTTAGCTGCTTAATTTGCTAAAAATAATTTGACGCTTTAATAAAGAAATCGTACCTATCATTTCTTGTGTTAGCTTGTCTTCAGTCAAAGGTAATGTTCAAATGTAAACAAACGACTTTGAAACAAAGAAAATCAACTTTCACCGTTGGAATTATTACGGAAAGAAAACATGTAATACATTAGCATAATAATTGAAGTTAACAGTTAACACTCACAAGCTGTGTTGTCGACTTACAACACTGTTTGCATTAAAGATGACGTCGGTGACACGCAAATTGCAAACCTCTGGTCAGCGTTGATCGCTTCTGATTGATAACAGATGTGAACGCTCAGCCATCCACGTGCGTCACTCGGCTCAGCTGTCTTTGTTGATACTGTTTAGACCTTTAGTCTTATTGCCTAAGAGGTGGAAAACATACGATTTTACTTTTCTTTTGAGCTCGCACTACTGGGATATTTTTGGAATTTTCTTAATAAAATACCTTTTTTGCTGAACTGACAACGCCTAATAGCATTACCTGCCGGGCTCAATCTTCCTTATCACACTTCATTAGCCTCCAGCTTTTATGTGTCTTATACGTCTAACTGGGTTTGTTGAATCTAGTCTGGGATTGTTTGGACGATGGAATCATCGATGAGATAATTACATAAATAAATAATGTACTGAGCAAAGCATTTGAAATGTTATGCAATCGTTTCTAGTAGTGAGTACCTACGGTTATCCATGAATTCTGAAATCGAAGTCCTATTCAGAATTCTAGTATTTAATCTTATGCCTTCATCCCCTTGACTTATTGACAGACTGACACTTCCCTCTCCTTCCATTAGCTTTATGGCCTACTAGATACCCTTCTGTGATACTTAAGCCCAGATTTTGTGCAGGTTATTTCTGCTTCCTTCAACCATCTTGCATCTGAAGAGATTGTGATAAACGTTGAAACCCTCGGCGTCTAATTAGTAAATATAAACAGTTAGAAGACTTCAGAACCAGACTTGATTTTGCTGAACTAGCCATTTTACTTAGTCTATTAGTCTACGTCAAACTAAGAACACTAAGAAACATTGCAAAGGCCTGTCCCTAAGAAGGGTGCTCGATCAGTTAGGCTCGATAAGCTGAACGAAGGTCCTTGTTCGAGTCCGCCCGTGCAGTAGCACATCACTGTGATCCCACTATACAGGCTATGTTGACTGTTGCATTACACTAAAGTACAATCTGCTGTCTCCGCGTTGATTGACAGTCGAAGCAATGACAGACATTGATTTGGTTCCCAATATTGGCAACACTGTCACCGCGATGTCAGCTGTAGACGAAACCTACTGAGCGATATCACAACTCATCTTTCCACCGTGTCAGTTGTTTTATTTTTTACATGCTAGAACCGTTTTCAGTTCAAAGGTTGATAGGAAACAGCTGTGGATTTTTAACACAGATTAGTCTTAAACTTGTTAAAATAAACTAAAATACATTCAATTTACGTAGTTCATGTTGTGTGTTTTAAATTAAATATGATCAAACAAGTCAAATGTTTTCAACGTGGGACGTATTTCCTTTTCTCTTAACACTGAAATACTCTACAAACTAACGGCTTATACGATTAAGATAAGTTTCATTGTTCCTTTGAAGTAATAAGTTATAAACATGTTCAAGTCAATAATAATGAACAGGGTGGTCCCGAAACGCGAATGCCGGGGGGAGTTGGAAGCGCCTTTGTCGAGAGGCTTATGACTAAATTGCGTTTTGAATACTGGAGTAGGCTCGCCCCATCCCCGCCCTTCTGTCTTTCAGGCTGATTTGAAAATGTTTACGCATTTGACACTAGTTATTGAAAGCAAAAACAACCAAGAAGTTGTTTTCAATGCTGTAATAAATTAGAAAAATACGAGTTTCAATAAAAGTATTGTAACCGTCGGTAGAAAGTCCAAACCTTCGTAAGGTACACACTTACCTATGCTTGTCCGCTACCAATTTTAGATGGTGTCGTCCTTAGTTTTGTTTACCGTCAAGGTGAATTATTATGGATACAAACTTAATTTGGTAGTACCTTCTTTGAGTGTTAACATATGTCTAGTTGCAAAATAAACCGAAATATTAATGTTCTTGCACTTTAGTTCTGTGAAGCTTTCTCGTTGATTTTAATATTCCGTTAAATGTACACACGGGATATATTTCATGGTTATTTGACGTTATTTACGTACAAACCCAGTCCTCACAAAGTACGTTAAAAATGTGGATTAGAGTTGAAAATGGATTTTCTTGTTGTCTAACTTGCTTCAACCTTTCGGAATGGGCTCCTTTTCTTTCATCAGTCCAGGCGTCTCCTCCCCTTGTAGTATCTTCCCTCTGACCAACTTTCCAAACATGTTTTGTCAATGTGTTTCTATCATATACCTTTTGCGTGACTTTTATAAATTATAGCCCATAATTATAACAACGTCTATTTGACTAAAACCATTAAAACCCTTAAACAAGAACTACAGAGTACATAGCGATTACGAGGCCAGTAAACAGATGAATGCGGTCGCCCTGGTGTGTTGTAATGTTGTCCACCCCTGAATGCGCTTGGAACAATACACGCTTACATCATTAATTAAATCACAATGCCTACTGGCGACTCGCAGCCACTACAATGGCACAACAAGAATGGGCTTTTACCCGCACACACTCAGCTAGACGTGTAATTATCGACTCTTTCGTTTTGTCTACAGAGTTGCCTAAGCAAGCAATAAGTTGTACCGTTGAATTTAACTATAGAAGACCAACTCAAATAGGTATCTTGTTCACTGAGCTTTTGGCTCATATCAACCGCAGAAGACTTTAAATATTTGGTATGAAAAGAAGAACACTGTCTGTTATAATTATTAGCTGTCATAAGTAAACAACTGGTGCACCTACAAGCGTCGTTTCTGAATTACGTGAAACATGACTGTTGGCTCCGAACATTTATAAACATTTAGTTGGTCTTCTGTTAGTTAATTCAATGGTTTTACGGTTCTATATGAAGAGAAAATTTTGAGATACTTTTAATAGTCACGTTGTGATTATCAGATAACCGCGGTTTGTATATTTCACAAAAAATTAGTGTTTATATCCACGTCTCGAAATTCCGTATGATTTTCTATTTAAGTAAGCTTTGTACTCACACTAGCAAACCATATTGCTATGATTATTTAAACGTTGCTATTGTTTTAATTAAAATAACACACAACAATGGATTGCCAATACTAGCTAATATTTCATAAGAACCTGAAGGAATATACTTACACAACTAACAACTCAAGACGAGACAATACAATCACTTGCATCCCATAAGCGAGTGCAAAACATGGTGTGTTGGATGCAAAGAAGTGTGCAGTTCAAGTTGTGCACACAAAGAACCAAGCAACGGTGCACCAAGCAACTTCTTGAGTGCATGCACAAACAAGACTAACAATGGACCACTTTATTCGTTTCCACCAGCTAATTGCAAATCTTACAACTTCTTTTCTCTCGCATCGCATCGTCAGTTTTCTTAGAAACGTGCATTTTATCTGAGTTCTTTTAGTATGCTTTGAACTACGGATAAACATAGTAAATTTACTAACATTCTGTATAAAATATTGTTTGCCAAGGGTGTGTTGTTACATTTTTGTTTCTATTTAAAACATTAATATCCGTTACATTTTCAAATCCTTCAAGCACAAAAACTAACAACCATCAAGATTATCTAGGGTGGATTGGGGCCATATTTCAAATCTGTCTTTAAGAATACATTGAACTTTCGGTAAAAGTGTCAAACTAACTAATGTGTTACTACATTAATTATAATGGCGGCGTTTTGCACGGCAACCTTCTTCACTGTCAGCTTTTTTCCGCGCAGCCTCAACGTAATGAAAATAATAACGCGTATTTTGAGTTGTTTTATTGCTACAGCTACTTTTAAACGCAGTTTTACTTTTTACGTGAAAAGGACATTTTTAACTGTAGACTAATGCATCTTCTAGAACCGTTAGTTAAAAATGTGACTTTTCAAATAATTCATTTGTTGTTATGGATACATTTCAAGCACCGTGGTGGACGAGATTTTACACTGAAAATTTCAACAAAGGCAACGGCGAGAAAGGGTGAGGAAAGAGGGGCGAAACTGATTAAACATTCAAAACTCAATTCGCTCATAATCTTGGACACAAAAGGTCGAAAGCCTCCCAGCCTCATCTTATGACACGTTTATTTTTTACAAATTAGCTATGGAATGACGCAATGACTTAATCTAAAAAACATTTGTACTTTTTTAAAAATTGTATCTTGCTTGAATTCAACTTTTACCGTAAAGACTTAAATTATCGAACGCTTTACCTAGACATTTGAGAACTTGCCGATTAGATTATTACTCAAATCATAAAGTTAAATTTTCTTCATACATTTTATTTCCGGGAACTAACGTAGAAAACGGGTTTCCCATGATATCGTTCCTTCATAAATCATCTAACTATTGTTACTATTACTTGTGCGTTTTATAAGATTAATACAATTGGAACTGATTGGCCTCATATTAATTGGTTTCTGAGATCAGTTTCAAATACATTTCCGCCAATAATTTATCTTATGAAAGATTAATTAAATGTACACCTGCAGCTTCCAGTTTCAAATTCTAAGATAGTTTGTCTAAGAGGTGTGTTTGTTGTGAACCTAACATACGTATTCCAACTCACTTGCTGATATGCCCGTCACAACAATTGAGACTGTGACAACATTTCGTTGTGACACAATGCTGCCTCACTGTCACTATTGATTACAATGTCACACTGTGTGCAATGTGTTTTTGTTTCATACTCAGCATTGTTTAGGTTTGGCTGATGGGTTCTGTCAGCTCTATCAGCAGCTGGTGCTGATGCATTGCTGATAGCTAGACCTTCGAGTTAGGCTTGTCAGTGCAGCACTAAATAAAGTGATTTATAAGTGAAATTTAATTATTTTTTAATTAGTAAAGTAAAGTTAGTTTTATGTTTTAAAGGTTATCAAATCGCAGTGAAGTAAATCTAATTAACTTATTTTGTATTACAATAGCAATAATTGTGCTGGCTCCTTATATGTATGCTTAGAGGTCGTTCTTTCCTAGCACATTATTGTTAAATCTAAGTATTCAGTATACTCCGAACAACTGGAAAACAGTCAAGCGAAAACATTTAACTTTGAATTTATTATTACATAAAATAGTTTCAAGACACTCTCGAGTTTTAAACCTATTTCACTATCGTCCAAGTTAAGAAGTCTTATTACTTTTCCGCCCTGCTTTCAACTTCAGTAAGCGAAAATGTATCGCCTCAGAAACAGCCTATGTATCACAAATATAATAGCCGCCTTTGAATTTATTGAGTCATAAATTGGTATTTCTGCCATTTTATCAGGCTTGGCTCCCAATGGGAGTCACGTTCTTGAAACCTAATGGTGTTACAACACGATACTCTTACGGCCTTTGTAAAATTTTCTAAGTGTTATTGAAAAAAACAAAGTAAGTCTTATGACTTATGAGTTTACGAGTAATTACTAAACTGTGTAACACGTAGTAATATACCAACGTCGTAAGCAAAAGTTATATTTAAAACTCAGAATATTTTCAGTATAGTTTCTCATATCGGAGCAGTTGGGTTATTGATTCTTACTATTCACAACATAGTGGATTTATAGAAGCTCACTGTATACAGTGAGACGGGTTTCAGAAGCAGAAGCACACACGTTGTTTTGATTTACGTGCTGCGCAGTTGGCAACAGTGCTGCAGTAAACTTTTATGACGTCACAAGTGCCACGTGATCGCTTATTGGCTGTTGCCGATTTCATTTCAGCTGACCTACAGTGTGCACTGTGCAGTCAATAGTGTATTAACCATTTATTACAAGTGCGCTGAAATAAACTAAGAATACGTTTATTTTTAAGAACATTATTTTAAAGCTTATGTTTACTTTATTCCATTTATTCCAAAACTTACTTTATTCCAAGACTTTATTCCATTCCGGTTATGTCCAGTTATAGGAACTTGTGTTTACATTTCTTGTAAAATACACTGTTGTCAGAATTGTGTAAAGTAGTTGGTACTCTACTATGTGAAGTGTTGATTTATCAATCTATTACTGATATTTTTAGTTTAAACACAATTTGTCGTTGTACGATCTTACAAATTAAAATCTTTCAAAAAAACACCAAATAAAATGTAAACTGTATAATAAATGCGTCTATAATAATGACGCATAATTGAATGTTGTTAGCAACTTTTTTTCCTATTCAAAATAAAAATTACATTTATAAGTTTCGGATACAACTCAGGCAGGAGTGCAACAGATGGTTTATTTATTTACCAAGCCGTTTGGAAAGACCTGTTTTAAATGCAAGATATGGTTTTTTAATCTTAAAACCAACATTTTTAATTTATTTTTATAATACAAATTATTTAAATATGACATTTTGAATGTTTTAAAAATTTTAATATATTTGGACCATGATTTTCAAGCACTAATGTGGACATTATGTTGGAAAGCTTGACTATGTTAAAGATAAAAAGCGATTGTTCTGTCGTACCTTCATAGAAGATACACTTGTATGTGATATGACGTTTATGGCCGTCATTTGCAAATGACTTTTTTTCAAAATTTAGCCTGTGACAACATTTCGTTGTGACACAATGCTGCCTCACTGTCACTATTGATTACAATGTCACACTGTGTGCAATGTGTTTTTGTTTCATACAGCATTGTTTATTGGCTGATGGGTTCTGTCAGCTCTATCAGCTGATGCATTGCTGATAGCTAGACCTTCGAGTTAGGCTTGTCAGTGCAGCACTAAATAAAGTGATTTATAAGTGAAATTTATTATTTTTTAAACTAGTAAAGTTAGTTTTATGTTTTAAAGGTTATCAAATCGCAGTGAAGTAAATCTAATTAACTTATTTTGTATTACAATAGCAATAATTGTGCTGGCTCCTTATATGTATGATAGAGGTCGTTCTTTCTTAGCACATTATTGTTAAATCTAAGTATTCAGTATACTCCGAACAACTGGAAAACAGTCAAGCGAAAACATTTAACTTTGAATTCATTATTACATAAAATAGTTTCAAGACACTCTCGAGTTTTAAACCTATTTCACTATCGTCCAAGTTAAGAAGTCTTATTACTTTTTCCGCCCTGCTTTCAACTTCAGTAAGCGAAAATGTATCGCCTCAGAAACAGCCTATGTATCACAAATATAATAGCCGCCTTTGAATTTATTGAGTCATAAATTGGTATTTCTGCCATTTTTATCAGGCTTGGCTCCCAATGGGAGTCACGTTCTAAGAAACCTAATGGTGTTACAACACGATACTCTTACGGCCTTTTGTAAAATTTGTTTTCTACGTGTTATTGAGAAAACAAAGTAAGTCTTCTGACTAATGAGTTTACGAGTAATTACTAAACTGTGTAACATGTATAACAGCAAAGTTATATTTAAAACTCAGAATATTTTCACTATAGTTTCTCATACATATCGGAGCAGTTGGGTTGATTCTTACTATTCACAACATAGTGGATTTATCAGAAACTCACGTCTCACTGTATACAGTGAGACGGGTTTCAGAAGCAGAAGCACACACGTTGTTTTGATTTACGTGCTGCGCAGTTGGCAACAGTGCTGCAGTAAACTTTTATGACGTCACAAGTGCCACGTGATCGCTTATTGGCTGTTGCCGATTTCATTTCAGCTGACCTACAGTGTGCACTGTGCAGTCAATAGTGTATTAACCATTTATTACAAATGCGCTGAAATAAACCAAGAATACGTTTATTTTAAGAACATTATTTTAATGTTCCACCAAAAACTTGTGTTTACATTTATTATAAACACTGGTTGTTCAGTGTAAATATGTGAAGTGTTGATTTATCAATCTATTACTGATATTTTTAGTTTAAACACAATTTGTCGTTGTACGATCTTACAAATTAAAATATTTCAAATTAAACACCAAATAAAATGTAAACTGTATAATAAATGCGTCTATAATAATGACGCATAATTGAATGTTGTTAGCAACTTTTTTCCTATTCAAAATAAAAATTACATTTATAAGTTTCGGATACAACTCAGGCAGGAGTGCAACAGATGGTTTATTTATACCAACCTGTTTCAAAATGAATATATGGGTTTTAACATATATTTGGACCATGATTTTCAAGCACTAATGTGGACATTATGTTGAAAAAAGATTGACAATGTTAAAGATAAAAAACTGTCGTACCTTCATAGAAGATACACATATTCCGTAATTTGTATGTGATATGACCGTTTATGGCCGTCATTTGCAAATGACTTAGTATTTTCAAAATGTGCTTTTCACTCACTTGTTAGGAAAATTATACCTTTTAGGATATGCACAACTCAAATATTATTTTATTCACTGTCCTCAATTTAGAACACACTCTGTATATAAATCAAGTTCACAGTTTCAATGATTTCTGTGGTTATAATAATTAAGTAGAAATTACTTGTATCTTTCCACATGAAGGTAAATAGGTCTTTCCCTGTATAGATAAATGAAAGCTACTGGAGACATATTTCAAAATACAGTTTTTATTTACTACCCATACATACTTTAACGCGTTTACAAACTAACATTCCTTTTACAACTGCTCTCATTAGTGATTTTGTTTGTGAATAAACTGGAAACCTTTTACCCCGGTTTGTTTTGACGAAATGAACTGCACTCAGCCTATTTGTTCAACTCTGTTCTTTGCAAGAGGCGCGCTTCTCTTTAAAGGTTTTATTGCAGCAACATTAATACGTATCCGGTGAAGTTTTGTTAACTTATTACAAAACATGGTATTTTTAACACATTCACCTTCGCATTAAAAATAATAATAAAATTAAAATATAATTCTTCACGTTCTATCAAGGAGGAAAACGTGTCAGTCACTTTTATACAAGTAGACCAATAAATGATTCGTTTACATCCAAGAAATAAATATGTACATAGGCACAAGTGCTTATGGGCTTGAACAAGTTTCTGTTTGTGTTGTTAACTTGACTTGTTGATTGCAGGATGAGTCGAGGGCAGTGAGTGGCAAGGCCGGGGAGAAGAAGAGATGGATCCACGATCCTAACAGTAAGTGTTACTCTTGTCACATTAATGTAAATAGTCAATGTCAAGAACATTTGACAACAATGCGCAGGCAAGTGGCGCGCTCTCACCCCGGTGGTGCGGGTTCGATCCTCCCAACCACCATTTTGTTAAATAACTGTGCTGCTACGCTAAATAAAGGTCGAGGCAGAGTGGTAGAGAGAGTTTTGTAGTCCTAACTTACTAAGGAACACTTTACGTCAGATTTAAACACTCACAGAACTCTGTAATGAGTTGCTTTTTTTGCAACGAGACATTATAAAAATAACGAAGTGTTGAGACGTTTCAAACTTTTAAATTGTTGGCATACCACTTCTTCTAATTAAATTAAAAAAAAAAAAAACAGGAAGACGGTTTTCTAACAATTTAACATTTTAAGATGAATTTATCATCTTTATCATTGTACGAAAAACATTAACAACGTTTCGGTTATTATTTCGTTAAATAATTTTGCTGTGAAACAATATTTATTTAATATGGTGGTTAAAAGGAAATTTTATTTCCACGCTTAAAAAGAGAATTGTTAACGTTCCACGCCAATGGTATGCTTAGAGTTCCGGCAAAGCACATCCCCTTCTGTTATAATAATATTGTATCAATGGCAACTGTTGGAGATGAAATAAAAAGGTAGGGTAATTCCGTATCTATTATTTAATTTAAGATATTTTTAAATGACTTGCGTTGTCTTAATCTCTTTAAAAGAAATTAAAGCCGTCTTAAATATATAAGTGAAGCGTGTTGTATGTAACTAAAAGATTGTAGGTTTATTAAAGTACAATTGTTCAATTATGTCTTAAGTATTGTACGCCCTGTCAGATAAATCT
Organism: Matsumurasca onukii; assembly: GCA_018831715.1. Taxonomy (NCBI): domain Eukaryota; kingdom Metazoa; phylum Arthropoda; class Insecta; order Hemiptera; family Cicadellidae; genus Matsumurasca; species Matsumurasca onukii. The sequence goes on from CM032062.1 coordinate 54,756,352, forward strand.
TAGTAAAACTCCTATTAAAACACTCACTACCACAATTCATTATACGAATCATCATTCATGCAGTCACCACTGTTTGTAATGTGACTAATACGGTGACATAAAGACCGAGGTTGAGTAGGACTGTGTAGTCCTAACTTGTGGTAAACAAAACAAGACAAACTTTTACCACATCTAACATAATATATGATCACAAATTCTTAGCTTAAAGTGCACAAATTTTCAAAATGATAAATTTGTAGTCTATATTGATATTTGACTCTTCAGCACAAAAGACACGGACTAGAAGCGATCACACATGTACAAGTATGACGTGTGAGCTATATATGACCGAGGCTGTGCTGAACAAAGGTGGGGATGATAAAGCTAACAATGGATTTGGCGGGAAGAATGGGCCAATCAGCGTCGAGCTGGGATCAGTCATCGGAACAAATGACGTGCTTACTGCTTATCACAGACCTGCAATCAGCAGTCGACTGTGAACTTGACAAGGTCGGAGCGTCACCAGCAGCAACTACTCCAAGTCTGATTTGTTACAAATCAAATCTTACATTGCAAATACTGTATAGGTATGGCGTCTTAGCGGTGGATTGGGACTCGAACCTGTGAATTAAAGTACCGCTGTCTCATACTACCGACTGTGCCAACACCTCGAGGAAAGTGTTCTGCCCTTTTGGATAATCAAAATTTGTTGAAAAGACATTATGAGTGAAATTCTGAATGTGGCAATCGGTTTAACTTTAGTTAAGATGTGTACGACTAATTCGTCTGCGAGCATCGGAGCAGAAATCTGAGATAAAACCCGACACGCTGAAGCTACGAAACAAATGGACTTTTGAGCGTTTTATATTATATTTTAATTATTCAGACATTCTAGAGAACTCTATATCCTTCATTTTAATATACGGAACTTCCAGGTAACTGAGAAATGCCTGATGCATCCTGTGTACATTACCGTATAGAAGACGAATGTTGATTTCTTCGTTCTAATGTATCTTTAAAAACGTAATTGCACACTTAAGCTATATTGCTTGGTGTAGTACTATACAAAATCGAATGGCTAAAATCTGTATTTAAGCTTCGATTGTGTTATAACGGGAAGTAAAGTTTGTTTTCAGAGAATTAATCGATTAACCCGTCGACTAAAACAACAATCGTTGCTTTGATTGCCGGTGTTTGAGCTCGCGCCAGCTTTGTCTATTATTTCCAACCCGATAATTTCCAACAACACTTCAATCGTTGCATGTTTTCATTAGACTTTAAGTTAAAACAGTATAGCAGCATTGAATTAAAAAAGTATTCTTTTGATCAAACACATTCACACAGTAAATTGTTAAATATTTCTCAGAATATAATGGTTTTACTGAAGCCATGGTTCTTGAATTGGTGCAAAGGTGTACGAGTATGCTTCGGGTTTTCCGGCAAGTGGTTGTTCAGAAGCGCTCTTTAATGGAAAGTCTTCTTTTTCAGGGTATGTGATGATGCGGCTGGGCAAGATTTGGAGAGGATCTTGTGTAGGTCTTGCTATTTTATTTGTTGGTTGGTAACTGTGTGCAGAATCACTTCCGTTTGTAGAAGGAGTCTGCTGTAAAGCATCTTTAACCATCTAGTGTCACTTTAGCATCCTGGTGTTGCAGATCTAGAAGGCGTTGTTATTTCTATGGTTACAATAGAGTACTACTTGCAAAAATCCATACAGGATATCTTTCTCCGGTAAAACGATTGCTATTTGAGTAAAAATCTAAGTTATTTTAATGTTACGTTCCCTCAAGGTATTAAAATAGAACTCGTTATTCTAAAATAGAACTTCACAATTGTTGACTATTCGTAATTTAGTCTTTAGAATTCATAAATTTAAATGTTTGGAATCTTAAGATTACGACTACGATTTATACTTGCTTTAACTCGAATATATCATGGTTTTGATTTTCTCATTTTCATACATCAAATCACAATCTCATCAGTATTTAGTAATGTGAACTAAAATTTGTACATTTTTAAACACCTCAACCCTTCTTTTGTAGGCCTACTAGGGTGGAAAGTTACACATCCATATCCACGCACATTAGGTTGCATAGTGCTGTCAAAGTGGTTGTGTTATACTCCATTACAGGCCAGACTTGCAATGGATAATGGACTGGTTGCACGGTGGCTAGGCTCTCTCAGTGTTCAGTGTTAACCAGACGGAATAATCACTGCGTTGTAGGCAGAGCAGAACTCTGCTGAATTGTTCCTACTCTCAAACTGTAGAAACCTGCTTCAGCCATTTAGTCAGTTGATGTTGAAATATCATTGTGGACGTTTCCTTAGTGTTTTTTTTTTTTTTTAAGAAACATGAAGAACACGACGTTTTGGGATGTGGAATCTGATCCCGTCTTCAGGTGAAAAATAACCTAAAATATAACACAAAACATAGAAGCTAGCCTAAAAGTAATCAGCGTGAGCTGTCCAGTCACCCTCAAACAACATGCATGCGTTTTTGTCGTTTTTTACTAATTTTATCTTAAAACAACCAGCCTACAAAACAGCACGCAAAAAACGTTTTGAAACAAACAACAACTAGAGAAACTAAACACGGCCACGTCCATGACAGCTGTCTACCAACTGAGATTCCAGATCCCGAACATCGTATTTTTGTTCCAAAAAATATGGAAATAACATTTCAACCTCAGAAATTCTATTATCGTCCACAACAACTTAAAACAAATAATTTAGTTCGTACTATTTCCTCTCTACCTAGGGATTTAGTTCACACCTCCAGAACCTAAGTTGGGTACACAACGCTATAAATTATTAATTAAACAGCTAAATGGAAACAAATGGTGTTTGGAAAGAGGTTTGCCATTACTCGTGATGCATTGCCAAGAATTAGCGAATACTCTGCTATAGAGGTAGCATTGTTGAAAACTAATATGGTTCTACGTGTTATACAGATGCACTTGAAGCAAAGGTTTTTGTATCCTTTTTTATTTTAGTGACATGTTTAGCGCTGCCTTCTCTGTTCAGGTAGGCTGTAGATTTAAACCGTGTTTCAGTGTAAAGGAGTACATTGATATATCGAGCAACAAGAAGAGGTAAAACGTCTGGAAAAGCGATCTGTGTGATAAAAACAGTAACATATCGTCGTCGTATATCGACTCAGATCCTCGATCTTTGATACAGGCTTTCCATTTCCTTTACAACAGTTTTGTGTGAGAAAAGAGCTCGCACTATAAAAAAGAAGAGAAGTACTAACAGTTTCTCGCTGTAACTGAAAAACTGTCATACGCTACATGTATGTAAATATGGAATTCATGTTAATGGTAAACTTCAGGCATTATTTTGCGGAGCTCTTTGTAGTGGAACTTGGTTTTAATCATTACTAAAAGAGTGTTAATTTCACGACCGAACTCTTAAATGCATAACGAGTTTGCTTAACTCTACGAAACTGAGATCAAAGATCCAGTTCTAACCGGACTTTTACCGTTTAAACTCATCATTGGTATTGTTATTTTCTAATTTTAAGTACAACACAATATGCCCAGTAAAATGTAATAACTGCAGATTGTTTCGCCGGAAATATTTAATAAAGTGTTCTTGCTTTGAAGAAAGAAAGTATTCTTGATTGTTCGCGGAGCTCTTTCAAGTCTGTTTTCTTCTTGAGTCCGTCCGACTTTTCGTGCCACTTAAATTTTCATTAGAAGTTCTTGTGCGTGGATTGTTATTGCACTACTGACTGGATAGTTATGTTCGTTCTATGTTTTAATTTCTATTCTCAAAGATTACTTATGTTTCAACGAAAAGTACATAATATTCTGTAATCACAATAGTTCTTGTTGTATGTTAATTAAGTGTTAACAAAAGAGACTGGAAAAATTAGACAATCTGCCTGTGTCTAAAGTTAATGCGTACATTTTCACGTTGAATCGAATAAATTCACGCATTTTCATTGTTAATCTTGCCGCTATGCATTACGTTAAGATTTAGGTTAGGTTTACACGTCGTCTAGTTTGACTGTACACCTTGTACAGTCACACGTTTCTCGATACAGTTCACAGAGTATTTTATAAACCAGATTTGCCCGTGTTCGTGTAACAGGTGAACTCTGTGGTCTGTCTGAGGTCTGGTTGCCATGGTTACAGCCTCCCACTTCCTTCCGGTGTTTAACCGCCTCGACCCGCGCAGGAAACCGCCGTTGAAAAACTTTATCAAGGACGAAATCACGTAAAGTCAACTTGACTTTGCTTTTACAAGATGAACAGTTTTGTTGCTTTTGCCATCCGTTAGTGCGTTGCAAACATATTTCGGAAAATATAGTAATATTTTGTCAAGACTTCTATAACTTATTACGTTATCACTATTAAATAATACGGTATGGAAAAAACACTCTAATAATATTAGGGTTTCTTAGTGAACAAATTAGCATAAGATTATCAGAGTGTTTGTTTCCATACCAAATTATTTGTCAATTTCAATAGGACTAACCTTCAAGAATAGTTATTACTATTTTCAACTTGCTTTTAGAAACCGTGAAAAGAAAATTTTAAAGATACCAAACGGCCAAGTAAATGTGTTTATGACATGAATTTCTCCTCAGGTGTGCGTGAGGTGAGCAGCTAGAATATAACAGCTGACAATATATACCGTATAACAGCAGTACGTTTTGTGTAACAGTTTTACTCTGCTACAGCTATGTATCATTGTGACGTGTTGCACAATACATTTCAACTGTCAGACTCGTGTCAAACTCTGACTGATCCCTGTTCACCTGCAGTACAACACCTCATACATGTATCATTTTAAACTATAAAACCTTTTTTAAACCTAATTTGTTTGATCACGTTGTTTCTCTGAAAATATTCACATAAATTAAATCGTGTGGCTCAAGCTCTACTGCCATCATTGGTGTCACATAAAATAAAAATTGTCTAATGAACTAAAAGCATGCATACCCAGAAATGCTTACCAATAACACCAATATAGTTCTAATATCGATGTATTTAAAAATAGACGTATGAAAACTTCACATAGGGACGGCTTCTCTCTGAATTTCAATCCGTCTGAGAACGAGAGTTTGGTTTTGTTAGTGACTATAAAGTAGTTACTCTTCTCTGTGTAACAGTTCGAAACAACGTTAGTGGTTAGTCAGCAGTCACGGTTCCACACGGTAACTTCCCCTCACTAGTTACTTAGCAGAGCTGTTATTATTGTGCAACCGTAACGTTCGAAATAACGTTAGTGGTTATTCGCTTTCCGCAACGTAAACAACGGTTACTTGCGCTTCTCAGTTACTGTTTGTAACCGTTACTTAGCGTAACTGTTATTTTTGTGGAACGGTTTTGTAAAGTGTAGTCCAGGCCTTGTGGTAGGTTCAAAACAACGTTAGTGGTTGGATTCACTGTTCCCCAACGTATATCACTGTTTTCACACAACTCAGTTCCTTCATGTAACAATTACTTAGCATGCCTGTTTGTGCTATGCTTTAGCTTTAATTGTGGCTCCCATTTGTAAATCAATTTAATCTTTCCTGCTGGTTACGTTTTTAAAAGAATTATGTACGTAAGAGGCTATTAAAAATGCTTTGGTGTAAATGAAACCACAAAACGTAGACTCTTTATTTTATTTCCTTCCTTAAATGATGGTTGTATTGATGTCCGGGTTTTGGTTCCTAGGCATGTATATTTTTAAGATCTCAATAAACCTATTTGAAGAGCTTAATTGATCATTTTCCTCATACTTCTTTGTTGGCATTCTAGTACGTTTTAATTCTAAAGCATGGCTGTATATACAATGTACAGTTAGCTTCAAAACTGCATGATAACGTAAGAGCAGTGTCATCTGCTTTGGTGCCGACTGTACTCGATGTAATCAACGCAGTATGATTATTAGTAAAGCTGTTATGTTAAGCAAATGTTGATCAGCAATACCCACATGCAAATGAAGCTCGGATGTGCATACGAGTAGATACAGCTCTCAGTAACTAACCAGTTTCGCAATAATCATTATGTAACAAAAAAATAACTTGTAATACAAAAATATGTGGCTATCTTTGTTTTGATTGTATTTTCCATTTAGTATTCACTGTGTATTTCCAACGGGATGAATAGCTCATTGTCCTTGGGAAATTCGTACCAAAATGGCCCGTGTTCATTTCCCCGCGAAGCAGTAACAAGTTGTTCACAGTTGCCACTCCTCGTGGTTCGGCTCAGCCGTTGTTACATTGGCAGTTAGGCTATTATTAATTAACCAATCTAAGGAACAGTCGGCCCTAGTTTGTATCAAGACTATATCTCATAATCCATTAAAACACTCATCACACTCACCCTTCATCTAATATTCACCTTAAGACCCCCTCTAAGATTAGTCGGTGTCTCAAGTCAAAGTGTCAAAGTATGCCAAAAGATAAAAATGACTAATTCGTTCTTTTGTTATTGATTTTAACGTAAAACTGTTACGACATCTACGAGACTAGACTTATCGATTTACTTACTCGTACTTATATACAGTTGCATTATCTTTGCTCGACCTTTTCCTCAAGAGATTCTCCTCAGAGTACGAAATGAGGTGATAAATGTAGATGACTTGGAGGTGACTTCAGAGTGACGTCATAAGTTGAGCAATCGACACAACAAATGTAGAACCGAGGAGTGGCAGTCGTGCAAAACAAGCAAAGTCACCTTTACACAGCTAGGCTATAGTGCAGCCGGACTCAGTTGACTCATATCCGCACAATCAGTTTCATATTTTTGCAACTTTACATCCAATCGGTTCCGGTTAAAAGCTGTTTCTCATATGTAGATTTAAAGGGTTAAAGGTGTAATGAAAGGAATAACGCGAGATTATATTCTAGAGGAATAGAAGGTTGTCTGTAGAGGATCTAGTCTACATGTGTCTAAATCGATACAGCGTCGATGTGTTTCTGTTCCTATCATTCTTGTCGCTGTTCAGACTTGTACCTCTCTAGTATCTACCAGTACGTCGCTCAACAACATTTATGGCGGCTTTCGGACTGAAATATTTTCAACATTCAAATAATTTATGTTCAAAGTAGTACTTGATTTTAAATAAATCAATCATGCTATTCTAGGATTTTTAAGTTTGCAATCGCCAAAGTTCTAAATCTTGTCAACACAACTGCCTTATTAATTGATCATTTAGGATGACAAAACACACTAGCGTGCCTATTTATACAAAAATATCTTCATTAATTAAGTTATAGATAGTGGTAGTATCATATTTTCATCAGTCGTAAAAATAGCCTCTAAAGGCAGGAGATAGCCTTATTACCACAGGCTTTCCACCTGGCTTAATGGAAAGTCCTCAGTGCTTAAAAGGTTTGGTACTCGGGGAGAGATAAGCTAAGATGAAAGAGAAGTGTATTTTGCAGAAACAAAGTAAGAGCACTCAAATTCTTCGTGATTTTGGAGGGATTGGCGCTTTGTACAGTGCTTAAAGAGGTTTGTAAAACAAAGCTTAAACTCGAGTAAAGTAACCCCTTGAGATATGGAGATGCCTCTTCAAATACACCTGAGGCAGATTATTGTTACTTAAGCACAGATTCACCTGCGTCGCTCTTCTCTGGGAAACAAAGCATTCATAGTAGGTTTGCTAAGAAAAATACCAAAGTAAGTTAAAATAAATTTTAACATTGAACAGCTACAATGTAAAAGGCTATTATAATTTACATTTATAGCAAATGACTTAATGTACCAATAAAATGCAACTTTTATTCTTGTTGTGTTTGAAAATCAACGGAAGTATAAACTGTTTCGAATATATGGTTTTCAAATCTTGTAGGTATATAAAACGTACGTATAAACAACTTACTTTATCAAATAAATCTAAACTTTTGTAAATTACTTCAATGTACATGTAGACTACAAAAAATGTGTAACCCATGGTAATAATACAATCCGTAGACAACATTGTGAAAAAGGCACACGTCTTGTAAACAATTCAAAATATTGTCCATGTTAAAGTAAGTTGATGATGGAAACAAATTCGTAAACAACATTCGGAAAAATTTTAAACAATACAAAATGTTGTTCATGTTATACGTGGTAAGTTGCTGCCTCTGATTCAGCAATTTCTCGTCGTGTAAGTGGAGACACAGAGTATCGTGTTTCAGATTGATAGAATCTTGTGTCACGAGGCTGTGACGGATGTTTGACGATTTTTACAAAAACATGTCAATTTACGAGAGGATATCATGACCCTATCATCTTACACATGATTTACTCTACTGTCAGTGTCAAATGGTGAAATATTACCTCTTAATGGTGACAGGTGCAGTATTGACATTACGTTGCACTGTTCCAATGTTGTTGTATGCTGTTCCAATGCTCTTGACGACCGTATTGTAACCGTAAAACAAACTAGTTAAAAAAATGTTTCAACAAAAGACGAACGTTTCATTTGTTTAAAAGGCCCAACTATACAAGTTTCACCGCACCTATCTTAAACCCTTCTTACTTCATCAAGTAAAATATTAATAATTTAAAATATGGTAATAAATAATATAGGTGAAGCGGGAGTTAAGGAGCTCGGAATGGATTTTGCAATTGAACTAACATTTCTTTATAACGAAGGCAGTTGTTATATAGTTGTGTCAAAGGTCCAATTGTAATTTTAATTCAGTAATTGACACCTCTTGCAAAAAGCTAAGGGTAACCGTAAAAATGTCAACACTTGGATGTTGTTTATGTGAGGTACCAAGTTATATTCCTGCGATTTATATGTACCTACTTCTGTATGTAAATTGTATATATCCCAGACGATTACTATAATATCCCATATCCTTGAGCCACAAAGCAAGGAGAGGTTCAGGTTATGCATAAAGCTTGAAATCCTCGTTGTGCTTGAACGGTTCAGCCAGCGCCTGTCCCAGCCTTGTTTCCTTAAGCTTTATCCTTATGTCCTTAAAGGCTCAAGACATATCCCGGCTCTTTCCTTTTTTCGTATAACTCTGCAGGTAAAACCTTCTTTAGACTTTTCTTTTTCTTGTGCTTTAGGTTGGAAACAGGAATTTCATAAAGTTGTGTGTTTGTTGGTAGATAGTTCATTGTTTAGTAATTTTACTTTCTTAAGCAACGTTTTTAGTTCACTTATTTGTGTTATTATTTTCCTAGGTTGAGGGTGTCCCCACCTAACCATATTCGTGTTTTTATTAAAAAAATGGTTGACCTGGAAATAATCTCCTGATTTGAACTATTGCTATGTTCATTACAACCCCTCTTCACACTACAAAATATACGACTTGACTCCTACAACCACATTATTTCGCATGTTTGCACTTCGTGAAGGCCAAATCTGTGTTCCGCCAGGCCCGTTCGACGTTACGAATATCTTCTTTCTTTTGTTTCGTAATGCAACTATTAGGTTCAACTATACTGTAGTTAGTAAAATAAATCATTTTTATTATGAAACGGCTCTTTAATATTTTAGTTGTAAAGCCATTGAAGTAACAAAGTTAAAGAATGTCGTATGTAAATGGAATAAAGTGTAAAATGTTTCCTTGAACTTAGTGCCCGCCTTCCACTATCAAAAGTTTAAGTTTTCAGTTACTATATTTACTTCAAATGTCCCTTTAACATTAATATACCTAAGGACAAATATTATAAGGCTTCATTATTTGTATGCACACCCGAAGATGGAGTCATCTCTGAAACCGGTAGTGTTAATAAAATAATTTTATTCAAAGGGTACATAGTTTTCACTTTTTTCACTTTAATCCCTTTAAAAATTTAATTTACATCAAATAGACGGATAACTTTTACTACAGAGAAATCTGCCGAATAATTTGTTGATATAAGAAAGTAAAATCTAATGATTAGTTTAAAACACCCTGTAAAATTGGAACATGTTTTCAACCTTACTTTCAAACTAAGAAGACAAACCCTCAAAGCTTTCCTATGTTTACCTATCCAAGCGCATCCCTCGGGATACTTAGGGAAAGTAGGGACGGAGCTCCCCTCCCCCCACCATCACCTTGGTGGGTGGCTGTGGAGCTTATGGAGGGAGTTGATGGATTGTACGCCATCTTGTCACGTGTCAGCTGACACGCTGCACTCCACCATCAGTCTTGCCAACCACTAACACCCTTTGTACTCAGTGGTACCAACTCTCGCCCTGGGAATAATTAACTACCCTCCCTCCCCTCTACCTGTCTCTCGGTCGTGTCTGGCTTTTTGTCCCGCTGTCACATTCATCACCTGCTCTTGTCTGGGTGATTGTTGTCTAGGTGATTAACCATTGAATGTAAACATGGCGCTGTGATAAGAAATCCATCTAAGTAGATATGTACTGAAGAAGTTTTACATACATTAACGCTTGGGGATGCGTGGACCCGTGGCGGATTAGTATCGCGCGCGACTCCGGAGTTCATCACAGGTTCAATCCCCACAGTCACCACTAACAATTTGTTATGTGCCTTTGCGGTCACGCTAGGTAAAGGTCGAGGTTGGGTGGTAGAGAGAGCCTTGTAGTCCTAACTTCGCCTCGTTTAGAACAACACTTTTATCTTTCACTATACAGTATGAGTGAAGTGGTTTAAAAGGAAAACGATAGTTTATTTTTTTTAGTGGGTAGGAAAAGATGTTTGAACGAAAGGTGTTCTTAAAAGGTGTAAGACCGAGAGGTTTAAAGGTTTCAGTTATTATTTTCGCTTGTTTAGCTTCAGGCGCCAAATGGAGACAGGAAGGAACTTGTAGATGAACTCTGTCTATGCCATTGCCAGTAAGGTAGTTGGTAGCTCTCCTTCTATTTATAAAGTGTTGGCCGTAGTGGTCAGATATTGCTGTGTTCATTACAACCCCTCTTCACACTACAACATTATGTTGTCGTTGACCACGTTGGTATAAAGCAAGACAACATTATTTCGACACTGGGCTATTCAAGTTTAATAATGTGTTTAAACTATAAGTTATCAAAATTGAAAGACAATTCGTGGTGAATATGAACCAGGTTTCTTTAAGTTTAAAAATAACCCCGTTACTCAAAAGCATTGTTTTCTATCTAACTGGTACTTATTGTAGCTATTTTAGCTAAAATAATGTTATCAACATTGACGTAGTTACAAAATATACTACTTGAATCCTACAACCACATAAAGGTCAAGGACCCATCTTACCAATGAATAACTGCTTCCGTTGTAAACACGTCCTACCCCACCTTGTTCGGTAAGGTAATATAACATCGATTGCTGATAGGCCTAAAGGGTCGTATGTGCTGAAACTAGTTAGTATAATGTGGCCATGAACATGGGACGCGACCCTCTCTGCGGTCATGCATATGACTCGTATAACACAATCAATCAACCCTTCTGTACGGGTTCATATGTTTGCACTTCGTGTAGGTCAAATCTGTGTTCCGGCAGGCCCGTTCGACGCTACGGATATTTTCTCTCTTTTGTTTCGTAATTTATTTTTAAACTCACCGGAAACCAGCTATTCATGGCACTAGTGCCTTAGAACTGTCTGATTTAGATAATGCAATTACTTCGTTAGTTAAAGTTCGTTGAAATAGGTAATACTGAAGGATATCTTGTTTGTATTGTTCAAAAGGGTGGGAAAATTAAAACCGAGTACATTATGCGTTTGGCAGTCTCGAAATTGTGACGTGACATAAACCTAAACTTTCACATAATACGTTGAAAGGTGAAAACATTAAATATTGGACCATCACTACTTGACACGATGGCCAGTAATTCCAACCAAACTTCTGTAACAATATTGTCACGCTACACGGAATAAATTTTAATTCTTTGTTTGGTTACGAATTTTATGATCAAATATGACTTCTGCTTGGCTTTTTATTAGATAAAATTATTTAGAGCAATTTACGTTTAGGGGGGACAATATCCAGTTCACTGTACTTGCCTAAGGAGTCTGAAAATATACACCGTAGGATATTGGCGTAAGAACTCCCGAGGAGTGCGTAGAGAATGTATTTCTCAGAATGAAATGTTGTGATAAACACTCGTACTGTAGAGAGGAGAATGTTTCAAGTGTTATCTACAAATGTCGCGACTAGTTCGATACAGTGAGAGAGGGAGACAAATCCACTCGGAGTGACATTTATTGCCTATTTCACAAAGAGTTAAGTTTCTTCCTCGAGTAAAACTCCCCGGGGTTAATCTTTTCCAGGTACTTTCCACTCAACTTTGTGAATTTGAATAACTACTTACTTACTTGCATACTTGATACGTTCTCTGAAGCTCTTCTGTTCTCTTCAGCTAAACAAATGATAGACATATGTACAGCTGTGGGACTGGGACTCGTGGCATGGTCCTGTAGTCCAGCTTCATGGAGGTCATGTTTTGAGGATGGTATAGGTCTAAAGCGGCTCAGATAGTCTCAGTGATCATCTGATGATACCCGCATCAACTCCACCATCGTTTAGACATATCAGACCATCACCTGCGTGGTTCGGAAGTCACGCCGTTGGTCCTTGTATTTCCATTTGTCATTTCTATTAATTAATGACCCATTCTAAGGAAGGAAGAGTCGGCCTTAGTTTGTAACAAGACTACACCTCATAACTACCAATCATCATACACTCATCCTTCACCACATATTTGCCTTAAAATACCCTCATGACAGTGGTCGGCATATCAAATAGTGATATAGTGTGTTTATTAAACGCTCCTGTAGTCGTCAATAAACACTTTAACTTTGTAGGAAGGACTGTCCAGCCGATTATTCATTCGTGTTTATTTCTTCAGTCACTTGACTTGGACTTCATTGGTAGTTTTGGTAGAAATTAAAAAGACTTTATCTTGCGTAAAATGGATTTTTCTTTAATTCCGTGTAAAAATTAGTTTTGAAAGCTTTCTGAATCGGACATATAAAAAATGTTTGTGTTAAAAAAATTAGATAGTTTATAGGACATTTTGTGTTTTGAAAATGAAATTCATGTTTAATATCGATACATTTCATGTTTTAAAATGAATGTTAAATACGTTACATTGCACTTGGTAATTAGATACGTTCTAAATCTCACCTTACTTATCCAAGGCAACAAATCCACTACCTTTGGTTTATCCCTGTGTATGCTAGTATTTAATAATATCCAAGCTGTTTTGCAAAACTGAAAATATGTTGGCCTCTATTCTGGTTGAGACTATAAGCTTTACCGATTATACAGTATAGCTCGACTTCTATAAAGACTTAAATAAGCAAAATTCGTCCTAACTATAAATAACTCCTACGATTAAAGTTTTTCTAAACACTTTACTTTAAAACCCATTACAGTTGCTAAAATAACGATTGACCTGCAATTTGTATTAAACATCCTAATCAATGACGTAATATTAAATGTAGCAACTCATAAAGAGTCTGTTAGCTAACTCAGAAGGGCAACGGCACCACTACTTTACTCGTATTAAAGAATCTAGGACTACTTGCCGAAGATAGAGTACCTAGTAAAAACAAATTATGACTCATCTTTTTTGTCTTATTTAGGTTTTTTTAGATGTAAGAAACATACAGATTATTATTCATTTCTTGAGCAACAAATTTAATCTTTATGACAATATGTATTTACAAAAATATAAAGATAAATACTGTGTGATAAGTCTGGAAATATTTGAAGCATACACGACTAATGTATATATTTATTTTATACAGCTCGTAAGTTTCGCGTTGGGATCGAGTTAGAGAAGAGTTGAGCTTGTAAGGATCGGTTGTCATGGCAACAAACTCACAGTGAACTTCTTACCGCAAAAACCCGTCCTACACTTGTGCTGACACAAAAACAGACCCGGCGACTTGAACATCAAACACGAACCGTTCATTGCAAACACTGACTAGTTTAGAACTTTTTGGCGGTAAAAAATATTAGAATGGACTATTGTATCGTTGAAAGATTTCTATCAGCAATTTTCCAAATATGACTGAATTTTATAACTTTAAGGCTTCGTTACTTTCTTCTGATCTTGCGATGTGGACCGTGTCAACTGATTATTTACAGTGTTTTACAGAGGATTTGCTAATGTTACACCGAACAAGAACACAAGTTTTGAACATCTAAAACTATGTCGATCAGTAAAATATTATGTCTATCAAAATGTTTCAAAACTGTAGATTTGCTTGGAACGGTTGATGAAAATAATATCAAATCTCTATGACGACATGAACCCATAACTTTTATGATTTACCAATCGTATGTGGATGGTGATTTTGATGTGAGCGTTAAGTGTCGGGTCTGGATTGTAACTATAGCCCATACAAATCCTAGATGTGTTGAACGAAACGGCACACAATGCTCACACTGTACGAGTACACTGATGCGCGATTATTGAAAAGGGCTTCGCAATGACATGGTGATTTATGCCTCCCTTAAATTCAACCCCAAAGGCAATAAATTCTCCGGGGTGGGTTTAATTTCCTCCGACCCACCTGCGCCCGATATTCCCGACGTGAAATGACACTTTCGTCATATTTATTTCAAAACTGTCGTGCGGATTATTGAAATGAAATGAATTCGCCAGAGTGACAGGTTTCTAGACGTTAATTTAATAACTTTCATACGCTCATGTTCTGAATGGACTTTTCAGGTTTTACTCGAGGGTTTGATAGGCTCTCTACTGGCTAATTAGGATCTATGTTCATATTATGGTTGGGTTTTTATATGTTTAATGGACAAAATCATCCTAAACTAATACAAATCCAAATGACAGGAGAGTACGTCCATCCAAAAGTTGGATACCAACTTTTTGAACTATTAATAAGCATTCTGAAAAATTCAATCTTTGATAGACATCGTGATTATATTTTCGACCCTACGCCAATTACAATCAGAGCATTTTCAAATAGTATGCTTAGAAATCCTAAAAGGCATAGATTTACTAATAAGAAAAACACTTAATATTGTAAGGATTTGGTAAGCTAATGTGTATCTATTACTTTATGTATACTGTGTATATGTAACTAAGACTGTTCTCCGGTTACAGGTATGTATCCAAGGGTTCCACTACGAATTGCGTGAGTTCTAGAATTTAACATCAGCCCTTCAAGTTATCTAACCTTACTCAAGATGCACGTGTACTTAACTTAAGAATTAAGTCCAGTTTAAAAATGTATTATAATATTCTTATTTATGTTTGTTTCATGTCATTTTATGAGTTTTACCAAGAAGAACTATTTTATTAGAATTGTGGTCTTAAATTAGGTATCAAGCAACTCAAACTACCGTATAATTTACTAAAATACAGGCAAAATCAAGGTTAAATTAGTTTTTTTGTTATAGCTCTTGAACGAATTAAGATATTAAAGTTATGTTTTATACAAAACATGTTTATATTTAAATTATCTTTGCAATGATATGCATGGTTATATCTTACTATTTAATATTTTTGACTTATTCATAATAATAGCAACTTCAATGTTTACATAGATTTTGAGGTTGGGAAATGTTTTGAAAACATACTTGTATACATACCATTAAAAAAGCTCGTCAAATTTTGAGAAATAATACGTTAACTCCATATTTAATCGAACTTATAGCTGAATTTTTACAGGGCTTTATTTCGTAAGCTTACGCGACTCATGTTCATAGCTCTATTTTGTAATGGCGCAACATATCAAAAAATTGTTTGGCCAAAATGTCGAGAATTGTCTTCTAATTAAAGCTATGTACAATATGACCCACTTTGTATTTAAAAATCTTATATTACCCCGTGAGTTTCAGTATTGACACACCCTGTATACTGAAAATCTTAAAAGTATTTTTCCTAAAATCTCCATGTACGATTTCCAGATAGAAAAGTTTGTTTCATCTTTCTAGCTCTAATAGTACTCCTGTAATCCGTTTAGGACACTTTATCGTGGCCACCCGGTATATAGGTATATACATGTATATACGTATGCAGTATATTTTTACTCTCTATAGATCGCATTTGTTGTCCGGTTTTCATGAATTTCGATGCATATTTTCCTTTTGTAAATATCTCGATCAATGTCGTTAACAAACAAATTCGGGATACCGGAACTTCCCTTTTGGGAGAATGTTCTGGTAAAGAAAAAGTGGTTTTAATTACCTAAAACATTAAATTTCACCCGATGTTGATTAAATTTAATGTGAATATGTGTTTTAGTAGTTTCCATCAATTTACTTAACATTATAAAAATTCATTGAGTTTAGGTCTGAAAATGGCGGCCAAAAACGTATTTTTTGCTATTACACCCTTGAGTAGTCCGATTTCAATCAGGTTTGATACGTTTCCCTTTACAATATGTAATAACACTTGCATTAAAAGAACATGTAAGTTTGAGGCCGAAGGCTGAAGCAAAGTTGTGAGCGTTGCGAACAGCCTCGTAACGACCGTGGTAATAGAAGCCTTCGGCCGTTCAAAGAGACTGTGAACGGAACGAATAGGCTAAAATTACAAAGGAAATTCTATTCACTCACGCAAACAGCGCTTAGCTGCGTGTAGGCCTGGTTTTAAAATCAGATTTCCTCCCTTAAAGAAAGGATCCGTTGCATGTAGGTGATTATTGAAGAAAGGCAGGTTGAAATATGTCTCCCTTTCTTCAGCACCAGCGATAAATCCTGGCAAACTTGGCTTAATTTCTTTCAGCCCATCTGCCCTCGATATCCCGCAGATTGATCAAAATTGACACTATCAGTGATCTTCGACATTATCAAAGTTGGTGATTATCTGTCTTGTTTTGTGCAGGAATCTTCTACGTTTATTAATGAAAGTCAGCTTAAACCGTTAAGCAGGCTACTTGATCATCGAAAGGTGTTAACCATGTTTTATACGCATCGATGGCATTATGTCTTAGCTAGGTGAAATAAAAAGGTATATGAGTTCAAAACATTACACAATTCGAGTCAAGATAACCACTGTGTACATGATACTCAGATAAAATTACTAATTGTATTGGGCTTAATATTAGTAGTAAAAATCCCCTTTACGTTAATACTTTTCATTTAAGACTTTCATTCAGTGGGCATATAAACAATTTAAGCTAATATTGGATACTAAAGAATAAAATAACACAGTACCCAGTATCGCGTTAGAGCACATGTTATAAAATTTAGTAATGTGTTGACAAAGCGGGCTCGAATTTTATTTTGTATACAACTGTGTTCAAGAATCCATTGACATAATATTACAATGTATTGACAATTGTCAGAAATTACAGCTCAAGCTATAGTCAATTGTTTAAGTTTTAAATGTGAATATGAATTAATAATATAGAGTAATAAATACCACAAAACAAATACAAAGATTTAACAATAAATAAGTTATGGTCAAAAATAAATTACTTGTACAAAAATATTACGGTAGGTTAACATTAAATATAAAATGCATTGTTATGAAATATATTTATCAAAAATAACTCAATTTTAAACTAGCTCTATTTTATTTACAGTAGAAAACTCTTGCATTGAATAAAAGGATTTTTTAGCACCCATTCATAAAAACGTCTTAAAAGCAATTTCTGGTTATTGACACATAGTTGGATAGTATTATATTTATTTAACTTATTATAAACCTTATGTGACATCACAACATGACTATAAAGAGTTTTCCTTAACCTAGAATATGCTCTAACAAATATTATTATTATTTCTAGTATTATATGAGTGAATGTTGTTACGGAAGGTCAACGAGGGCTTTTGATTCAATGCATAAGAGAATGATTCAAATGCTTACAAGTTGACTACAGTAGATGTTTTCAAAATTAAAAAATTACAAACAAACTGCTCGATTGCTCAGGTACGATTTGAAAAATTGAAGGGCTGAACCTTCAATCCCGTAATATCCAATTTTAGTAGAAGTTCGCTGTGACCGACACAGTCGAAGGCCATACGATGTATTAAGAACATTTTGTGTTTATAACTTACACCTTCACGTTGTCTCTGAAATACGACGGTGGTTACACCCCTCCCCACCCCTCACCTGTGTCTTCTATTTTCGTCAATCACTTTAGTCAACAATAAACAAAGTAGAGAGGTCGGTGACTGGTCCCGTTTCCTCTCTTGAGCTCACAGAGTACGGACAAACAAACAAACTACACAAACAAACAAACACTTGCTCAGACTGTCCATTGATCCCGCTTTCCTTCTTCTCACAACACAGGTCTTTTATACAGGAACGGTAACTGTTATTCCCTTCCGGTTTGCTTTAAAATAATTGTAGTTTTTATTCATTACATCCTGTGGTTAAACCTGAATTTAACTCAAGGTTTAAAGGGGTAATTCAAATTTTTTTAAGACTGCTTGATGTTTCCTGAGAATTTTATTTCATCCAAAATGTGAATAAATCATTTTAAAGGATGCCTTAAGTCAGGGATATTTCAAGTGCCAAACAGTTTTCAGACATTTCCAATTTTACCCAGAGTGCAGTGTTGGAAGTTCTACATGGTAAGTTTTGAAATGTATCGAACACCTTAAAGTTTGGTCTAAAGTTCTCATTCGTTAAAAAATAATTTATCTTACGATACCATGGTTAGCGTTATGAATATGTTTTTCAACCACCAATACTAATTCAGCCAAAGTAATCCAAACATAGCTTAATGGAAAGCATAAATTCTTCGCCAACATTCAATGAGGTGTTTACCTTATCAACCAATTCACCGAGGTGAAAGTCACACTGAGCTCTTTGGCTTATTGTACAGCTCGTTAACTCTACCAGAACAATCACAATAGGAAACAGCACTGTGGAGATAATCGGTCCTGATTGGCTGATCGTTTACAGCGCGGTCTGTGATTGGCTGACTATGGTCACGTGATCCGGTAACCATGGCAACCGTCATTGTTATCGACACCGGCTCCCGATAGACAATTTCAATAATCTGTGAGCCGTTACCGACGCACAATAGCCGGTTAATGGTCTGACAGATTCGCTAACTATGACGTGGTATAGTTTTATAGATATCGTATTTCGAGTCGTGGACAGATGAACCACGTTTGATTACAATTGAACTCTGCAACTGTGCGAAAATTATTACTGTCAGCAACTTTGTTTACTCATCGAAATGTTCCGACGGGTTTTACCTTGTTGACTATACGAACCATAAAACTTAAATAATAATAAATTTATTTGCAGTTTACATAGAATATGTGTTGCAAAACAAAACATAAAAACAACATAATTTATTCACACACATACACGCAGGCATGTCATTCATACGCACATTCACTCACTCCCTGGAAAAAAAGGTCAAATTATTGCTATTTGATTCGATTGGTTTATTTGGTTTAGAAACTCCAGCTATACGTAAAATGCATGAGAGTTACTAAATAATTTTAATCGCGCTTTGAACAAATTTTGGTTATTTTCCACTTTATATCCACTGGCAATGAATTAAAAATAAAAAAATAAACTGAACATGAAAATAAATACGATTCTGAATGAGTCTATAGATGTACTATAAATGTTCCATAACACTTTTTCCATTAATTTTAAAAGGCGTACCACAACAAGTCTCAAATGAAAGCATAGTTTAGAGACTCTCTTCCCAAAGAAACTGATTACATATTTCATCTAATGACATTTATTAACATAAAATTATAACAAAACTGTTTGAACATCATTACACTATTTTCGTTATTTTATCTGGATAAAGTCAGAGAGTGTGTATGTGTAGAGTGAGAGGAGGAGGGAAGAGGAGGTGTCTCACACACACAGTACGTGAAGAGAGCATCAGGAATCCATTAGCAGGATTCTCTCCTGTATCCCTCCTTCTCACTGCTTAGTTCTTACATCAACTCAACTTCGTAACCTGAGTCTAAACATTGTCCCACTGTACTCACAGCAAGTTACAGAGCATCCGAGAGTCGTAATATGAACGTGGTTTTGTCAAATTACTTGTAGAAAGAATGCCGAGTCGAAACCTTCAGAATCAATCAACTTAAGAACGAACCTTTTAGTATAATATAGCAGTTTAACTTGCATAGAAACAACTGGTTTGAATTTAGGTCGGTCATGTGTCTAGACTTCAATAATATCTCAAACCTATCCTAGCAACGTGGTTGGACTAGGTCGTATGTGAAAGTTCCTTGGCTTGCAGCCAAACCCCCTATGGCTAAACCTTTTATAGCTTCTGGTCCCATCTTTAAGACTAAAGCCATAGATTGTTGTGTAAGGCTAAAGTGTTCCAAGGCCACTCAGTTAGAATTGTGGTATTGCCTTATGACGAGCGAATCGCTGTCAGCCCATTATACGGATATTGTGTCGATAACGGCGCTCAGATTATTGAAATTGTCGGTTTCGATAGCAATGACGGTTGTCATGGATACCAGGTCACGTGATTTCATCCTGCCAATCACAGACCTCGCTGTAAATGATCAGCACTCTGTCCGATTGTGATCATTCCACAGATAATTAACAAACGGTTGAGTGGGTCATCGGTTTACTTGTGGCTTGTCATTTCCTACGATTATTTGGTCCAAGTAGCTCCAATTTGTTTTAATGTTTATAAAAGTATTTGGATTTAAATAATGTATTATTAAAACATAATCTGCAACTAGAACTACTTATTTTCTTTTTCAATAAGTTTACAACACATTGTGTTCCATGTTGCAGTTCTCACATTTCTGTCTAATGCTGACGCATATCTGAGTAGACACTTAAGTTGCTGATTTAACTTTACATCAGCGTCAGCAAGCTATCAGCAGTTCTGATATCAGTCGCATTCACGTACATTTTACCTTCCCAACATTATTGAGGTGTAAAATGACGCTTTAAAATTTAGAGGTTGTAAAAGAATTGCAAAAGAAACATACATGTAGGACAAAATTGTAATAACGCTTCTATAATTTCAGCTGTTTTTGGTTAGTAAATTTGATGTTTTTTGTTAACTTGTGGTTATCCAACTTTTTAAACGAAAACTGTACATTTTTTTAACATTGTACATTTTTCTTGTTTAACTTACATTGTTCCATTAAAAATACATTAAATTAAAACCAACATTTCGGCTTCTGAATCTGTAAGATAAAACTGTTTATCTAATGTATGTTAAGATTCTTTCATCACGCAATAATATCCCGAACTTGAATTCGCTGTTCTTCTACGACACAAGCTTTAGTAAGCAAATCCGTAGCTATAAACACTGCTTGTTGTTGTCATTTAGTACTCATATAAGATAATTATCTAAAACATGTTTAGTTTGATTGAAAGGCTGTGTTGCTTAGATCAGCAAAAATTCACAAAACTTTCATCGCTAACATTCAGTTTCGAAATGTTTAATTTCCAAGTCAAATCTCGTAGCGATTTTTCCATCAAACATTCACCAATTAACGGTTCCCGTGTGATAACATTTGCTGACGCAACAGTCTGCTGACGCCGCAGATATTCAGCAAATCCTCCGCGTGGATCGTAAAATGCTGATGAAGCTTTTCATTGAATTATCTCACCCTTTTAAGACAACGACTTACTAATTGAGTTTTGAAGTTCTTTTCAAAAGAATGAAAATCCTTTTAAAGCCACTTAACCTGGTAGTGATTTTTACTGGATAACTTTGAACTTTGCTGGTCTGTGTTCATTTTGGTGTGCTTCGTATTTCAAACTATTCTAGTCCTGCAAAAGCTTAAGTTTTAGAGTAAGTTTGTTAAGAAAAGCACTTGGTTTCCTCTGGAATAAAAATATTTTGCTTGTTAGCATTTTTAAATAGTTAGCAAAGATGAGGCATTTTATCATCGCATTCATGAGAAAAAAGAAACCCAGTTTGACTATTTTCAATCCTTAAAACTGTTTTCGAAGATTTCGCTTTTGTGGTTCAGATATGTATAGTTGCAGAAATATGTCTTGTGTATAGAACAATCTAGTCATCAGTTATTCTGAGTAGTTTCTGGATACCGCCTTCTAAGAATCTTAATATCGGTTGGTATTAGAACTTGCTGAAAATGATTTAGTTTTGTAGTGTTTTAAACAGTACATTATATCCCTTAAACCAATATTCAAGGCTAAAAATGTGGGATGTCCCCTTGCTTACATGTTTTAAATGTTTACCCAATTTTATAATGTTTCCAAGAGTCTAGAAGGGGAATCTAGAAACTTTAAGCTAGAAATTCCAGAAACCTCAACCCTGTCGTACACAACAGTGTTGTACGAGGAAGCAACTCTATGTTTCATCTTGTCGACGGATCGTCTGTAGAATGTGTGAGATGAATAAATGAGAAGGCAAGATTGCAGTTCAAGATGAACACATTTGTTCTCCCCGTTATACAAAGTGTTGCTAACTCGTATGAAGATTGCAAACAACTCTTAGACTGTCTTTGTGTTGCATAGTGAAGTAAATCAAAAGTGAACGCAAAGCAGATAGTAAAAGCGAACACTCTCAATTAAAATGAAAGTGGATTTGTCAATCATTTTTGAATTGTTTATTAGGGTAGATGTCCACCCTGCCTTAAAGTTCTTGAAACCTTAAATCTTCATTTGCCTTTAAAACCTTGAACTAATCATGAATGTTGTCCAAAACCTGGAAAATCAAGAAGAGCTAATATTTAAACTCGTTAAATATCAACAAAAATTACAAGACCGTCAAACAGTGCTTTTGTGAAACATATCCCTTACAGCTCCCAGTGCGATTAATATAAAGTTATCAGTGTATTACTTTGTTCATCATATAATAAAACTCCTCTTACTGGCATCACAGTGTGTCTATCTCATGATAGTCTATAGTTTGGATAATAGAATTACTATAAAAGTTCAACTTTGTGTTGACCTAAGTGCTACAGTAATCTTTCAATGCAAGTTTTAAAACTGTAAATGTAACCGCTGAAAATATAAACTTAACCCTTTACCTAAATTACTTAGAAACGCGTTTCATCCAAGGCCTAGTCGTGACCTTCAGACGTATAAATTTTGTGTGGCTCAGTATTCAACATTACTAGCCTAATACCGTACAGTAATATCGGTACGATAACGTTCGGAAAAACTCTACTTCGTTGAATTTCACTTAACCAATTCAATATTATGATATTGAGACAGTACAAAGAAAACTTTTTTTTCATCAGTTGAATCTGTAGCGCTACGAACGTTCTAGTTAAAGTTGCAACTTAAATGCAACCAGTTGCCTCAAACGTTTGTTGCCTAGGACTTATTGATGCTGTTTCATATAAACACTTAAACTTTTACTTTCGTCATCAAAATAATTCTGAACTTTTGAACTAAAAACTGGATTTTCCATAAGAACATAGCACTCGAAATTCAGTAATTAAAATTATATTTTATAACCGAACTCATTTTTTTTCTTGTTTATATGTAGCAGCACTAATGATTCTAAGCTTCCCAGAAAAGTTTTCTCATGTTTTAATTCATTAACTTTACGTAAACACAGTTTTGCACATTTTCCCATGTTAAATTCCCTATAACAATTTAACGTGTCGTTCGGCTCTATCCGACCCCTCTTATAAGTGCAAAGTGCACGTCACAATAGAGAGCGCCTGTAATATTATATAGGCAAAGCCCAGTAACTTGAGAAAAGGGTGCTGTTGCCGCTCTACGCCGTGGCTTCTTTGAAACTTCAACCAGTACACTTTAGTAAACGTTCAAACGCTTCACAATAATCTTGATATGTGGTCTGAAGTTGTCTCATGTCATTATACAAAGTATTCTATCCTATTGCATACCTTTATAATTTTTTAAGGTCGTTAATTTAAAAAGAGTATTAATTTCTAAGTTTGTATCTTGCTGAAAAGATATTACGTATTGTGTCGGTTAAGTTACGACTAAACATATTACAAATGTTTGTATTCATATTTTTGGAATCAAGTCTCAGTTTAATGAAATACTCCCGTTTCCATATGACTGAAGGATGGGGGAGGGGAGGAAGTTCATAAACAGAAGAGGCTTAAAAGCTTAGACCTTCCTCTCGAACTGCTCCGGTTTTGTTTTATGTTTAACTTTTAAATTTAATCCTGTCCCGCGCCTCGCCCAGACACTCGCTTATATTTCTCTACCCGAAAATATTTAATTCTGATTTTCTGAGACTAATGGTTTACTGAAATACTTGCTTCTTGCTGGAGATTTGCGTTCCTTGGTGGATTGTTTTAAATTTTAATTAATGCTCTTAGCTTTCTCTTTAGATAGCCTATTCCTTACTCCTATTACCTATTATCTACCTATTACCTATTAGCATACCAGGGTGAATCTAAATAGAATCCGCAAATATTGCTCTTGAAATTGCACTTTTACCCTAAACATTGTAATCATAAGCGTTTTGTTCAATTAAACATTTCAGCCTTTGCCTGTTGAGTTTCTATAGACAAGTACTTGTAGCTGTTCTAACTAATGTTTGCTCGTAGTGAGGTCCCCTATTGTGTAATACCTTATACCGAAGAAAGAGAATAATTCAATTGCATAATTCAAAATAAATTTAATAAAATTAATAATTCGAAAGGTACATGTGCAAAATACTTGTGTTTTGCTTGTAGATTTGTACAGATGGTTTTAATCTTCAGAACTGCTTGATCATGTTGTGGCAAGTCGCTTTGTTACACACACGTTGTTTACAAAACATTATTTGCACTTAGTCTTTCACAGATGCAGGCTACTCCTTAAAGAATTCAATTAGAATAGTGGAATAATACAGTACCCAGTACTCTGTAATGTTGTATTTGATTAACATGTACCGGTTTTAACCTTATGTAGGTATTTACATGCGGTAGATTAACAGGAAATCTTTTTGAACAGGAAATTACTATTATAAGAATATTACGAAGAATACAATGAAACCTTTTTTGAAGTTGAACTATTAATGCGGACATTTTCCATCGTTAGTGAACAAAAAGGATCACGACGTTTCGGGATCTGCAATCTAATCCCGTCTTCAGGTGAAAATAACCTAAAACATAACACAGAACATTAGAAAATGAGCTAGCCTAAAGTAGTCAGCGTAGCTGACCAGTCAAACTACCAAACAACATGTAGTTGTTAAGTCAAACAACAAATTAAACCTTAAGAATTTAGTAATAGACTAGAGAAAAAACAAAACTACAATATTACAAACACAAGCCACACTATGAAAGTAAACAAGTCACCGGAGTAAATTCAAAACGAATCACAAAATACGTCCACTAACTGAACGAGCTAACCCTAGACTAACTGGTTGGCCGGTGACAGGCCAATCACACACTAGCAGCAAGCTAATAGCAACAAAAAAACACAAAATCCCTATTTATGCACAGCCAATGGGAGAAGGGGACTGTTTACGTGAGTTAAGTTTTCTGTGGCCTGTTTTGCGTCCTTAATACCATGCTATGAGTTTTTTGAGTTGTTTCTTGTTGAAAATTTACTTGAATATTATGTTTGTCCCTACGCTTAAGTTCATTTTTAATGAGCGGTAACCAGAGGGGCCTTAATAGTTCAACTTCTGAAATCCTCCCATCGTCAACAACAAACTTCAAACCTTTTTTGAATTAGTTAATTATTAATCAAATAGTTTAATAACCTATCCATTGACCTCTGTGTATAATACTGAATGACAATAAGCCTATTAGAATGCCCCGTTATAGTCCAAAGGACGCTACTTTAAAGAACTCCCCGTCCAAAATAACTTCGTAATTAATCCAGGAAAGAATGACTACTTGTATGCTTTATTTGTGGCTCTTTACGAGTAAAAACTCCTCACACTTTCACACTCAGTGTGAATCATTCATCAGCAATTGCAAGAATACACATTCAAGCGTGTCAAGGTTCTTTTGTTTCAATTCTGAACTAACTTTTCGTTTCCGCCACACAGAACTTTGTTTTTGCTGTGTTCTCCTTTTGTTTCCCCGTCACATCGAAACGAAACTTCGACTTGGATTTTCAACTTGGCTTGGAATATAACACCACAGTCATTGAATAACAAATACACACATAGTAAGTCAGGAAGGTTTTCTTGTGTACAACTTTACAATTTGTGTCGGATTATTCTTGACCAAAACCGGCACCGAATGTAGAAATCTTTCTTTTTTTTTCTTTTAGAAGCACTTGGAAGATCTCTGTCTTATATAAATTAACTCCCACATTAATAACAACAAATCTGATAAGAACTTACTTTGAAGACAATTTCTTTCAATTTAAAGGCCAGATTTACTGATAGGGTCTATATCAAACACGTGTTGGAGTTTAAATGTTCCTTAAATAATCCTTATCAGAAAATGCCAAATACCTATTTTGTATATATTGTTCAGAATCGAAACATTCGACAAAAGTTCCAACTCACAAATACATTCTTGTTTCATTGACAATCGCACAAGGCCGACCGTGCTCATGTCCTCAAAATATCATACATAAAAATACTTTCAATATTAAGGTAAGCGTATTGAATGTATTTTCATTTAAAATAGGACAAACCTAAAAAACGTAACTTAAAAGTTAACCCTTCATGTACTGCTGTCTCCATTTGATGGTCTAATCATCTTATCCGCGATAACATCTACCTGATGCCAGATGAAACATGCTGCCAATTTATTGGCAGTCCAATATCCTCCCCCGGTTATCGGCGACTGATTGCCAATTAGTGATAGCCATGCAGAGTATTCCCAGTGGAATTTCCAAGGATTTAAACAATGTTCATTATTATCTGAAAATTCTAATTACATTAATTCAATTGCAAGCCAGTTGTAATTGTGTGTTATGGTAGAATGGTTTTGTCTATTTTATATGCTGTCTTAGGCTTTGAGAATTAAAACTTAAGGAGAAGCTTTAGAAATTGCAGAAAATAATAAACTCAGCAAATATTAAATATCTTATTAAAATAACACAAAGAATATATTGCGCAAACAGGAGCATGACGACACTTAGGAACATCAAAATCTCTTTCTCATCACGAAGGGCTAAAGGGAAAAACGAACAGTTTTTTTTTTTCAAAGTGATTTGTTGAATTTGGTTAGAATTTACAAAGGCTACACAATAGTATAACTGGAGTGGTTATAGTCTTCAATGAACTGGTATCGCGACTGGAAAATATTGTGTGAAAATATTGTCAAATAGAAAATGGTACCAATGGCTGACTTTTGCCGGACTTTGTCTCTTTTTAGGTAAACTGCCATAGAAAACTAGAGTAGAAGTGTGAGAGAGTTTAGTTATATGTAATGCTGTAACTAATGTTTTAAAGCAGTACAGAAGCTCAGTTGCCAAAAACACCGCAGGGAAGACTAAAGAGGCGACGGAGAAGTGCGGTGTGAAAGACAAAAGAAGGATGCAGAAGTAAACGAAGAGGAAATCAAGACGAAATGAGGCAGCTTGTTGGTACGAACAAGTCCGACCTAGGGAGTCCATGGTCATGAAAATAAGAGTGAAGATTTTACTTCAAACCAGCAGGGAAGAATATCCTCATGATATTTTTAAACTCCCGAAAACCCTTCCCTTCCCATTCCGATCTTCCACTTTTCCTAACCGTTAACCTTTTCTAGCCAACTTATGCCAAGCTGCATCCTTTGATCATTTAAAAGTCTCAACACTTCTTTCTATCTTGTAACCACAGTTGTTCTGTTCCAGGCGACCTCTGCCACCCGCTGAACTGCAAGAAGAAGGAGTTGTGTCTGCTGGAAGACGCGTTCACTGCAGTCTGTGTGAGCAAGAAGGAACTACACAAGAGCGGGGACATTGTCATCCCCAAGTCCAAGCTCCAGGAGGAGACTAAGCAGGAGAACGATGATGTCTTCTACGACAGTGAGGACGACTCGGATGATGAAGAATCGGACTCTAACCAGGACATCGCTACATTGTGAGTACTCTCTGGTCAATTGTTTATGTGAGGATGGCCTCATAAGGCTACATTTGTGGTAAACATCATATATATGAACTATATCATCTGATTAACTATTTAAAAATAACTAAGTTATGTGCTGCGTAGATTTCGTTATATTTACAATACTAGCTCAATCTTGAAATAGGTCCGATATAAAATAGTAGTTATTTAACTTAACAATGCGTTGTTGCTCACGGTGAAGCCTCGTAACGTGAACTCCGTTGCATAAATCTGAGGATAAAATAGTATAATAACATTGTTTGTAGGTGAAGGTCCTGTGGAAGATACAAACAGGATAATTTAACAAACAAGTTAGTTTCTGAAACCAAAATTTAGTTTTGATAATGCAGTCTTCTAGTGAACATTCTCGTAACACTTGTAATGATACAGCACGTAAATCAGAGATCGCGGGCCGGAACGAGGCTGTGAGCGGAGTGAAATCTTAACCGTCTGAAACTCAGCCAATCTTAGACCTCAGGCTAAAACGTAGGTGTTAAATGTGTCAAACCTATTCGTTAATCCCGATGGGAGTTTGCATCACTTACTTCAGCGCTCAGTTGCGTCGAAGAAACTATTTTCCCAATAACAAATAGTTGTATACAATTGAAATAAAATGTATACGAAATTCTGAATCTATCAAACACTGGCTTATCTAAAAGCCTACAATTCCACAGAACAAAAGACCTTTCGCTTTAACGACGACAAGGCGAAACAAAGGAGAGAACTGTTTAATTTTTATAATCGTTTTAAGAATGTTTGCAAAAGATTGTAGCCTATAAGCTCGTTGATTGCTTTCATTACGATTAAACGGGCGGATAATGTTATTTCTTCCGTTAGAGCATTAATAATTGGAACCCTGATTCAGCGTCAGTGCTCATGATACTGCTTTACTTTACTAGAAATAATTTCTGAGCTAAAAACGTTAAGGGAAAAGATTTGACCCGCTTATAACATAAGTGAGTCGGTTAAGCTAGTAATACACCGTTCATGATGTCCATTTGTTTACCACATGTTCACCATACACCGCCATTGTACTACACTTAAAAATAAACTTTATTTGTTCATGAAAACGTTCATAAAGTTTACAGAGAAGATGCAATAAACTTCCTAAAAACTGCCCTAAAACGAAGTCATGTTTGCTTTGGTGGGTACTCTCCCAAAATGGAAACTCGTTGTAGAGGCGGATCTCTTTGAGAGCGACGTTGTTCAGGATATGAGCAGAGTTGGGCAAAAACTTCGCTCTCCACTAGCAATAAGCTGTGTTTGTCCTCTCCGGAACTCTTTGCTGTTGAAATAATATTCTTGCTGGCGTGACGTTAGAGGTTTCTTCCCAAAGAGGATTTGTTGTTGCAATGCGTCGGACAAATGGTTAAAGAAGTGTTAATTAGACCAATTATGATTGTATGTTATGGTTGCGCTACAGCTCCGATGCAAGGGTCTACAAGAGGCCAAAATGATCCAAAACTGTAAAAGCACGGATTGCGCCAGTTAAAAGATGGCTCGTTTATTAGCAAGTTGTTACGTGCGTGGTCCTTGTACAGACGAACTCCTCGATGAATTAAGCAACAATGCTGAGTAAAGCATTTTGCCAGAGCTATGCACTATCCTCCAATATTGATGCACACATTATGATCAAGGCGAGGGGAGTATATATTACATTGTTACAAAAGCGCAAAACCGGCAGAACTTGTCTCAAAGCTCAACTTAAATTGGTTCTTACAAAGAGGCAGCTGAGGAGTTATCTGAGTTATCCTCTTTGCCCCTTTGAAGCGGATCGGTCCGGTAGCTTCCTCTTTGGCGAGTTAGCGAGTGACGTAACAAGACCAGTAATAACACTTTGCCGAACACTTTGACAAGCTATCACGAACAATGAGTGAGGAAATATGCAGTTCTTACTAGACGGGTTCTCTTTGACAACATATCAAAATGTAGTTTGCTGCAAATGTTACACACTTTAGTGTTAGGTTTATTGAATCAAAATAAAATCAAAAAATGTAATGTCTTTTTTTAACATTTCCTTTACAAGTTATCCGTCATTTCGTTTCTTTCACTAATTTTTTATTATTTCCCACGCCATTGACAGGATTTGGCTCAAACTTAATATAAATTTGTATCTATGTAAGACCATCTTTGGAAAAACTAGCATGGTCTAACTTACTGTTTTTAAATGGTGACTACGAGTATTTCATAGTATTTTAGTGCATTTTTGGCGTTAACCTTAATAATTAGTGAATAAACGGTGAGGCAGAAAGGTTTACAGCACTTTATTACCTATGGCACCAACACCATCCCTATTAGTGGTGAGGGAGATAAAAAAATCAGTAAAAGAACAAAATGGCAAATATTGGCAAATAAACGCAGCGTTTTTGGAAAAAATTTCATTTCGAATAGCCACTTTAATTTTACCCAATAAACGTAACCCCCAAAAATGACAACCTTGTATGAACAGCCTGTATATTATCAGCTGTAACCGTTGTTATCATGAATATGTGTATTCCTGTGCACCACTGCAATATGCTTGGGTGTAAACTGCCATGTCGGCTATGTCCTCTAATCTCCGGTACATATTAGCAGTTAGGATTGTGTGGTTTGTTGATTCCACCCTGTTAACGCTTACAACAGCTGATTGCGTCTGTTCCCCGCCATAACATCTAAGTGTATATCGCCATTCAGCAGTGCAGCTGTTATTTCCTCGCTAACCGTCAGGGGTTTGAAAATAGATTTCCAAGTTATGGTGATAAGATGGAAGGAAGTAATTTTAAAACAACAACAGCTTGGGGATATGTTGCCATCAGTAGGGCAACACCTGTCCAAAGTGAGAGCGAAATAAAGTCACTACTTGCAAAGGAAAACTCGATTCAATCATGGCAGCGGCGCTTTAGCGCTTAGCTGCGTGTCAGCCTGTTTTTTTCTAAAGCAACTCATTAATTTAATACAACTACTAAAACTTAGTTAAGTATGTTCAGTTCAATTTCTTAATTTTTTCCACTTATGTAAGGTCGTCATTAATATTTAAACTTGCAACAGACTATAAATACGAATAATATAAAGTTGGCGAAAAGTTAATATAAGTGAGGTGGTTTATATACTTTTCCCAGTTTGACTGAATCTCAATAAAAGACACTTTTGGCTATTAAATCATAAAATGCCAGTTATAAGAGAAAACTCAACAAATATTACCTTTACTGTAAACACACGCGATAAGAGTTATCTCAATATTCAAATAAATCCAACTGCATTTCCCAATAATGCATTTTTGCTTCAGTGTCCAATCAACGAGTGACATATTGCAAACAGTTTGACGATTTAATGTGTTTGATCAGTTCGAGTGTAAAGTTTGCTCTGCGCAAATCTACCAGCATGCAATCACTTCTGACCTTTAGACCGTAAATACAGTTGTCCTAAAGAGTTGTATTTCACATAATTATTTGTCCATGAACGTGTTTCGTTTTGTTCAATATTGTGGATATTGAACAAAATTCAAGAATTGTCTTCAAACATAGTCCTTTCAATGGGGGTGCCATGGTCGGAAAAACTTCGAAATAGAAAAAGTGGGGAAACTTATTGTGTCTGGAAAGTCAGAAAATAGTCAGGGAGTTTATGATTTTCATTTGACAAAACACCAGTTTTATTCAAGTTTTGGACAACATTCCTGAGATCTTGCATTTGACTGGCTTAAATTTGTCTAGATCAATCACGATGCATTTTCCTTCTTTTGTCACCAATACATACCAGGATCTCGGTGCAGCCCACAACAGAACATCAGATTGTACGAACTGTTTGTCCTAATCTGCCATCATGCCCATGTGTTACGTATCTATAAAGTATTGTACAATTTTGTATCCGTCAGAAGTATAGGCTAAATAAATCTGGACTAATGTAAAACGACGACTAGAAAGTTTGGAAAATAGTCCGGGCCTTGTTCAAGTGATTTCTTGACCGTTTATAATTAAAAATATACCGTAAATATTAAAAGTATCCCTGAGTCAATATTTTCCGATACATCATAGTATCCCAACTTCAATTCTCCTTTTAATGTTGTATGTTAACACGGCAAACATGGACCTGCTCTTAAAATCAAAACTACGACGGCATTTTTAACATTCCCTGATTTTAATTTGACACAACAAAATAATAGACAAACCTAATAACAATCAGGTGATTAAATTCAGGTATACCTAAAACATAACAAGTTGACGCAACTCTCTAAACCCTCATATCGCTAAATTGAAACGTGAGGTAGGCTACACAGTACACAGGGGCTGTGTGAAATAAACCAGGCTGAAGGGTCTGATACAAAGACGTGCTTGAAGTGATACAGCTTTGTACAGTGTAGTGCTTTACTTCAAGCATGTGGAGTATCTCAGACAACGATATAGCCTAGTGCAGCTTTATACAATATCTTGCTTTACACCCCGGCTAGTGCTGGAACAGATATTCAAGCCTTGAACACAGTAAGACCCAAATCCGGGACCATAAAATGGGCATTAATCTTGACCTATTTGCGAATAACCTTTTCCGGCATTTTAACTTTAGAGCAATTTATGTATGTATACATGTATATACAATATTACCAAGTCATTTCAAAATGGCGGTCAAAAAATTGCTTTTCGCTATTACAGTGAAATGAGTAGTCCGATTGTATTTAATTTAAAAGTTGTGTTTTCTTTGTATGGTAGTATAACTTCCAGTAAAAACGCCTTCCAGTAAGTCTGAGGCCGAAGGCCGAAGCGAAGCTGTGAGCGTAGCGAATAGCCCGCAACACTCGTCAAAACAGAACATGAAACATGAAACTGAGGCCGAAGGTCAAAATCGAAGCTGGTTATAGCCTATAACACTACTAAGTGACATGACTAGAATCAAATAATGTGACGTCAATAACCTCATATAAACAGAATGAAACTTAGGTAAATCGAGGCTGTGAGCGTCAATAGCCTCTCCGTCAAACAGGGCATGAAACTGAGGCCAGAAGGTCAAATCAGGCTGTCGTGGCGAATACCTACTGGCGTAAAACAGAACATACTGACTGAAGAATCAAGAAAATGTGAGGCGTAGCGAATAGCCTACAACACTCGAAAACAGAACATGGATGAGAGGCCGAAGGTCAAATCGAATAGGCGTAGCGAATAGCCTAGTATCAAAACAGAACATGAAACTACCAAGGTCACCAAGCTGTGAGCGTAACGAATAGCTACAACACTGTCAAACAATGAGAATCAAAGACTGTAGGTAACAACCTAACACTGTAAAACAGAACATGAAACTGAGACCGAAAGTCAAAGCGAAGCTGTGAGCGTAGCGAATAGCCCCGCAACACTCGTCGAAACAGAACATGAAACTGGCCGAAAGGTTAAAATCCTGTGAGCGTAGCGAATTTTAAGCTCTCGTTAGACAGAACATGAAACTGGGAAGGTCGAAGCAAACTGTGAGAGCGTAGCGAATAGTAAACACTCGTCGGAACAAAACATGAAACTTGAGGCCGAAAGTCAAAGCGAAGCTGTGAGCGTAGCGAATAACCCTGCATCACTCGTCGAAACAGAACATGAAACTGAGACCGAAAGTCAAAGCGAAGCTGTGAGCGTAGCGAATAACTATCATAACACTCGTCGAACAGAACATGAAACTGAAGATCGAAGGTAGAAGCAAAACTGGAAGCTGTGTGAGTGCTTACCTCCGCAACACTCGTCAAAACAGAACATGAAACTGAGGCCGAAATCAAAGCGAAGCTGTGAGCGTAGCGAATAGCCCCTGGCACTCGTCAAACAGAACATGAAACTGAGACCGAAGGTCGAAGCATGTGAGCGTGGCAGATAACCCAAACATCGTCAGGGAAACAGAACATGAAGCAAGGCCGAAGGTCGAAGCGAAGCTGAGCAGTCGAATAACCCATGCCTCGTTAAGTAACATGAAACTGAGACCGAAGGTCGAAAACGAACTGTAAGCGTAGCGAATAGCCCACACAACATGGTTGAAACAGAACATGAACTGAGACCGAAGGTCGAAGCGAAGCTATGAGCGTAATAGCCCTAACACTCGTCGAAACAGAACATGAGCGCAAAACGAAGGTCAGAAGCCACCTAAACGTAACCCAGTGCTACAACACTCGTTGAAACAGAACATGAAACTGAGACCGAAGGTCGAAGCGAAGCTAATGACGTAGCGAATAGCCTTACAACACTCGTTGAACAGAACATGAAACTTTAGACCGAAGGTCGAGAAGCGAAGCTAATGACGTAGCGAATAGCCAAACACTCGTTGAGAACATGAAACTGAGACCGAAGGTCGAAGCGAAGCTGTGAGCGTAGCGAATAGTAACCTCGTTGAAACAGAACATGAAACTGAGCCGAAGGTCGAAGCGGCATGAGCGTCGAATGTACAACACTCGTTGAAACAGAACATGAAACTGAGGCCGAAGGTCGAAGCGAAGCTGTGAGCGTAGCGAATAGCCCGCAACACTCGTCGAAACAGAACATGAAACTGAGGCCGAAGGTCGAAGTGAAGCTGTGAGTGGAGTGGATTAGAGTAACAAATTGCGAAGTAAATTCTATTCGCTCACGCCAGCGGTGCTTTAGCGCTTAGTTGCGTCGGCCTCCATCCACCACACTGAGTAAGGACGAATCCAGCTAAAACGTCAAGGGATTAAGGTAGAATTTCTGAACGGTCAAAATGAATAGTATTCAATTTTGCTGACCCGTTTTCAGTACATGAACGTTTCATAATGATTTTCATTCTGGGCCTCGTTGAATACGATCAACGAAATGGCCGTGTAGCCGGAATCGGGGAAACACACTGCAAATGGCGTCGCACGCGGCACTATCTAATATTAAAATCAACAGCTGCAAATGGAACAACGCTGTTTTCACGCAGTCAGCTGTTTCAATATGTAACGTTTCCATTTTATGTGCATACATGGAGTGGTCTGCAACAAGTTTGTTGTTTGAATTCCGTTAAACACGCTGAGGTTAATTTTCTAACCAGTTTTTTTTAGTAAAGGCAAGAGACAACGTCAGTGCTTAAGTTCACCAAAGGTGTTTACAGAGTACATTTTTAGAATTCTTCAATCGAGTCAATGCTTTCATAGTTATGAAGTGTTCAAAACCACACTGCAATATGTTTTCTTGGCTAACTGATTGGTATAAAACCTCTGGTGAATGTAATCTGTAAGTATCATCTGCTAGAGTGCTGCAGCGTCTCAAGTACAAAGCACGCTTCAGCCGTCTTGAGTGCTATTGTGCGGCAAAAGTGGCACATCTCACATCACTTCGTTAGTTAAGTGCATTTTCTCCTACAAATAAATTCAAATAGGTGGATTCTTACTCCATTTGAATAAATTTTAGCGAATAAACCTTCGTCGTCAGGAACCCGTTTCATATATGTTTCTAATCTGTGTTTATTCTTAGAAAATAGATTATTGGATTTAGGACTTAACCGGAGTTTTTTTCTCGTGTTTCGTACTATATTTCAACACTATTCATTTAAAGTTCTAAAAGCAAAAGCAATAAGGCAGTTTTTGTATATTTGGTAACTTTGATAATTGTAAGGGTTAAGGGCGAAACGTTAAACTTTAGTAATAAAACAGACTTACGGCAATGCAATTCCATCAATCTTCGAGACAGGACCAATCACGCAAATGGATATGCGATCAAAACTTCTTAACACGTTTTTTTAAATTCAAAAATAAAAGGGTAAAAGTTGTATAGGACTTAATAAAATTTAACAAATATGCCATCCTCACCATACCATTAAAATAAGCCAAATAAGTGCCAAAACCTGTGTTATGGTAGACCTAATTCAAAAATCGCATATAAGATGCACTTGAAACGCCACCGATAGCGAAACGCGTAGGCGTTGGCTTCTTCTACAGCAATGTTGGTGTTCTAAAAGTTGTTAGCCTGTAGGAGCTGTTACACAGTCAAAGTTATATTGCTTCTTGATGTACAAAGAGGAAGGGTTTCAGCACTCGGGCAAGACAAAGAGTTATCTCAACTCTCCTTCATCTACTACGCTAAGAGCGGCTTTCACAGCCAATCTATAGACGCTTGAACAGAACACACTGGGAAACAATAACGTCCATCACGCTAAATCAAATAGGTTCAAACGGTTTTAAGGTAGCTTTACATCAAAAATATAGTTGTCAACAGTTTGGTCAGAGAAAACTATTATGATCTTGACAGTTGCACCGGAAAGCAAATCGATACCATAGACATGTCAATAAGATCTATTTTCTTTACCTATCCTGATAGAGTGCTGCAATTTCGAAAGCCATCTAATTTTTAAATATTTCGTGGTGTAGATAAATAGGCCCTAAGGGTTTATTTTCCAGGAAACATACATAAAAGCCAACTTTGTAGCTTTACACAATAGTGGCTAACTGCAGGAAAGCATTTATAACGGCAAACTTGATCAACACATAGCAATAAACTGAATAAACTATCATAATTATTCATATCACATGGTTTTGAACCGAATATAACTTCCGAATGAACGCAATTTGCCATATATCTAGCAATTTCATTCAAAACCAACCATCCGTTATTCAAAAGTTCATCTAATTGTCATGTTAACCATGCCAGCTTGAAATTCAAAGTCAAAGAATTTTCTTAGATAATAAAGTCTAATAGGAATTCTGGAAGTAATAAATCATCCTATTGTCCATTTTGTAGTAGGATTTTAGAGCACATTTTATTGCTTAGCATTCCAGAACATATCGGTGCAAGTTAATTGTCGAATTCGTCATTAAATACTAATTATGTTTTATTTTAGGTCAAATTATAATAAAGCACTATAAACTATAAAACACCGCATTGTTGTGTACTGGCTTGAATAAATCAAAGCGAGTTTATAATTTTGTGTTAAAGCCTAAATATTATGCTGAACAACTTGCACAACCACAAGGCTTATAACACAACACAGGAGGTTTTGTTATTCCGTCCGAAACTCATTCATAGTCATATGTTCTGCTTTCAAAGAGTTCCCCTTCTCCTGGTTTACTTTCACATCAAGTTTTCCTCCCTCGGAGATTCCATCTCTTCATATCATTTTCCTTATCAAAAAAAGAATTTTTAAAGCTTAACAATATCAATTTCATTGTTTTTATCAAGGCGTATAAACGAGGGATTTTTATAGGAAGCAAACATAAGTTGGGGCAAAGCCACAACACCAGGCACAGTTCAAAATACCACCAGTTCCAGCTCATCATCTATCAATGTATCAGAGGAAACCATCATACATAGAAATAAATATTTTTCCATGCTGCCTGAAGAAGTTAGGAACAGTAAGGCTCAGAGCAAATTTAAGACAGCCCTTTACCAAATGGTTCATAAACCGTCCACTCTTTACTCTACCAGTGTAGAAGGCTGCTCAACTGGGGAAGAACTGAAGAGCCCTAAACCTAATTAACTGTTAAAAATCATTGTATTGTTTTTATTGAATTACAGGTTCCTTCAATTTTGGCCGGCAGTTCACGCAGTACAGCTCTGTAGTCGTTTTGCCGCCAGCGCCGTGCTTAATTGCAGGTCGCCTGTACACAGTGAAGCCTAATTACATCATAATAAACTCTGAGCACTCTTGATAGTTTATTAGTTAATATTTAATTTCGAGTTTCCTTTGGAAAAATTAGATATTCAAGCCGTCAGCATGGTAAGACCAGGACCATGAAATGAGCACGATTCTTGCTTGACCCTAGAACACGTTTTAAGAATTCCTTTCAAAACGGTATATACATATGCATGTATCTATGTGTGTATAACCTCTACAGGTAACACATTTTTCTCCGATATTCCGAAATAAATAAATAACTTTATTTGCAGTGTACATAAAAAATGTGTTGCAAAAACAAAATATTAAAAAAATTGTAATTGCATGTCCCAAAATTTGAACTGCATTTTTTTGTTATCGAAAAACACGTTCAAAATTTGTGCGAGCACTACTTCCCCAAAATATAATGCCATAATTTAGGTGAGAAAATATAAGACCGTAATGACTTATGACTTGGGGGGAGCAGAAGCCGGATAGTTTTCGTAAACCGAATATTAATACCAGACGCAACTTTGCTGCAAACCTTGTTTATTTGATTTTCCCAGGTCAACCCTTTATCTATGTTAATTCCTAGAAATTTTATAGCCTGAGCTTCTTCAACTACAACATCATCCACCATGGTTATTGCTGGTGATATGCAAGGTTGAGTTTGTAGACAAAATTGAATTAGTTGTGTTTAGCGTTATTAGTTTTTAATTTATCTGCTAAAAGGTCTTGAACACAAGTATTAAGACTGATACAAGTTTGAATTTCTAAGTTATTTTATGTTTCTGCAGTAAAACAAAGGGTAGTACCATCTGCAAATTGAATCATTTTCCCCTAGTCTGTTGAACTTTTGGCATTATTTACATATATTAAAATAAACTGGTCCCAGCACTGATCCCTGGGGGACACCATAGCTAATTTTGATTTCCTTGGAGCGTGAATTGGCAACTTGAACACATTTTGTCCGGTTATACAGATAAGGCAATATATGGCAGATAAGGTCCAATTATGGCAATATATTTACAAATGTTTCCTTTGTAAATGTTTCGGTTGAGTTCGTAACGCCCGTTGTCATACAGCAGGCCAGGCTGAGGCTGAAGGCGTATCGAATTAGAGTAACAAATTATTGCAAAGGAAATTCGATTAACTCATGCCAGTGGCACTTTAGCGCTTAGCTGCGTGTCGGCCTGGTTATTTTGTATATTTAACTACCCTAAATTGTAATTAAAGACTAAAATTGGTTAAAGCTTGTATCGTTTTTAAACATAGTTGTAGTTGACACATTACTGTTCTTGATTAATGATGTAATAAAGATATTTTTACTTTGGCTTCGGGACCTTATGACACTTCGCGCGGTGACTAATTTTTATCTCAACCTGTGATCCGTTGTCATAAGATGAGTACAGGTAACGTTTCACGTGAGCTACACTAAAATAACATTCAGATTGGATCCAATCGATATTCTAACCCTACTGCAAAAGACACAAATCATTTATGTACATTAGAAATAATTAAGGCCCACGCTCTGCTACCATTCATCTCCGCCCCACACCTCCTCACCACTCAAGACGCAGCTGTTCTGCGATTGGTTAATTAACCGACTCACTTGAGTCCGGGAACTAATCACCAAGTCTTTGTCGCCTAATCCGATTTCAAGCTTCGCATCTCCTCCGACCGTGCAAACAACTGACTCTTAGAGTGAGACAACTGCAAAGAAACATTTTTATCTCGACTCGTTTTTTTATTTTACCCATTTAAAGATTTTAAAGAAATCAGGATTAAATGCCACATTTCACATACAGTTTATTTTAATGACATATTTTTTCAAAATACTCTGAGGGTAACATCAAAACCCTTATAATATAATCCCATAGAGTATTTTGAAAAGAATTTTGACATTCTAAAATAAATGTATGTGAAAATAATGTAGCATTTTAAACCTATTGTCTAGTAATCTTTAAATGAGTATAACAACGAAACGAGTTGAAATCAATAAAATTTTCTTTGCGTCGTTGAACTTGTGTTGAAGTTCCCTTTCTTTGGAGGTTTCACTAGGGGGTTTTGTATATAAAGAATTTGCCCCCTCTCATGGTTTGGGAGGGGGTGGATGACGCAAAGTACGTCAAAACAAACTTCAAAACCCTATAAAAACATTCCCAAAGGGGTTTGAAAATATTTTCTTTTTTAAAAATTAAGGTGGAGGGACATGTAAAACTCACCTTGTATATATACGTAAATCCACAGTATAATACGAGATAACTACATAATTATTACTGATTAACTCGTCAAAAATCACAGATTACTGCAATTGCCTTTAGATAGGATATCCTTGTATAAAGTGTGATGTGTCGATACAGATAGCTGTAGTTTTGTTTGATCGGAAGCTCTATTTCAAATCATATCGAGAACAAAAATACTACTTTTGTATTAAATCAATTCATTAATCTAAGAAATAATTACTTATCCAAAAAACGTACGATCAAATTAACATACCGTTAACTAAAACGAACGATACATTTACAAGACACTTAGTGAATATAACGGGTTCATTATCATATCTAATGGCCAAGCTGCACCACAATATTCCAGGGCCTGGGGCTACTGTCTATAGTCTACCATCTTCGAGAAGACTGCAACAACAAAATGTCTATTTCATCTTGTGTTTTACCAAAGCATTTCTCAAAGTTGTATGAGTAAAGAGGAAACTTTAGAACCGTACAATGTCCATCAACAAAACCCTAATTCTTGATTACGTTTGATAATACATTTCGAAATAGACGGTCAGTTCAGAAATGTATGTTTGCGTGTAATTGTAATGAATGGTGTTAGGCAGACAGCAATAATTTGTCTAATCGCTGCAATAGTTCATGAGCCATTTGTCTTCTCTGCGTTGGCATTGTAAGTTTAGTAGTTCAACAACGATTTTCTCTTTGGTTCTATATCTCGAGGTCGTAGTGAGTAATTTATGTATTTAGCTCACTGAACATTGTAGTTCAAATATGCATAAGTTTGACCAAAGATTTAAATTCAAAAGTTTTACTTTATTAAACACTAACAATGCAATGTCAAACTAATAATTATTTTTCCTAAATAATTGTTCTAAAAGATAAATTTTACATTGAACGGGAATATAATACAGTTAAGCTTATGGAAATGCTGTAGACTGAAGCAATCGGAGTAAAGTACATCCTTAAGGATCCGCCTCAGTGGTCATCTCAGATAAAGTCCGCCCAAGGAACACATGCGACAGCGCGCACATTACAACGAACTAAACAAAGGGCCTTCTTTTAACTGATGTGGCCTAACTGTCAAACCCTCCGCTTGCAAGGGTTTCGTAGAAAGTAAATAGCACTCTTATATGAAGGTTGGATTCGGACATGGTAATTTTATGGAATGAGAAAGAATTTATCTGTGTTTGCCTGTTTTCAAATTTTGATATGACTAATTTTAGCTTTTTAAATAAGGTCTTAAACACTCTTAACTCTTTTAACCTCAACCACTAATTGCATAAAAGTCAAAGGATATATTGAACAACAGGCACCCCAAGGTAATATGTTTATTATTATTTAAGAGCTGTTTTGTTAAAGTAGTATTACTAATAACTCAATTAAATCTTAGGCTTAAGCGGCCGGCGTCATTACTAACTAAAGCTTCCGGTGTAGACCGCGTCAATTGGCTTTTTCTAACTTCTACTGCGC
Organism: Matsumurasca onukii; assembly: GCA_018831715.1. Lineage (NCBI taxonomy): Eukaryota > Metazoa > Arthropoda > Insecta > Hemiptera > Cicadellidae > Matsumurasca > Matsumurasca onukii. Next base: position 54,797,240 of record CM032062.1, read on the forward strand.
CAGACGTTTCGCTCATTTTGCAATGGAGCATCCTCAGTGGACTTGCTGAGACTGATTCAGGTTGGTTCGAAATCTCCTTATATAACATTGGAGAAGTGGGAGGGAACTAGAAATAGCCAATTGACGCGGTCTACACCGGAAGCTTTAGTTAGTAATTTCACCTCTTTAACGACGCTCTTCCGAGCTAGTAGAGCGTCCCCTTAAGCCCTAGTTCTAAAGCGTTACATCTCACAGTTGTTCCGTGCTTGGTTACACACTACAGTAGTGCACTATCCTGCGACACATCTACATAGAGAGGCAAGGTATATATACTCTATTCTCTATGCATCTAGCTTGTACTGTATAAACAGCGCCCCGGGCCGCAATAATGATGCGAGGGAACACCTCTGTTATGCAAGCGCTGCTCTGAGGTTTGAATAGATGGTGTATGAGATACGCAGCTTGAGATGAGAAGCGAGATCTACGCCTTGCCACATCCTAGATACGAGTAGCTTCTGTGCCTCTGTTTTGTATCATCACGTTTAGTTTTAAAACTCGTTTTGTAATTTTGCGTCAAACGTATTTCAGGCAGTTTTACTTCATCGTACTGAGTGTCTTCCTCCTCATCTTGTAAACATGTATACTTGTATCCAAATCGTCAATAATTTAATTTTCGTTGTTTGATTTTTTGGGGGGAAGGTCTGTTATGATTCTGGCAACTTACTCCTCTGTTACCCGTACCAGGGGTTTGGAGGCTTTTAAAGTCGGTATTGGGAAAAGAGGAGCCTGACTCTGAGATGACCTGAGGCCTTGGTCAGGTCTTAAAAAGAGAAAAACTGTTGAACTCGTCAGTCCCCCTTGAGAATTGTATGCATTATATTTGTCGATTCTGATTTCGAGTCGTTTGTCGGTTTTGTCGGTCGGCTCGTGCGGTGTTTGTAACAGTTTTGGTCGTGAACAATGATTTTGGTACATCGTTAGCTTTCGCAGTTCTGCAGTTCTGAAGACTTCTTTGCAAACTCTTTTGTAATTTTGAAATTATGCTTTAAAATCTTCGTTAGAAGTGTGTTGAACAGATCGAAATTCCCTAATAGCGTTTCGCAATTATTCTCAGATAATATTGTAGTCTTTATTGTCCTTGTTCTAAGCTACTATGACCACCCTTATAGTAAAATAACTAATTGCCTATTGCCGCCTGATATTGGCAGCAACATTTTATGCACCGATAATGAAAATCTTTGTGGAAGTTGAATAGTTAAAAGAAATACTAGCCAAAATGTAACAATAGCACTTTCCATTGGTAGTCTGACCTTGAGTTATTTAACTCAGACTATTCTAGTACTATGCTCTAAAAATGTTTCAATTAGATCACAGCACGTCACTCAGGTATAAGCCTTTCTTTTAACGTGTACATTTATAACAAAGTACTCCACTGTACGGTTTCATGCACAGTATAGCCTGGCAGTACTGGCTTGTGTAGACAAGTATTGGTTGCCTGGGTGACAAGCCATTATAGACAGACTGGGACTTATCGACCACATGCAAATGCAAATATCCCAGACCTCCTTAACAATCTGCTCTGCTCTACTTACATTCCTCAGTACTCAAGTACTCAAGCTCAATACACGTCAAGGAGTATTCAATATTCAATATTTAAACATTATTGTATAGAGTAGGTAACTGAAGGACCCTACAAGGATATATACCTTTGAAAGTGGCGTTTGGTGAACGTTTCAAACGTTCCACATTTATACTTGCTATGGAACTCTTGTCATTATTGCAGCTTATGGTTTTCTCCTCATAACCTTTAAAACTTTAAATTAACTTCATTGTGCATTTTTTTAAGTAGGTAATTAAAAGCCCCTACGGTTTGAGCTTTCTTCAAAAGTAATTTGTCGCCAAGGCAGAAACTACCCAAATGTGATTCGAAAGCTTGACAAATTGCAAACTAGTGTTTGATACATCTATAAAGCTGTGCAATCGACGAGATTGGTTGTTTTAAATAGGTTTGGGGGAAAGCGTTGTATTTGCGTTAATGACAAATTGTAATTAATTCATAACATTCTAGGTAAAATGTAATAATCTTTGGCGGAAAAATAGGATTGATGTCACTAAACCGCTTCTAAATCCATTAGTTAACTTTGATGTTATCTTCATTTACTTTGTGGTATCTAATACTATAAAATAAAAGCATTTTGTACTTTTTCCCAATTATGTAAAAATTAAAATTAATAAGGAAAAAAGTACAAATTGCTTTCATTTATTATATTATCATTTATAATTAATTGACTTCACCCCCGTGGGATCGAGAGAGGTATTAATTAATTTGTTCTTCATTGGTCTCGGTACACTTAACCATTAGCAACTATTAGTAACTAAATAAATTGTATTTGTTTTAGTAGAAAATAACACAAACACTAATACCTTTAATTAATTTTCTACCGACATGTGTCAAGTTTAATTTGTTAAAGTAGAAGTAGGCATCTCTGTCAGAGGCTAGTAACACAACAAAGGTTTTCATAAGTTTGAACAAATATACATAATCAAGGTGAATACCATTGCTGCCGTGGTGACACCCGACACTGTACTGCGTGTATACACTGCCAAGCTTACCACCATACATTACCACATTATGAGGGTTGTAGGTGGTAGGCTGTCACGATAAAACTACATTAGATACAAATTTTGTATTTAAACGTACCACATAAAGACATAAAATGAATCTTAACGAGAAACCATAAACTTCTTTCTACAAAAATTAGATAAGACGAAGCTGAGCAAAGGAGGTAATATATTACGCCTTAAGAGCGCCAGCTTCTTCAGCCAAAATAATGGCACTTATAAACAAAGACTTGGTGAGAAAAGGAGGTTTGAGAGGGTGGGAGAGTGGGAGGGGGTTGTGAAAGGGTTGAATTCGTGAAGGGTGAAATTTCAGCCCGGATCTTCTTACTCGGGAGATTTTGTTGTCTCCTAATTTCCTCCGGTAGTTTCCACGTTATTCTCGTTAACAGTGTGTAATTATTTGCTCACGGCTAAGTCGCTTTAATAAGGAGGCGCATTGTTCCCTCCATTACTCGGCAGGAGGAGTTTTAGTAAATAACAAGTTAGTAAAGTGTCAACCGACAATTGAGCATTTAATTGGATGATTTTCAACTTAGTATTATTTGAGATGTATTTATTTGAGACATTTGGTTTAATTAATGAAAATGCACTCATTAAAGTTAAAGCTATGTTTAAATTTGCACAAAATGTCATATTCTTATTGCAGTTGTGTGGGTTTACAGCGCAAATGCCATCTAACTTTTATCTTGAAATATCATCCCTCTATTAGGCTTGGTAAATGGCTTTTACAAGTTGAAATAAGAAAAAGTTGGAACGTTTTAAACTTTCTCAATCTACCTGAAGAGAGCAGATTTCGACACAAGAAGCTCATTCTTCTGTCAGGCTTACTTTTACTTCAAGTGTTAGATTTATTGGCGAATTTATTCAACTGTGGAGATCATTCGGATAATTTCCTTCAAAACAATAGGTTTCCTTCAAAGAGGACAAGAGCACACATCCAAAGGAGTTTTAGTATAGTTTTGTACTTGCCCAATAAAACCTTTATTTTAGGGTTGGGGGCGAAATTCGGGGCCTCGTTGAAAAAATACTTATTGATGACCTAACATCACGTGCCAACGTGCATGTGAATACTTACCGCCGGTGAAAAAAGCAGAGGGAGAATTTTTCAAACACGCTGAAAAGATTGAATAGTTTGTATAGTTTAATACAAACTATTCCAGATTTATTTTCTTGTTTGTTAGTTCAACGCAAGTGTCATTATACACGAGAAAGTCAAATGTTTACCTCAGCATTCAAAAGAATCCGTACAAGGAAATCACCGGGCACTTATCAATTTGCCAACCAACTTCTTTCAGAAGAGAAGTTCTATTTGCGTACAGGCCCAGTTTAAATAAATAGTATACACATTTTTTTTTCGAATTAAAACGCGATATTTTGTCAGTTTTAATTCAGATTTGTTGGTGGCAAAATAATTTTAAAAAGCTTGCTGAGCGCGTACCATTCTCTTTACAGCTTTGATACTTAGCTGCGTCGGGGCGTGTCTTCGAATCGGACGTCACGGCGATAATCACAGCTTCAACCTTGTATACAAGTTATGGATATTTGTTAAAACTTAAGATACTTTCAACACAACAAATAAAACTTACGTAATAACTTAACATATGTTAATCACAAATTATTTATAAATCGTATCGGATTTTATTTTATAATTCATTAAATCAAAATTAATTAGTTACTAATAGTTTCAGAAGTTGAACTATTATTGCGAACATTTTTCATTGTTAGTGAGCAAAAGATCACATGATCGCATCTTATAATCACACAAGGACGCATTTAGATCATTTTGCTCACTAACGATGGAAAATGTCCGCAATAATAATTCAAATTCTGAAATTCTCCCATCGTCAACAACCAACAACAAACTTTCATCAAAGAATTAACAGTATGACACGAGTATAAATGTATTAACTGTTCTGAGACCAATGGAGAACAAATTAATCAGTTTCCGTACCTCCCGATCCCACGGGGGCGGAGTCAATGATAACTAATGGATTTAGAAGCGGTGTGGTGACATCAATCCTCACTTTACGCTAAAGGTTATTACATTTTACCTCGAATGTAATCAATTAATTACAATTTGTCATCAATGCAAATACAACGCTCTCCCACAACCCTGTTTAAATCAATCAATCCCGTCGATTTCACAGTTTTATAGATGTATCAAACACTAGTTTGTAATTCGTCAAGCTTTTGAATCACATTTGGGTAGTTCACATGAATGTGTTGTTGTTACATATTGTCCAATGAGGAAAACAGTAATAATACAAGTCTTTATGAGAAAATCATGACAATAGTGTCAAACATGAGCTACTAAAGCTTTTGAGTATTTCGAGATTTTATACGCATTGATCTATCAACTGTAATATGTTTTAAACACAAATGCTTTTATACTCTCCAATATTTGCACGGAGAAATTAAACAAAAGAAACCCCTTTTAAGAAAGACAAAGAATACTAATTATTCAAAGACCGGAGATTCAAGTTTACTTTTCTCGAAACACAGCTTTAAAATGTTCACGGCGGACTGTCTTTTCTTTATGCTTCTTATTTTACTTCATTACGTGTTTTATGAATATTTTGAAACCACAGCTATTATTTACTAAACTCTTTTGCGGTTTGAACAAATGTTGAACTGTCAGTAGTGTATTGTTTTCAACCGTTTGAGGATTTGCTATTTCATAGAGGTTTAATTGTGGAGCATATTTAACAGAAGCACCACTTCTATATTTACATTCCTTTGTTTGAAATTGTTGTTGACGATGGGGTTTTAAATATTATTGCGAACGTTAGTATAAAGAAGATAAACACGAGGTATCGAGATCTGTAATCTGATCATGTCTGGGTGGTTGTGTTTGGCTGGTTAGCTTACGCTGATTACTTTAGGCTAGCTCATTTTCTAATGTTTTGTGTTGAGCTTTAAGTTACTTTTCACCTGACGACGGGATTAGATTGCAGATCCCGAAACGTCGTGTTTTCTCGTTCACTAACGATGCAAAACGTCCGCTATAATATTTCAAACTTACAAAACCCTCTTAGAGTTTCTCACCGTGAACAAAGCACTTGCTAGAGCTATAGAGTTAAAATATGAGATTAATTAGTGTATAGGCCGGAGAGGGAAAATGTTGTGCGAAGTTACAAATTGTCTGTGGTGTAAATGAGGCTTCTGCAGAAGCAGTGGAGAATAATATCTTGATGAATTCCATACTTCCTCCTCCTCCTCCTCCAAGACTCGCTCCTTCTTCGAGATGTATCCGGGGAGAAAATAACAACTTGAGATGAGAAAGGGAATATCAACAAATCCAATCAATAGTCAACATTATTAAACTAAAGTTTGGCTTTCACTCTCACATCATTTTTTTTCAAAACGTTCTTTTGATTGTTTTATTCTATCCCTACAGTCATCGATTGGTTGTGTTAAGTATGTTTACAGTTCACATGTTGACTGAAACAAAGTGGTTTACTCGTATATTTACCTGGACTGAGCTCTGAGTTCCGTTGCGATGTACCAGCTTTTCATGTTTGCTTTTTGCTGTAGTAGACAAACTAGAAGAAAACAATGCCTACCATTCGTAGCCAACATTTGTCATATTCTATATTCAATTCGTGCATATACTGTAGGTAAAATAGAGCAGTAAACATTAACTTCGTGGCATGTTAAAAGCAATAAACGCACCTTGGAGTTAAGCGCCTGCGAAAACACAACGGCAATACCCGCTGAACAGACATGCACTACAATCACCCTCGGCGCCGTCGCAGTTCAACGCTTGCTTGATGTGAACCTTGTTATTTGTTTGTTTTTTCCATGTTTTGCTTTCCTATCTACCAAAACCCGTTGTTTCTATTTTAAGATAATTTGTTTCAATTTCTGCGTTTTATTAGAGGTGTTAGTATTCATTTTACCTTTAAACGTCATATTTATATCTATAGAATTCGGATACATGTAATATTTTCTTTTATAGAAACTGTTTGATTGGCAATTATGTACCTTCTTTTACAGTAATGTTTTTCGTAAAATCCACGTAAGAGGGAAGTGAAGGGAGGGGCTTTGCCCTAACTCCAGTTAAATAGGGTTTACTGTTATGCTTATCCGACAAAAAATAACAGTACTCCACCTAGGCAGCCATAGGTACTAAAAGATTATCAAAACAAACCTAAATTCCATAGGAATAAAAGTGCAACTTTAGCATGTCATTACGTGTGCCAAAACAGCTGTTGGAGAGCAAAATTGCAAAACAAATCTTAATTAGTTAGTATCTCTATAAATGTTTCAACTTGCACGATTGTTGAAAAATCACCCTTCCCAAGTCCCAACATCACTCTCAGCTCCCTCTCCCCTCAGGAATGATATATATCAGCTGGTAAGTGTCTCCACCCCTCCTCCCCCCCCCACCACACCAGTCGCCTGATCACCATTTGTATTAACGTCTCTGCCAGGTATGTCTTAACCTTTTTATGCCACAGTCTGTTGGTAATGGTTGCTCTTTCTTTTTACTCGAGAGCTGAAGTGTTTGTTCATGTTCGTTTTAGCACAGTGAGACAACAATCCTATTAAACACTGTTGGCTTAGGTTGTAACAATTTACATTTTCAATTATTTACTTCAGTACTTTCACGAGTTATGAAACTTACTTTTAGCTTTACGTTTGTTATATCTTGAAGAAATAAAGCTGCTGTCAAAGAACGTTTTACATCAACATCAATTAGTTTGAACAGTTCTTTTTGTACTGTATTCACAAAAGACCTTGAAAGGAAATTGAGGGATTTCCCTTTGTGCAAGTTTCTAAAGATACCTCGCAGGCTTTCCTTAATGGCTATAAGTCCCGAGAAGGCTGCACTGAGATTGAAAGTGTCTCTAACTAAATTTGTAAGTGTATATAAAATATTCAGGATTTTATTATCTATGCTGTTTATGTACTACCCATGTTATATGTATGAATCCTTTAATAGGAAATCTTACAATGACTTAAGAAAACGCCTTAAGTGGTTTTTACTCTATTAGTTGTCTGAGTAGTTGCACACATTTTTAAATTCATAAAATGATCCTATAGCATCTGCTACAAAAGTTCTCACCACAGAAGTATCGTTAAGAGGTTGCATATTTTAAGGAAAATTTGCAATAATAGCATTACAGAGTCACGTGTTTTGTACACTTAATTATTTTCCCATTGCATAAGTTGAAGTTTTCCCCTTTTTGTAGTGAATTGAAAAGGCAATACTAGTAGTCTAGGTTTTACGGTGAATTCAAATAACATTCCATATCATTTCCATGTTAAGGAACACAATTGCTGAATTCCTATGTTCCTTTGTTTCAAAGTCGCTGTTGGTTTGAGTGGAAAGATATTGTGTAAAACTTACAACACTTTGAGAGATCCAGCACAAGGGCCTACTATCAAATAATCTTTTGCATACGGTTTTCATTTAAAAACAAAGAGTAAAGTATGATCCTAAGGGAAGTGCTGAGTATCTTTGCATAGACAAATAAATAATTCACAGAAAGAAAGCCGAGGCAGCCAGTGACAGTGAACGCAGGGAAGAGCTTAATGGAAAGCAAATCTGTGTTTTGTAAAGCTGACAGCAAAACCAATTCCAGCTGGGGACTCGTGTTCTATCAACTACAGTGAAGCGCAAAACTGTACCGATACTCACAAAACTCACACTGGCTTAACAATGTTGGTATAACACTCAAATCTCCTGCATAACAATTAAACATGTTTCTCATCTCAAACAAAATTTGACTAAGATTTATTTTTAGATTTGAATAAGCAGTGGAGGGTAATCAAGGAGTATTGAAAGGAGGAAAGAATGGCTTGAAGAAAATTGAAAAGAGCAAAAGAAAAAGTCCAAAGAAAAGACGAGGAGAATTCTTTAGGTTTTTATCTTATGCTGTCACCGCATTTCCATTCGAATACTGAACAACATTTTATCAGATTTGTTTTTACTTCTTGAATACATTAGAATACATTTTCTCAAGAGCAAACTTTTCTTGTGTTCAGGTCATGTAACTTTATTATAATACGAAAATTAAGTTCTTCTAAATACAAACTTGGCCATCCAAAAGACTTTCAAATATTTATATTAGTGTGCAGTAATTAAATATTTTGAACTAACAAGAAAATTACAGCTAGTATGTTATGGAAATGAATAAAATAAAATAATCTCCAAACAATTCAAAGTTTCAGTAAGAGTACTATTCGAGATGCTATAAATCTTATCTACTTAAAAAATGTAACGAGTTCTTCGAACGAAGCCCAGACTTTAAGAACTGTTTTAGATAATCCGGTCAATATTTAAGTTTCTGGGAACCCAAGGAGATAAAGTTAAGCTGCGAACTGACGAATAGTCTGCCAACCGAGTTTCTTGCCAACTTCTTCAATGAAACCAACTTCTGTCTTCAACAGTAGGGCTTGTCCTGAGGGTTACAATAATCTGTTTAAGTAAAAGTAAACTTTTGGATTTTAAAATGTTTCTGGTTCATGTATTTTAGCACATTTGTTTTGCTGAAATAGATATATTCCATTTTTTGCAGGTACTAGTCCATTATATAATGAAAATAAATAATGAATTTTTTCTCAAAGGGTTTATAACCACTTTGAAGCTGGCTTTTGCTGTAATCAAGCAATAGAGTAACCAAACCTTGTGTAGTTAACGAATAAACCGTTGGCTTGAGAAGGGACTAAAAAAGACTCTATCTAGTATCTAGTGACTAAGAAAAACTACAACTCATATTTCAGGGTGGTTGAAAATGTGTGGAGTGCTAAATATGATCTTTTACAAACACAAATACAATATTCAGACTTCACCAACATTTTCAAATTAAAAAACCATTTTTAAATAGGGAATTATCTATATTTCTATAAACTACTGTACGATGACTAATAATCTAACAAGTAGGTAGAGTAAATGTTGTGCTAGATGATCACCATTTGACATCCTTAAGGCTTGTGGCGATAAAGACTAAAATAATTAGAGGGATTTCATGGATTAAATGATGTTACTTTGATTTGAGAAACCGACCACTCCTAGAGGGTATTTTAAGGGGAATAAGGGATGAAGGGTGACTGTGTTGAGTGTTTTTGATGGATAATGAGGTGTTGTGTTGTTACAAACTATATAGGGCCAACTGTTCGCCAGATTGGGTCATTAGTTAATAGCCCAAAGACCAATGGAATGGACCAACGGCTTAACGTGACTTCCAAACCACTGTTCAATACAAGGCAAACACATCTAATTGTCCATCCCACTCTTCTTTAATACATTTGCCTGTTCAGGCAAATCCCGAAACTGTTTAGCAATACTGACTTGTAACTAGTTTGCTTACTCCTCGTATTTAAAAATCTCCAAAGTTGACGGTTGAGTTGTTGAAACAGTTGACGTTATTTACTTATTGTTGTGATGTGTTACAGGGAGTGCTACCCGTGCCCTATCGTGAAGCCTACGTCCTATGTGGCACAGACAACCGCACATACAGCTCCCTGTGTCGCCTGGACTACCACAACTGTCTTCACCACACCAACATCAAGGTGCTGTGCAAGGGCTTCTGTCCCTGCAAAGGTGAGGCAAAATATTCAAGTTATAACATCTTTGAAGTTCCCTCCCAGACCCGTAGTTGGAACACCGAGCTGATCACTCTGCTGGGTTCGATCCCCGCAGTTGCCACTTACATTTGTAATGTGACTTTACGGTAACGCTAGGTAAAGGTCGAGGTTGAGTGGTAGAGAGCACTTTGTAGTCCTAACTTCGCCTCATTAAACAAGAAAAACTTTACCTTTACCTTCCTGGAGCATAGGACCTTCCCTGTTCACAGTTCACTACTCCTCTCCACTGTTGGCCACTTCTCTCTTTATTCCCTCTCAGATCTTGCCTTGATTATTTAACTCCTTCGTCAGAGTCCTCATCCATGTACTGCTTCTACCATCAGGGTGCTACTCTCTAGTCTACTCTTATGTCTCCTTACCAAATCTTCATTTTGCTTTCTCAGAGTATGTGCCACCCATATCCATTTTCTTCTTTGTATTTGGATCTCAATAGGCTCTTGATTTTCTTGACGCCTTGATGTCTTTTTTATTTGTACTATTCAAATCTTGCAGGATCTTCAGGATCTTGCATTCAAAAACTAACATGCTTAAGTTCTTAAATCTGTGAAGCACTATGTGATTTATGGTAACTTAGCTCTTAACAGTAGCGCCAAAGGAATAGCTGCATTTTCAGATTAAAGAATTTTTGGTACAAATCTGAAGTTGAATTAAATATTTAAAAGGTTTTCAAAAGATCGGTGCAGAGCATATCAATGGTAAAAAGTGTTAAGACGTATAATAAAATCACAACCACAGTTTATTGTTTAGACAGAGGCATAGCAGATTTATAAATTTGTAAAACAAAGGTGCAAGTCACCTCATTCTTTTGAATAACTTGCAAAAAACACAAATAGCACAACGACATCATGAAAGTTACACACTTTCAAAAAGACTGCTCTTCAAAAACAGTATTTTATTTGTCTTATAACATGTTTCCTTGTTCAGATGGAGACCTCCACATGAAGAAGAAACAGAAACAGGCAGAACTGGTGTCAAACTTCATGACCAAGTACAAGAACACAGTGGGGGCTGCCGCAGGTGGGCGGGGCTGACAAGCAGAAGCCGGCGGAGAAACCGCAGAGTGTGGCCGACAAGTACACTTTCACGCCACAGGACTTCAAGTACGAGAACAAGCACTACAAGTACATCAAGTACACCAAGCACGACAACAAGATCAACAAGGTGTGTAGATGTATGGGTGACGATTGTCAAAAAAAGGAATACATAAGTTTTGTCTTGGAATTTTAAGCTATTAGCTGAACAATAAACTTCAGACAAGAAAACTAAAAACAAACTTCCTCCTACATAAAAAAAATGTATATCAACTAACCAAAAGATGCTTTATTGTTCATGAAAATATGACACAGTTATAAACATCTGACTTACCGCCACGGTCAAAGTTCTGGTTTAGAGACGGTAGAGACCATTTTTATTAAAGTTTGTATCTGTGGATTTCTAACAGTTTCTGTATGTTGATGATTAATTTACCGGTAGTTACTTTGTTAAGACTCTCTTTTAGTCTTCAATTTAGAAATAATTGTAAATCTTTGTCTAATCTAATCGTTAAATTAAATGCTTTAAATTAAATGGTCCACTTTTTTTGTTTACACAAAACGTAGTTTAGTAATTTGAGAGCTATCGTATAAAAAAGTTACTAACAATGAAAGTTGCAAAAGCATAGAATTGTTCATGATATCTCTTTATTTGGAACTAAAAGTTTATCCAGAACTCATAAAGAGCATCGGCACGGTTATTTTACTAATTTGGACCCATCACTAATTTGATGAATATGCAGTTTAACCACAAATATGTAGAATAATTATAAGTGTGTCTAACAAATGCAATGTAGAAATTTAATACTGTATCCGTGTATAGAAAGCTCTAGATGAAACTGAATATGACCAACTAAGACAAGTTGAATAGATCTTGTCATCCATGTGATGATTGGCAATCAAACTCCCGATATTCAGATTTTGGTTGGAGAATATTGACTCGGGCCTTGCAACAAATTGGCAACGGGTCCAATCCGTCCTCCGACGATTCAATGCTTTCAGCTCAGATAAGAAGCTTACTACTGAACCATAAGCTTGTTCAGTATTATCAACTTTGACTTAAGCACGGACTGTGTGGTGTGATTACAACACTATGTACTATGTACCTGGAGAAAGAAGTATTCACTCGCTTAGAAGTTTTCAGGTATTTTAATTAGCCGACAACTTTAATGGCACTTTAATCTTTTGGTGTTTTTCTGGGACTGTATATTAAGAAAATTTCAGAAGGAACAAGAAGTTATATTTCAATAAAATAGTATTAGTTAAATTGTATGGTATCTAATTAAATAAAATGAGATATCAATGGTACATGACAACTTGTTTCAGTACATTTGTTGTTATTTTTAAATCAGTATCAATTATATTTATTGAAGTCATTTGGCACCTCAAGATAATATATAAATCAATATTAATTAATCTTTTTAAAACATTTGTAGCATGGTCTCCCAAAAGTGGTTTTCTTTTCAAGCTGTTTCAGTTTGGCAGAACCCTATCATGTTAAGAATAATCAGTTTAGTTGAGGAATATTATGTCTTCTGGTACATCTTTTTGGTAGATTAACTTAAACTGAAACCAATTACTACTACTTTTTCTTCTCACATAGTAAAACAATTACTCTGCTCTCTCCGTCTACAACGGTAACAGAATTACTACAGAACCCACCCGGTTAGATAATCGAAATATTTCTCTCCTATGTAAATGTATAATTAACAT